>FR990099.1:13901732-15142045 GCA_905404275.2 Hedya salicella
GTATATGAGCATATGGAACTAAATTATAATTAACACATCTTTACTATTATAGAAAAAATATTGTAACAAGCTATTTGAACATCACTGAAACGATTTTTTTTTGTATGCTTTTATTTGTCACCGGCCAACATCACGCCAAATCGGCTAAACGGATTTCAACTATTTTTGGTACATGGGTGGCTAGGTATCTACAGATGGTTATAAGATACTTTGTACCCGACTACGCTGAAGAAAATGGGGTTGTGACTTTTTCCGCGAACTAAGTACCGGACACATATTAACACTTTTATTTTGGTTAATTCACTATCCTCATTGTTATTTGTTATTGTTTTAATTGTGTGATAACGATCCTTATCGGTTGATTCGATCTTGACACATTGACGACCGACATTTTCGTATCGCTACGCACGTGCGTAGCGCATAACACATTTTTCCATGTTATCGGCTGCGTAGCCGTAGAAGAATGCGTATATAGCTAAAACGTACTACGAGCAGAGTGCCCACCTAGCGGGTTCCCTGTCATCAAAGTGTTAAATGCTTGTTGAAATTTATCTTGTTGTTTTAACCTTGCACATTATTTTTATCATTAATCCTCATTTTTGACGATTGTGATTTAAATTCGTATAATTTTGACATAAGCAGTTTTGTTATTTTTCGTTAAACAAATTATACAAGGTAGCGTAGGTACAATATGGAAAACGTTCATGATTTTATTTTCCTCGTGGACTGTACAAAGAAATGAGGAAAATTATTTCATGTAACTATTCAACGCGCTCTCTCGATATTAAAATGGAAATATTAAAAGAGATTTACAGCATTATGCATACATATGTGTTAAGTGATGAGTGGATAATCCGTAAACTGATGAAAGAGGGCATTCAAGGTCATTAGCACTACTACCGAATAAAAAAAATGTAACAACTGGCTTCATTCAAGCCTCATTCATGGCTAAAACTACATAATACAATACAACAATTATTTATTGCACACCAACAACAGAAACAGTACAATAGAGCCTTAACATAAGCTACGGTAGAGAATAGGCGGTCTTATCGTTAAAGAGCGATCTCTTCCATTCAACCTTTGGGTGGCGGAAATGATACAGTATAGCTAGGAATGAATAGATTGTGAGATTAGATTAGATATAATACAAAAATAAAAACATTAACATATATTTCCCCTATTTTCGCCACTTTAGGGGTGGTATTTTTAAATCAAATATCTACAGCCGAATTAATTACTTATCTCAGAAGTTAAAAAGCAGATATGTAATCTATGTGTAAGCTAAATGTCCCAGTGCCTGACACAGTCGTTAGTTGGCACATCTCATTTTAGTTCCCGACGTTTTGGAAGCTTTCCAGCTTTCCATGGTGGTTTATAAGCTTGACTGCGAGTGTGGTCTTTCATACATTGGTCAAACGAAACGCAGTGTATCAACCCGGGTAAAGGAGCACATAGCAGATGTCAAGCACCGTCGGTGTAATAGATCTGAAGTCTGTGAACATGTCATTGACAAACCAAACCACTCAATTAAGTTTCATAAACCTTCTGTCCTTACCAAAGAAAAAAGATATTTTCCGAGGATGCTACGCGAGGCTATTGAGATTAAAAAGCATCCTAATTTCAATAGAGAAGATGGATTGTCACTACCACCAGCTTGGGATCCTGTAATACATCTCATCAAGGAACAAGCGAGACACAGGACTGCAAAACCTTAATTTTCGAACGGTGTAAAATATCTTATCTGTTTAAAAAGTAGTTTAATAGTCTCTGTTTTTAAAATATTATAATTAGTAATGAGGTAGCCTGGGAGCTTTTCTTTGCAGCGTTTCTTTTCTCCTCAGTACGCCTCATTTGTGAAATGCTGCTTGGTAAATTATTAGAATAAAATAATTAAGCCCTTCTGGCCCATGTGTAAATGTCTTTACAGCTTAGGCCCATCTGGCATGAATGTACACCTTTATTTGTTTTTTTTTCAAAAATGGGTACTTTGCACAAATTGTAACTTTGACAGAGGAAAATACATCTTTTCTCAGTCCACGCGTGACCATGGAAAGCTGGAAAGCTTCCGAAACGTCGGGAACTAAAATGATATAATATACGCGATATAATCCGTTAAATTGTTTTATTTCAATGAGTAATAATCGCGGAAACAGAAGAAAATATTACCTTTATCCTTTGTTCGTAGCAGTAGAGGTAAGAAAGAAAGAGGCATGGGTGCCAATCACTGGAATTGCGCTATCAATAATTGTGAACTTTATATGGCTTAAAAAGTCTTAGTCAAAAAATTGTGACTGTACTTTTTGTACATACATCAACTGCTCACCGAGACGATTCTAAAGAGCTCAAAATCAGTAGGATTGCATTATTTTATTACAGAGTTCCTATGACCACCTTTCTGCTCCATAATCAGATCAACTCGATGGTATCATACTATTGCGTTGTCACCGAACTTAACTTACTACTAATAATAATTTAATCGAACTACTTAAAATTTAACTTACAACATTCTACCTGTACAAACATAAATTTCAAGTTAAATAAAAGCTTGTAAAATAGTCACAGTTGTCGATGTATTCGAAATTTTTGAGAAAAATCGCGCCATGAAATACGTGAATAAAAATCTCAAATACAAGATGAAAGGATCTAGATGCATTTCAAAGTGTCCCACATTTGAAATCATATTTGGAACGAACGAAGCGAATGCTACGCAACTGGTGAATTCGGATTTTCGTTAGCCAGGATTTTAAAGCATACTTTAAAGGTGCCCGCAACTTTGTTGGTGGAGGAACAAATATGCCCGAGGCATTTTTTGCCTTAAAACAAATTTACACTAAAGCCCTAACGCATAACTAAGTTTGTCCCTGAGGTCTGGGAGCGGTAGGGGACGGATGAGAACATCAAACGACGCGTAACTTCAGTTGAGGAGACAGTTAGGACACGTCATGTCACGTCACTTGTCCCCCCTTCCGTACCCCTCCCATACTTCCAGGTACAGACTCAGTTAAGCGTTAGACCTGTAGTGATTGACTCAACACTCAGATATAGGCTACAATCGGTCAATAAAAAAAATGGATTTAAACTTTTACATCTTGTTGAAATCCTACTGACGCTGATTTTACAACGAAACACATTGATATCTGTGAAAAAATGTTCCGGTTCCCGCGCCAGTGTTGCCTGTACTAACAGCATATGTATAATATTAATTCTGGGTTCAATGATAATCGACTCGCGAGTTCGTTCAGTTAATAGGGAACATTACGCAAAACTCTGCGTAGAGGGTGACACTAGCACAAACGGTAAACAAGCTGGCATGACGCATCATGTCATATTTATTAGTAACAAATAATTAGTGAAAACGTGTTCAATTATAATAGTTTTATTATTATTCATCAATTAAAAACCTAATCTATATAATACTAGCTTCTGCCCGCGACTTCGTCCGCCTTAAATTCGGTTATCGCAAATGAGGGTATTTTTCCGGGATAAAAAGTAGCCTTTGTCCTTCCCCGGGACTCAGACTATCTCCATACCAAATTTCATCCAAATCGGTTCAGCGGTTTAAGCGTGAAGAGGAGGAACAGACAGACAGACAGACACACTTTCGCATTTATAATATTAGTATGGACTAGTATGGATTATGGAATCCTACGGACACTAAAAAGTGGATGAACTAAAAAAATTGCTTCCAAAACGTGGTGCGAGTTTAAAGGGAAAAAATAAGGATTTGGTGGAAAGGTACGATAAAAAGATAATTAACTCACTCGAGCAAACCGAAACCTAGTGAATTCAATTGATTTTTAACAACGTAATACGGATAACTGAGGAATAATTAAGCAGGGTTGTCACATGACGCCTATTCATTAAATATGGAATAAAATGTCGTAGTAGGTTATAGCTTTAAATACATGTACCTAAAATAATTTAGATAAATAATTAAATGTAATAATCAGTGATCGTTTTGGTTTTGGTACAGCGATCATGGTTGAGTGCCATATAGGTGTGGCAAATTTCAACTGAAATTATGGTTTACTGACGCAATATTATAATTATGTTTGATCGTTTAAATTGGTATTTTCCATATCTATAGCGCAATATATGATCGCTACACCAAAAATGCTACCGAATTCGTGATCACTGGTAGTAATATACAACAATGTCGGTGATACGTATGAACTCTGTTCATACTTTCCAACGGAGGATTACTTCCCAGCTTATTTTACATTCCACTTTTTCTTTTACTTCTCTGTATGATGAAGCATTTATTTTTTCTTTTGGAGCAAATGCTCCATGTATGACCTTTCCTTTAGGTTGGCATCTACTTTTACCTCAATTATTCTCTTCACCCAGTTGTCGTGACGTTTGAGATGACCTAACATCTTCGGTCTCCTTTTTTTATATAACCTTCATCCAGTTTTTTTTTTACGATTTTTAAAACTTTCTCGTTATTTTTCTTTTCTATCTATTCTCCTCCAACATGACAACAGATCATTATTCATATCATAAAAGCACTAAGACATAACTCATAAAAGAACTAACTTATCCATTTCTAACAATTAGCCTGCCAGTAATTACACCCACAACATAAGCCGCCATCTCAAATCTTTATTGCTCTTTGGAAGATTTTTAATGTGTCACCCTCGTCCTCTGGGGACGTCCTTTGAAAACCCCATATTCAGGTCAGGCGGCAACTCCACGCCTTCGTTAGCCTTTCATTTAGGTTGGCGACACTGAATTAATTTTAAAATAAGTTGCGTTCAACTAGACGGCACGTAGTTGTTGGCAGTTCTGGAAACTTAAATACTACGCCTTATTTTCCGACACTTCATGAAAGTATTCAAAGTTTAAATTATAACGCAGAAAATTTAGCAGTTTAAAAATAAAACGGAGTTAATCGTCGTATTAAAGTTTATATCGAGGTAAAAACGGCGATTTTCCTTGATTTTATGCATTCTATTCAGATTCCATAATTCATACAGATATGTAGTTAAAATCCATACCTATTACTCGTAAAAGTAAAAACGAAATATGTAGTAAAAAATATTCCCGCGCTTTAAAAACGAAGAGTACAAAATTAAAACTCAATATGAATATTACAAAAACAAATATGAATAAATCCGAATCATATCTGTTGCACGCAACGTAGCATGTTTTTAAGTTCCCTTGCACAAACAGCGCTATCGTATCGCCGTGGCCTTTGCATGGATATGATATGGTTCGTTTTCCTGCGGGCGATGGGATTCGGTGCACATGGAATTCAATTTTCTAAGACCAACATTGCGGATTCTACAAATACAAAACGAGGTAATGGATTCTCGAGTGTAGACCGCGTACCAGCAAGCGCGCAACGACCTGGTTAAGGTTGCGGGGACTCACTCGTTGCGGGTTGCCTCTATCCGGTCCATGTGGCTATTGAGGAGGCCTGTGTCCAGCAGTGGACGTCCTATGGCTGAGACGATGATGATGAAATATATAGTTATGTTATATTACCGTATAAGAATTGTACCTCAACAATATGCAGAGCAGAGGAGATGTGTGAGTAGCTTATGAAACATCGTATCATTAACTGGCTTTAGTTGACTGACACGTACAGATGGACCAAGTATGAATCTTAGTTGACTAGAGCCGACTGTACTTGATAAATTATTGGAGTACGCGACAATACAAACTACCGGTTGACTGCGCTAACTTGGACTAACTTCGACCCTGTACAAACCCATTAGTTTGTAACTCCATACAATCCTTCTCTATATCAAGAAGACAAGAGTTCATTTGCCTCCGCTTTAAAAAGACGTAAATGTACTTTATATTATAATATACAAAAGCTCTCTTGGATTAGATTGAAGCTTGAGAAGCATACACAATGACATGCGATAATGAGATTAATGAAATATTGGGCAAGTTGATAACGACAACGGGTTTTATGGGGTGCGAAGATACAAGTAAAATGACCTAATAACCAAGTTTTCATGCCATTGTATGGTAGATGGTAGAGGACTGCTTCGCTGAACGAGGGGGGGGGGGAGTTTATAAGGTAAAATGACAAAAGGGATCCTAGCAAACCTACTACTAAACCTTCGCTGTTGGTCTGTCACAAGCCAGACTCTTGAGCCAGAATGGGTTGGGGACACTTGAAATTTTCACAGAATGTAAATATACTGTGGCCGTTATAACAGTGAATAAACAAATATTTAGTTCCCATCCCATTTATCGAACGTGGTTTGGATGAATTAATAATTTATTTCATACTTTTCTAAGGTGGCCAGCAAGCGGGCGGCCTGCATGATGTTGAACGGTCACTGTAGTTTATGGAACGCCAGGGGCATTACGTGCGTGTTGCCGACCCTTTGAAAACCTATTCACAACACCCACTATTTGCAAGAATTCAAGTTACTACATACAATTAGGTGACGTTTTGCGTGTGGTAGTACGGAACCCTTTCTGCGCGAGTACGGCTCGCACTTGACTGGTTTCGTATTGCATACAATTTCAGAGTCTAGACTGACAATAAACCATGATAATACCCATCTTTAATGCGGCCAAATATACAGAAGAGTGCCAAACTCAAGTCTTTCAAGTAATATATCCTATTTCGCAGTAATGTAGACTACCCGGATTAATGAATGAATAAAATGTATAGAGTTGCCGAACATGGCAGTGTACATGAAATGTAATCTTATAAACACACGATTCGATGCATATTTTTTCGCTGCAAATTAAGCCTTCACGTTTAACGCGGTATTAAAACTCAGGTCAACCATCGCGTCTTGCCACCACAATCAGTGAAAAAAGCGACTTTGCGTATTGAGAATCCAGTACAAACTGGAATATAATGTACAATATAGATAGCAGTGCGAGATAGATGCTTTGTATGTATTGATCGACAGTTCACGCCGCCTACATGCACTGTATATTACTTATTTACTTCCCATAACTCGTATTTGATGAAATCCTGTGATGGAAATGCAGCATTTATTTCACTGGGGACAAGCTTGCTTTTTTACTATAAATCCCTAGTACCAGGTAAGAGTTTGGTAAAGTACAGCTTAGGCCCATCTGGCATGAATGTACACCTTTATTTGTTTTTTTTTCAAAAATGGGTACTTTGCACAAATTGTAACTTTGACAGAGGAAAATACATCTTTTCTCAGTCCACCCGTGACCATGGAAAGCTGGAAAGCTTCTGAAACGTCGGGAACTAAAATGATATAATATACGCGATATAATCCGTTAAATTGTTTTATTTCAATGAGTAATAATCGCGGAAACAGAAGAAAATATTACCTTTATCCTTTGTTCGTAGCAGTAGAGGTAAGAAAGAAAGAGGCATGGGTGCCAATCACTGGAATTGCGCTATCAATAATTGTGAACTTTATATGGCTTAAAAAGTCTTAGTCAAAAAATTGTGACTGTACTTTTTGTACATACATCAACTGCTCACCGAGACGATTCTAAAGAGCTCAAAATCAGTAGGATTGCATTATTTTATTACAGAGTTCCTATGACCACCTTTCTGCTCCATAATCAGATCAACTCGATGGTATCATACTATTGCGTTGTCACCGAACTTAACTTACTACTAATAATAATTTAATCGAACTACTTAAAATTTAACTTACAACATTCTACCTGTACAAACATAAATTTCAAGTTAAATAAAAGCTTGTAAAATAGTCACAGTTGTCGATGTATTCGAAATTTTTGAGAAAAATCGCGCCATGAAATACGTGAATAAAAATCTCAAATACAAGATGAAAGGATCTAGATGCATTTCAAAGTGTCCCACATTTGAAATCATATTTGGAACGAACGAAGCGAATGCTACGCAACTGGTGAATTCGGATTTTCGTTAGCCAGGATTTTAAAGCATACTTTAAAGGTGCCCGCAACTTTGTTGGTGGAGGAACAAATATGCCCGAGGCATTTTTTGCCTTAAAACAAATTTACACTAAAGCCCTAACGCATAACTAAGTTTGTTCCTGAGGTCTGGGAGCGGTAGGGGACGGATGAGAACATCAAACGACGCGTAACTTCAGTTGAGGAGACAGTTAGGACACGTCATGTCACGTCACTTGTCCCCCCTTCCGTACCCCTCCCATACTTCCAGGTACAGACTCAGTTAAGCGTTAGACCTGTAGTGATTGACTCAACACTCAGATATAGGCTACAATCGGTCAATAAAAAAAATGGATTTAAACTTTTACATCTTGTTGAAATCCTACTGACGCTGATTTTACAACGAAACACATTGATATCTGTGAAAAAATGTTCCGGTTCCCGCGCCAGTGTTGCCTGTACTAACAGCATATGTATAATATTAATTCTGGGTTCAATGATAATCGACTCGCGAGTTCGTTCAGTTAATAGGGAACATTACGCAAAACTCTGCGTAGAGGGTGACACTAGCACAAACGGTAAACAAGCTGGCATGACGCATCATGTCATATTTATTAGTAACAAATAATTAGTGAAAACGTGTTCAATTATAATAGTTTTATTATTATTCATCAATTAAAAACCTAATCTATATAATACTAGCTTCTGCCCGCGACTTCGTCCGCCTTAAATTCGGTTATCGCAAATGAGGGTATTTTTCCGGGATAAAAAGTAGCCTTTGTCCTTCCCCGGGACTCAGACTATCTCCATACCAAATTTCATCCAAATCGGTTCAGCGGTTTAAGCGTGAAGAGGAGGAACAGACAGACAGACAGACACACTTTCGCATTTATAATATTAGTATGGACTAGTATGGATTATGGAATCCTACGGACACTAAAAAGTGGATGAACTAAAAAAATTGCTTCCAAAACGTGGTGCGAGTTTAAAGGGAAAAAATAAGGATTTGGTGGAAAGGTACGATAAAAAGATAATTAACTCACTCGAGCAAACCGAAACCTAGTGAATTCAATTGATTTTTAACAACGTAATACGGATAACTGAGGAATAATTAAGCAGGGTTGTCACATGACGCCTATTCATTAAATATGGAATAAAATGTCGTAGTAGGTTATAGCTTTAAATACATGTACCTAAAATAATTTAGATAAATAATTAAATGTAATAATCAGTGATCGTTTTGGTTTTGGTACAGCGATCATGGTTGAGTGCCATATAGTTGTGGCAAATTTCAACTGAAATTATGGTTTACTGACGCAATATTATAATTATGTTTGATCGTTTAAATTGGTATTTTCCATATCTATAGCGCAATATATGATCGCTACACCAAAAATGCTACCGAATTCGTGATCACTGGTAGTAATATACAACAATGTCGGTGATACGTATGAACTCTGTTCATACTTTCCAACGGAGGATTACTTCCCAGCTTATTTTACATTCCACTTTTTCTTTTACTTCTCTGTATGATGAAGCATTTATTTTTTCTTTTGGAGCAAATGCTCCATGTATGACCTTTCCTTTAGGTTGGCATCTACTTTTACCTCAATTATTCTCTTCACCCAGTTGTCGTGACGTTTGAGATGACCTAACATCTTCGGTCTCCTTTTTTTATATAACCTTCATCCAGTTTTTTTTTACGATTTTTAAAACTTTCTCGTTATTTTTCTTTTCTATCTATTCTCCTCCAACATGACAACAGATCATTATTCATATCATAAAAGCACTAAGACATAACTCATAAAAGAACTAACTTATCCATTTCTAACAATTAGCCTGCCAGTAATTACACCCACAACATAAGCCGCCATCTCAAATCTTTATTGCTCTTTGGAAGATTTTTAATGTGTCACCCTCGTCCTCTGGGGACGTCCTTTGAAAACCCCATATTCAGGTCAGGCGGCAACTCCACGCCTTCGTTAGCCTTTCATTTAGGTTGGCGACACTGAATTAATTTTAAAATAAGTTGCGTTCAACTAGACGGCACGTAGTTGTTGGCAGTTCTGGAAACTTAAATACTACGCCTTATTTTCCGACACTTCATGAAAGTATTCAAAGTTTAAATTATAACGCAGAAAATTTAGCAGTTTAAAAATAAAACGGAGTTAATCGTCGTATTAAAGTTTATATCGAGGTAAAAACGGCGATTTTCCTTGATTTTATGCATTCTATTCAGATTCCATAATTCATACAGATATGTAGTTAAAATCCATACCTATTACTCGTAAAAGTAAAAACGAAATATGTAGTAAAAAATATTCCCGCGCTTTAAAAACGAACAGTACAAAATTAAAACTCAATATGAATATTACAAAAACAAATATGAATAAATCCGAATCATATCTGTTGCACGCAACGTAGCATGTTTTTAAGTTCCCTTGCACAAACAGCGCTATCGTATCGCCGTGGCCTTTGCATGGATATGATATGGTTCGTTTTCCTGCGGGCGATGGGATTCGGTGCACATGGAATTCAATTTTCTAAGACCAACATTGCGGATTCTACAAATACAAAACGAGGTAATGGATTCTCGAGTGTAGACCGCGTACCAGCAAGCGCGCAACGACCTGGTTAAGGTTGCGGGGACTCACTCGTTGCGGGTTGCCTCTATCCGGTCCATGTGGCTATTGAGGAGGCCTGTGTCCAGCAGTGGACGTCCTATGGCTGAGACGATGATGATGAAATATATAGTTATGTTATATTACCGTATAAGAATTGTACCTCAACAATATGCAGAGCAGAGGAGATGTGTGAGTAGCTTATGAAACATCGTATCATTAACTGGCTTTAGTTGACTGACACGTACAGATGGACCAAGTATGAATCTTAGTTGACTAGAGCCGACTGTACTTGATAAATTATTGGAGTACGCGACAATACAAACTACCGGTTGACTGCGCTAACTTGGACTAACTTCGACCCTGTACAAACCCATTAGTTTGTAACTCCATACAATCCTTCTCTATATCAAGAAGACAAGAGTTCATTTGCCTCCGCTTTAAAAAGACGTAAATGTACTTTATATTATAATATACAAAAGCTCTCTTGGATTAGATTGAAGCTTGAGAAGCATACACAATGACATGCGATAATGAGATTAATGAAATATTGGGCAAGTTGATAACGACAACGGGTTTTATGGGGTGCGAAGATACAAGTAAAATGACCTAATAACCAAGTTTTCATGCCATTGTATGGTAGATGGTAGAGGACTGCTTCGCTGAACGAGGGGGGGGGGGGGGGGGTTTATAAGGTAAAATGACAAAAGGGATCCTAGCAAACCTACTACTAAACCTTCGCTGTTGGTCTGTCACAAGCCAGACTCTTGAGCCAGAATGGGTTGGGGACACTTGAAATTTTCACAGAATGTAAATATACTGTGGCCGTTATAACAGTGAATAAACAAATATTTAGTTCCCATCCCATTTATCGAACGTGGTTTGGATGAATTAATAATTTATTTCATACTTTTCTAAGGTGGCCAGCAAGCGGGCGGCCTGCATGATGTTGAACGGTCACTGTAGTTTATGGAACGCCAGGGGCATTACGTGCGTGTTGCCGACCCTTTGAAAACCTATTCACAACACCCACTATTTGCAAGAATTCAAGTTACTACATACAATTAGGTGACGTTTTGCGTGTGGTAGTACGGAACCCTTTCTGCGCGAGTACGGCTCGCACTTGACTGGTTTCGTATTGCATACAATTTCAGAGTCTAGACTGACAATAAACCATGATAATACCCATCTTTAATGCGGCCAAATATACAGAAGAGTGCCAAACTCAAGTCTTTCAAGTAATATATCCTATTTCGCAGTAATGTAGACTACCCGGATTAATGAATGAATAAAATGTATAGAGTTGCCGAACATGGCAGTGTACATGAAATGTAATCTTATAAACACACGATTCGATGCATATTTTTTCGCTGCAAATTAAGCCTTCACGTTTAACGCGGTATTAAAACTCAGGTCAACCATCGCGTCTTGCCACCACAATCAGTGAAAAAAGCGACTTTGCGTATTGAGAATCCAGTACAAACTGGAATATAATGTACAATATAGATAGCAGTGCGAGATAGATGCTTTGTATGTATTGATCGACAGTTCACGCCGCCTACATGCACTGTATATTACTTATTTACTTCCCATAACTCGTATTTGATGAAATCCTGTGATGGAAATGCAGCATTTATTTCACTGGGGACAAGCTTGCTTTTTTACTATAAATCCCTAGTACCAGGTAAGAGTTTGGTAAAGTAAGCAGACAGTATTTAATACCAGATTGCGTCCAATAGCACACTGTTTTGATTTGCTTGATGCCTCTTTCACATGACGTCACCTGCCTATCTAGTACATTGAATTTATTGGCAAATATTGCACATGATTTCAAAACCAGTCAATCGTGCGTTCATAATAAGAACAGCTATATTAACTACGAGAAGAATAATAATCATTTTACCAACATTAAAGTTAAAACTCGGGTTAGACGCTCTATTTTTCACCTGAATTATGAGTTAAATGGCCCTGGAAAATATTAAACTTGATTCATAAATCACAGCATGAAGTCATCTGTACTATTTTAAACTTGTAAAAATGAAATGTCTGTACATTGGAGACATTTAATAAAAAAGTGATACGGACTACTTGACGGTCAACATTGAAAAAATATTTTCTTTTGTATGTTTGTATGTGTCGTTGTGGCTTCATCACACCAAAAAGGCTTAACCGATTTTAACTACTTTTGGTACATGGTTAGCTGGTAAACTACAGATGGTTATTAGGATAGTTTGTATCCGATTAATACGCTCAAGAAATAAAGAGGTTTATAATATTTTTCTACTCCCCTGACCTTCTATTTCCTTATATTTATACTGTACGATACTGAGAAGTGTCTGCTCCGTATAGGTATTTTATTTTTGCCCTGAGTTCTAAAATGTCCTATTATTAAACTGTTTGAACATGACAATTTATGTGGCTACATATGTATATGTTTACAATGTTTATTAGGAGTTCGGCGAACAAGCCATTTAATCTCGTTGTAGGTCGCGAACAAAGATTCAGGCAGCTGCACTTGGCAGCCAGGTTCGCCGGACAGTAGACTGCACGCTTTAGCTGCTTGTCGATCGCTTGATCGCTTGTCGATTTACTGGTATAACCTCTCAATTTGCTTTAGTATATACACGCGATACCGTTCTTTGAAATATTATAGAGTTCAAACAAAATTAAGAACTAAGGAGTGGTTAATAACCAGAGCTCGGAATAGGTAATGCCTTTTTTCCTAAACTTCTTGGTAGGACGTAATTAAGAGTGGTTAAAACCACTTAAAATAATGATAGATTTTTATCGAATGCGGAATTTTTCGGATGAGTTAATTATTCATCATCATCAGCTCGGAGTCGCTGCTTGCTTAACATAGGCCTTTCTCAATTCACGCCATCGCACCGGGTCCTCAGCTCTGCGCATCCAACCGCTTCCCGTCAGTCTCTTCAAGTCATCGGGCCATCTGGCGGGGGCTCATCCCACAAGGTGCGTCGTTCGAGGTCTCCACCTCAGAACTCGTCTGCCCCATCGACCATCGGCTCTCCGACAAATATGTCCCGCCCACTGACACTTCAGTTTACTTATTCTGAGCGCTATATCGGTGACTTTGGTTCTCCGTCTGATATCCTGGTTCCGGAATTGTATCCTTCAGAGAAACTCCGAGCATAGCCCTCTCCATAGCTCTCTGAGCGACCTGAAATTTGTGGACGAGGCCTTTTGTAAGTGTCCACGTCTCGGCCGGACCGGACCGGAAGGACCGGAAGAACGCATTGTTCAAAGACTCGTCTTGAGGCACTGGGGCAGTGGTGATTCAAGAATTTTCATATGATGCCTGCTTGAGATAATAATTATTAATAAATAACTCTCAGGGTCAGATTATTCATAAATAACAATCGTGCAGAAAATTCAAATACATTGACAACCCAAAAGTGGACGAGAAATAGATCCGTCGGACATAGGTACGCGTAGGACTGACCCCGAGAGGGAATTTATGCGTAGGTATTAAGTATTATAACTGATTCTGGAAATCTCACATTCAATAAAAATAATTAATTATTTTTGGTGGTTATAACCACTCTGAATTACGTCCTCATGCGAAGTTGAAGTAAGCACGCACTACCTATTCCGATCTCTGTTAATAACAAGTGCCCTAATTGCCACGAATAGAGGGTTACCTAGTATAGTTTTAAACGTCGGTTTTATGTAAATAAAATGTGCATTGACTGATTATACTTTACCAAACAATGCCAAAAACTCAATGGAGCCAACAAAAAATATACAGGCATCTAATAAAATAGGTACAGTAAACTGCAATTTTAAGTAACTTATTGTTAGCTATAGGGCGACTTTTAACCTTAGTCGTCGCCTGAGGTAAGAGACAGGCCTGTTTGTTACCCGCTAGCCGTCAAACTGCGTCCAAATACAACTCTAAGTGGCTGCAATGGCATTCCCGTTTATGGGTTTGCGCTCCCCCCACTGATTACGATTACTGGTAAGGAGGCTTTGGTTCTAAAAAAAGGTCGGCTTATAGTATGTTGATGGTATGCCATTACCTCAGATTTAAAATTTCTAGCAGGGTCTTAGCTTAGAACGAAAATCAATGTTCGTAAATACTCTGCTTTATACTCATTTTATTGCATTTTGGTTGAAATATTGGTATTTTCATATGTAAAACTTATCCTAATTTTACTAACTATAGTTAAGAACTCGTCTCATTCATGCTTTTACGAAAATGTCCAAAGAACTTAGTAGTAAACATGGAAACTGGCAGTTTTATGAATTTAATTATACATATAGGAGTTTGGCTATGATATGATATTAGGATATGAGTGGTTGAAGCACTTACGTCATCACCGTAAATTTATGATTTATGTCCCTGCTCGCGCATATTCCTAATATATCACCCGCCCTTGACCCGAAGGGATTTAGCCGTCGTGCCTAAGTGAAGGGATAAAAATATTCCCTAGGGTTAGGAAGGCTTGACGGGTAAAGTGAAACTGGTAAAAACGTCACCGAACATTCCGTAAGGGGGCGGTTTGACTGCTTCGTGCGTTAAAACCCCGACAAAAACGTGGGGCGTTATACTCGTAACTATGAGGTATGTATCCGTGTATCTAAGTTTTGATATAATAACAAAAAATAAAAACGATGAAAAAAACACTAAAAAATATAACAGAACTGCATAATTTAGTTTCTTCAATTTACTTACAAGTAACCGTTTTCCTACTTAATTGATACAATTAATCTTATGTTGGCATCGGTGCTATCTAAATAATGAGAATTAATATTGATATAATAATGACAAATATTGTTTTTCAACTGTCGGATTTACTAAGTTTTTACACGATTTCAACTTAGCAAGATTAACATAGCTGCAGAACAAACATCTTAATTTCCCCGTAGAAGCCTACGAAATTGTGACGTCATAATTTCGTAAGCTATAGTAGGAAGCGGTTTTTTAAGCAAGTTCAAAAATGTGATTTTAACAGTTGTTGTATCTCGGGGAGTTTTTATGAAATTTAAGTAGATTTTACTTTTTTCAGATCGTTCTATAACACCACAGAAAAAGGTTGTCATGATCCCTATTTAAAATATACGAGATCCTCCTCTTTGAAATCCGTAAACGATTGCACTTTTAGACGCGTTATATGTCTAGATTTGCAGTTTGTAAGGTAAGCGCCGAGCCGGTTTGTCCCGCTTTCAAGTGTTGCCCCGTCGAATTATGTGCAAACGTCTAACACAGGGCGATTTGCGATGTTTGATCGTTCGACTGACGTACTGCTGTGGTACTGCTGTATACTAGGGCAGGGGTCGGCAACCTGCGGCTCGCGAGCCACATGAGGCTCTTAGGATGTGAAGCTACGGCTCTATAGATTAGTTTTTTTTAATCAAAAAGTACTATTTATTGACGGCATGATTTTTTTTGAGGCTGATTAAAAACTTTGAATTTTTGTAAATAGTAATGTTTGACTCTTCCGACCTAAAAGGTTGCCAACCTGCACTAGGGTGGTCCAAAAAATAAAGTTCTGAATATAATTTCTTAACAAGGTTCTTTTTTATCCAAAATTATATGTACCAATTATCAAATCAATCCGATGACACAGGTCGCTCTACAAGGGTTCCGTACGTAAAAGGTAAAAAAGGAACCCTTATGGTGCGATTCTGTCTGTCTGTCTGTCTGTCCGACTATTAACGCGCCATATCTCAAAAACTACTTATGCTATTCGCCGAAACTATCCTATATTATACCCGCTCAGCAAAAGGACGTAAGTGCCATCGAGATAAACGCTCTTTTGCTAATGCACTTTTTCATATCGTATTTTTTTCATCTGCAGTGCATTTTTTTGTATGAACGGCTGCGGAACCTACACTGAGCATGGTCCGACATGCTCTTTGCTGATTTGTTTGACCTGTCTTTGAACTAGGAGGTCTGGCTAAGCCAGTACCAGTAATCGGGTTCAGTGGCAGCAGTACAAACCCACAAATGGGAATGCCATCCATCCATGGCAAAAGAGGTGCCCAAGGCACAAGAACTGCTGAGGTGAGTTGATCCGGTATATAAATGGAACAGTACTTAGTTTGGAAACCGGCTTAGCCGCTATGAAGCATTAGTCCAGACTATATTTGGCGTCTTAATAATAGCGCCCTAATCGATAGCCGGCAGTAGCCGAGAGCCGTCGCTGCACCGAATATGTTAGTCCCTAAATATCCAATGTGATAATGGCTAGGCCACAATATCGGCAGCACGAATATATCGACAATGCAAAAGACAATTATTGCTATCTCATTCACACTTGCGTGGGCTTAGCAGGTGTGAAAGAGATAGCATTATGATCTCGGCCGCCAGTTCGTTTTGCGTTGAGTATAGGTACAGCAGGGTACAGTGTTTTTAGTATAAATGGCGCTACGCTACTCTTTGTCGCGTGGCAAATATTACCTGTCTCTTGCATCCCTTTTCTTGGTGAGACGCGTGACATGTCTCGTGCCAAGCGCCTGTAATTATGCTAGTTCGCCTAATAGACACGTTCACGGACACAGGACTATTTTGAAAAACACATGTGTGACATAGATTTACACAAGATACAAGAAATGTCTAAGGCCACAGAGGGACTACCAGATTTACTTCTTGTTAAAGATTGTGCCACCACAGTATCTACATTTCAAACTGTCATATTGTGGCAGTGTCAAATTTAAATTACTGAACGGTTGCTCACGTCGTTTAATGTTGTGTATTGATTGAAAAATTTCAGTCCAGAAAAAGACCAACTAATCATGAGTGGGGCCTCGTATGGGCCACGCTGAACGCTCATGAAAGATTAAAGTTCACAGATTTGCTTGTAGTTTAAAAAGTGTAGTACCAATGTGGAACTGAACCCTAAACACATCCATACTAATATGTATTATAAATGCGAAAGTGTGTCTGTCTGTCTGTCTGTCTGTTACCTCTTCACGCTTAAACCGCTGAACCGATTTGGATGAAATTTGGTATGCAGATAGTTTGAGTCCCGGGGAAGGACATAGACTACTTTTTATCCCGGAAAAATACCCTTATCCGCGATAAACGAATTTAAGGCGGACGGAGTCGCGGGCAGAAGCTAGTAGATAATATACTTTAGTTATTAGTTTTGAGACCTCAATCACTACATTTCATACGAAGCTTCAGGAATATTGGAAAGCCGTAAATGAAATGAGCCCCCATTGAATTATGGATGTAATTTGATACATTACACATGTGGTCGTCGGGTAATTGCTACAGTAATACGTAGGTCACATTTATTGACAACATTAGCCGTAACGTTCTCAGCCGTGATACGTCACAGCACCCGTCATACCCCGTACAAACGTTCTTTATCTCAAATCCTTCACTTTTTCTGTTGACATACGGGGCATGGAGTTGTGCTGCACATAGTTGGCTTATAAATGAGACAATAGACTGTAAGTGTGTTGATTGCAGTCCCTTTGTATACGACGTCATAGACTCCATGTGCAACGTTGGCTCAGCAACCAGGCAATAACAATAAAAGCTGTCAGACACCCATTTTACAATTGTGCCAAGCGACAGGTTGCACATTGCGAGACCAAATATCAGGCCCCTATTTTACAATCATGGCAATTGTCAGGTGACAACGAAAATTTTATGTTCACGGCGATCCCCGCAAGGTCGATACGTCTCCTTACTTTATACTGGGCACGCAATGTACGTGAAATTGTCGCTGTCACCCGACATTTGTCACGATTGTGAAATAGGGGCCAGAATGGCAAGGAAATACTCGTACATTTCATTACTTATCCTCCAAAAATATCTTTTTTGGGTATCTTATCAGGCTTGCGGAGCGGGGTTAAAGTTTTAGTCCCGTTACAAATAAATCACTGTGCGGCATTCCGGAGTTAAGTGTATCATCTATACTATTATAAAGTTGTAAAAAATAAATGTTTACATCGAAAATATTTAAAAAAAAAAATTATAACGGACTATTTGGAAAGCCGTGACCATGGAAAGCTGAAAAGCTTCCGAAACGTCGGGAACTCAAATGAGATAATATACGCGATATAATCCGTTAAATTGTTTCATTTAAATGAGTAAAAATCGCGGAAACAGAAGAAAATATTATGGACTATTTGGAGTTCACTGAATCGAAAAATATTTTTTTCGCATTTTTTGTATGTCGTTGTGGTTGCGACTTCATTACACCAAATCGGCTTAACGGATTTCAACTATTTTTGGTACACGGGTAGCTGGGTATCCACAGATGGTTATGTTATAGAATACTTTTTACCCAGCTAGGCTGAAGGAGAACAAGAGGGGTTATGACTTTTTCTCCTACGCGAACAAAATTGAGGGTGTCAAATCTGGCGTTTTAAAATACATTCCTTTATTCGCTAACAGTTAAATATAGTGATAATATATATATTACTAGCTTCTGCCCGTGACTTCGTCCGCTTTAAATTCGTTTATCGCGGATAAGGGTATTTCCGGGATAAAAAGTAGCCTATGTCCTTCCCCGGGACTCAAACTATCTCCATACCAAATTTCATCCAAATCGGTTCAGCGGTTTAAGCGTGAAGAGGTAACAGACAGACAGACAGACAGACAGACAGACAGACAGACAGACAGACGGACACACTTTCGCATTTATAATATTAGTATGGATTAAACCTGACCGCAATATTCAAGCTCTAATAAACCTTGCCTTGTACGTAATACCGCAACCCACCAGCTAGAACAAAAGAGCTTAATTTAACCGGAAAATCATGTCACTTAGGACTTTTTACCTAAGGATCCCGACATACCACACCTAAGGGTAATCCCAGTACATTCGACAGCACATAACACGGTACTCGCGGAACATAGAGAACGTATTGTTTAAATTAAAACCAACATAGGCTGACCTTTGTCGGAGCTATGTATTATAACGACCACAGGTCAATGTAGACTGAATATATAGTCTAAAAATATTGAGATTCAGATAAATGTGTGTAAAATCGATAGCTCGAAGGTATTATCAATATATATATCAATTTAGAAATCCCGACCTGCTGGCTGAACACAGTGAAATTTATCTTTATACCTAGAAAATTAAAATTTTGCATAACAGGCGAATTTTCAAAATTTCCACAGAAGTGAAATTATGGGTTTGTTACTTTTCAACCTTATGAAAAAAATAACAAGCAATAATCCATACCAATATTATAAATGCGAAAGTGTCTCTGTCTGTCTGTCTGTCTGTCTGTCTGTCTGTTACCTCTTCACGCTTAAACCGCTGAACCGATTCGGATGAAATTTGGTATGGAGATAGTTTGAGTCCCGAGGAAAGACATAGGCTACTTTTTATCCTGCAAAATACCCTTATTCGCGATAAACGAATTTAAGGCGGACGAAGTCGTGGGCAGAAGCTAGTTGAATTATATTCACGAAATCGCTATCTCTGGTAAATGATCCTTTTCAGGATTTGAAACACTAATAACCAGAGATAGTAAATTTGGTAGCATTTCTGTTGCAGCGATCATAGCAGAGTGCCATATGTGTGGCAAATGTCAACCGAAATGATGGGTCAGGGTTACTGTCGAAAATATCAACTATGTTTAAGGGCCTACTTCTTCATTTGTAAATCACGCCCCAAACGCGGAGCCAGCCAAGATATTATTATGTTTTCTTAACATTTAAGTTAATCACTTAAAGTATAAAGGAAAGAATGTCATTTTTAACATAATTTTGCCGATTATTAATCTGTCGTTTGTACAAACTAGACAAAAAACGGAAAATGAAGACGCGTTTTCGGATAACTTTTCTATCGATGAAATTTTCATTAAACATGTTTCCGCTTTAATCACTGAATAGGTTACATAGTCAAAAAACACATATCTGAAAACCAGCCTGTTTTATATACTAGATTTGACAAAAAAATGCGCAAAAAAATAGTTTAAATTTTCGATGCATGCCCTTAATCGTTTAAATTGTTATTTTCCAGATCTAAAGCGCAATAATATACCATGATCGCTGCAAAAAATGCTACGAAATTGACGATCACTGCTAATAGCTACAGTATGAATTAAGAGGACAACTAGTGGCCGTTTCTCCATACAAACTTAATCCCCCGTTTCCTCCCTGGAAAATTGTCTTAGAGCTAATTTTTTTTATAAATATAATCTATACATACGTATGTTTTATTTTTCTTAATGATTTGCTTATTTTAAGAATTAGAGGCAATCTAAAACTGCAAAAAATGCTACCATCCGGCGCCATAAGCACACGTTCAGTAAACAAATTTAACGAATATAAAAGAAAAACAGAAGACATAGAAGCATATCCGAAGCCCTCTTTATATATGCAGTGAAAGAAAAACTAAAATTAGTCCAGTTTTGGAAGAGTAAATAGGGTACTAAGAAACCCTGTTTTCGCAATTGTTTTGTAGGTCAGATCGTTCCGAGCTGCAGTTGTCTCTTTTGCACTGTAATACGGGGGATTTGAGGCGATGCGATAGCAATAGTTTTTAAAAGTAGGTACCTAATTTCCAAAAGGCCTTTTGCTAGTATATCCTCTTAAATCAGACTTGTCCTAACACTATGAAGAACGAGATACAAAACATAAATACGCAGTAACGTAAAATGTAAATACTAGCTTCTGCCCACGATTCCGTCTGCCTTAGATACGTTTATCGGGGATAAAAGGTGTTTTCCGGGATAAAAAGTAGCTAATGTCCTTCCCCAAATCTCGAATATCTCTAACAAATTTCATCTAATTCAGTTGAGCAGTTTCTCAACGCTAAATCATTTGTTTTGGTTCTTAGTAGGACACCTTTATAGAATTTCATGCTTATATATCTTTAGCGGTTTAGGCTGTGCGTTGTCTGTCAATAGGTCACTAACTTTTATAATTTGTATATACATTAGGAAGGATTAGGATTAGAATATTTGCTTTCAAAGACTTCACTTTTTTACGTCTTGATTCTAAGCAGTGCAATTACTGACTGAAAACCTTTGGATATGTGTAGCGTTTACAACGAATAAACTTGCAAGAGATTAAATTACGGACTTAAAAACTGCTTATATGTATATTCAAATTGGCTATCCTCACATGCGTTAATAGCTTAAGAACCAGCATCACAATAGTTATTAGTTATGCAAGGCTGCAAAGTTGTTATTTGGCCACGAGTACTTTCAATTAAAAGCCGAGTAAGCGAAGGAACCTAAAATTGAACCACGAGCGTCGCGAGTTGTGGCTTTAGCTCGCCAAAGTGGCTCAACGGATTTGAACTATTTTTGGTGCACTGGGAGCTGGGTATTCACAGGTAATTATAGGATACTTTGTACCCGACTTCGCTGAACAAAAAAATAGGTGTTAAATAAATGTAATGACTTTTCTCCTCCGCGAACGAAGTTGCGGGCACCTTCTTATAATAGTATAGATGTCTGGTATTAAAAACACGAACGTATAATGTTGTACCTACCTAATATTAAAGATGGTATAGAAGAACGAAAACCTCAATGTAGCCTGCTAGACAAAGGACTCCCCCAAGTATCTCTACAAGGATCAGAAGTGCTCTGCCCTCAATGCTCGTAGAATCGTTCTCCATTATTTATAAAGTTTCTTGAATGGAGATCACGTATCGAAGACGCAGCGTGGAAAAGCCCCCAACGAAGCAGACCGACGATCTGGTTAAGAATCTATTATGCTTTTACCAAATGAAAAATAATCTATAAGTATGGTACGGTATTTTGCGGGTTGGCCGTGATTTAACTGCTGCTGATTCCAGTCAACTAAAAAATATGCATCCCCAATCCGCACTCTTGGACCTTATTACAATGGAATAAGATCGAGCATTATGAAATATTCCATAGTTTTAATTAATTTTCTCGGATAAACTCAGGATGAATAACGTAGCGGAATCGCTCTCGGCGAAGAATGCGCAGCTTTCCTAGTAAATACTCGATAAAAATACTGCACAGAATCAAAAGGTCACATTGTAATTACATTACAGAGGATATAGGTCGTTTTATGCAGCATGGATTAATTTAAAATAGCGTATATGTCTGTTGGTATTAAAAGACGCTTATGACGTTTTATAACTAAGTAGATATCGAGAGAAGTCGATCCATCACCGTCGCTCTTATCGACTGATTTGAATGAAGCCTCTAGATTGAAACAAGCTCGGAGTCGGGAATTTGTCTTCGGAGACGGATTAAAAACTTTACAACTGAAGAGTAAATAATAGTAAGGTACCTACCAGCTGAAGTAGTAGATCGACCGGAAATTACTTTCTGAGAGTTGTTCTCCTTGAATAAGCTAGTTATGGAGTTTATCGTTTGTACCGTTACCTACAGTAGTAGTAAAAAAGTAGTAAATCGAAAAAATATATATTTCTTGGTATGTTTGTATTTGTCATTATTGTTTCATCACGCCAAATCGGCTTAACGGATTCCAACTATTTCTGGCACCCGGGTAGCTGGGTATCTACAGATGGTTATAGGATACTTTTAACCGACTATGCTGCAGAAAATAGAGGGGTTATGATTTTTTTTACCTCCACTGACGAAGTTGCGGACATCTTCTAGTTTCATAATATTGAATGATTAATCTTGACCGAGTGACTCTTCAACGCCCCGGACGTACGAGTAAAACAGTTTTTTAGGGTTCTGTAGCCAAAATGGCAAAAACGGAACCCTTATAGTTTCTTCATGTCCATCCGTCTGCCCGTCCGTCCGTCCGTCCGTATGTCACTGGCATTTTACTCTAAAACTACTTGATGTATATTGATGAAATTTGGAGTATAGATGCCTTGTATCAGCCGCTACTTAGTTTGATAGACTAATAACAAAAAAAAATCTAAGCGGGGACACTCCATACATGTAACCGAAATTGAAAAATGTTTTTTTCAACGAATATCAATGTATGGCACATATTTCGTTAGTTCTTTTGAAAAGATTTTAAGGTTTCTAAAAACTTTTTTGATTCAGTTAATATTTTCGGAAATAATCGCTCCGAAAGTAGTATAAATTGTCCTGCTATTTTCGAAACGGTATGTCCAAAAAATATGAAAAAAAATTACAAACTTGAACTTTTTGGCCGGTTTTCACCTGTAGTGTGGTTTTTTCGTACAAACTGCTGCGGAACTCTACACTGAGCAAGGTCCGACATGCTCTTGGCCAGTTTTTTTATGATCTACACTAAAATGAATATTTTTTCGAAATACCCACGAAATTAAACACTAAAACAACTTGGTTTGTTAATACGTTCTCTTACTAGGCTTTTTGCAAATAAATTATATTACGGTATTTTTATAGCATTACTGTGCATCAATTTAAGGCTTAGTTCTTGCGAACTAAGAAAATATACAATTTACCTAAATTTCTACAATCTACTTTCTTTGCTATCTCTTATCCTTCGAGGTATGCCACCGCTGGAATTGGAACGAGTCAGTTTTTTACAAGGTACATACCTATCATTCACAAACCATTTCGAGGAATAGGGTTTATAAACCGCTTCCAATCATCAGACTTTAAAAAATATGAATTCTGGGATAAGATATTCGTGTCTTAAATTTTGACTATTCATTGTCCTTGCCAAACCCTCGACGTCAGTATATATATCAATAAAAAAATACACGCAAGTAAAGGCATGAAATTAGTATTTTAGAATAGCCTATTTTTAACGAAAAAAATCTCTTATAAAAAGTGATCTAAAACCCTTGTTTAAGATGGTTAAGAAAGAAAATATTAAGTACAGTTTTCTGAAACCTATTTTAGGGCTTCTCTTGCAATAGCAATTTTTTTTTCCTATCCGTCCCTTCACTAAATATTCCAATCAAGAAGTTAAGGTAGATTTTCAGTTTGTCACTAAATACAGTAATTTCGCTAGCGCACAAAGGAACCAAGTACGTAAAACACTTACTGGCGATTATGTCGCCTCGACCTACGTAAATTGCGCCTTTAAGACAAAGATGAAGATCTGTTTGAAGGCTCATAGCCATAAACTACAAAGAATCTGTATTTAAAATTAGCAAAAACCTTGTAACAGGACTTATTAACCAACTAAGTCTTAATAAATAATTTAAAGTCTTTAAAGAAACGAAACCTTAAATAGACCGCAGTAAGATAAGTCGATAACCGCTTCCTCCCATCGTTGCAATCAACTGAACGTCCTTAATGAATACTTTCAACATCACATTCTTGAGATCCTTGTCCCGACGGTATAAAGCCGTTTTCGAACGTCACAGTAAACTCTTTTGTTTTTTTAATGTGTCTACACGTGCTGCCTGCACGTGCATCCTCGCTCGCCATCTGCCAAAGTTCAGTGCACCGCCTAAGCCGAGCGAGCCTTTAAAAAATATGCTTTTAATTTTCAAACGATACCATAAACGCACGTTTCTTTTTCTTCCTTTTTAATTTTAGGGCGAAACCAAATATGATTCGTCTCGAATCGTTCCAAATTCAAATCGTTCGTTCCGACGTCTCTAATTTATGGGATACGAGCTCCGTTTAAAAGTAATTCGATGTAGGAAATCGAAGATAGAAAGTCGAAGATAAATTGTTTGATGAAATGAAAACAATGTCTAGAATTTAAACGATTAGGTATCTTACAAGTTCCAATGTTAATAAAGAGGCAGAACCAGTGATCTCGCTACAGTTTTTTTGATAAAGAATTGCCAGAAATTCTTTATAAAATCATTGAAGTGCACAGAATTCGGCTCAGGTAGATTTTGTTTTCTTTAGACCTTACAATAAAGCGTGAGGCGAGGACAGTACAATCACGAGCTGCGTATTGAGAGGAATTCTCTTTGTTGTTACAATGTACGTTATAAATATTGAAACGGTAAAACAGCTTAACTCTGCAGCACCTTAATGGCACGTGTGTCTTTATTAAATGAAGCGTAATATTATAACCACCTTTATTTTGGTCCGAATCAACAGAAAGGTCGACAATGGGCTGTTACCGAACACAACATGTCTGACAGATGAGTGAAGTAACTTTAGCGATAAATTCTGCTTTTAGAACTAGTTTTATTCCTTGCCCATTGTAACAATAAAGCGTTATAAAAACGCAGCTCTATGAGAACATTCTGAACAGGTATCTATGTAGTTTTTATATTTTAAACTGGAACTCAAGTAAAATTTATCAATTTTCATACTTAGGGAAACATTTATTTTGCAAAGTAATATTATAATATTATTAGAAGGCGCCCGCAACTTCGTTCGCGGTGGAGAAAAAGTCATAACCCCTCTTTTTTTCTTTAGCATAGTCGGGTAAAAAGTATCATATATCCATCTGGAGATACGCAGCTACCCGTGTATCAAAAATAGTTGAAATCCGTTTAGCCGGTTTAGCGTGATGAAGCCACAACCACATATATAAACATACAAACATTTCATTTTTATTACAACTGTATAATAGTATAGAGTATAGATGCTTATTTGTAATATTAATACAAAGAGCAAATAGAATCAGGAAAATATTAAAAGCGTTTAACGTCTGTGAAACGAGATTAAAGGCAAAAACTCAACGGAAAATTGGCAATCACATTAATGTCGATATGGCTATAAACATGACAATCGCGTGACAAAAGGATGCGTCGCGCCGATTTATGCTGAAATATTGTTATGCTGTTGACGATAACGCACAGGTTGCTCCAATATCGGCAGTACCGACATCTGCACCTCTAGCTCAACTGCATCACGCGACTCTTTGTCACCGTCATTGTCACCGTCACCGTCACCATCACTGTCACCGTCACCGTCACCGTCACCGTCTCCGTAAGCGTCATCGTCGCTGTCACCGTCACCGTAACCGTCATCGTCATCGTCGCCGTCACCGCCACCGTCACCGTCACCGCAACCGTCACCGTCACCGTCACCGTCACCGTCACCGTCACCGTCACCGTCACCGTTACCGTCACCGTCATCGTCATAATCATGATATCAGCCTATAGACGTCCCTGCTGGACATAGGCCTGCCACAAAGAACGCCATCATGACCGGTTCAGCGCCGCCCGCATCCAGCAGAATCCAGCGACCTTCACCAGGTCATGAGTTCACCTTGTAGGGAGCTTATTCATGCTGCCGCTCCAGCGGCCGCCGGCTCTACTTGCTATGTACCCTGCCCACTTAAGTTTTGATATTCTGCGTGCTATGTATGTCAGCTACCCTGGTTCAAAGAAATTCCGAGCATAGCCCACTCCGGCCTCTCCATTGCTCTCTGAGTGACTTTGAGGCATTTGAGCCTTCTTATAAGGCCTGGTGAGCGACCACGTTCCAATGCCGTAAGTCATCACCGGTAACCTTCTTCTTGAGACACTGTGGGATATTGGACGAAAATTTTGTTAGGTATATTTGATCTGTATCTTAGTTTGCATGGTATCTATCTCTGGGTCACACCGAGGCTTGAGAAAGTTAAGTATGGAAATTTAAAAACGTTTAATGTTTTACTTATATGTATTTTCACCGAACAAGCTAGATCTAGGCCCGCATGTGACTTTCCTGAATAAGGACGTAGCTCACGATAGCTTCCCCGTAAGACACGCCGCTTAACGTAGACAACAATAGTATTCACGTGGTGCATGTCAGCATAGAAAGCAGCGCTGACGGACGGAATCATCACTGACATAATATGACCCCTATAGGCGAGTCTAAAGTATCGAGTATTCGTTGTCATACGTTATCGGTTTTATTTTCCTAAACCAAATTCGATAAACTGCTGACGCACCAATATATTTTGACCTGCGATCTGTAACATAGACCACTACTTCACGTGTCCTAGTTATATCAGGGACTAACTCAAGGCAGTTTAACTCAAGTTTTCAGATCGACAACCACGGGTTGAGACATCAGTTTCCCGCGTGAATAAGGATGTAACTCAAGATAGTTTCCTCGTAAGATACGTCTTGTGAGCGAGGTTGAGACATCTGTTACCCGCGTAAATAACGACGTAACTCACGATAGTTTCCTTGTGAGTCTCGTGACATGATCGTTGAGATAACATCTGTTGCCTGTTAGATAATTAATTACCCGCCTCCGCCACACCACAATACGATACAAGCACAACAGCCAGTGCATTGACTTCATACCCTCCGTTACATTATATTAAAGCTAGTAGGGGCACCAACTTCGTAAGCAGCGGAAAGAATAACCCTTTATTAGGGTTCCGTAGCCAAAATTACGAAAACGCTTATAGTTTCGTCATGTCCGTCCGTCCGTCCGTTCGTATGTCACAGTCATTTTACTCAAAAACTACAACACGTACATTGATAAAATTTGGAGTATAGGTATCTTATATGAGCCGCTACTTAGTAGGATAGTTAAATTACAAAAAAATATATTTCTAGGGGGCGCGCTCCATACATGTAACCAAAACAGAAAAAAAACAGTAAATATCAATGAGTGGGAATCTAAAAATATTCTTTATTTAGTGAATATTTTCGGTTTTTTTTGATAACATATCCCAAAATTTTTGACTCTAAAAGTGTCCTTGTCGTTTTAGCATTAAGTAAACCACCGTTGTAAAATTTTCCTTTACAAAGAAAAAATGCAAGTATTGAACCGAGACGAACCCCAAATTTTAATAAAACTTGGATAACCGGGTTTAACAATTTTGTAAAAATAATCCAACAGCTATAACCATTGAATTGAAAAAAAAATTACATTCTAGTAAAAGGACATATATTCTATGAGATTCCTGAATGGATTTCCAAAAAAATGTGCATCCTAAAGATTATACATGTATAGTCAATACAATTTAATAGCTTTAAACAGTACGATGATCATTATCTTTATTAAAATGTTTCACATATATAAATTCGTATTTTTATTTTATTTTTATAAATGGTTTTGAAACAGTAAATATCGGTGATATAAACTGATTTCCATACGGTTCGCTAGCTGAAATGATTTCTCTTACTACCATATCTATTATACACGCATTGATCAATTATCTTTCTCTCTCATATTTTAAGCTATCTCTTCTATGAAATACTTCGTCGACGATCCCTTAACTGTTTATCAAGTTTTTTTATAAATACCATCTTAATCACCTCTAAATCGCGATCTTTTTCTTTTACTATTAGGGTAAAACTTTTTGTGTTTGTTGAAAACAGGAAAGACGTTGGATTAAATAAAATTAATCACGTGTGACTTCGACAACACAAAAACGCGTAATGGCGCGCAGCCCTTGCCCCCACCGCGGCCGGGAGTACGGGTGGTGTGGAAAATCTAATTTAAGTAGTGGGCTGTAAACGTGTGACTGAGACAGCATCATCTCGTGTGCTGCCTTGTAAACTTATAATCGTCTTCGGTGGAAGCTGGAAGTATAATATGTAGGTACCTACGTATTGTTATCTCATGGTTAGTGCACTCCTAGGCCCCGAGATACAGGCTCAGCCTTGTTCGGGGTCTGCAAGATATTTCAGTGTATTTTATTCAAGTTTGTAACACAATAACTTAAATATAGGAGAGCCGGAGAAGGGTAAAAAGCAATGCCTACACTGTTTAGGTAGTAAAGTGCGTGCTGGCTACAGATGGCGCTAGTACTCATGTTACTGTAACTGTTATGTAACTTTTAAAAATATGAGGCGCCATGCATCATGTTTTTAAAATATTTCCTACACCATTCCAATCATTTATAGATCAATAAGCTCGATCATGATTATAAATGTAGTTATCTGATGTAAACTTAGATGGCGTTAGTAGTTCTGTTTTTAGCAATATTTTGAGTCTGTAAAATATGTTTCATCTTGCTACATGTTACTAAAAATATACTGATTGAAACCCGTTACGTAACGATTGGCTCTGGTCATTGTATTTGTAAATAGCGAATTAATCTATTACACGCTAAGGTGCGTCCACACTTGTATCATTTGCTCGTATCCGATCATCGTGCCGTAGCATGACTGCGTATCGCGCTGCTTGGACGCTTACTGTCGGCGCGCCGATAATGCCGCACTCTTCCGATACAAGTGTGTGATACGCGTAGCAAATGGATTTCGAGTGATCGGATCGGCGCAATGTCCAAACGCGTGATCGTGACACGCGATCATGCTACGCGACGATGATCTGATACGGGCAAATGATACAAATTTGGACGCACCTTAAGGAGTCACGGGAATTCAGGTTATATGTAGAACGAATCGCTCTTTTTTGTAGCACAAATATAGTCTGTATGTCAGCTGCTTTACTCCAAACCACAATTATTTGATAGCACTGTCCGTTTAATCACATTACAAGGCAAATAACATAACTCTCAATAACTTGCAAAGGTGGAGATGAGTTAATTCACTGATGAGAACACTACACGAGTAATATGAAGACTAATACTGATAAGTTTTATTTGGAATTAACAAGACGCGGTGGACACTGCCCACCACTGATTGGTTACATTGGGAACTCAAAACAATGCCCACCCCCTAACCTTTAGAGGTAAAATATTATTCAAGGTCACGATTGTTGTGGATTTAAATAGTCAATGTTCTTAAATGCAAGTACAAATGTTATATTCAAATGGTTATATCAACATTAAACTTGAAAACGAATTTCGTTAGTGATTGTACCACGTTTTAGCTAGGGTATCAGTCCGGAATAAAAAACAATATATTTATTTCTGAAGCTCTGCACAGGGGATCCCACCGGAATAAAAAATAATTCAAAATAAAACGGATCCCCCAGTGGATCAGATTTGGGGGATCCGTCCGGAATAACTCAGCCCAAGTATATTGCAATATAAATAAAAAACGGTCAAGTGCGAGTCTGACTCGCACACCGATCGTTCCGTACAAACTTTCACTTATTCCGACTTAACTTGCCAGTTAGTTAAGTTTGCCTCTTGTATCTATGGCGTCACATACAAATGAGGGGCAAACTTAACCAAACCGGGTATTCCAAATTTCAAATGGATAGCATAAGTAGTTTTTGAGATATGTGGCGCTCTAATAGTCGGACAGACAGACAGACGGACAGACAGACAGATAGAGTCGCACCATAAGGGTTCCTTTTTTACCTTTTTGGTAAAGAACCCTAAAAATAAATTAAGAGATTTACATTTTCTATAAAAAACGACTAATATGAGTGGGGCGAAAAATACAAAGTGTAGCTACCTACTAGGCCAAGTGGGGTATATGATAGAGCTTGATTGTGGATAAATTTTGATTTACAAAGGAAAAAGTAAAAAAAATACCATCAACGTACGGAACCCCCGGTGCGCGAGTCAGTCTCGCACTTGGCTGGCTTGGCTTTTTCTTTGATCTACCGCACAGTGTAGCTCGCTCGGAGCATGCAGCGATACTGGTTAACTTTCTTAGTATAGGGTTTTATCTATGCTGGTCACGTGAGTTTTATAATAATACCCACCCAATGCGACTTTTATGATTTTACGAATAGCAGATAGTTGTTTACACTCACTACCTATAATTAATTTCCTTAAGTATATAAAAGAATGTAAACAAAAAACCACCCGACTCGGGTCATTCAGACAGCAGTGGCGTCGTATGACAGATACAAAAGATTGCCTTGGCGGAATGACACGAGACACGTGTTTTTTGTTTACATTATTTTAAATATCTAAAGGTCCAAAAGCAATAGACTATAATTTAGAATATTATATAATGAGTGAATTAATGAACTTTATTTGTAAAAGTATCCTATTTATGTATATGAATACATAAATCGGTTAGTAAGAACATATAATTAGGAACTTAATATTCTACTCTATAGGGATATGCCCTTAACCAGCTCTGTTGAAAACTTTTGTATAGGACAGTCGTATCTCTCAGCAAATACGTTTAGAATGCTGTTGGGACTTTGTCTTATATACCTCCATATATGGACACAATCCGTTTCCTTATGATGGCCTGGAAATCATCCGTGCGAGTTTCGGCAAAGATACCTGACGTACTACACCATTTTGTGCCTACGCTTCTCGGTAGTCCGGTAAAATGTAAATCCTATCCATTGGCCGGGTGCACGACGTCAGCGCCGCCCAGCGTTCGCAATTTTGCTGGCTTTGTCAAATGTGTTAAATAATGGACGCAACAAAATATAGCTAAATAATTGAAAATATTGTTTGTAGATTATATTGATTATGTAGTTATTATAAACGTGAAAGCATGTAATACGTTCCACTATTGCGCAAAAAGACAACAGATTTGCGTAAAACTCTTCAGTAATACAGCTTAGATATCAGAATAGGACATACGCTGCAATTTTCGAGGATATTAATTCATAAAATGTTTTTTTTACAGTAAATGGAAAAGCCTTCAAAACCCCGAGTTTTGTTCATTGTCACATTTTTATTGCGAAGAATAATATATCAACAAACAGTTGCTAGGAAACCAATTTGACACGTTAGTATCTATTTGTGTAACTAGATGGCGACAGTTATCTTGCAGTTTAGTTCTTTATTTTTACTTTACGCAATTTTTATTATCTTAATAATTTACGGAAGAAGCGAATATGAAAATTAATAAGTGTTATTATTTGTTATATTATTATCTTCCAAATATACTGAAGAGCGGAAATACGTGTATTATAAGTGTAATTAGTAATTATTATAGTGTACCTACTCATTATTCATTTATTCATACATAAACAATAAATAAATAAATAATAAATAAATATTAAGGGACAATTTTACACAAATCGAACTAGCCCCATGGTAAGCTCAATAAGGCTTGTGTTTCATACATAAACAATGTTGAAATAACATCGTGAAACACGTATTTCATTAAAAATTATGCCTGCGGTAATCGCTTTAAATCTGTTATTTTATTTATCTCTACTACTGACTTAGCTATGGATTTGTTCTTTGTGTATGTTGTTAAATGTAATATAAACATAAATATATATAATTCAATTAAATATTATTATTTTTGGAATAACCATGTAAATTTTTACAACAATTATTATCGTGGCTGCATAGGAACATTCGTAAATAAGAATACAGTTAATAATCGATAGATGGCGATCTCAGCATATACTTATCACAATAATTAAACACGTGTTTTTATTAACAGATATGCATTTAGACCATGCTAACACTTCATACTTTGTAATAATTCTTTACTTACTTATACTACTCGTTTATTTTGTTCGCTAGCAGTGGCATGCGGGCCATATAGGCACAAAGGCACTGCCTCCCTGAGCAACCATGGCTCCTTGCTGGCTCTTTGCTTGTAAGGACAAGCAAAGAGAAACTGCCTACCCTGAACGACCATGGCTCCATATAGGCACAGTAAAACTGCCTACCTTGGCTAAAAAGCCTATGCACGCCGGTCGCTAGGTAATCCTTATAATTGTTCTAGGTGTTTGAAATATTTTGTCTGAATTACTTAGTAAAGTTCAGTTTGGTATTTACTTTCACTGCGATGATTTGTGAAATAATAATTGTAAATGGCGTTCCGACTTCTTACACGATTATTCCGATTATTGGCGAAGGAGCGTGCCTATTTAGAAGTCTCTCCTATCTTTTATACGGTACTCAAGACATGACTAGCGTGATCTGAAAGGAAATCGTCGATTACGTCGTCCAAAATTGGGAGCAATATTAGATCATGACGCATGACCCAGGTGGCAAAAATTATTCGAGTGCTGATGTGTATTACATAGAAATGTTACATCCTAATACATACGGCGGCCTGTGTTAATTATTTGCGGCAGCCATTTCCTTGATGGTTTAAACAGGAAGTGGAGGGAAGGGGTAGGATATTTTCATTTATCAGTTAGAAGCCGTTTTTTCTATATAGTGGTATATAAAGAAGTACTTCAATATTTTTTCAGTATTTATAAAAACTACCTAATGTTCAATATTAACAATAGTTAAATCTCAATTGTCCAATTACGTACACCTGTTTTTTTTTTCAAATTACAAGTAGGTACTATACACCGTGACCGTTAATAACCCGAAAGATTTAAGCTAACGATACTAGAGCCTAATTAGAGTATATAAAGTTGTGTAACATATAGTCCAAAAACACATAATTAAGGAGATATTAATTATTTACAACAAATGAAAAGTTAAAAAATCTCCAGTGTAACACACCTTAAGGGCGTGAGCATGACGTAGCCACTTACTTCTTTTACACGTAGATGCACTAACTGTATGGTTGTTAGCCAGTTTCATAAAGAAGTTTGGTATCTATCTACAAAATGTTTTTACTACCGAAAATATTTTCATCACGAGATAAAAGGATATAGGTAACATGCAACTAAAATACAGTGTAGTGTATTAATCCAAATAATTATAATATCTTATCTTACACACTTCAATCTCAAGTAGCTTCTCAAGTAGCTTTTTTGTTATCACTGAGAATAGAGATAATTAGGTTTGTTCTGTTCTAAGTCGCGAGAGTGGTTCTTCTTATAACTGGCTAGTTTGAAATTGATTGTCACTAAAATGACACATTACAAATGATAACTAATTGTCACGCAAGATAAAATAACATTGAACATTTTATTGACTGTAATAAATAATATTCGCTATGCCGCATTATCCTTCGGCTCATTTAGCAGATATCCACTTTGTGTACGGATTTTGTGATGGGAACTCGCTCCAGGCAGTCGCCGAATACCGAAGACGATACCCAAACCGTCGTATACCTCACCATTCGACTTTTGCGGATATCCATCGACAGTTTCGAGAAAAAGGGCTTGGAAAAGTTCACAGAGAAAGGGCTATAAATCTAGATGAACAAGCAGAGAACAGAATAATGAACATCATAACAGAAGACCCAACTTTGTCATCAAGAGCTGTAGCAAGAATGGTCAATGTTAACTATAAGCTCGTATTAAGGCTATGGAAAAGGTACGGCCTGCATCCTTTTCGCTACAGGTGAAAGTACACGGATTAATTAACAATGACGGGCTAGCTAGAGTTACCTTTTGCCACAGGATGAATCAGAAATTAGTGGAAGATCCTGGATTTCTAAATAAGATATTATGGACAGATGAATCTTTGTTCACGAGAGAGGGAGTTTTTAATTCCCATAATCAGCATATGTGGTTAGAAGAAAATCCCCATGCGAAAAGGGAAAATTCATACCAGTACAAATTTTCCGCAAACTTGTGGGCTGGCATTATTGAGAATAAAATAATAGCTCCCGTCATATTTCCAAATAGACTGAATTCTCACAACTATTTATTATTTCTAAATAATGAATTAAACGACCTGCTAGAAGATGTCGATTTGGAAACCCGACGAACTATGTGGTTCCAGCACGACGGATGCCCGGCCCACTTCGGCTTGGATGTTCGTAATTGGCTGAACCAACAATACCCCGAGAGATGGATCGGCCGTGGGAGCGAAGTTTTAGCATGGCCTGCCCGGTCACCGGATTTAACTCCGTTAGATTTCTTTCTATGGGGAACTCTGAAAGATAAGGTTTACTCAACACCTGTGAACTCCAGAGAAGAGTTGTTAATAAGAATTCAAACGGTTTCAGAAGAAATCAAGAACACTTATGTTAACTTGAATCATGAAATCCGTTCAAGATTGAATATTTGTGCTAAAAACGGCGGTACACATTAGGAAAATCTAATTCATTAAATTACTCGTAATAAAAATGCGTAACTGTTTCATGTTGTTGTTTATTTTACTGTAGGTATAGGTTAGCATGATCGCTGTTACAACAAAGTCCCTTTCCTGTATGAGGTAAGAGGTAAGTATGAGGTAAAAAAATAAGTAGTATGATTTCCTTCGAATATTATCATGCCTAACAATTTATGGTTGTGATTGTTAGTCAAAAAAAAGATACCCTAAAAATAAGACACAAAGTTTCAATAATAATGTAAGAGCACTTTAATGTCGTAGCACCTAATAAAGTTTGGATACATAAGTATTTGTGGTATTTTGTGGTGCCAATAAATAAAAATAATTTCAACATAAACATCGTGGTAGACATAACTTGACACTTCTTGTGATTCATGGAATACAAGTCACGCCATTCGCCTTTCATCGTATGATTTCGGAGTGATTCGTGAAGTGTCATGCTCGCTCTCTGTTCTTCAACTTGAGATTCCCACCTAAAGGCTTGTTCACAAAGAAGCGGGCAATTAATAAGATTTAATTCGTAGTGAAATAGTAATTTAATTAAGACACATAATTTGACCCATGTTGATATTACATTATTTACTCGTACAGTCGTCAAAAATATGTGGTTTAAATCTTTCGGGTTATTAACGGTCACGGTGTATAAGAAGATACCTAATACGAGAATTGAACCACATATTCCATTAGAGATGTATGTCGAGGCGCACTAAAGAGGGATTCTTTCAAATTCGAGCTATACGCGGACGAAGTCGCGGTGAAAAGCTAGTCCTTACTATATTATAAACGTGAATCCTTACTATATTATATCCTTACTATATTATAAACGTGAAAGCTCGTGAAAGTATGTATGTACGTTCCACTATTGCGCAAAAACCACACAACAGATTTGCGTACAACTCTTCAGTAATATAGCTTAGATATCAGAATAGGACATAGGCTACAATTTTTGAGGATATTCATTCATAAAATGGGTTTTTTAACGATACATGGAATAGCCATAGAAAACCCCGAGTTTTGTTCATTGTGACATTTCTATTGCGAAGAATTTTATCAACAAACAGTTGCTAGGAAACAAATTTGACACGTTAGTATCAAAGTATGCTTTAAAAATAAGATAAAAACATAAAACGGGTTCTTTTCAACAATAAATGGATAATCATCACTTTTTGTTAACTCTGATTTTTTTATTCCGAAGAATTATCTATACATATTATGAAACTCTTGCGTTACTGACCTATTGACAGACAACGCGCAGCCTAAACCGCTAAAGATATAAGCATTATATTTTATATAGTACGTGGACGTGTACTTACTAAGAAAGCATTTTTTCGAAATTCAACCCTTAAGGGGGTGAAATTGGGGTTGAACCGTTGTATAGAAATCGTACATTTGGAAAGTTATAAGCTTGAATCTTTGAATAAAACTTTCTTACTAATAAAACCAAATTATTTAGCGTTGCTATAAAAAATCATCCCAAATGGGTTCAATAAAAATTAAAGTCTGTATGGGTAACATGTCGTTTTTAAAGTTAGACGCTTAAAACTTTGGTCACAACCTCTTAATGTACAGTGAAAAACATTGATAAGGGCATCTTTTCCAATTCATCCCTTGAAGGGGTAAGATGGGGGTTGAAAGTTCACATAAGTAATGTGTGATTTTTAATGATAAGCTTTGGCTAGAAACATGATAGCTGGTCAGCAGGTTTCTTTATAATAGGTAGAGCTATCCAGAAATAGATTTTTAATGAAGTATTGAAGAAAAAAACGAAGAGGGAGGGAGGGAAGGAGAGAGGGAGAGAGAGGGAAGGAGGGAGGGAGAGAGACAAAAAATTGGTGTCGTAGTAAAATTATGACGTCGGTTTTCTTATGACGGTAGCACGTAAAATTATCGTTTGTAAACAGACTTTACAAACAACCATTTTTTGCTTTGCCTTAAAATACTATCCTTTTGAAACGCCGAACGACCTTCTAGAACATTTTATTTTGGCCAGTGTCGGGAACTTCGCCTGTCTCTTCTTCTAATAGTCTAGCAGGCGTTCTAATTAAAAATGCCAGTGTTGCCTTATGGAATAATGTTCAATATCCCCATTTCCTTACTCTAAATCCGTTGGTCGCTGAATATCTTTTGAGTATTTTTTTTAAATATTAACAGCATCGGACAACTGACAGAAAAAGTTTTCTTCATTTATATCTCTGGTTTTACCTAAAATCTACGCGGACGAAGTCGCGGGCGGCCGCTAGTATATTATAAACGTGAAAGTATGAATGTACGTTCTGCTTAATCTCAAAAACTACTGGACGATTTTTTATGAAAATTTCCAGTTATATACCTTATATATCATAATAGGACATGGGCTATAATGTATGTCAAATTTCATCCGTTTTAGGGACGAAAAAGGGGATGAAAATTTGTATGGACAGTAAATATTTTTTTTCGCTAGGAACTTGCAACCTTGGTAATATGCTTCACATTTAAATTAGTAAAATTTCGAGTTTTGGGGAGACATAAGCTACTTTTATCCCGGAAAAATACCTTGTATCCGAAATGTCTGTACATTAAATATATTTTCAAAAGAACTATTGTAACTGACTATTGGGAGGACACGGAATCAGAGATATTTTTTTTTTGGATTTTTTTGTATGTTCGTATGTGTCGCTGTGGCTTCATCACGCCAAATCGGCTAGACAGATTTCAACTATTTTTAGTACACGGGTAGCTGGGTATCTCCAGATCGTTATTGGATACTTTTTACCCGACTACACTGAAGAAAAAAAGACGGGTTATTACTTTTTCTCCTCCGCGAACGAAGTTGCGGGCACCGTCTAGTCATCTAGTGCATATATATAGTTGTAGCTAAACCTCGAAGATTGTACAGAGCTTATGTTGCAGAATATTGCATGAGCTTCTCGGCTTATTTATTGTTTATTTACGTTAGTACCTAGGTATTTATGATTCTGCAGTATACGGCACTGTGCGGCACTATGCTTAGAGCTGCCTTCTTGATTATTACCGAACCCGGACAAAAACTTCAAAACCCCCGAATATTTGCAGTACATCGCATTTTTTCCCAGACCGGACTTGTTAGATTAAATCCAGTTTTTAAGGTTTCCCCTGAAACAAAAAGTGTCCGTATTATACCCGAACACTTTTAAAAAACCCCACGGTCAGCCCCCGGACGCCGTCCAAACATGGACAAATCGGGGGAACCCGGACGGATGGCAGCCGATACATTGTACGGCATATTTGGTAGACTCACGCACGTTCATGAACATGTTCATCAGGTCCATTGGGACCGGTATAAAGGTATTTGAGAACGTGGCCTATATTTAATGCTAGAATATGGTAGTTCATTAAAATAAAAGACTTACCCGAAAATGGCGGCTGCGCCCGCGATGGCCCCTCCGCACTGCGCAGCTATGTAAAGCAGTGCGCGCAGAGGAGACACGCGTCGGCGCACACACAGCGCCGCCGACACCGCCGGGTTAATGTGTGCACCTGCAAAAAGAGTTTTGACTTCAGGGCTAAAACATATTATGGACTGTAAAAAAGCAACGGTTCGTGTCTGACACGAGGGCTACAAGATATAATTTACTGTATTGTCGTAAGGAACGTGCGTAATTTGACTTTTTAAGTCTTACGTTACGTATAGAATAACTGAAATATGTGCGATAAATCATAATAGACATGGTATGGTATGATGATTTATGTGAGCGAGGACAAATAGCTTTAAGCATCACGTTAAATTGTCAATATATAACGAGCTTTCACCAAACCGTGAATTACAGTTCAAAGTCATTCTCTAATCCGTATAACGGACTATTTTTTTTCATTGTTGCCTCGGGGGCTAAAACTACAATCCAAGGCCCACTTCACAAACCTTTGAAATAGTTTTCGAGCCTGAGAAAGGACTGAACATGTATTTGACCGAGTTGAAAACACAAGAGGTAAGATAACTGCACTCGAATATATGAAGTTGCTTAAGTACAGACCGACTATACTATGTACAGTCACCCCAGCATCAATACGTACCTGCCATAACAAAGCGGGCGAAAATGTCTGACACGTCCTGACGGCCCTAGAAATAGAGCCTTATCAGATATTTAGGCGCACTTTGTTGTGGCAGATATTAATGCTGGTGACTGTACTCGTAGTTGACATTAAAAAGCAAAGCAAAAGTTTTTATTTTAATCAAATAACAAAAGCATATGTAAATTTCCCTCAAAGATTCGTGGAATTTTTAAGCTCAGATTGGATCCAAAATGGTTATGAAACATTTTTTATGCTAACATCTCCTTATAAAATAGGAACGGAATTTGCGGCATTAAAATGTTGACAAAAGATATTCATAGCGAAGAAATAAACGACGAACGCTCGCTTTGATACATTACCATATATTCCCATTGGGTAAGAAGCACTAGAAAAACGCAAACAGTTTCACTTCCAGCTTTATAAAATGTACGAGTACATTGTAACGTTCATATAAATAAGAGAAAACTGAAAAAATAAATTGCGCTCAATCTAGACAAGGAATCGAACCTCATCTGTCATGAACTGGATTAGATTAGTTAGAGACTGCTTTTGTAGCTTACCACCGAAAGCGGCATTACGTGACGCAGTTCTTTGAATACTTCTACAATACAGATAATAAAAGCTAGAAAGTAAATTGGTTTTATTTAAAATTGATCGTGGTTTAGGTTTAGGTTTTATGTCATTATTTTATGAAGGTAAATGCTATATCCAGATGGTATTTTGAAGATGACATTCTGATGGAATACCCCTTTCAACAACTATTTTGTTCCCTCTCTTCCGTCACACAGTCGCAAAAGAGCTTTTTCCCCTCGCTAGCTCGGAAAGCCGTCTTTTATCCTTTAAGATAAGTGGGTAAAAACGCATTTTATGCACAAGTGGGGAAAGTAATTTGACCTTGGAGCGTGTTTAAGTAGGTAGCTTTAGTCAGATAACGACACGTAAAACGCTCATAATAATGGTTCGTTCGATATTAATTATCATTAAATAAATGCTTTAAGAATTAAATAAAAATTGGTATTTAACTTTATTTAATGATTTTAAATCATAATTGTCATAAACCTTAAAATTCCATAAGATACATTTGGTTTTGTTTATAATGATGTTGAATATAATTTTTAAAGCATAAGTTGAGTCGATGCAACTACAAAACGCATCGTCAGAAAAGTCAACATTGTCAACAAAATTTCACTTAAAAACTTCTATTGATGATGATTCTAATTAACCTGTTGATGATTATAATGTGTACAAATACAGACTTTTTTTAGCTGTTTTTTTGCATGTTGCACTTTCCTCGCTATAGTGAGGTGAAAAGTTTTGTGTTACACACGGGTGCAAAGTTGTATTTTGCTTCTCGCGTGTTGAAACACTCGCTACGCTCGTGGTTCAACTATAGAATCCTTTAGCTTGCTCTTGTTTCAATTCCGGGTAAAATACAACTTTGCACCCTTGTATAACAAATAACTATTGTCGTTCACAAGTACGAGAATAAGTTTTTAATTGTGAATTGTAGACTAAACCTTCATAGTGGACTCATTGTGAACACGCAGCTATTTTGAAACAAGACGAGGTAGAGAATAAGGCCTTCGGCTAATGTAATGTGGGAAAGGGTACTGATATGTGGTGAATATGATCACCAGTTCCCTTCTAAAATTTACGATATTATTCGCCATAGAGCTGACTGGCCTCACCTTTATATACGAGTATGTAGGAAGGAAATAGTCACTGTAGCCGAATGTAGTTTGAAAACAATAAACCTAAAACCGATACTAAACTGAGTGAGAATTCGACGCATGTTTCAGAAGTTAGCGAATCCCCTGTTCCCCAAAGTCCAGCCCATTTATGATTCCGATCGTCTGTCGACCCTATTATATATACTGTTACGAGCGTGGGGTATAGGATAGAGTTAAAACACCTTGACAATTCCACGTTAGTTTATTTGCGACTTACAGTAGCAGGGATTCACTGTTAAACGCGTCCCGGTACCGATACTAGACTTCTCACCGTGTATAGCACACACTGAGTCACTGACACTGAACACTTTCTAGTTCACTTCTACTACTTTTATCACTTCACTTAACTTCCTCTTCTTTCCACTTGTTTCTCCTTCACTTGCCAGTTTAAGACTGCTGTATGCTCCACCGTCGTCGTCTTTTATACCCGTGAATTTCGCTCGTCTTTTGTCACTTTTTATCGTCATATTTTCGTTATTCTGCTGTTTTGAGTAGCGTCGTCTTTCTAGTAAATTGGTCTGTGTCGAAGGTTCTAGCATATTCGAATCCCATTCATTTGTCCTTTAAACTTCTATGGCACGGAATGTTCTTTTCTTCAAACTTTCTAGAAACTCTAGTCTCAATTACTAAAATCGAAACATCTGAAGAAAACTTGCAAAAAGCTCGCCCATGCTGGGATTAGAAACGCCGACCTCACGATCACTAAGCCACAGTCTTACGACAGGGCCATTCAGTTCCTAATTCAGTCTGCGAAAAACTGATACACATTTATTAAACACTACTCGATGATTGATGACGCTATGGTATTCGCAACAATACCATATATTTGTATATTTTGTAACTGTGTTGTACAATGCTGTGGATTTTTTCAGATAAAGGTCCATTGTTCTTCTCTTTCATATTGAGAGCAGATTTCCAGTAAATCTATCAAACGTAATTTATATATATCGATGTAAATATAAAGCCATTAGCTATTAACTATTTTATTGTCCACGGGAAAGACGGTTATATTCTAAAATCTTTATAACCAGTGTGTGTTGCCGGTGATGACATATGGCGCTGAGACATGGTCGCTCACAATAGGTTTCATAAGAAGGCGCAAAGGCACTCAAAGTGCAATGGAGCTAGCTATGCTCGGAGTTTCCTTGCGTGATGGAATCAGAAATGGGGAGATCCGCAGAAGAACCAAACTCGTTGACATAAATAGCTCAAAGAGTTGCTTGGCTTAAGTGGCAGGGGGCGGGGCACATTGCGCATAGAACCGATGGCCGCTGGGGCAAAAAGGTGGTAACCGCGTATAGGACGACGCAGCGTGGGACCCCAAAAAAATAGATCGATAACGTGGTGAAGATCGCGGGAAACCGGTAGATGAGGGTGGCGAACGACCGGTCGTTATGGAAATCCTTGGAGGAGGCCTTGGTCCAGCATTGGACGCGCTTGGGCTGATGATGATGATGAAGTTACAAATTACGGCTAAAACGTACAGATCCTGTTCAGCTATTTCCAATAGCCATATTGACTTGAAAATATATGACATCACTTTTTACAGCAAAGTGCAATAGTAGATTGTCACTTTATATTTCTTTCAAATGTATATTTTTACGCTACAATATACGTTACACGGACTCACAATTTACAAATAGTTTATTTTTATTGCGTATCGTTTTTTATATATTTTTTTTTAAAACCTCGTTGTGACATTTTTTCATGACAATCGACTGTATACATTTTTACTTCGGTCTATATGATTGAGTTGATTGAGAAAATTTAAAAAATAACCAGTCAAGTGCGCATCTGACTCGCGCACCGAGGGTTCCGTGCAAACTTTAGGTTTTCCTCTGGTATCTATGGTGTCACATACAAATGAGAGGCAAACTTACCGAAACCGGGTTATTCGAAAGTGATTATTGGTTATTAAAAAAAATTTACAGACGATAAAATTTACATAATTCCAGATTTTTCGCTTGATAAATTTTAAATTTCCACCATTTATATGAACATTACACGAAAATTATAACCACGTCTCGCTTCGTTCGCTCGTGGTTGAAAAATAGAATCCTTTCGCTTGCTCTTATTTCAATTCCACACTCGCGGGTAAAATACAACTTTGCACCCTTGTATAACAAATTCAAATAACTATTATTTAGTTTCCGTAAAACGCAAAGCACCCACGTAAAACTTGCGTCAGCGATATAATTTTGTGTCGTCGGTGTTTTTATAATGTACTCAGGTAAAAGGTAGCTACATATAATAGGGCCGGCGGACGATCTGAATCCCAAATGGGATACACTATACCCATACAAAACGGCTTGTTTGAATAGAGGTCGCATGGTGATTACGTCGTTCTGTGAGGGTTGGTAGATTGTTCTAATGGAGGCGGAGTGTGACGGGAATAGTATAGAGAATAATTACATATAATTGGTTGAAAGAACTATGCTATTCATCCGCAATTTTTGTGGGACTATGTACAATGTTTGGAATTTAGCTGTGTCCGTCCGAGACGTGTATGGATAACTACGTCATAGTCTAAAATAATTTAGAAAAGTGGGGCATGTACCATTGCTATGTATGATACCAATTTACTGTTTAATTTGTTTAAACAAGTAATTGAATAGATCAGATTGAGCGTTGGTCATGAATATATTGAAGAATACCAAATATTCATGAAAATATCAAGCATAGTCCAGATATATAAGATATACTTAGGTTTTCGGTGCATTTACAAAACTGATTTAATTTACAATAGACGCGGAGCGAAGGCAGTTCAAAAAACAATTTAGAATATTTTCCCTTTTTATTGCAATATGTAGAGACCGCGACAACGACAATCCAGCCCACAAAGAAAACAGCATCATGAATCGTTGGGCATGTACCAACCACTTCCGGCCGCTCAGTGAAACCTTTCAAATAAACAGACAAAGAACTAAAACTGCAGCTTCGTGAAAGGGCTCAGGTTTGATTAAAATTCACCACAAAGCTTGAATCAAACTAGACCGACGATGAAAGCGGCTATCGAGCGCTTTGTATCGCCCGCAAATGAAATGTGGCATCATAAATGTCACTGATAAACACAAATGCAAGTTTAAACCGCGTCTTAAAATAGGGATGTCCATTCCCATTAGTGAAAATTAGGGCGCGGACCGTGCTATAAATTCATCAACTTGCGAATTTCGAGAGGCGAATTAGCTTACATTGTCAGTCTCCACGGCATTGTGATATGATATAATTTAAAATGTCATTGTCCGTCGTTTAAACTTATAGGGGAAGGGTGCAAGTGTAACACGTGTCGTGCCCTATCAAATATAATAACTCACTTTTGTGTAAAGAGTTATTTTATGGTTTGCGGGGAACATGAAAACAAACCCATTGGCATATCGGCTATGGGATAGTTCGTTGAGTTTCATTGTTATGTATGGCCCCATCAATAAAGGGATGCTGGATACGCGGAAAGAAAGCGCAAAATGGTAAAATATGGTAAGATCTGACGTTCCGATTTAATTAAAATGAGCTTCCTTATTTACTGCTTTCCTATCCCTTGCCTCTTTGCCAATTAGATCCGGGTTTGTATAAATCTTTACATAAATAAAGTTGGCCGAGAAAATTACTTCCTTACAATCTTAAATGCGCACTTTTTAGAAGAAAACGGACGCAGTCTGATTGGAGTTGAAAGAAAAGTTGGGTCGAGTGAAATGGAACAAGTTCTCAAGGATCTTTTATCCTGCGTTAAGACTAAAAGGATGAAAAAAACAAAATTGGTCATTTTGTCGATACAAAATCGTTTGGATTACTTCACGTGGAACGTCCTAAAGTTATTTGAAACGACTTTGCAACCTTACAATGTTGCTTTTGAGGCTAAAAAATAGCTTGAACCCTGAATGATGATGACAATAATCCTAGACGAATTTTTACAGTTGATAGATAAATAAGTTTTTATAAAATGTCCTGCAAAGTTTTATCTCTGGCTGCTCTATTTGGGAGGTTTAGAGTCCGGCATCAAGTTCGCCACTAAACGAAGAGTTTTTATATTTTTTACTACAACCTTTATTATCGAAATCAACAAAGGAATGCCAGCGACAAGTAGAGCCCGTGTCAAATCTATCTGTTCGCATAATAATCAATCAAATTAGTCTTAATCGAAATCATAATATGCTTGTCTTCTTAAAAAATAATAATTAGTCGGTCAGTTAGATTATCAGAGAATATTGGATATGTATTTTATCTTTTGTCAATTAAACAAAGAAAAAAACCGGACTAGTGCGAGTCGCACTCGCGCACCGAGGGTTCCGTACAAATTTTTACTTACCCTACCTTCATTACCCGGTACCGGTTGAGTTAAGTTTGCACCTGATATCTATAGCATTGGATACAAATCAGGTGCAAACTTAACGCAACCGGGTTGCTCAAATAAGTTTTTTGCGAATAAAAAAAAGCTTGTAAGAGACATGGCTATAATTTTCGTGTAATATTCATGTTTGTACTTTTTGTTTTACAAATATCATGATAATAATCACAATTTTTGCAATTTATTAGTGGATCACTCCACTAGCGTTCTGATATGTGGACGATTAGCTCAGATGGTAGAGCGTGCTGCCCCGGTCTGGCTCAAGGCACTGGTTCAAGTCCAGTATCGTCGAAAAAATTTTTCATTTGCTTCTGATCTTTGTTTATAATAATATTCATGTTTATTAATACAAATTGTAAAAATTTCAAAATTTTCGATGGGTAAACTTCGGAGATAAAGGGGGGGAATGGTGTTCTTTTTCACATTTTCCTTTAAACAAAAACTAATCACAATAAAAAATATTAAAAAATTGTTTGACAATGTGCAGGTTATGCCCTTTCATATGATACCCCATTTCGTCGTTTTTTTAGAAAATAAAAATATATTTTTAAATATTTCCTGTGCAATACATGTGGGCTGATCATTTTTATAAATATTCAAATAGCTATCATAGGTAGTTTTTGAGATATGGCGTTTTAATAGTCGGACAGACAGACAGACAGAGTAACAACATAAGGGTTCCTTTTGTACCTTTTTGGTACGGAACCCTAAAAATGATGAAGATATAGCCCGTTAAAGTTTCCCGTGACGTCACACCGTGCAACCGTTTTACGCACGGCGTGACGTCATGCGCCCCCACTCAGAAACTTTGACCCGCTTTACCCTTGCCTTTTATTGTTTGATTGACTTAAGAATAAACTGATGGACTACCTAATTAGAATAATACTTTTTTTACTCAGGAAACTACCCTATTATCATATTCTGATTCTGACGTAGTTATTCTATCATTTCGAGATTATTATATAAAGTAAGTAGGTATGTGTCCTAAATTCCTGATGTTACAGGCTGACTTTCACGAAAATTCTGAAAAATTACGGCTTAAGAAAAAAAAAAGAAAATTCTTTATTTGGACAAACAACATGTTCAAGGGTCTAATCGCACGGACCACAACCACACCATAACGCACCGGCAAAAAGTGGTGAAACAGTGGTTATGTGTTAATAGTGTAGCTGCAGCTCCGGCTAAAACCCGGACGCTTTTTTGTATCAGTGACAACCTTATTGAACTGGATAAAATCTCACATATGCGGGAAAAATGCGACTTCCTCCAAATTTCAGGGTTTTTGAAGTTTTTGTCCAGGTTCCGGTATAATCAAGATGGCAGCCCTTAGGTTGTGGTGACTGCAAAACGTCAATGTGGTTGCGTTGACGCTTGTGGCTGTGATGTGGTTACGTTGTAGCTGGTGATTGCAGACAGAGAGATTGGCAGTGTCCTTGCACGTCATTGCGGGAACGCAACGTTGAGTTTGCGACGAAGCCGTCCGCTAATAGAGCGTTGTGTCGCTAGCGGTTGCGTTGTGGTTGCGTAGTGGTTGCGTTTAACGGCGAAATGTGATCTGAGTGAATAAAATTATTTATTTTCATATAAATTATCACCCAACCACGGTTATTACATATTATTTGACTCATTCAACTAACTGTAAAATATTAATATGTATCGTAAAAATAATGTTCACTTGAGATTAAGGAAAGACTTATTGAGGAAACAGGATTAAGCTTCAGTAAGAAGGTACTCGTATCATCAATATTGCAGCAAACATACTTAGTAAGAGACTCAGCGAATTTTCCTTTCTCTTATAACTTCGGACAACGTACACAATAAGTACCTGTTTAATATTTAACAAACGGAAGCTGAATTCATTTAAATTTGCAACAGGAACTCTCCTTAAGAGGCCACACATCTTTTCAATGCTCATGGTTTAGTCTAAGCATTTTCTTAGTAATTAAAACATTCGTCTGAATATGTGTTTAGGGTTACGTATCAAACATGGTAAAAAAGGAACCCTTATGGTGTGACTGTGATCGTCTGTCTGTCTTTCTGTCCGACTATTAGAGTACGAGGGTGTACTGCAAAGGAAACGTTATAAAATATACTATTATTTTAAAAAATGACCAATATGAGGGGGGCAAAAACTCAAAGTTTAGTCACTAGGTCAAGTAGGATATCATATGAAAGGGCTTGATCTGTAATTTTTCAATTTATTTTTATTGTGCTTTAATTTCGTTTTATTAAGGAAAATGTAGAATAAAATACCATTCCGCGCCCCCCTTTATCTCCGTCTAAGTTTACCAAGCGAGAAATCTGGACTTTTCTGGAATTATGTAATTCAATATGAATATTACACGAAAATTATAACCATATATCTGCCTCTCTTACTTTTTTTTAATCACCAAAAAACATTTTTTAATAACCCGGTTTGGTTAAGTTTGCCCCTCATTTGTATGTGACGCCATAGATACCAGAGGCAAACTTAACTCAAGCGGCAAGTTAAATCGGAATAAGTGAAAGTTTGTATGGAACCCCCGGTGCGCGAGTCAGACTCGCACTTGACCGGTATTTTTACATTTACTTCCCATTTTCTAGCTCGTCAACAACCTTATTTCGTCCACATGCAGTCCCTAAATCGACCACTTCCTATGTTGCCAGCATTCCCAAAATGTCGACTTCCTATCTTGTCAACATTCTCAAATGGTCCACTTCCTATCTCGTTCACATTCCTACCTCAAATAAAGGAACTATTACTGCTGGGATTATGGATAAGATCGGACTTTAGACTAAATGGGATTGTTGATGAGCTAAGAAATTGTCAAAATGGGAGCGTACCTAAACGATTTTATCAATCTTTAAGGTACTTAACTTGCATTGTATTTGTTTCTACGGGTCAAATTTTAAAGTTAAATTAAACCCATTTCTCGGTTTCCAATTGAGTTAAAATTTGGCATATTTATGTAAGTTAGGTGACAATACAATATTATGATTATGATATCATCGAGCTGAACTGATGATGGAACCCGATGGTGGTCTTACAGTGGTTGATACATTGACTTGTATGACCGCCATCCGGCTGTTCTGTTTCTATAGGAACTCTGTAATAAAATAACGCAATCCTACCGAGCCTGGGCTCTTTCATTTTTGACAGAAACTTATTAAATCAACTCATGGCTTACCTATGGTATTATTCTTTGGGGAAACAGTACAAAGTCCTCCTCCTTGTTTACTCAACAAAAGAAACTCATCAGAATAATAGCAAATATTGATAACAAAGAGACATGCAAGCCACACTTTTAGCATCATAAAATTCTTACGCTGCCGTGCATCTATATTTTCGAAATCTGTAAATTCGTTAGACAAGAAAATAGTATTTTTAAGAAAAGACATGAAATTCCCACAAGTCATACTCTGCGACACAAAAACAAACTTCTACTGCCGGCATCTAAACTAACAATACATTCAAACAGCACCTACAAAATGGCCATAAAAATATATAATAATTTACCGAATTCACTTACCAATGTAATTTGTGACATAAAGTTTATTGAAATAAAACAATTTAACGGATTATATCGCGTATATTATCTCATTTTAGTTCCCGACGTTTGCACAAAATTGTAACTTTGACAGAGGAAAATACATCTTTTCTCAGTCCTCCCGTGACCATGGAAAGCTGGAAAGCTTCCGAAACGTCGGGAACTAAAATGAGATAATATACGCGATATAATCCGTTAAATTGTTTTATATCAATGAGTAATAATCGCGGAAACAGAAGAAAATATTATAAAGTTTATTAAAAAAATTGAAACAATATTCATATCGAAATGTTACTACACTGTTCACGATTATTTAAATGATAAATTAAAATGATCACTGACATTGAATTTTCACCAATTTAATTATTATTATTATGTCCAATTATCATTTTCAACGGAATTATTTTCAAATGTTAAATTTTAATGTAAATAAATATCTCTCGAGACGTAAATTAATAATTTTATTATACTAATATAAGAATATAATTATATAAACAACATTGGTGTTAAACAGTTGTACATAATATCTTAAATTTAATAATGTTTTTAGTATGTAAGGAATTGCAATGCCCTAACAGGGTCTCATGTACCTACATAATAACTACCTTACCATCCATTGTAAAATGAACATGATACGCAATAAATGATATGATATGATATGATAAATGTTCTTGTTACTGACAGTGCCATTGTGGTCTCAGAAGATGTCCTATTTAACAGAGATTTTTTTGGATTTTTAATAGAGACGTGATATTGTGTCGAACATCACATTAAAGTAACACTATCCAGTGGGTTTTCTATTTAATTACCCACTCACTTGCTTTCGATTTTGAGTTAACATACTTTATTTATATCTGTACTAGCTTTTGCCCGCGACTTCGTCCGCGCATAGCTCGAATTTCAAAAAATCCTCGCGCGCGCCGTGTGCCTCTACATAGGTAGATCTCTAGCGGAATATGTGTTTCAATTCTCGTATTCCTACCGTCCGCAATATAGGCTATGCATTTTCTGTCAATAGTTAACTCACGTTACTTTTTTATATACCTGTAATGTAAAAAAAAAGATGTAATTGGACAATTGAAATTTAACTATTGATGATATTGAACATAAGGTAGTTTTGCAGTACTACTTTATATACCACATTAACAGATCCGACCAAGCTGCGTGAAGAGCTTACTCTCGAGCAAGCCACGTAAAACTGGTTGTGCGAGAAGCAGTCCCCCCTAATATCGATTCCTGCGGTTTTCAGTGACTGACCCTGAGACTTATTGATCGTGAAACAGACCTTAAGGGGGAACTGCAGCCTTCTAAATTCGAATTGGTATTCCGAGGGTATAAGTGGTAACCGGGGTACATACGTACACAAATTCACATCGAGCACAGACAGTAATTACGATGGCTTATACGAGTATAACGTTTTTATGTAAGGCTTTGATACTTACCCTGTTTCCATTGCAAAACTTCGGCTGATTGAGATTTTGCAGCAACATTACTCGAGCACCCACTTTTAAAATAAGTACGTGAGAAGGTAGGTCGAGTGGGTTAAGTGCATTTAAAAACTCTACGCGATAGTTTATGGTATCATCCGTGTTCACTACAGAGTCTACAGACCATCCGTGTCCGTGTGTGTGTAGAAGACATCCGTATTCACTACAGAGTCTACCTTCCCTCATTTTCGAGATTATATCCTAGCGTTTACAACTAACGCCATCCATTGAAATTTCCACGGGAGGATCCTCCCGTGACCATGGAAAGCTGGAAAGCTTCCGAAACGTCGGGAACTAAAATGAGATTAATATACGCGATATAATCCGTTAAATTGTTTTATTTCAATGAGTAATAATCGCGGAAACAGAAGAAAATATTAACGCCATCCAGTTACGCAAACAGGAACTAATTCATACAATAAATACTTGCTTTGAAACCAATAGTCATATTGGTTTCAAAGAAATTATTACTTTATAATTTCTTCGATATAAAAATTTCTGACTTAACAAAAGGTGATGATATTCCATTTATTGTTAAAAAGAACCCGTTTTATGTATTTATCTTAATTATAAACCATACTTTTGTAACAAAATATTTATCATTCAGAGATGATCGCAAGTCCAAAATGTACAACAGGCTATTATCCGGCTATATTAAGATATACCTACTCGAATTTGTAAGATACGTCTTATACGGGAGGTATGTTCTTTGCTTATTCGTGTAGGTAGTATTACTGTTGCTAGGTTACCAATTGTTTATTCATTATTTAGAAATGAAAATGTCACAACATATCACAATGAACAAAACTCGGGATTTTCTAAGGCTTTTCCATTTATTGTTAAAAAACCCATTTTATGAATGAATATCCTCGAAAATTGTAGCCTATGTCCTATTCTGATATCTAAGCTATATTAATGAAGAGTTTTAGGCAAATTTGTTGTATAGTTTTTGCGCAATAGTGGAACGTACATACATACTTTCACGTTTATAATATAGTAAGGAGTAAGGATAAGGACTATAAAAAAGTTGTAAAAATGAAATGTCCATCGTCATGTTCATTGAAGATATTTTCAAAAAAAATATTGTAACGGACTATTTGCTGGTCATTGTATATTTTTTTTGTATATTTGTATGTGTGGTTGCGGCTTCACCACGCTATAACGGCTTAACAGATTTCAACTATTTTTGGAACACGGGTAGCTAGGGTAACCAGATAGTTATAGGACACTTTTTACCCAACTATACTGAAGAAAAAAGAGGGTTATGATTTTTCTCCTCCGCGGATGAAAATAAGGATGGTGAATGGTAATTCCAGTTACCGAAAGCAGCAGAGAATTGTCCACTACACGCAATGAAAGCAAGAGCAGGCAATGGAAAGTGCTAAATCTTAAAAATATTGGAGATCATCATTATCGAAGTATCATTGACATTTGTGACCTTTGTCATAATTACAAACAAGTTTTATCAAAATTATTTATTTTTCTAATGGCCTCTTAATCCTTACTTGAGCTTACACCAAAGCGGTTTCATCCTGAGCGGAATGTTAATTTGCCAAACCAAACTCTCCAGCTTGTTATATTGAGTAAAATTACAAAATTGCGTCTAGCGGATCTTAAACCATAGGAAAGTTTATCCTACGGTTGAGTATGAACTTCACAAAAACACGTATCTAATCCAACGCCAATTTCGGTTTTATGTCTTGGGCACAAGTTTGAAACTTGCATACGTATTTTTAGAGTTGATCGTGCTTTCGCCAGCCGCCGCGACCCTTGTAAAAAAGCGGGATAATTGTGAACATCTGCACGGTGCGAGCAGTAACTCATCCGATAGCTCGAGTGGGAATAAATAACGCGATGTCGGCTTTAATTGCCCTCTAGACAACCCTAGATGATGTTGGTGAGACAACCCTACTACAGTCCCAACGTAAAAACGCGACAAATGTATGAAGCTTATAGGTACTTAATGCCTTCTTGTTATAAAATTGACTGGCTAGTTTGCCGGCCGAATGCGTAGCACCTTGCACCAATTTAAAAAAAAAGCAGGTATGTGCACGTGGTCGGTTTTTTGCGAGACTTTCTCAATGCAGGATCGGAAAGGAGATGGCCGGTCTTCTCGTATTTTTAATAATAGCTCGCACAGAGTACAGAGCTTGCCTGTTAATAAGCAGAAGCTCACTTTGATATTCATAAGTAAGCGCCTACCTTTTATTACTACAAGCTGTTATTTACAGTGAAATATTTTGAAATTTTATATTTTTTTAGCGTTGTTTGTTAACTGTTCTCAGTGTTCAGTGAATCACACCCAAATAAAAGTAACAGAATTAAGTAATGGATCTAAACAATATTGTAGGTAATAGGTAACCTATTAGTACTTTTTTAGCCAACCGGGTTAGCGTAGTTGGTATATATAATTGACCTGAACTATTAACGGCCCCGAGTTCAATCCCCGTTAAGGTTAAAGATTACTGTGCTGTGTAATTTTCTTCCCGAATTATACTTTATGTTCATTTTAAGTAATAATTTATCTAACTAATTTAAGTCATAAATAGATAGATTACTTAGTCCTTATTAAGAAAATTGAATCTGCACGTGGAATGTTTTTTCTTTTCATTTATAATATAGACGCAGATAAAGACACTGCGGGAACAAAACGCGTGGGATTTGCAGTGTGACCTTTCAGCTGCATCGCGTGGGAGTGGGACGCAAATTGTGACGAGAATTGTTCGCGAATCCCGAAAGCACAGAATAAAGGCAAAGGCAGCTAAAGAGCCAGGTAGGCAGGTGGCAGTATTCCGGGATCTGTGTGTGTTGCGTTGTGAGGAACCTACTTAGAAATTTGTAGGAATACAAAGTGCTCCACATTCTTGTCCTTTTGTCAAATAAATAATGCTTGCGCAGTTTTTTTTATAGATTTGTTATGGAATGTCTTCCGTATTAGTTTTGCCGTTTATTTTAGATTCTTATTTTTCTTTATTCTACTCTCTACTCATACAAATGCTGCTCAGTGCAAGAAGGATTTGCTTCCTCTACAACGGAGCTAAGCTCTACATATCTATAGATTTCCCTACTTTCTACACTTTGATACACAAGATGGTTTTAGTTGTTTGCTTTTTTCGTCCTTGGAGACAAGGCTTAAGGCAGCTGAAACGAGGAAAACCAGTGCGTGGCGACACGCAAGCGACACATTATTGCCGTTAATCGAAACATGAATCAGAACGACAGTACAGCTGTCGCGTCTATACAGTGTCGCACCTGAAGCAACATTTTGAAATCTTACCAGATATATTAACGAAGCACAGGGTCAACGTGGCAATGGCACATCCCGAGGCCAAAGCCGTGGACAGCAGGACTGCGGAGGCCGAAGCCCCGACCCCAGCACCTCCTGCGGCCCCACACACTATAAACACATACAGGAAAGAGGCCACACACTCTGCCACCACAGCCTTCCACAACGAGAGAGTCCGCACTTCCAACCGGGCCGGGACCCTACCAGCCAGTCCTTCGTTTCCATCCCTACGCAAACCTTCCAACTTTTCAAACAACGTAACGATATGCTGTTCTATACTCTCATCCGGCATATTTAACGCTTGCTCGCCCATTTTAGTCATTAATATATCCACTTTTAAAACTGAAATGTCACTACACAAATCAGAATGAAATTACATGTATTTGTGTCTATTAACTCCCATGTTACGCAAACAAGAATCCGGATCAATTATAAAAACAAAAATATGATTAAAAAAAACACTACCGCGTAAAAGTTTCAAAATAGAACGCTTGGTTTGAAATTTCGCGCGAACGGAGCACGAGAATGGGCGCGTAACGGACGCCCTTACGCCGCGGCGACCGGTTTCGGAGTGAGGCTGGGCTGAATGAATGAGTTGAATGGCGGGGGCTCCACTTGTTACGCCGCCGGACCTGCAGCGGTGTAATCAAATCACCAACTCGTATCCTTCTCGTATCACAATAGCCGGTTAATTGGATAACCATTATTACTTATGCGTTTTAGGTTAGCGATGTTGTTTTTCATTTGCATATGACATTCGATGTCGTAAATAGCATTTTCGTTATTTTAGTTAAACAAACATAGGCCAACGTTAGCTTTTATCAATAATGGAACGGTATGATAGTTAGTTTTAATAGCTAGCTCAAATGAAAGGACTAAAATCTGTGGAGGCCGGCGATACCTAATAGTCGTTACCATTAACGAGATAGGCCATTAGCTCCACCATTTACGCCAGCGGCCGCTGATTTCGCGAAGGATAATTGCATGAAGCCTGCCGCATGAAATCCGATAGGCATTTTCGGGAAAAACCTTGATACAAAAGTATTAGATTGTCCCCAGTGAGTCTCAAGAGACTGCGTGTTGGGGTTTCGACTTAAACAAAGGAAACGTTTACGTTAAATGGTCCTAATTAGCTGAAACTCAAACAATAGCTTCTGATTAAATTCGTTGCGTTTAATTCAAATTAATTACCAAAGTTTTCTAATGGAAATTTTGAAGCAAGGTCTACACTGTTTACGTTCATTATTCTTCTTGCAAAGCACGCATGCCACACGTTCATCGTTATCAATAGAGTCCAAATATAGCCATTATCTTATGGAGGAGGTACACTTTTCACAAAGAGAATGGTGTTTTATCATCATTCATCAGCATTAAAAAGTAGAAGACACCTTTATAATGCTGATGAATAGTAATTATTAATACTGTTTGATGAGCGTCAAAGCTTATTTTAAGGTACCTATATATTATCTACCTACTAAACTTTAGATCGATGGTTCGCAGTTCGCTCCCAGCTACAAATCCATATTCCATACTTAATATTATAAATGCGAAAGTGTGTCTGTCTGTCTGTCTGTCTGTCTGTCTGTTACCTCTTCACGCTTAAAACGCTGAACCGATTTAGATGAAATTTGGTATGGAGATAGTTAGAGTCCCAGGGAAGGATATAGGCTACTTTTTATCCCGGAAACATACCCTTATCCGCGATAAACGAATTTAAGGCGGACGAAGTCGCGGGCAGAAGCTATCATTTATAAATAGTTCAAATACTTAGTTACATCACAGAATAAGTAATAGTACGAGGTTACATGTCTTATAAATATTTTCTTGAACGTTGATTTCATTAGTGTGTTTTTACCCGACTGTGTCTGTATGTGTCTGAGAGTGTAGCGTACGTCTAAACCATACTTTTACTTTATATCCATACTAATATTATAAATGCGAAAGTGTGTTTGTCTGTCTGTCTGTCTGTTACCTCTTCACCCTTAAACCGCCGAACCGATTTGGATGAAATTTGGTATGGAGATAGTTTAAGTCCCGGGGAAGGACATCGGCTACTTTATATCCCGGAAAAATACCCTTATCTGCGATAAACGAATTTAAAGCGGACGAAGTCGCAGGCAAAAGCTAGTCATTTATAAATAGTACAAGGTTACATATCTAATTTTCTTGAACGTTGAGTTCATTAGTGTGTGTTTTACCCGACTGTGTCTGTATGTGTCTGAGAGTGTAGCGTACGTCTTATACAACATAGTTATTAAACTGGTTGCCTGATCCGTAGATCCTGATCTGTATGAAAACTCATGAAGCTGTACGAGCCGTAGCGGCTGAGGTTCGGCGACCAAATACCTGAAGCTGAAGAAGTGACCATGGATGCGTGAGATTTCATATGCAAAGGCGGATGGGCTTCACTTCCCTCAGCGCTCCTGCTACCTTTGGTTGGCTAAGCAAGTAGCAAACGTTATCAATCCAAGTCATTTACTATTAAGGGTGTTCTAAAATGCTAATATCACCAGTTGGCGCCACCGTGACGTAAGGTCTAATTGACAAGAAGTTTCAAAATCTTGTGCTGTGATTGGTGGATGTTGACAGTTCTTGTCAGTTACACCTTACGTCATGGTGGCGCCACCAACTGGTGATATTTCCTTTTTAGAAAACCCTCTTTAGTTTGATTGAATGGCTGAATATCATTCAGGCCGCTAGTTGAAAGTCGCCGTTTAGTAAAAAGGCTGGACTATTAATTGATTGACAAATTAAGTTAGCTGCGACATATACAGTAAAGAAAATTGATTCGTGTACCACGGTGGAACTCTGTCACTATAATGTGACTTATGGGTCGATTTTGAGTGGCGGTGGCTTGTCATTGCGACAGGATTCTACGGTGGTATCCGTGACTTAATTTCCTTTTGTGTACCAAGTTTACTTAGTGTATGTATTCTAAATTTGTTTGGCACGCTCTGCAACCTAAGCGGCTGTTTTATGGATTTTAATTATGCGTGTTGTTACATTTATCTTGATTTTGGCTGTAATATTATGTAATCGGGTTTTATTTCCAGGGAACATTATTTATGCGTTTGTTCTCGGACTGTATATATGTAAAAGATACAAGTATCCCTCATTAGGGGAGCTGAGCTGAGTACGATATTATTTCTATTAAGTGACTAGAACATGGTTGACCTAATTTTTAGGGTTCCGTAAATAAAAAGGAAAAAACGGAACCTTTACAGGATCACTTTGTTGTCCATCTGCTTTTTCTCAGGAACGCGTGGAGGTATCAAGTTAAAATTAACAACAAATATTATGTCTGTGGTCCCTTGAAGCTGTAAAAAAATCAAGCTTCTAAGTCAACGCAATTCGAAGATACAGTCAAATAGGGAACATGCATGAAATTTTTTCATCGCTTTTCTTAACGAAATATCAAAATACCGTAAAACTATTCCAAAATGTGAAATTAAAATTAAAATCGGCCATGAAATACCTATGATATAAGCATTTTAAACTACTAATTAGACAGCGATTTGACAGAGAGGTCCGACATAGACTGTTACGTCACAGCCCACTACGGTCATATAAACTCTATATTAAATTCTGCTTTGCTAGAAAGAGATGGAATGAAATGTTTGATGGCTTATATCTTCTTCTTTTTGTCTACTGTTTGTTACATTAATAAGCTTTTAATAAAGCAAAAATAAAAATTCAAGCATATTCCCTATTACCGTCCATGGAAAACCTATACGATACTTCCAGTTGACCTAGAAATTTGAAGTTTGGTATGAAGGTAGCTCTTTTAGCACAAACCACGAAATTAAATTTGAAAATCTTAATATTTTTATGTCTGTTTGTGTATATCAGTAACCAATATACTTAAAATGGCTCTGCTTACAATAGATTTTTAACCCCCGACAAAAAGACGCGTGTGATAAGTTTAACGTGTCTGTGACTCTGCGTATCTGTGTATGTGTCTGTGGCATCGTAGCGCCCATACGGATGGACCGATTTGAGTGCAGTTTTTATTGCGTCATAGATAATGTTATCCCAAGTGTTCTTAGCTTTGTTCCATGAAAATCGGAGGACTCGTCTCCAACATATTCAGCTTTTAGTAATTAGTGGGACAAGTGACCGGATCTCAGCCAATATTGAAGCTAAGAACTCCAAATTTTGTTGTTCTGTTCATTTGTGTCGGGGGTTTTTTTTAACTTTTCTATAGCTATCATAGATACGGCCGTTTCCAGCGTATATTTTGTAGGGAACCCTCGGTGCGCGATTCCCACTCGCACTTTTTGTAACCCGAACTAGAATGTACTGTTCGTGTTACAATAAACCGGCCAAGTGCGAGTCGGACTCGCGCACCGAGGGTTCCGCACAAATTTATATTTACCCGAACTTTATTACCCAGTACCGTTTGAGTTAAGTTTGCACCCGATATCAGCATTGCATACAAATCAGGTGCAAACGGGTTAACGCAACCGGGTTGTTCAAATAGGTTTATAGCAAATTAAAAAAAAATTAGGTAGTAAGAGACGTGGCTATAATTTTCGTGTAATATTTATGTTTATTAATACAAACTAAACTTCGGAGATAAAGGGGGGGGGGGGGGGGGGAATGGTGTTCTTTTTCACATTTTCCTTAATAATACAAAAACTAATCACAATAAAATTGTTCAAAAATGTGCAGGTCAAGCCCTTTCATATGATACCCCATTTGACCCAGCGGCCAGACTTTTAATCCCCCCCCCCCTCATATTCCTCGTTATTTTTTAGAAAAAAAAAATATTTTTTAGTTATTTCCTGTGCAATACATGTGGGCTGACCATGTTTAAATAAATGTTCCAAATTTCAAATAGTTAGCATAAGTAGTTTTTGAGATATGGCGCTTTAATAGTCGGACAGACAGACAGACAGACAGACGGACCGACAGACACAGTCGCACCATAAAGGTGCGTCCACATTTGTATCATTTGCCCGTATCAGATCATCGTCGCGTAGCATGATCGCGTGTCACGATCACGCGTTTGGACGTTGCACCGATCCGATCACTCGAAATCCATTTGCTACGCGTATCACACACTTGTATCGGAAGAGTGCGGCATTATCGGCGCGCCGACAGTAAGCGTCCATGCAGCGCGATACGCAGTCATGCTACGGCACGGTGATCGGATACGAGCAAATGATACAAGTGTGGACGCACCTTTAGTGTTCCTTTTGTACCTTTTTGGTACGGAACCCTAATTAATACATTGGCATACAAATGATTTAGTTTGGCAACTTTACGAACGAAACTACTTTCTTTATGAAATAAGCAAAAGCAAAGTACATAACAACTATTACTAACCATCCTTACTGGTATTCGTAAGGACAGTATCACAAAGTTATCAAATGCCTCTAGGAACGGTACAGTCTACGTATAATGTATCACACTGTCATCATGTCATGTCATGTTAATTTAATTTGTACGGCAGCATGTTTGCTGTTACCGTCGTCATTTGTGCTAGGCGGCAGGATGCCACGACATCCTCGGCACCTAGCGTGTGGGGCTGCCGCGCGCGGGCGCTATGAGCAGCAATAGTGTTCCTAGTCTTCACACTATTTTGTTGTTGCGTCAGTCTGTGTGTCGGTTGTTTGTCGGCCTATGCTTGTCTCTACGGTCTTGTGGTTAAACTGTTGTTTCCGCGGTGGGCGTCCCCGCCGGCGGAGAAGTCGGCGTGCAAGTAGTGTGCGGTTGGTTTCGTCGTCGTGCCTGATTGCGCAGGCGTCGTTTCTGTCGTCTGGCGTCACGTTCCATACAAAAGTCAGCGGTATGGTTTACGTCTCTGTAGATGTCGTCGTCAGTGTCGGATGAGTCATCAGGGTACCATTGTTTAATGGTGGCCGTGATGACATCATCCGGGTCAGTCAGTAGGTGTCGAGGTCTCCTGACATGTCTACGCTTTGCCCTTTTAAAGGCGCGGACATCCAGGCTTGGGTCGTCAAGTCGTGTAAGGCTCTGATTCTGTCGGCGAGTTCGTCAGAGTCAGAGTCGTCGTCGTCAGGGTTAACGGTTAATAGGGGTATGTCTTGGCTGGGTATGAGTCTTTGCGTCGTCATATAATCCGCCTCCTTAGGAGACGGGGGTGGGTCGTAGGTTATTGCGTCAGTGAACAGCTTGTTCGGATGGTCGTCGGCCTTGTCATAGTAATTTTGTGCTAAGTCACGTATGTGTTCGTGTATCGTCGGTATGCCGGCGGCTATGTGTAGGTCTAGGTTGGCAACCCGTCGGGCAGCGTCGAGTGCTCGTCGTAAAAAGTTGTTTTGCACAACTTGTAGTTGGTGCAGCTGTTTCTGTCCCACGTGACCAAAGACAGTACACCCGTACGTCAGTATTGGCCTCAGTTGTAAAAATGAAATGTTTGCAATGAAGTTTTTTTCAAAAAAAATGATTGTAACGGAGTAAGATGAGGTCAATAAATCGATTTTATATATATTTCTTGGTATGTTTGTATTTGTCATTATTGTTGCATCACGCCAAATCGGCTTAACGGATTCCAACTTTGTTTGGCACCCGGGTAGCTGGGTATCTAAAGATGGTTATAGGATACTTTTAACCGACTACGCTGCATAAAATAGAGGGGTTGATTTTTTCACCTCCGCTGACGAAGTTGCGGACATCTTCTAGTGTTCAATAATGTCAAATATGGAGAGAAAGCCTTCCACATTAAAAAAAAACTTTCAAACAAGCATCATTTGATTTACATCCGTTGTTTCTGTGAACAACTACGCGCGATCGCACTACCAACCGCGAGCCGCCGGTTGAGCTCAGCTCCCGGCGGTAAAGTGAAATTGTTTACTCACTAGTTGAGGAAAAACCTGATTCAACACGAAGTGAAGAATGAAGGTACCGCGGGCGACGATCTCCCTTGGACTTCCTGCACATATCAACTTCTACAGCAGCGGCGCCACATAGTCGCCCCCGTCACGGCGAGGCGGGTCGAGTACGCTCCCGGGCAGAAAAGGGTCTGCGGGTGGTTCGAGGGATCTTGTGTCTCGCTTGTTTTTTCATACTTCACTCAAACAACCCGGACACTACGACGCTGAACACCGAGTGAAAAACTATATACAAGTGAATAGAAGTGAATGCAGAGACCCGCGCTTCCTCCGGCTCCCGTCGACCAGCGGCCACCAGGGTCGTCCTCATAGGGCGCGAGGCCAAATGCATTCAGCCACCGGCCTCCCCTTTGCGCGGCGTGGCAAAACTTGGGGTGGCTCGTCTCCCTGCATTCCTCGAGCTCATCACTGGAACTACAACATTCAAGGAAAGGAGAAGATGAGAAAAAAAGGCCCAGAAAGGGACATCTTCAATCTTCGCCACTTCATCACAGCTGGCCCGCTTTGCCAGCTCCTCAACGGCTTGACAAAAAGTCCTTGTTGCCATCCGGCTGCCAGGCGAAGCCTTACGTCTCTCCTTCGGAGCGAGGCGCCTTCTTCATCAACTCTAAAATGGTCTACATACCGACTGAAAGAGACTAAAGGAACAAAAAAATAAATAAATAATAATAATTTGATTGACATGTGCTAGAACAGAATAAAACATCACTTCTCTTTGATTTACGTATACTTGTAATTACGATTCGAGGAAGGGATAAGAGTGATAAGTAAACGAAGCCTGATCTAAAATAAATAGGCTGAAGCAAATTTGTTTGAAGCGAAAACTAGCTGTTAACAACATGAAACATTTATGACACCAAACCCTACACTGTGTTGGAAAAGTTAAAAGCCATTTCTTCAGCTTATATCACTACCACTTTGCTTTAAAATCCTTTTTTAGGGTTCCGTACCCAAAGAGTAAAACGAACCCTATTACTAAGACTTCGCTGTCCGTATGTCAGTCTGTCTGTCTGTCTGTTTTCACAGATGATGTATTTCTGTTGCTGCTATAACAACAAACACTAAAAACAGAATAAAATAAATATATGCTTTTATAAATTTTCAAATATCAGTTTTCAACAATTAGGTTACGTTTGGTTTGCACCTCATTTGTATGCAACGCTATAGATACCAGGTGTAAACTTCACTTAACCGGCCAGTTACGTTAGGTTAAGATAAAGTTTGTACGGAACCCTCGGTGCGCGAGTCCGACTCGCACTTGGCCGGTTTTATACCCTCGACGCAAAAGAGCCGAGTTATTTATGTTTGTCCGTGACATCATATCGTTGAACCCCGTCGATAGATTTAAATATGGTTTTCTACAATGTGCTTGCGAGGAATTCGATAGATTTTAATTACGTATTCCTTAGGTCATTAGGAGCAATAACTGTTATATGAACCCCTGACAAATCGACGTTGCCACATATGTTACCAAGTTTCGCGTTGCTATTGATAAAATCAAAGTGATTGCTACCACTCACTAAAGTCATCCTTTTTGGAAAAATAATCGTTGCCATTTTATGAAAAGGCATTATTTTCACAGAGAAGCTAAAGTTATTAAATTTTTATGTACAATATATTTATATTTTTTTGCTGAGTTTGACTTATTAGCTTTATATTACATTGTTTACTCCTAATGACCTCAGCCAACGGTGAAATTGAGTACTTAATTTATAGTTCAAATCAGCTCCTTTTTATGAACTGTCAAAACGTTGAGAGAGTATAAAGTTTCAAAGAGAAATGGCTTTGTGACGTCATAATGCTATATGGTAAAATTGCCTCTTTTTTATACTTTTTCTTCATTTTAAAATCTGCAAATGCGTAAAAAATTGTATGTTAGGATATTTATAATTTTTTTTTTAACCTGCAATGTATGTATGTATGTAATAAGTTTGTTCGGGTCGAATCTTGCAAGTAAAATTTGACCTACTTCCCGGATTCCAATTGGGCTAAAATTTGGCATACTTAATGTTTGGTGACACTGCAATAATATGATACCATCGAGCTGAATTGATGATGGCGCAGGAAGGTGGCCATAGGAACTCTGTAATAAAATAATGCAATCCTACCGAGTTTGGGCTCTTTAGAATCGTCTCGGTGAGTAGTTGATGGATGTTCAAAGAAAAGTACAGTCGGCAATAAAAGCTTGTCACAAAAATGAAATTTTTGACAGAAAATGATTCTTCACTATCAACTCTCTGGTTCCCTGAACCGTAATAGGGTATTAATGTAATCAAGATGGCCGGAGTTATGGCCACGGGTTGTATTTGCATCTACGTGATTCACTTCGATATATGAGCATACTGGGTGTAATTGATTTGGTACGCCAACAGCAAAAGTAGATGATCATTTTAGTACTTTGTCGCACTAATGTAACAATACTGCAACAATAGCCATGATGACATTCACAGATGACGGGGTATGAAAATAAAAGCGGCCAAGTGCGAGTCGGACTCGCCCATGGAGGGTTCCGCAGCCGTTTATACAAAAAAAAATGCACAACAGATGAAAAAAAAACACTAACAAAAGAGCGTATGTCCCCGGCACCTACGTCCTTTTGCTGAGACGCGCAGTTTTTTGGCAATAACTTAAAAACGGTATGTTCGATCATGTTGAAAACAATTTTCGTTGGAAGTATTTATTAAGCTTTATATTTGTAAATTTTTTCATATTTTTTGATCATACCGTTAAGAAAATGGATGGGACACAATTTTTGATACTTTCGGAGCGAATATTTCGGAAAATAATCACTAAATAAAAAAAAAATCAAGGTACCTTAAAGTCCATTTAGAACAACTATCGAAATATGGGCCACACATTCATATTTGGTAAAAAATATTTTTTTCAGTTTGAGATTCCTTGAATTTTCCTTCCTTTCGTTTAGTTCCTTGAGGTTCCTTGAAGTTTCCCTAGAAATATTTTTTTTTTTTATTTAACTATCAAACTAAGTAGCGGTTTACACACGACACCTATGCTCCAAATTTCATTGATGTACAGCTTATAGTTTTTGAGTTAAATAAATGCCTGTGACATACGGACGGGCAGACAGACAGACAGACATGACGAATCTTTAAGGGTTCCGTTTTGCCATTTTGGCTACGGAACCCTAAATATTATCAATAAAATGATCGAACACCGCGTACATTTTGCTTTTGTAGTAGGTCTCTGCTAACACTGAATGTTCATATCATAGATACGGCCGTTTGTTCTGTACGGAACCCTCGGTGCGCGAGTCCGACTTGCACTTGACCGGTTTTTTTAGAACCTGACTTTAAACTGGGTAGGTCTGGCTAGACCTCCTTACCAGTAATCGGATTCAGTGGGGGGAACGCAAACCCACAAACCGGAATGCTATCCGCAGCCACAGGGTTGGGTTGGGATATTTGCAAGTCTAGTAAAGCCCCTACTACACTACAAGTACCTACCTACCTCAGTGTAATATTTATGTAGTAGATATATTGCATTTCGTTTCCATGCTTTGTGGTTGGTTACATTGCAGTGACTCGATAGTAAATTCGTTAAATAATGAATCATCAAAAAAGTCATCACAATTATTATGTAATGTCATAATTATTTTTAAGCATGTCCTTTAAATAAAAATTACGGCTTAAAACTCAAGAATTTGAAAAACAAAATCTTGACATTAGTTATTTTTACGTTGTTACTATACTGCATTTTACATTGAAGTACCAGTACCACACAAAATTGTAAAATCATATACATGATTACACTACAATTAACGTAATAAATACAAAAAAAAACGGATTTTGGGGTAGCGATAGGTACATTTTATGTAAATAAATTGATAATACATTTGAAAAATTTGCTATATTTTTTTAAATACCCTGAAAGACTAAATAGCAACGCAAAACGGAACGTACTGTCAAACGTAGGAATATCTTTTTTCTGGATAAGTCGCGACGCGACCTCTCTCGATTACAAAGAAAATTAATTAGGGAACTTATCGTAATGGTGGTGATTGTAGTAAACTATTGACTGAACGCTTCTATTTTTATTTGTATTTCATAGATAATTATCATTAAGTGTACTAATATAGTGTTGTGGCTGCGGCCGTATCATGCTTTATGTCGCAATCAGCTAGAATAATTGTTTTGGCAGAAGAAGGTGGAAATCAGGGTAGAAAACGTACACATAACAGCGAGTGTGGTGATAGACCTAAAACAGACGATATGAGTGCTAGTGAAAAGAAATCGAACTTTTCTATGTTAAATACCAACTCCAATGGGGCCGTCAAGACCACGTTGCCGTCAATGCAGTCTAAACCGGGCGCGACGACGAAGAAACTTATAATCAAGAATTTCAAAAGTGTGTGTTTACTCTTTGAAGTCGTCATATTATAACCTCTGACATCTGGGTATAAATAGTGCGTTTTTGCAGGCAAGCCGAAATTGCCCGAGAACTACCAGGAAACGACATGGAGCAAGCTGCGGGAGGCCGTGGTGGCCATCCAGACGTCGACAGCCATCGCGTATTCTTTAGAGGAGCTGTACCAAGCTGTCGAGAATATGTGCAGTCACAAGGTTAAATCACGTATAATTAAAAAAAAAAAAAAATTTTGACATGACATTCCATTATAATTTTTCTTCATTATTTCATGAACTGAGAATGACACGAAAATATGTGTTTTACAAAACCCCACATTAGTATTTCACCAGGCCAGCTCGGTGTTGAAATAAGAATAAACTGCTGTGTAGTAAAATGAAAGGCCCAATGAATTATTGGATCAATCATACATATCCAAATACTATATTCATTGGGCATTGGCCTTTACACTTCAAGTCCCATATTTTTTTTTGTAAATCAATGTAAAATTACTTTGTAAAATCCAACACTGCATCAGGATCAGTGTCTTTAACACTTTAGCTACATGGAGGCTGCTGAGTGGGCAGTCTGCTTGTCTTAAAACAACATACACATTTACCTATGCTATTGGCTATGCAAGTAGTGCTACAAATATCTAGATAGATAGATAAATACTTTATTCATGCACAGCAATAACAACAGAAATGATAAAGATAAAATGTAGGTAAAAGGATTACATTTTGGAAAAAGCTTATCAAAGGTCATGTGTTGTGGTATGAAATATGAGCTGACTCAGCATGATGCTGCGGAAAATACTGCGTGGATCTTCCTTCAGAAACCGTCTGCTAATAACAAGTAATACTAAGCCGCACATTAGTGCAGCACTTTCACTTGTTTTGTAATATTATTTACATTTCGCTGGATTATTGTGTGTGTGAGTGTGTATTCGTATAAGTATCTTGGTTGTGAATGTGTTAATTCACACTTATAAATTACTAGCTTCTTCCCGCGACTTTGTCCGCCTTAAATTCGTTTATCACGGACAAGGGTATTTTTCCAGTATAAAAGGTAGCCTATGTCCTTCCCCGGGACTCAAACTATCTCCATACCAAATTTCATCCAAATCAGTTCGGCGGTTTAAGCATGAAGAGGTGACAGACAGACAGACACACTTTTGCATTTATAATATTACTATGGATTACTTAAAACCTCAGTTTGGTTTAGTTTTAACTAGAAAAACCGTGATTTATATTCAGCTGTACCTAGTAATAGTAAGATCTGCAAAATGTAGTTTTCAAATTTAGATCTTTTTGTATTGTGACTTTAACAAAACTATTCAGGGCTAAGAAACTTTTTTGTTTGATTACAACATCTTCATATATTTTATTGAAATTCTAGAACTTGAATCAGGTGTTTCCAAAGGTATTTGTCTTATCCTAAACACAGTTTTCCTTGACTGTTAAAATCATGTCAGTGATTTCCAAAACCTGAAGTTCACACACCTGCTAAGTGCCGAGCTAATCGATAGGTAGGAGCATCGATTTGACTCACTATAGGGCGTAACGGAGCAGCAGGTTTATGTATCTTTGGTAACCCGTACAACTTTGGTGGCACCGGGCTTCTATCCTTGCCAAAGAAAAAAGATATTTTCCCAGGATGCTACGCGAGGCTAATGAGATTAAAAAGCATCCTAATTTCAATAGAGAAGATGGATTGTCACTACCACCAGCTTGGGATCCTGTAATACATCTCATCAAGGAACAAGCGAGACACAGGACTGCAAAAACCTTAATTTCCGAACGGTGTAAAATATCTTATCTGTTTAAAAGTAGTTTAATAGTCTCTGTTTTTTAAATATTATAATTAGTAATGAGGTAGCCTGGGAGTTTTTCTTTGTTATTTTTGTTACTGAATTTTTAATATATGAGTCAGTAAATTTGTTCTGTACTTTGTTGCTATGGTTACATCTTCTGAGTCACTCTTAACAACTACGATTTGTAACAATATGAAGGCAACACAAATATTTTTAGCCAATATAGGTAAATTTTTGAGGGGCCCATCTCATACTGCACGTTAATTTTTCTAAATAACTCTGTCACTATTGTCACCTGAATCAGGACTGAATAATAACAAAAAAAGTTATCCACGCATATACCATTTCAGATAATAATTTCCTGAGTAACCTCTCTCTGTTAGATTACTCTGTTTTATTTTACTTGCTAAATAGCATTTTTTTTCCCACAGATGGCGTCGCAACTGTATGTAAACCTAACAAACCTAGTAGAAGCTCATGTGAAAGCCAACATAGAGCAGTTCCTCTCGGAGAGTATGGACAGACAGGTGTTCCTCAAACGCATGGACGACTGCTGGCGGGCACACTGCCGGCAGATGATCATGATCCGGAGCATCTTTCTTTATTTAGATAGGACTTATGTATTGCAAAATCCTAGTATACATTCAATTTGGTAAGAATTTTAAATGTAGCTTAGTGCATTTATAATGTTTTTTCTTCTTTCTCATGAATATAATCTGTGAATAAAAACTTCGCAAATCATACTAAAAAGGCATACTTTAGCTATGCTATCTTCTCGCCTATGTAACTCTTCAACTCACATTCTATTGCTATGCCACTAATCACGTCCAAAAACCGTCAATAATCTTTATTAATCTCAGACATACATTTAGTTACAGCATTAGAGCAATAGAATTTCGCTTGACGACAGTAGCATCTGATGCATTACAGTTATTAATTACTTGTAGGTACCAGTTGTCCACTACGCTACGGAAGGCAGGCATTTACACACGTATTCAAAGAAATAACAGGGGCCCCTAAACTAGGCTAAGCCTGTATCTTAATTTAATGGTGACGGCTGACCAGTTTCCAATTGAGCTAAAATTTGGCATATGTGTGTAATAATATATTAAAATAATAATATAAACTTACAGACATATTTATATGTATGTCAGTTTTGTGACAATGCAATAGTATGATACCACTGAGCTGATCTGATGACGGCGCAGGAAGGTGGTCATAGGAACTCGGTAATAAAATAATCCAATCCTAGCGAATTTGGGTTCTTTAGAATTGTCTCGGTGAGTAGTTTATGGATGTTCAAAGTAAAGTACAGTCGGCAATAAAAGCTTGTCACAAAAATGATTTTTTTGACAGAAAGTTATTGAAAATATCTTCAATGTACTGACATAATTTTTGAAACTTTATATAATTTAATATTACTCGTAAAGAGGTATATATACCATAGTATAATTTGGTAAATTGTATTTATTTTAAAATTGTGTCTGCTTATGCTATGGAATTAAAGGCTTTATTATTAGTAGAGATGTTGATTACAGGGACATGGGCCTAGACCTGTTCCGGCACCACATCGCAATGAACACGCTAGTGCAGACGCGCACGGTCGACGGGCTGCTGTTGTTGATAGAGCGCGAGCGAGGCGGCGACGCCGTCGACATCTCCCTGCTCAAGAGCCTGCTGAGGATGCTCAGTGACCTGCAGATATACCAGGACGCGTTCGAGCACAAGTGAGTCGAGTGTTACTATCAGTGACCGGAATAGGTAGAGTATACATAGTCATTATGCTGAGGTGGGACCATTTCGGGGCCGTTTTGATATATTTTTTTTATCTTATTTGTTTTATTATTATTATTATTTATGCTATTGCTACCGAATAAATTTATTTTCTTTTTTTCTTCTCTTTATATTTACCTACACTTTGAAGAACAGAGTCGAAAAGTGGAGACGGAGACTCCCTTACGACTAAATGTTTTATTCATCAGACCAGTTCCATGGTACCATATTACTGTACTGTTACTAAAGATACACAAGTGTACCAAATTTGAACTCAATCTGACGTCAGGAAGTGGCAGTAATTTATCTTCCAAGGTGTAACCGGAAAATTATACAAATGTTGCAAATAATGTGGTAAAAACAGCGGATACATTATTTTTCACTTCATATATATATATATATATACACCGTGTTTTTTTTATTTCCGTTAAATTCGACACGTTGCTCGGTACATTAACAGAAGCTACCTGGTATATTGTTTTTTGTTAAATTCGAAATTTTTTTTTTTTTTTTGTTTTCATACATAATAAATCAATGTTAAAGGTCCCTTAGAGTTACACAAAAGTTAGTGTCTAGTATGACAAAAGTTTAAATTTCATCCATGACAGCACATGCCAACACATAGCTCAGTGGTAGATAGTTTGCTTATGGAGTGTGGGTGGGAGGGTTCAAATCCCAATAACTTATTCGATTTTTCTATTTTTTTTGTTTTTTTATTTTACTTTTATCTATCTCTGATAGATTAGTGGAAAGTGAGATTATTATTTGAAAGTAATTTCTCATAATTTCCTATTCCTGTAAGTAACTTGAAGTTGACATTAAAGTGTCCAAAATATTCGGGTGCTGTCGGGGATGCCGAGATAACACAATGGCCAATAACAGAGCTAGCGCCCGTAACCTAGCGATGATTGTTGTAACATGACTGTGGCAACACGTCCCTGATTGAACATTACTGACATTCGGGTGTTGTGGATGCCGAGATAACACAACGACCAATAACAGAGCTAGCGACCGTAATCTAGCGATGATTGTTATGACATGACTATGGCAACGTCCTCGATTGGAATTTAATTGGTCGTTTCACACAACAGATACTTCGGGAAAAGACTGAACCAATCCGGACAGACGTCGTCTTTCGGCGTTTCGTTCATACGAGTATAGCCGAAAGAAGACACGGTGTATATATATATGTATGAAGTTAATATATATATATATATACACATTTTTATATAGCAAGTCTAGCTACTGGGTCAAGTAGGGTATGATATGAAAGGGCTTGATTTGCACATTTCAAAAATTTTTTTTGTTCTGAAAGTTTCGTTTTTCTTCATGTACTTTTACCGGGGGGCGCGGTAAACACATACGGAAATATTTCTATTTCTACAAACGCAAACAAAGAAACACACACACTGACAATTTATCGTATAAACCTACCTATGATTTCACACATACTTAGACAGAGGCGAACGCATCCGTAAGGCATCTCCAGTGGTTAATTTCTCTTAGGGTCCATTAGATACATGGTTCTTGCTCTAACGTTGCATGCTCCGTTGGCTTCCTTTATCCAATCATTCCCAAAAAAATAGACTAACTAGAAGACTAACGAAGAGACTTCGTTCGCGGAGGAAAAAAAGTGAGGAAGGAGTATGACTTTTTCTCATCCACGAAGGAAGTTGCGGGCGCCTTGTAGTATCCATACTAATATTATAAATGCGAAAGTGTGTCTGTCTGTCTGTCTGTCCGTCTGTTACCTCTTCACGCTTAAACCGCTGAACCGATTTAGATGAAATTTGGTATGGAGATAGTTTGAGTCCCGGGAAAGGACATAGGCTACTTTTTATTCCGGAAAAATACTCTTATCCGCGATAAACGAATTTAAGGCGGACGAAGTCGCGGGCAGAAGCTAGTAATTATATATTATTGTTTTTGGTGTTCATATACTCACTTAAAAGAAATTAAACGTATAACCCTTTGTCTGCGTCTGATAAGGATCTTGATCTCCACTTTTGAAACTATATTTTAATATTTAATACAGTTTCAATTCAAATACGAAACTTATGTCATAATTTTACGAAAGGTAAATGTTACCATACTGAATTGGCCTATCTATCAGCTTAGCACACAAAGAAATCAAGCATCTACCGCAATAATTCACGTCACCATAAATAAAAATCTCATCGTACTCGGCGATAGGTGAAAAATTAAAAAAAAGTCATAACACCGAAAATACGAAAAATCGCGGTACATACATGGGGGTGATTTAGATAACCCTCTAGGTCCTCTACCTCCCAGCTTCAGTATATCACTACTTCTTGGGATACCCTGTATACATCAAGTTTCATTAGGAAAAACTATTCATCGATTGTTAGTTTGCTGTTGAATTTGCTATCAATACGAAAAAAGAACACAAATTTCAAAATCCCACGTAACAATTTCATGTCATGTATTGACAAATACATGACATGAAATTGTTACGTGTTCTCAACTCTCAGAGGCAACTCCAATGTTCGAGATTCCAAGTTTGTATCGTCCCGTCGCTTTCGATCTCCTGTTAAATTGTATTTGCGTGATTAGGACGATGCAATACGAACTTACCTATAAATACGAGTTATATTCTCCAGATTCCTACAAGCGACGGAGCGGCTATACGCGGCGGAGGGTCAGCGGCTAGTTCGCGAGCTAGCCGTGCCGTCATACTTAGCACATGTTGAGAAACGGCTACGGGAGGAAAACGAACGCTTACTGCACTACCTAGACCCCTCCACCAAGTGAGTACATTATTCATTAGCTTGACCGCTGGTGCAGTCGACAAAGACATGTATCCCAATGTGGACCTTATTACCAGTGGCATGCGTTCCATATAGGCATAAAGACACTGCCTACCCTGCACGAACATGGCTCCATATAGGCACAAAGGAACTGCCTACCCTGAACGACCATGGGTCCATATAGGCACAAAGGAACTACCCATGTAACCATAACATTTTAACTGCCTACCTTGGCCAAAAACCCTGTGGACGACACTGCTTATTACAATGCAATGAGGTGAAAAAGTGGATACATCTTTTTGTAGGCGACTGTATGATCTATCTGATACAGTCCTGAAACCAGAGCTTCAGCTCAGCTCTCCTCGACTTGTCTAAGGGTAAACCACACAGGAGGTATAGTATCTCATTCGAATCTGTAATAGAAGGCACCATTAATGTGATGTGATGACACTAATGAGTGCGGTTGAAACGCTTTGAAATTTACCCATAAACAGACCAAAGACCATGACAGTTCAAACTTAACTATACTCTCTTATTTATGTTTGAGTGTCGTATATCTGTTCGTAGGTTTATCCTTGGAATTTCGACAAACCTTTAATCGAATTTCAGTTCAAAGTCAACGATACGCATTTTTTCATTTGATCGAATATTCATTAAATCGAACAATTAAATGGTGTATTTTTATAACACCGATTTTTAATCTGTAGAAATATTATTTACTATATACTTTATTTCGCAAATCTTTATTTCATATTTTATTATTTTGTTTTAAATTTTACATTGTAGATAATCGACTACCTTTTTCCAACTTACTTTTCTAGTAGATAATTATTTTTGGGGACGCAGTTCTAGTTATTAGACAGAAGTTGGATCTGGCGTTTCGTTCGCTCGTTAGGGTCGCAGTTCAACCTAACACTCCTCCTCGCTTTTCTCGTCGTCGTACCTAACCTAAGCCAAGTCAGACCTGCCTTAGAACTAGATTAATGCCGAATAGTATTTGAATACTTGCTTATTTAATAGCAAAATAGGACCCGCTATTAAGTCGTATCGTAAGCAAGTCGGACCTGGGCGGCTCGCTCGTTAGGGTCGCAGTTCAACCTAACACTCCTCCTCGCTTCGCTCGTCGTCGTACCTAACCGAACTGAAGTCTGACCTGCCTTAAAGTAGAATACGTAACCTACAGTTTTGGGAGCGAATTATTTTTGTTAGAGACGCAGTTCTAACCTAACCTAACCTACTGTTCAGGGAGCGAATCAACTTAACCTAATATAGCAATAGTTATTATATTTATTTTAATTTTCAGAAGAATACAAGCCTTCAAACATAAATTGTCTATACTTGCTTGAGTTACTTTAATTTTTTAGTATATTCTTAAAATATGAAATTAAGTATGAATTGAATTAGTTGTATAAATAATATAAATTGTTTGATGTTCCGTCTTTAAAATAACCTATGAAATGTAATTTTAAGCATTTAAAATTCCGTATATCATTGCTCTTATAATTGTTATAATATGTAATGAATAGTCGTTGAAGCCATAATACTCCAATAGATAATATTTGTACTGAATATTCTATGAATCGTTTTCGATGAAATGAAATTCGATGAAAAGTTTGTTAAAATTTCAAGGGGCACCCTACTGTATCTCTACACAGTATCTCAAAATGCCATTTGAATCTGTAATAGACTAATGAGTGCGGTTGAAATGCTCTGGAATTGGTCCTTATATCAGTCCATAATTTACCTTTTCTCTGAAGTCAACTAACATATTAATTTAAATATTTAAGGTTTCTATTTTGGCAAAGTCTAATTACCAAATATTTGTGATACACTGTTATGAAATACTGAACTTTATTCTGTAAGTATCCGGCGTGTCCCAGGCAAATAGAAGATTGAATTGTTCTACTAGGGACAGAGCCAGATAAATAAAACAATGACTGCCCTTTGATATTTAGTAATAACCTCATTTCTCATAAATTTTGCTTTCAAAACTCGCATCTGCAATATTTATTATTTTAACATTTTAGAAAAAGATACCAATCATTTAAGTACACAGCCACTATATATATACTATTATAAAGTTGGTAAAATGAAATGTCTGTACATTGAACATATTTTCAAAAAAAATATTGTTACGGACTATTTGGAGGTCACTAAAACGAAAAATATACTTTTTGGATTTATGTATGTTTGTATGTGTCGTTGTGGATTCATCACGCAAAATCGGCTAAACAGATTTCCACTATTTTTGGTACACGGGTAGCTGGGTATCTCCAGATGGTTATAGAATACTTTTTACCCGACTACACTGAAGAGAAAACGTTGGGTTATGACATTTTCTCCTCCGCGAACGAAGTTGCGGGCATTTTCTAGTATTATATAGTATTTGAGGTTTAAATCCTGGATTGTAGTTCGTCAATGCAACAAAATGTTCCGAACGAACGCTTCTCGCATAAATAACATGGTCACAAACCAAACTTAATCAAATCAAACTTAAACTAAAGACTCAGTTTTCATAAAAACTTTCAGATGGCAATTAATTCATACGATAGAGCGGATGTTGCTCAGCGAACACCTGACCGGCATCCTCAGCAAGGGACTCGAGACGCTGATGGACGGGCCTCGGCACTCCGACCTCACCACGCTGTACAGCTTGTTCAGCCGCGTCAAGGACGGGCTCGTCGAGCTCTGCAGCCACTTTAACGCGTACATCAAGGTTGGTTAACATTGGACTGACAAGTGAGAGTACTAAGGAATAGACCAGTAGGCTTAGGCTCAAAAACCCACTTTCCCTAAATTTGCACTTTTCCCGTAAGTGCATGTTCCCAAAACGCACACTTTCCCAAAACTTGCATTTTCTCAAAACACACATTATCCAAAAATATACACTACCCAAAAATGTCATCTTCACCACAAAGTTCTCCTTAGATGAGAACCTGAGCCATGATGGCCATGTTAAAATGTTTACCTGTAGAATGTGTAGAGTTGTAGACCGTTAACGAATAGTCTATATACCTATACATAGTATACATACACACTTTTCCAAATCATTCAGGTTTGGAGTGCAAAAATCTAGATGTCTACCTCGTTTTCTAATTTAGATGACGGATTTGAAATGCTTCTTTTGGAAAAGTGGACCACCTAAGAAGGTGCTCCATTTGAGAAAGTGCATTTCTTGGGAAAGTGCACCTTCTGAGATAATATACCATCTGAGAATGTGCTCTATTGACGAAAGTGTACAAATTGGGAAGTGCACTTTTTGAGACAGTGCACCTTCCGGCAAATTGATCGTTCTAAACAGGTGTACCTTTGGAAAAAGTGCACATTTCGGGAAAGTGAGTCTTAATGAGCCTAAGTCGACCGGTACACTCAGCAAGGAGCTTCGTGGACGCTCGGCATTCAGACCTCTACATGCACATCACCACATTTATTTCCTATAGCCAACGACGGGAACTTGCTTGCTAGGGTTGCCTAAATTCCCTAGAGGCGTTGGCTTCGATGTTATCATCCACAAAGTCGTGGAATTTTGGTTATAACCTGGTTTGGATTTTAAGGTTATACTAAACTGAAGTTGTAGATCAAAAGTAGTCGACTGCATCTTCCTTTTATTTGAGATTCTTAATTAATTTAAAATTTTACAGAAAAAAGGCCGCACGATAGTGATCGAGCCGGAGCGCGACAAGACCATGGTGGCAGAGCTACTCGATTTCAAAGAGAAACTAGACCACGTGGTGGCCACGTGCTTCCTGAAGAACGACCGCTTCCTATACTCCATGCGGGAGGCCTTCGAGCACTTCATCAACCAGCGCCAGAACAAGCCTGCCGAACTTATTGGTGAGTCCATTTTCATACACGTGCCAAGACTCGGCAAACTAGTTTAATAGTCGAGTTTAAAAAGGTACGGATCAGGCCTGAAATGAAAATTTATGCTTTTTCCATAATGTTTGTCGTATCGTCTGTGGTATAATTTCAGCAGGTCATTGTGCGAAAACAGACTTTTTGGTAATAGAATATTTTAGAAAGACTGACATTTCAGGCATGAGCCAGAGGCATGTGATCCGATCATGTGGTGGCCACATGCTTTCAGAAGAACGAACGAACTTCCTGCGTTTCTTTGTCAAGTTCAAACTTTTGTTAACTCGGCTGGCTAGTGCAATGAACACGAAAGCAGATAAGCCGCGAGCTTCCAGAACGAAGGCTTCTTGTACTTAGCGCCAAAACAAACCCACAGAGCTAGTTGGCAGCCTCGCAGGTGTAAAGTTACGTTAAACTTCATATTTCGATGTTGTGGCGTTCCCTAAAATCTCTGCTCGTGTAGACAGACGCTGGAATCTTCTTCGGTTTTGTTTTAGAAAAAAAAAGTGTTTTCGTTTTGACTCATAAATACATATTAAATGGGTGAATCAACCTTTAGACCCACACTTTGACGTCTCGGGCGTTACTGAAAATATCTGGAGTTACCTAGAAATCCATACTTAATATTATAAATGCGAAAGTGTGTCTGTCTGTCTGTCTGTCTGTCACCTCTTTACGCTTAAACCGCTGAACCGATTTGGATGAAATTTGGTATGGAGATAGTTAGAGTCCCGGGGAAGGACATAGGCTACTTTTTATCCCGGAAAAATACCCTTATCCGCGATAAACGAATTTAAGGCGGACGAAGTCGCGGGCAGAAGCTAGTTATATTTTATAAAGTATGATATTTTCTTTTTCAAATAAAACAATTTAAACGGATTATAACACGTATATGATTTCACTTGAGTTCCCGACGTTTCGGAAGCCGTTCAGCTTTCAGTTTTTATGGGTTGACTGAGAAAAGATATATTTTTCTCTGTCAAAGTTACAATTTAATAATCGCGATAATCGCGGAAACAGAAGAAAATATATTTTCTGTTTATTAGGTTTAACAGACGAAACATTCTACGTTTTAATGTACACCATAAATTAACAAAGAGAAACCATTATTAAAAAGCGTTATTTTAGAACGAAGTTTGAAAACTGGACACATTTGTGTGGGTCTAATATATGATTAACACAATATCAATTAAATTAACGTCTTTCACATTACAGCTAAATTCGTGGACGTGAAGCTTCGCGCGGGTAACAAAGAGGCTACGGAAGAGGAGCTAGAGCGGCTCTTGGACAAGATAATGGTCCTCTTCCGCTTCATTCACGGCAAGGTACTGTGACGGGTGCAGCTCAGTGGTAGAGCCAAGAAAAATATCTGGATCGATTTCAATAACTTTTATATTCAACGTCTATCTTACGACTAAGGTCCTACTGACATAACGCTGTACGAGACAGCTGACGTTCTTAATTTAAATCAATTTAAATACATGTTCTTTTTAAATACGGCCTGTCTGTCTCGTCTACTATCGTGAAGGCTTAACATGAACACAATATGAAATGAAATGAAATATTTTTATTTAACAAAACCCATAAAACATCATGGGATATCCGGCGGGCCCCAAACTAGGCTGAGCCTGTATCTTGGGACCCTGTGAGTCAGTTAACATTGAGGATAGTTGTACAGAAACAAAAATGTAAGATTTAAGTAGAACCAGAAAATTTAAATGTACGGAATAATCATACTAAGCAATGAGTATTTTGATACAAAAACAAGAGTGAAACTGTGTGTATGTATGTGTGTTTCCGTCTGACTGTTTGAATTATGCATTATCAATTATTTCAAAGATTCTCAGTATCTTCATGCGCGTTGATAACGTAAATAACTTTTTGACAGCCCGTTTGGCTTTAAAAAATGCTATATTGTTTAATATCCGTATGCTTACAAAGTACATTGTAGATAAATGTATGCATAAATGAGGGAGACCCGCCTTGCAAAAGTAGATCCTATTTTAGGAAGGATGCTCGATATACTGGTCTTTTTAACCCCCGACAAAAAAGAGGGGTGTTATAAGTTGAACGTGTCTGTGACTCTGTGTATCTGTCTGTGGCAACGTAGCGCCCATACGGATGGACCGATTTGAGTGCGTTTTTTTTATGTCATAGATAATTTTATCCCGAGTGTTCTTAGCTTTGTTTGATGAAAATCTGACCACTCATCTCCAAGATATTCAGCTTTTAGTGGAACAAGTCGGGGGTTTTTTAAATTTTTATTTTTTTACTAGACGCTCATGTGATGGCAAAATTAAGAGAAGACTGTGAGTACGTGTCACCGCTTTTAAAAAATAAACAACTGTCTGACGAAATAAAACAATTTAACGGATTATATCGCGTATATTATCTCATTTTAGTTCCCGACGTTTCAGAAGCTTTCCAGCTTTCCATGGTCACGGGTGGACTGAGAAAAGATGTATTTTCCTCTGTCAAAGTAACAATTTGTGCGAACTACCCATTTTTGAAAAACAAATAAAGGTGTACATACATGCCAGATGGGCCTAAGCTGTAAAGACAGTTACAAATGTGCCAGAAGGGCTTAATTATTTTATTCTAATAATTTACCAAGCAGCATTTCACAAAGGAGGCGTACTGAGGAGAAATAATTGATTTATTTCAATGAGTAATAATCGCGGAAACAGGAGAAAATATTAACTGTCTGACGGTTAAAACACCTGTATCTTATATTCTTCACTAATAATGATCACCTTCACTAATGATGTGATTCACTACGGAAGTACAAATCAAAAAAACAATTAAATTATACTTAGCTTTGTTATTATCCACGGCTTTCGTAAAAAAATAGCTCTGCTCGTCATCTCGTCTAACGATGTTTGCTGAGACGACAATGATGAAATAGAAATATTTTGAAAATACTGAATTTCGGCCATGTCTTAGTCGACCGAACGACTAACATTACATTTTATTGGAATTGCTAGAGATATCGAACTGGAGTTTCAAGAGACTTCAGTGAATGATTGTTGTTTATTACTGGACTGAAAGATGACAGCGTATCGTTTTGCCATTATGACGTCACACCATGGCGGCTTGTGTTTCAGGCCATGAGACAAAGATTACAGCATACTTACTTATATGTTTATTTCAACATACATTAAATTTGTTATCCAATTTCATAAATTATTGTTCACTACGGAAGTGGCCTGTTGGCGCGTATTTCTAGTGAAGTAATTTTTGAAATAAAACACATGATATAATATGCATTTATGGTTTAAAGTACCGTTTCAACACACTTGCTCGTGTTTTTATCGTTTTTAAACTTCAACAAAGAGTTTTTATGTACAAGAAACAGGAAAGGTTATTTTAATAAGCTAATATGGTACTTATAAAAAACTAAAAATAAAAATGACAACAAAGTGTAAATAATTTCAAGCTATGAAATTTAAAATATATTTCATGTATGTAAATTGAAGATACTGATAACAGATGAATGTAAAACCTATGAATTTTATTTACTTCAAATTAAGGTACGATATTATTTTGCTGTTTTCCCTCAAGTGTGAATGAATGAATGAATGAATATTTATTTGTAAAAAAGTGGGTATCCAAATGATCTTAACTAAAGCCAGATTCTCCACTTTCCGTCTTTTAATCAGATGTACAAATTTAAAATTGCTAAGTATAGCATTGTATTGAAAGACGTCGTATGAAACTTGTGTGCATTTTGGGAATTACACCCTCGGTTTTATACAGCCCTCATTTTCGACTCGGGCTGCGTAATAGCCTCGACTGCAATAACCAACTTAGCGCACTCGTATCATAATGTACTATTGCATTCTATGTGCGCAATTTAATTCGAAATTGTCTTTTCCAGGACGTATTCGAGGCGTTCTACAAAAAGGACTTAGCGAAGCGACTGCTAGTGGGCAAGTCGGCCTCCGTGGACGCGGAGAAGTCCATGCTCAGCAAGCTGAAGCAGGAGTGCGGTGGTGGCTTCACGTGTAAGCTGGAGGGCATGTTCAAGGACATGGAGCTGTCCAAGGACATCAACATTACGTATAAACAGGTCAGTGTGGCGCAGGCGACTCGTTCGCGTTCGCGCTTCAAACGCCTACCCGCAGTGTAAAAACTGATGCCTCAGATATGTGCGTAAACGACAATGACATTTCCCGAGCTACTAACTACTAAGGACTAATGCAGCTCGGGCTCGCCCCACCCGCGTCTCGCCCCTTGCACCCCGCACGATTGCTCTGTCTAGACGGCTTCGTCGGATGACTGTATTGATTTCTAGACTGTAACCTACCGCTAAGCAGTTCCCCGAGGGACCATATAACAAATGTACAAGTAACAAGTAACATAACCGACTTGTGTGGAGTTCAATCACACTTGTGTGGAGTTCAATCAAAGTTCGAACACACTTGTTGATTATCACCATTAATACTTATTACAAACTAGAAGGTGCTTTGTCAGCGGAGGTGAAAAAAATCACAACCTTGTTTTTTCTTCAGCGTAGTCGAGTAAGAAGTATCCTATAACCATCTTGGGATGCCCAGTACCAGTGTACCAAAAATAGTTGAAATCCGTTTAGCCGTTTTGGCGTGATCAAGCTTTAACGAAACATACGAACGTACAAAAATCGAAATAAATCGAAACAAAAAATCGGGTCAGTGACCTTCCAATGGTCCGTATTACTTGTTTGAAAATATCTTCAATGTACAGACATTTAATTTTTACAACTTTATAATGTTAAGTATATTGCGAATGTTTTATTACGTGTATGTTAATAATTTTGAGCTGTGCTGACGATGCATAATAATTTATTCATGCACTTGTTTGGCTTAACGCTGCGTGCAAGATAAAAATGCAGTCGTCTCACCGGAAGCGCCGGCTTTCGAGCTAGCATTATGCTGAGGTAGGACCTATTCGGGTCGTGCCTTAAAATAGGTGTATATCTTTTATTATTTATATTTATTATTTTAATATTTTCATTATTATTTGTATGCTCGGAGGCATATGCGATGCATAAATATTTATTTATTTTCATCACACTTGCTCGTAAAGGGTGTTATTACACGCAAGCGTATAGAGCAGCTGTAGCCGATTTACCTCCCAAAGGAGTTATGAGTTTAGTTTTAAAATGTAAAACCCACTCGTACGTCATTTCAAACTAAGGAGGTTTCAAATGAGCCAAGGTGTATTGCCTATCTTCAAAACTTGACTATAAACCATTTTTATTGATTATAATATATAAAACTTATACGGTACGTTTAACAGATTTAGGTATATTTTTATTTTACTATTATTTCAACGAGTTCTGCAATTAATTTATTAAATTTCATTTTGAAAATCGATACAATCCGGCAGTATAGTTTCAATCTTGACAGGCCTGTCAAGATTGAAACTAAACGCAGTTCTTAGTATTATCTGCGGAAGAGTATATTGAAAAAAGTTGTCAATCTCTTTTAACGAGTGCCATTAATTTGTTTGACTGTTGTTTTCCAAATATATTTTACTGTCTATTTTTTCGCAAATGTGATGAAAAACATTGTGTGTATCTCGGGTAGTAACGGGATTACAAACTCGAATCATTAAAAGCCTAATTCTAATAGTCTCTCGTTAGCAATTCCCTTCTTACCGCCCTTGGTGCACAATGTACTAGATATCACGCTCGCTATCAATAGTTGTGCCAATCACAATGTCGGTGAACGGTGTGTGTTCCGCAGTACCTGGCGGGCGCGGCGGACGGCAGCGGGCTGGAGCTGTCGGTGTACATCCTGACGATGGGCTTCTGGCCCACCTACGGCACCGCCGAGGCGCGCCTGCCCGCCGCGCTCACGCGCCAGCAGGACCACTTCACCAAGTTCTACCTCGGCAAGCACTCGGGCCGCAAGCTCACGTGGCAGCCCATGCTGGGCCACTGCGTGCTGAGGGCGCACTTCGCGCAGGTATGTACACGTCACCCGCCGGCGGGACCACTTCACCAAGTCCTACCTCGGCAATGGATCCTCTGGAATATTCTCAGTATAGCTTTATATATCTTTCACTCAAAAAAGTGCCTTCTATTGTGGATGCGAAACTACTCAAGACAATTTATTTTAACCTCTGCCAATCACTAATAACATACTGCATAACCTCATGGGGAGGTTTGGCTAAAAATACAATACTAAAATTAGAAAGAGCCCAAAGAGCAATCCTGAAGATCTATAACTATCGTCCTTTCCTCTACCCTACTAACCTCATATACAGTGAATGTAAAGTACTAACAGTTCGGCAATTATTTATTTTCGGCACAGTTTTAATACAGCATTGCGCAACTCCTTACAGCTCCGAATATAAAAACAAAAGGCGTAAAGATATTGTTTGCTCTTATAACATGCAAACAAAACACGCATTCTCTTCAAGATTTTTCATATTTCTAGAACCGCTTATTTACAATAGATTAAATGCGAAATTAGACCTATATCCACTTATCTACGCTCAATGTAAGAATACGTTACGTGATTCACTACAAAACATGACATACGAAGACACAGAGAATTTACTCACTGTCGTGAAATAAATGTTTATTTTAGTTTTTTTTTTATTATTAGTCTTTTTTCCTTTATTTAAGGAGCTTTTTCGCTATTGCGAATATGCCGCTCCATAGGAAAACAACGTCAATATACATTTCAAGTCTTAACCTAAGTGTAAATATTTAAAGTTATCTGTCTTCAAGACCACACTTAACGAGGGCTAAAATCTTTCCGACTTCGTCGCACATTGGGAAGGAAAGGTACGTATTACACAATCCAGTGGAACTGTCACCAAATATCAGTTACCTAGGTCTCTCATTCCGAACACACTCCATTAAAATATGGTAAACGTCTTCTACCCGGTTGCACGCACTGCATAAGGGCGAATTTACTTTGCTTTGAAGAATTTAAGTTTGAGTTCACATCACTCACTATGTAATATTTTATTAAATATCGGTTTGAGGTCACATCACTCAATGTAATTTATATGTATTTAACGCGGTTTATTGAATATTTAAGAACATACTGTTAGTAATTTCTCTGTCTCATCGTAATTTAATTGTTGTAGCCAGTTTCGCAATTTAGTTTTTACTTCGTATCTAGGGAGGGAGTAAATTGAGGTCAAATTGTTAATTTTATTATAGATCCGAGCACTTTGCGCTGCATTCTGTCGCCGTGCAAAGGACGTGCGGCAGGGAAAGGTTCGACATACGGGGTGGCCCAGGCGCTTCATGGCAACACTGTGGTCGAATGGCAACTGTGAATGTTGTCGCAGAATCGATATCCACAGATATATTTGTCGTAGTGTCAACTCTTTTGTTTCCTGGTATAGGTGGACCGTTGAGTAGTCCCTTTTTTTGAAGTGCATCACTTTCAGAATAGCTCGTTGAGCCCGTTCTGCTTGCATTAAAGTTGTCTTGTACTTAAAAACCCCATGCAGGGATACAATATGCTATGATGGATAGGCATAAGCTCTGATATACCATAGTTAGAGTTTCCCGTGTGGCAGAGTGTCTAAGTTCCTTGAGAATATATATTAGTCTACGAAGGCGTGAACAGAGCCCTTCTATATGTATTTAAATTCCTATTCGCAAGAAAGTTCCATAGGTAATTACATATTTCAGTACCTACATCGAGACGGTCTAAAATTAAAAGGAGCTGCCTAACGTCCACATAGTTATAAGCATTGTTAATGTCAATAAACATCCTATAGATGCTTGTTTGTTTGCAAAACCGGCTTGAATCATTGTAACTAAAAAACTCAAGTTGTCTAAACATGATCTCGACTTTCTGAATCCTACAGTATAGCTTGAAAATACTTTATTTTTCTCCACGAACCATTCTAGTCGCTTCTTGATTATTGAGTGAAAAACTTTGCATAAACAAGAGATAAGCGCTTAGACCTATGCGCTGACGCGGCGCTCGCATCTCGCCCTGATTTAGGTATAGGTATTATGTATATATCTCGCCATTGATTAGGGACAAAGCCTTGCGTGAGGAACCTATTATATAATATCTGCAATATGTGTTTACCTACACGTGGAAGATGTCGTAACATTGAAAAGGATATATCGTCACCCCCGGGGGCAGTGTCAGATGTTTTTATACTTTTTTCTATTTCTTGGATTGAAATTGGACCAGCTAATAAGTTATTATATGACGTAAACATCGGTTTTTCGTAGGGAACAGAATCTGGTGTCAAACTATGTAATAATGTTTCAATGCGGTCCTTATCTACGTACCTATTTTGCGGACTGTAGCCTTTAAACCATTTAATTTTTTTCCACATATCACTAGACGATGAAGTGTTATCAATGGAGGTACAAAAATTACGAAAGGATTCATATCTAGCCTGGCGCGTGAGTTTTTGTGTCACAGCAATTTTATTCTTGAGACATATAAGGTTATTCGGAGTTGGGTTCTTTCTAAAGGTGCTAAGCGCAAGACGGCGTTCGGCTACGGCTTTAGATAACGATTCATTGCAATATGGTTTTGGGGTGAAGTTATTACATGGATTCTGATTGATTTTAACAATAGGTATATGAGAATCTGCCGCCTTACTATTCTCGGATACAAATAGATCGTACGCTTCTTGGCAGTCATCGCGAATAGATAGGTCAGTTAGTGATTTTTCCAAATACGACGCATAAGCCAGCCAGTCCGCTTTTTTGAAGTTTTTTTATTTAATTGGCTTAAAACTCGGTCTGTATCCGTGCTGCCTAAGGATTTCTTACTGACTTTCCAGTTTAAACAGACTGATATGTCCGACGATACGAACGATATATCGGGGGAAGATTCTCTCAAAACATTGTTTACAAGTTTAACCCTAGTCGGGGATCCGTCATTTAAACTAATTAAATCAAAATTTTGCAGGGAGTCATAGACTTGAGTACCTCGACTATCTGTTTTATGCGACCAGCTAATATGGTGCGCATTAAAGTCGCCTAACAACAACGTTTTATTATTACACAGGGAAAATAATTCATCCCAATCACGTTGAGAGGTTTGAATGGATGGTGGGCAATAAATTGATAAAATGTTTTCAAGTGGGGCACAGTTAAATAATTAGACGTGTAAAATTTCAATGTCTGAGTTGGATATGACAGAGTGAAGCTCTGGTAATTTTACTGATTCATGTGTCAGTATTGCTACCTCTCCATATCCGTCTAACCTGTCCTTCGAAATACATTATATCCACTTACTCTTAGATCTGACTGTTCGTCGTACCACGTTTCGCTCAACGCAGCGACATGTACCTTTTCCTGATTCAGCAACTGTTCGAAAGAGGCAAGTTTATTTTTCAAACTTTGACAGTTCTATTGGATTACGTTCAATTTGTTTTGTTGTCTGTTTTGATCCATTATAATCCCAAGAATTGTTTCATAAGAGGCAACTCACACATATTATTAGTCAGGAAAGAAATTAGCCACCTTATACCTACTTTAACCACAGCTATATTTTTTTCCGCAATAGACTCATTTTCTTTACAAAATATATTCTTTATCCCTTCTATAATTCTTTCCAACATGGAACTATCACTCTCCTCCCCGCTATTTGCTCGTATCTTCCTTGTTCCGCTGTTTCCGCTTTCATTGTTCGGCTCAGAGGTCGTATCATAGTCCATATCTGAACAGCAACCTTCAGACTCGTTACTTTCTTTGTCTACACTCAGCTGTCTCTGTTCCTTAGAGCCTTTCTTCTTATTTCTCTTCTGTTTACTAGGCTTACTTTTATTTAGGGGCGGTTTTTGAGGTTGTTTAGCTTTGGTTATTGACGCATAATGATGACAGGTGAATTAGGTATGTCCGGAATGATTTGGTTCTGGTCTTTTGATCCTGAGTCTAGGCTAGAATAAGTACTGCTCGATTGTATAATCACTCTATCCGAAGGTTCTTCTGCTTTCATGTTGCTACTTTCTGGAATATACATGGTCAGTGCCTTGCTATAAGTAACGTTACTTTCGGACATAATTATTCGTATGCTTTGTTCCTTAAGGTAGGCTGGACACTTTTTACTCAGCGCTAGATGGTTTCCAGTGCAATTCACACAAAAGTACTTAGTAACCTCACAATTGTTATGGTGTTTTCCGCATTTGGGACAAACAACTTTTGTTCTCGGGCACATTTTTCTCACATGACCATACTTCCAACAATGAGAACACTGTGTAACCGGAAAAATATAAGGTTTAACTTTCAACCGCATTCCGTAAACTAACACGTGTGGCGGCAAGGAAGGACCCCTAAATCCCAACCTCACGCATTCGCTATGCACCCATTTACCGTCATCTAACCGACGAGATAAGCGTTTGGCAGAATCCGGGGTCACCGTCAATGCTGTCAAAAATGTCCTTATCATTCAGCTCTAGTTCTACTCCTCTGATTACGCCGAAAGAAGTAGCCACCTCAGCAACTCTCGATACATTCCACCCTTTATCTTTGATAGCTTGGCATAAAATCAATTTATCTAGACAGGTCTTCTTCTTGAAATGAATATATATTTTATATGGGTTAATATACTTTATTTCTAAGATGTCCATTATGTTATTTTCTTTCATAATACGGGCGAACGCAAATTGTTTGGGTAAAACCTCAGCGGCCATAATATCTACTTCAAATTTGTCTTCTATGGAATGGTTTCGTGCTGGGCTAGACCCTCCAGATACCCGAGCTTTGAGTCGCTTCCCATCTCTTCCTGCCACGGCCCACCCAGCTTCCTCGTCCTCTTCCCTACCTCGCTTGATGCATGACTGAGCGGTTTGCCTCTCTTGAACTCCTTTTTCGCAATGAGAACTCTCCTGTCGTTCTTCTGAGTTCCCTGTTGTCAGGTTCGGATTATCACCTTCCTCATTTAAATCTGGATCTTCCTTCATATGGAATAAGACACACAATTAACTGCATTTACTATAACATGCGCCGAGCGCTCCTTAACTTAGACCAGGGCAACGTGTTTACTGTTTGCATGCCGCAGTTATTAGTTTTGTGTACATTTTAGTATTTGAGTTACCATACGTTCTATTTAATATAGATGAATATTTATTTTATAGAAAATAATGTAATATTATGCTTTCCTTTTGCCTGAAACACAGGGGGAACCCTAGTTGAGGATATATAAAAATCTGAATTTAATGGTGTATTATACAATTTAGCCGTAACTCTCTGTATATTATGTTGGTTCAATAAATGTATTTGTATCTGTACTCCTACTGAAAATTGCTCCATATACTGAAATATACTTCAGAGGCCCGTAAGAGGTCCTGAAGATGCCTGAAAACGGGTTGTCAGGTTAGGTAGCCATATGTTGAAATTTTTGGATAAACTCGTGATAGAGCACCCTTCGAAACGGCCTAAAACGGTATTTCAGCCTGCTGAGAATACCTCCGAGGCACGAAAAGACACGATCACAGCTGTAGGTCCTAAGCCACTAACGTAACAATATAAAGTTATTAGAATAAGTGGACTTCTCCCAGAACTTTCAGTATATATTTACTCAATCACTCGTCAACTTCTTTCTCCAAGTTCTAAATACATCACTCGGGCCTCTGAAATGAAAATAATGTAAATAACTAAATCAAGATTAAACTGTACAATTGGGTACTTTCCTGTAGTCAACATAAATGAAGTCACGCTTGTAGTTCAATGTTATTTCTGAAAATTCGTAGAAAACATTCATGAAAACTTATTTTTAAGATTATGGCGATTTTAAAATGGTCAAAAACTAAGAATAAGGAGGCAATTTGACCGTATAGAATTATGACATCATAAACCTTTTTTCCTTTCAAACTTCATACTTTCTAACCAATTGACAGTTCATAAAAAGGAACTGATTTGATCTGTTAGTCAAGTACCCTATTATGGAATTGAATTACAAATGGGAGTTTACCAGATTCAATAATTAATTATCATGTCGGGTGTCAATCGCAGGGCAACAAGGAGCTGCAGGTGTCTCTGTTCCAAGCGCTGGTTCTGCTGCTGTTCAATGAAGGGGACAACCTGTCCTTCGAGGAGATCAAGGCTGCCACCAACATTGAGGTAATAGGGTACTCCGTTAGTGAACAATCAATTATGAAAATCGATAAAATATATGTAGAAATAAACATGTGTGTAACACGATTTTCACTCATTATCACAACCCAACAAACGGGGCTTAATCGCGTATAAATATGATTTTATTTAATCACCTTTCGTTGGTAATTCTTCGAAGTTTCGGACGTCGCATTACGTCCATGGTCTAGAAGGAATTGGAGAGGCGAGTATCAACATCTTCTAGCCGCGCAAGTTTTTCGATCTAACCGCGCTTGGTCTTGATTATATTTACTAACATCGAAATGTACTATTTTCTGCTGAATCAAATTATTTTCGGATACGATCCTTTAGAGATACACCGAGCATATCTTTTTTTATAGCTCGCTGAGTGCCCTCGAATAGGGGGGCCGGTCGTGTCGTTAGCGTCCACATCTCGGCTCCTATTCCTATCAAATTTCTCCGAGTAACGAAGAGTTACCCATACGGAAATAAATTAAATATACCATTGACATCGTGGTTGGTGTCGATTATTAAACTTCGGTTCCGAGTTTTTGATGTGAAACTCAAGTGTATATACTACAAAACAAGAGGAGTGACAATCTCCATACAAAAAGCCGTTCCCCGATATGTACAACGCCATCTATGAATAAGATTTATTATTTACAATTTGTCACATTTACAAACGTGACCACGGTATTTAAATGTTAAAATTTATTTATTATTCGCTGTTGACGAACTAATTATTACTGTACTACATTTCTTTGTACAATTATAACATCGTTAAATGTTTAGTTTTAAAGCGCCATCTAGTTTTTGCCAGAATATCTCCTTGCGATCGGAGCATGATCCGAAGTATGGTATTTGTCAGTCCCATTGTTTTAATGGTCCTTGATACTACGCAGGAAGGCGAGCTGCGACGCACTCTGCAGTCGCTGGCGTGCGGCAAGGCGCGCGTGCTGAGCAAGGCGCCGCGCGGCCGGGAGGTGCGCGACGAAGACCACTTCGCCTTCAACAACGACTTCACCAACAAGCTGTTCCGCATCAAGATCAACCAGATACAGATGAAGGAGACCGTGAGTACATAATACTCCGCAGTCCCTAGCGGCAAGGCGCGCGTGCTGAGCAAGGCGTTCTAACTTAGTATCGTATCGTACCGTCCCGCTTATTCAAATATTATCCAAAAGGGTACATGCATGAATATTTTTTATCGCTTTTCGTAACAAAATATCATAATATCGTAAAAAAGATTACTAAAGTGAAATTAAAATTATAATCGGACAAGAAATACGCATGATATAGGCATTTTAAGAGTCCCCAGCAAGCTCGGTTCTCCATACGAACGTAGTTACGCTCTCATTTTCAAACAACTAGCTAGTTTGCTCTGAAACTTTGTACTTAGAATAAGTTTAGGTGTAATTAGTTTCTGTAGCTTCAGATACCATAGTAAAAAAAAATTAACGAATTTAAGTTTTTCATACAAAACTTGTTTGTTTTATACACTGCAGGCATATAAACTAATTTCCGGCCTAGATATACCTCATGTCATTGTATATGCAAAGTTTCGCTACAATCCAACACGTAGTTTTATAAATAAACTTTAAAACAAAAAAATAAAACTGACTCCAAAAAAAAGGAAAAAATAACGCCATAATTCAGTTTCTTCAAATTACTTACAAGTAACCGTTTGTATACTCAATCTATACAGTATATACAATTAATCTTATTTTTGCGTCGGTGCCATATAATGAATGTGTAAAATATTGAAAAGTGACGATTTTAGTAAGTTGTGACACGATGGCACCGACTCCAAAATAACATTAATTGTATATACTGTATAGATTTAGTATACAAACGGTTACTTGTAAGTAATTTGAAGAAACTGAATTATGGCGTTATTTTTTACTTTTTAGTTTTTTTTGGAGTCGGTTTTATTTTTTTGTTTAAAAGTTTATTTATTTTACACTTTTTAGTTAATCGTTACTTAAAAGTGTATCTCGTGACAATTCGAACAAGCCCAAACACGGCTAGGATGCATTATTTTATTACACAGATCTGGTGCCTACCTTCCGGCTCCGTCATCAAATCAATTCGATGGTATAATTCTCATCAGGAACATTTAAATTTGTGACTATGAAGTTGCTTAGCTAAATTAATCAAGATATTTTGTCGCTACCCATTTATCATTGAGGAGTTCCGATGGCATTCTGTGGTCTTCTGCATCAGTTCCACTTCACCAATTTACATTTTCTGAATGCAAATGCTTATTATGTTTCTTATAATACCAAAATCGCTATATGTATGCCTACAATATTTGAGGAGTTCCTTCAATTCCTCATAGATTCCATCATCAGATCTTCACCAAAATTAAATGGGACCAACTAGAAAGTACCTTCTATAAATCCAAAAAAATAATTTGAAATCGGTTAAATAGTCTGAGTAATCGGTGAACATCCATAAAAAAAAAAAAAAACATTCCGTCGAATTGAGAGCCTCCTCCTTTTTTTGGAAGTCGGTTAAAAATAAGAACGAAACTCCGTTTGTATCGGAAGGTGAAATTCGGCCGAGCTTCCTGGGGACTCTTAAACTACTAATTAGACAGCGATTTGACAGAGAGGTCAGAAATGTACTTTTACGTCATAGTCCACTACGGCCATGTAAACTCCATATTGGATCCTGTTTTGCTAGAAAGAGATAGAATGAAATGTTTGATGGCTTATATTTTGGTTATTTTTATGGCTATTCGAAAATAGTACATTTCGATACTAATGCGGAAAGTATGCCATTACCATTACGATAGACTCGGGACGAGTGAAGAATGACATTTCCGCACGTGTATCGAACGTCGTTTTTTTATTCAGTTGCGAAAAAATAAGAAAAACAACAAGCTTCATCACCATCACCATCATCACTATCGCTATCACCATCATCATCATCATCATCATCATCATCATCATCATCATCATCATCATCATCATCATCATCATCATCATCATCATCATGATCAATAAGTAGTCATGAATTGGAACAAGTATAAAGGGTCTGGCCGGACTACTATAGTAAAATCGCCCCGGCTGAATTTGGAAACTAAATATGCACGTTTATTTGCTTTATTGTCAAATATAATTTTACTGAATATTATAGGTTTTAAATACTTACGATTACCGAAATAATAATAAAAAAAACAGTTTTTATTTTTTATTTGCCAAACTACTTTATCGATTGACACATTCTTCGAATATTTTATATATGTCTATAAGACACATTTTACAAAAAAAAATCTAAAGTCCTAGCTTTTTTTAATGTCAACATTTTTGTCTGTTTAAGTTTTACTTTTTTTTTTACTTGCAAGTTAGCGACACCTACCATATTTTGATATAATATACACAATTTAATAGTCTATGACATATTTTTTTTTTCAAAAATATTAGTTTGGATCAACAAAGTGGAAATAAGCTATTTGTGTAATAGCGTGGGAAAAAAAGAACACCCATGAACGGCAACTTCCTTAAATAATGGAAATAGCTAATTCTGCAAAAAAGAAACTTATTTTTGAAACCATTAAATACTTTTGTAATTAGCTCTGATACTTAAGAAATTCATACCTCATTATACCTAGGATGCTAGAAACGGGATCTAAACAATCGCTCTAGAAATGGAAACTAACGATACATAACTCCCTTTGAAACCTGTGAAAACTACTTTGAAATCAGTTCGCTAGCTTTTGATTTTACACGGGCGAATACTGCGTATATCTCAACTTTTTATACATATACAGAGAAGAGATAATATATTGTATTAAATTTTTGTCTATATATATTTTCAGTGAACCTGATGTTTATTACTCATGTACATGTAAGAAAAATAATAATAAGTTTGTGACGTAGTTTCCATTTCTAGAGCGATTGTTTAGATCCCGTTTCTAGCTAGGTATAATGAGGTATGAATTTCTTTAAGTGAGTGAAGTTTTGAACACCACGTCTTTTGGTAATTTTCGCGTTTTTTTTATTATTGTTTATAATTTTGATAATGGATTACGGTAGATGGTGGAATGATGAACAAAATGCAAAAAGAGGCACTCTTTTTTGACGAATAGCTTAGCTACAATTCGCTGCCAAAGAAAATCACGCCACACAAATTACATTGTTGCCACACAAATTACATTTTTAATTTTAATAAGTTATGCTATCTATTTGAAATTTGGAATATTTATAAACATGTTCAGCAAACATGTATTTCAAAGGAAACGTTATAAAATATATGTTTATTTTCTAAACAACGACCAATATGAGTGTCCAAACTACCACTTTTTATAAAATTAAGTCTAGCCTAGGTCAAGTAGGGTATCATATGAAAGAGCTTGATCTGCAAATTTTCGTACAATTTATAATTTTTTATTGGATGAATAATATTTTTCGAATAACCCGGTTTGGTTTAGTTTACCCCTCATTTGTATGTAACGCTATAGATACCAGACGCAAACTTAAGTCAAGCGGCAAGTTAAGGCGGAATAAGTGAAAGTTTCTACGGAACCCTCGGTGCGTGACTCAGACTCGCACTCGACTGGTTTTTTAAAGATAATAAGTGTTATCAAGCATATATTATTACGACGACCGGTTTAGCTCTGTGGGAGTAACGTTGCCTGCGAAGCTGAGGTCCTGGGTTCAAATCCCGGTAAGGGCAAATATTTGTGTGATGAGCATGAATATTTGTTCCTGAGTCTTGGATGTTTTCTTTGTATATAAGTAATATATCTATTAAATATATCGTCGTCTAGTACCCATAACACAAGCCTTATTGAGCTTACCATGGGACTAGTTCTATTTGTGTAAAATTGTCCCGTAATATTTATTTATTTATTTACATAAACTGCTCATAATATGCCAATAAAACAAAAAATGAAATTTGTGTGGCGCGTTTGTAATTTGTGTGAACTAAAGTGGCACACAAATTAGGCCACACAAATTACAGCAAAAGTGCCTTTTTTTTGTCGAAAGTATAAGTTTTAGGTAAATGACAATTGGACTATTGATTCTCGGTGTTCTAAACGTTGAATCACTAAATTGGATATACCGATAAAGTAGTTGAACATGTAATATTTACTAGCCACACAAATTACCTTAAAGGCTGACCAAAAAACACGTGTCACAAACTTACCTATTTTTAAAAATCACAACGCGTCGGCTTCTCTCGGTAATCGAACGCGAACGAGCATGTCTTCGACGAAGTAACTTAAAAGTGGCGTTACATTGCTCAACCAATCGTAACCAGCAGGTATTTGTGAGTCATGAATAGATGCTCGCGCTCGGGACAAACACATTCCGATCTCTGTATTTTTAAATTATGTTGTTTTTTTTGCATGTTTTTCTGGTTTATAATATAGGCCCGGAAGAGTCCTCTTAAATGCTTTTTACAGAAATGAATTACGACGATCACAGACAAAGTTTTATGTAATTGACTGACCTAAACTTCGCGTGTGACATACCTCACAGCTATGCTAATCGTGAATTTACGGACTTTTTTTTTTTTTTCGAGGATTATTAGCTCATTGAATTTAAAAGGCTTTGCCTCATCATAAATAATTTTAAATAATACAACCATTTTTTTTATTTTGGTGTATAGCATAGTTTTTTTTTGTGTGGGACATCCAAAAAAGTCGTTTTGAAAATTCACCCAAGTATCAGAGCGAATTACAAAAGTATTTAATGTTTTCAAAAATAAAAGGTTTTTTTGCAGAGTTGGCCATTTCCATTATTTAAGGAAGTTGCCGTTCATGGGTGTTCTTTTTTTCCACCCTTTTACACAAACAGCTTATTTCCACTTTGTTGATCGTAACTAATATTTTTGAAAAAAATATATGTAATAGAATATTACATTGTGTATATTATATCAAAATTTGGTAGATGTCGCTAACTTGCAAGTAATAAAAAAAAGATAAACTTAAACTGACAAAAATGTTGACTTTAAAAAAGCTAGGACTTTAATATTTTTTTGTTAAATGTGTCTTATATACATATATAAAATATCCGAAGGACGTGTCAATCGATCAAGTAGTTTGGCCAATAAAAAATAAAACTTAATTTTATTTTTTTAATTATTTCGGTAATCGTAAGTAGTTAAGGCTTAATATTCAGTAAAATTATATTTGACATTAATGCAAATAAACGTGCATATTTAGTTTTTAAATTCAGCCAGGGGCGATTTTACTATAGCAGTCCGGCCAGGCCCTTTAAACACATTAGAAAAGTGAAAAGCACTTGTTTGCGAGAATCAACTTTGCTCACGCTAAACAGCTACGTAAAGTAGCACTTTTTAAGCAACTGTATTAAAAATTAATTTTCTCTACTGTTTGTTATATGAATGAGATTTTAATAAAGCAAAAATAAAAATTCATGCATATTTCCTAAGAAGGTACGACACGAAGTTTGAGTTTCTAAATTTGGAGTAACTCCCGCTCTCTCTCCATTTGGATGAAATTTAAATGAACGGAACGGAGAAATTCGTTAAAATTTCAAGCAATAGGCTTACTTTTCTCATACAAAATTTAATATTTTCTAATCAAAACCAGGCATCGAAAATATTCGTGTAAGCTCAATCTGTGAACTTTATGACTTTGAAGTCATAAAGTCAAAAGGCAAGAGCATTCGCGTGGAGGAAATAAAATAAACTTTGGTCTTTGAATGTGTATGTATAGTAATTTATTTTTTTAATCTTTTTTGCACAACGTATAAAGGTGAAATTGGCGGCCTTAATGCCTAATGCATTCTCTACCAGTCAACCATCGTCGGGTCAAACAGAAACGAGATAATAATGTACCTGTCTTTGTTCTCCAATCATGATGTATCTTTTGAATCTTATTTGTTATTTAATTCTTAAATGTATTTTTTTAACTGAACTAAATGAATCTCATTTATTTTTAGAGATAAACTAGTTTTTTTATTCATATTTACGTCTCCTAAATTACGATTTTAGTCGATATAAAGGCGACAAGGTTAGTTATATTCTAGCCAATATAGGTCCATTTTTCAAGGGCTTATCTCAATATGTTAATAGCCCAGATTATTAGCATTTTTCTAAGTAACTCTGGCACTATTGTCTCCTAAATTACGTGACAGAATAACAAGGAAAAGTTGATAAACGTATTTACTTTGTCCCTAGAGCGAAGAACAGAAGGCGACCGAAGAGCGAGTGTTCCAAGACCGGCAATACCAGATCGACGCGGCCATCGTGCGCGTCATGAAGATGCGCAAGGCGCTCTCCCACAACCTGCTCATCTCAGAACTCTACAACCAGCTCAAGTTCCCCGTCAAGGTACGCGACCTTCCGACCGTTAATGTTACGTTCCCTCTGGGCTATTTCCATTTGTCCCTAGGGCAGATAATTCCCTTCCATCGTGTTTTTTTACTTACTTTACTTTTAATAGGTGTTAAAAGGTTACTTTACTTTTACCCGTCAATACAAACAACTTTTCATATGGGAAGATTTCTCGGAAACGATAACGAAACTGCCATTTCCCATTTTACAATTCCTATTTCCCATTACAGTAGTAAGTCAACCAAAATCTAGAGGATGGCAGATTTTTTTCTTTTCAGAAATGTCTCCCCATAGGAAAAGTTTTTCATATTGACGGGTACTACCTTGAAATGAAAGGAAATCAAAGAAACACGGTGTAGAGACGTAAGGGAATTATTTATATCCACAATCCATTCGAGTTTAATGAAAAAAAAAATCTCTCCCTAAGGACAATTTTTAACGTTTCTAGTGTCCTGATTTCAGTTTCATTATCGTGAAAATCAGATTTGTAAATTTATTCTTTGTTGCATATCTATACTATCCATACTAATATTATAAATGCGAAAGTGTGTCTGTCTGTTACCTCTTCACGCTTAAACCGCTGAACCGATTTGGATGAAATTTTTTATCCCGAAAAAATACCCTTATCCGCGATAAACGAATTTAAGGCGGACGAAGTCGCGGGCAGAAGTTAGTTTTAAATATTTTTAAAAGCTGAAGTGAAACGGGCTATTTAAAGGTCACTAAATCTATTTTTTTTATTCTTTGTATGTTGTATGTCTTAGTTTGTGTGGCTTAGTTACATCAAAGAGGCTAGACGGATTTCAACTACCTTTGGTTCAAGGATAGCTGGACATCCGAGGATGCCTATAGGATGTTTTTTACCCGACTACGCTGAAGCAAAACAGAGCGTTATCTTTTTTCCTCCTCTGCGGTCGAAGTGACCTTCTAGTTGTCTACTAATGTCACCTTTACTTATCGTCCATATTCTTATAAATACAAAGATCTAAATAACGAAAAAATTTCAAGACTGACTGGATTTGAACCAGTGCATTGCTCGGGCGCACGCTCTGCCAACTGAGCTACAGAGTCCAGTCATCTTGTCTTCAAATTGTGTCACTATTTGTTAAAAGATCTTGGCATTTTGCATTTAACCGGTATTTTTGCCGTCACCGCCAAGGTGACACAGAAAAGCTGGCTGGACTCTGTAGCTCAGTTGGCAGAGCGTGCGCCCCGGCTATGCACTGGTTCAAATCCAGTCGGAGTCTTGATATTTTTTTCGTTATTTAGATCTTAGTGAAGAAATTCACTTTAAAAATCACGAAGATCGTGATGGTAAAAAATCTACATTTTCGTTAAAAATCTATTATCGTCTGGAGTTACAATTAGTTCAGTAATCGTTTTTTTTCCAGCCCGCGGACCTGAAGAAGCGCATAGAGTCCCTGATCGACCGCGACTACATGGAGCGGGACAAGGACAACCCCAACCAGTACAACTATGTCGCGTAGTCCTCGCCGGGCTCGGCCCGCAAGCCGCCCGACCACGACCGATCGCTTATTTATTTATATTTATGTACGCGGCAACTGAAGACTCCCGTGCGTGAGCAGCGTTATTGGCTAATTTACGGTTGAGGCTGTAGTAGAATCGGTCCATTATAACTTGACCCTTAGAAGCATAAGTTTATAAATATCAAATTCCAATATGTCCACGTAAATAAGTAACGGAATTTGTTTTTTTTTATGGGAATAAAAATCAAATTCTGTTACTAAATTTGAGTTGGACATATTGGAGTTTTACATTTATACTTTATTTCTGGAATTACCTAATTAGAAATCTATCCATGACAAAATCTCTAATTGACGTTGATTTCTACTTCTGTCATTTCAGTGGTATTGTTTTAGATAATATGCATCTAAGGGAGGCTGTTTTTTGCGATCGGAGGACAAAGTATCGATCAATGTTAAATGCATTAGCTAATCTACTTTGACCTCCGATTATGAACAGCCAAAGATTAGAGTTATATGCACTTGCTCCTAGCACAGCCTTTGATAAATAAGCAAATAACGTCGCCGAATATTTGCCCGATTACAATACTGACAAAAAAAGGCAACTGACAATTAGTGGAAATAAAGCAACAACTTTTAGTTCAAGGTTCAATCGGTAGAGCGCGCTGTATACTCTACAGTGTACCCTATAAGCTAGGATGCCAACAAATCTGGGCCTGTTCCAAAAACATACATAATAATATTTTCAGAATACCGAATTTTTGGTCTATATTACTCACACGTTACATACCTCTTTCATACCTAAGATGTAAAGTAACTCAAAATATTCTATGTAAAAACGTTATTTATAAAATATATATATTGTAAAAAAGTGACGATACGGAAAATTTAGGGCATTTTTTTAAGTACAGACGATTTGGGCAAGTAATACCCAAAATATCAATATTCTGAGAATATAAGTTACTTAACGCGTTCACGACCGACATTTTTCTAGCCGATATCGTGAAAAAATGCGTATGTAGCGAAAAGTTACTCTGAGCAGAGCGCTCGCCTAGCGGGTTCCCGGTCGTGAATGTGTTAATCTACACTTTTCTTGGAAAACGCTCGGCTATCAGTCACTTCACGTCTACCGAACAGACGGCGCCCGCGGCTGCGAGTGGACTCGCTGTCGATCAATTGTCTATGATATCGCTGGCTCAGTATTGGAGGGTTAATGGTAGTAGGTGGTAAGTACACGTCAATACGAATAACTTTTCCAATGGAGAGAATTCGGAAACGAAAAAAATCGGCCATTTTATATTATTTGTTAGTACCTAGTATCCAGAGGGCGGAATTTTTCATAGCAAAAATCAAACTTCATAGTTGGAACGTTGATTTTTTTCGACAGATTAGTTATATTTCCCAAGAGTATCTTTGTTTATTCATTAATAATAATATACCTCAAATCCACATTTAAGCAAACAATAATAAACTTTATATGAACGTATCAGATTTTTGCCTTGATAAATTCCGCCCTCTGGTAATAACACTACCAAAATGTAGGGAATGGCAGATTTTTTTTTCATCGTTTTCAAAATCCCTCCCCATAGGAATAGTTGTCCGTATTGATGAGTACTATCACCTGTTAAAATTAAAGCAAATAAAAAAAAGCACTGTTTATATTACACTTTTAAGAATTCGTAATGAGATCTATCGTTTGTGGCGAGTAAGGTTCAGAAAAACGAAGATGTCAAAACTGTGCAATCCAAATTTTTGACAAATAGATTATAATATAATATTTAGATTGCATTGGCGGTTACTCACATCATAAAAGCCGAGTACTACTTTACATGGCTCGGGCCGTTCAGAGATTTAACCTTTTGACCGACAAACAGCGAAGTAATACGACATAACCTTTTGACGCCACAGCCAGAAAATAAAATAGTGATTGCAGAACGAGGTATTGATATTATATTCGGGAGTTTTTGAAGCATGACATTTGTTCGGCATATGCAGACGCTGGCGTCAGTGGCACGGAATTTTCGTTGGCGTGATTTGCCGACTGTGGCGGTCAATAGGTTAATATGCCTGAGTGTCATGCTAGTTGTCTAGTTAGATTATAATAAACATTTCTAACTTTTAATTGGTCTGTTCTTTCAACCTTACTAATTTTACTATTTTTCTTAGCTCTTTGCGACTACTCACATTTATTGAGGTTTTACCGCATCTGTGACATAATTAATCAAATGCGACACAAAATTTATCTCATCCATAAATAAAGATTGATAAAATGCTCACAAACCACAAGAAAAGTACATTCGTCGTTTCAAAATACCTCACTACATTAGCGCGCGGTGGTAAAATTAAACGCAATCAAGGGCCATCAAAACAAGAGGACTGACATTTGCCATACTTTGCATCGTGTCCCATCGCAAGGAGATATTCTGACAAAAACTAGATGGCGCCATAAAAATAAACATTTAAGTATGCTATAATTGAATAAAGAAACATAGTATAGTAACAATTCGTCCGCAAATAGCTAATAATAAATAAAACATTTAATAACTGTGTCACACTTGTAAAGTTTAATCATTGTAAAAAAATAATTCTGATACATAGATGGTGTTATACATATCGGGGAACGGCTTATTGCATGGAGATGGTCAGTCATCTTGTTTTAATGGTTCTTGAACGCAATAGTCCCTTTGAGCGCCAAAAGGTGCGTCCACATTTGTATCATTTGCCCGTATCAGATCATCGTCGCGTGGCATGATCGCGTGTCACGATCACGCGTTTGGAAGTTGCGCCGATCCGATCGCTCGAAATCCATTTGCTACGCGTATCACACACTTATATCGGAAGAGTGCGGCATGATCGGCGCGCCGACAGTGAGCGTCCAAGCAGCGCGATACGCAGTCATGCCACGGCACGGTTATCGGATACGAGCAAATGATACAAGTGTGGACGCACCTAAAGACGGCAAATCACGTCGACGGAAAATTGTGCCTCTGATGCCAGGACGTTATTTGCCGCTATACGGTATCACACAACTGGTTTATTGGTAGGCGTGTGGCGCAGGGTGCGCAGTCAACACGCTGGACACTCAAAAGGATAAACTAGACTAAATTGTAATAATTACTCCGTCATGTTGATTCATTAAAAAATATTAGACTTATTTTTTTACGTAAGGGGCTATTCATAAATTACGGCATTTGAAATTTGGGGGGGGGGATTAGTCCCAAGATGACATCATCTTTCGCAACTATAAAAAGTGCTTGCTGAGTAAAAATGGGAATGAAATTCGTGTTTCTATAAACTGTTCATAAAAACGCAGTTTTTGGAAATGACACCATTATAGTTGGTAGGGGCGGGGGGGGGGGGGTCATTCGAATTATGATGGTTGGATGATTTAGGGGGGTCAAAATACGTCAAAAATAGATGAAGTAATTTATGAACAGCCCCTAATCAAAAAATAAAGACGATATACATTGAGTCAAAATATAGCGTGACGTCACTCCTAGGTACATATTTTACCTAGGAGTGACGCCACGAGCCCCACTCCTGAACTTTAATGTGATTTATCTGAGTATTTTCTTATGATTTTGAAAAAGCAAAAAATACGTGTCGAATATTTTTTTATTAACTTACTGATGGACTAATTCGAATTTTGATTTTTATACCCCATCATCATGCCTATTATAATGACACTAAGTCTAATTTTAAATAACCGGCGAATGTAAATTAGAACCCTGTAACATTTAGCCAGCGTTATCTATGACCCATTTTTGAAACATTTTGTATTCGGATACCGTTGCTATGGCGACTGCACTTTTTGATGATAGATGTCGTCAATTAGGTTGTCAAAGAAGCTCCAGCGCCAGCTGATTTCTGGGCACTTTGGTAGAAACAAAATTCGACGCTACGAAGTTTTGAACTGCCAATTGACTACAATGTTCATGAACTTATGTGATAATAAAGTGTTTTAAATTAGTGTGTGACTATTTTGTCCGTGTAGCTTCCGAGAGTTAACCTTTTTAACACTGCGTCAGACATAAGTTGTCATTGTAGCAGAGTATGGACTTTTTTGGAACTGTCTTTGAACCGGATAGTCTGGCTAGGCCTTACCATTAATCGGATTCAGTGGGGGGAGTGCAAACCCAGTAACGGGAATGCCGTCCTTGGCCACTTGGAGCAGGGTGCGTACCTAGCTCAAAGTAAGTTAAAACTCGCGCACCGAGGGTTCCGTGCAAAATATATGCTACAAACGGCCGTATCAATGAAAATCCAGTGTTAACAGAGCCCTACTCCTAAGAAAAATGTAAGCGGTGTTCGATCATTTTATATTGGTTATAAACAGCAGACATAAAATTATACTGTTTTTAGTATTTGTTGTTATAGCGGCAACACTATCATGGTTTACGAGATACAGCCTGGTTACAGACAGACGGACCGACAGCGGAGTCTTAGTAATAGGGTCCACCACTTTGAGTACGGAGCCCTAAAAAAGATGGCTCGACAGCTCAGGCGTATATCTTGTGAAAAATAGGCGTTCTGATCTTATCAGTTTAGTTAATAGTATAGTTGAATTATCGAGAAGATGGAATTGCATTTGTAGTGGTTGTACCGTTTGCAACAAAAGGAGAATAATTTTCTCTTAACTTAATAAAATGACATACCCAAGAAGTGGAATAAGTAGTAGTTCTCTGTTTATTTCTTTTATTCGCTATCATGTTCTTCATCTGAGCTGTCACAAGTATTGATAATAAAATTTTCTGTTATTTGATCCATTTCTCCGTCCTGACATCGATATTTATTTTCTTCACTTTCGACGTGGTGACAAATATTTTCCCATTCCTCAGCAGTGATGGTATTCATTCGTTCAGTTGCTAAACTCATAATGCCTTGCATGTTTAATGAAACGTTTCTTTTTGCTACATATCCTTTTACCATGGACCAAATATTTTCGATCGGATTGAATGTCGGGTGATACGGTGGCAATCGTAATACGGAGCGGCCATGTTCTTTTAAAATTGCATCTATGTGGTACTCGCGAAACCGCTCTTTATTTTGTTTAATTAATTCATACAAACTGGTTTTGTACATCAACCGGTTATACGAAATGTTGTGTTCTGTCAACCAATCCATCATTTCTTGTTTATTAGAATTTGACGTTGGAGCACGATTCAAAAGTTTGTTGTGATAGGACGCATTATCCACGATAAGTACGCTATTCGGTTTGAGGTTCGGTATTAATTTTTCTTTTAACCATTTTTCGTAGTTGGCAAAGTTCATCTAGTCATGGTAATCTCCCGTTTTTTCGTTTGCCTTAAACATTAACAAAGCGTTGGGAATAAAACCATCTTTTCCTCCTGCGTGCACTATTATTAACCGCTGGCCTGTACTGATTTGTTTTTTTACACCAAATTCTGTTCCATCGGTCCAATCTTCTCCGGACACATGTGAAGTGTGGATGTAGGTTTCATCAGTATAAACTAGTGGTCTATCTTGAGATCGATATTCCGCAATTTTGATAAGGTAATTTATTCTTAGCAGTCGTATGTTGTGTTTTTCCATTAATATTTTTCGGTTGTCCTCGGTCTTTTTCCATTTAAATCCTAATTTTTGTATTAGTTTTCGTAAGGTGGAAATGCCAAATTTGTAATCTATATCGGATTTTAACACAGAGTGGAGTCCCTTTAAGGTTGGAAATTGCTTGTGGGACAGATGAAAATTGTATATAGTTCTCCGGATGACTTCCTGATCAAAATCGTCTACTGCTGATGACGGACAAGGACGCAACTTTTTATTCTTCGGGGAGGTGAATTTCTTTGTTGTTGCGAATTTCTCGCTGTTGCTCTCAGTCACAATGTTATAAACAGTAGAGAGACAAACACCTGTAGCTTTTTCAACTAACTGGGCAGCGGTGTAAGGCAAGTTTAAATTTTTCGTCAGTTCATTTTCAAAATATTTATAACAGTTGAAAATTATTTGCTTACTTTGACTCTCAATAGGACCAAAATTACTTACAGCCATATTTTTTTTAAATATAGAAATTATTCGTAGTCGTACGGGCGGACACAATAATTAATTGAGAATACAATCAAATCAGATGTAAAAATATACGCACAACGTAAATAATATTGACAATTTCACACTGACATTATTTTTGTTTTTAGTTCTTCGATATATATATATATATATATATATATATATATATATATATATATATATATATATAACAACCTCTTTGTATGCTGATAGTACAAGAAAATAGAAAATTCAAATATAGAATGCCTGTAAACAAACAATACTACTACATATGCAATTCCACGCTCTCGATGATTCAACTATATCATCGGATGCCCCTCCGAGGGTCTTTTGTTTCAAATTGTTATTACGGAGCAAATTTTAACGTGTTCCACGCCAAATGCGTTACAACGTGTGGTGCTCTCAGCGCCACATCCGAAAACACTATGACCCAGGACTATAAAAGGCTTGTATCTGCCAACACACTTATTGATACTAAAACATATTTCTATGAAATGCATACAAGTCGAAGCTCAAAGAAAAATACGAATGCTCTCGCACGTGGTCACACCAGGACTCGAACCCGGTACCTCTCCATTACGCGTCGAGCGTGTCAACCCCTCCACCAGCGAGCATTGTGCCAATCGCCTCGACTTGATCCATCCGCTTTGACCCATGTACTATTATTATTTTAATTGGTTATAATACCTTTCAAAAAATTTAATAAGTACTAAAACATTGTTTTTTTTATTAACACATTCACTGCCAGGTAGCTAGCGCGCGCCCTGCTTGTAGACGCGTAGCCCCTACCACGCGTTTCCCCGTATTTAGAGGAAAGTTCGTAGCGCTACGGGAAGCTTGGCAGCGGAAGTGTTAACCGGTGTAATTAAAAATGTTTATCGCGATATGTTTGTGTACAAACCGCGAGAGTATAAAGTATTTTTTTTGTCCACTTCATGTGTTGTCATCCTATTGTCACTAGGACGATGAGCTAACGTTTGTTGAACCAAGGTGTTACGGACGATCTAAATTCAAAGTTTGTATCCTGCCGTCCTCCTCGCTCTCGTGTATTGTATTCGTGTGAGAGGGACGGCGCAATACGAACTTCGAATTGTATTTTCAGAGTAGCCCCTCAGACAAGTTGCTCCACAGTCAGAAACACTGATCGTAGACGTTATAGGCGTTGCCTCTTTATAAAGTTTTTTTCTTGCCCATTTTTTTTAAGTACCAAAATTGTCTTAAATGTCACCTTGGCATTCGAAAGGGCGCTATTTGGTCTGACCGTTCAAACTTAATGTCGTAGCCTTCGCTATAGTAGGTATAAGCAAAAAAAACTTCAAGCGCTACTTAACAAAATTTCACGTGACAAAAAAATTAAACACAAGCAGTACAAGAAATGGCTGTTTCACTTCTTTGTCTTCTTCTGTGTCTTCAACGTTACTTAATCGTTCACCGATACTATGTTATCGGCACGACACTATACGGAAGATGAATGTTTAGAAATTTAAGACACTCCCTTCGACGATAGCGACATGGTGTGGACGATATAGGTATCGGGTCGTCGCCCCAACCCACCTAAGCTCCCCACGATATCGACGGGGAAAAATGAAAGTGTGTGTGTGTACATACACCGAAATTAATAATTATAATTTTTTAAGTAATTAATAAGTAATTTTCTACTGTTGTTTTATTTGTTGCCCTTTGCATTCGATAAAAGTACATGTATTTGGCGCGTAAATAAGCTTGCGCAAGTCTATTTCGAATCCCCGACGAAATAAGGGCGTCTGCTCCGGGTACGTTTCCCGTATTAGGTACCGTAGTGAAAGACATATAAAATCCATAGGTATATCTATAATGGAGATGGACTGACTATGGATTTTGCCGACTAATCGGCCCTGAGGTGGCCGACTAGTCGGCAACGCCGATCATTCGTATCGGCTAACTTCGGGTGCAATCGGGACCGTTTGTTTCAGTTCGCTAATCGCGGCTCGCGGCACTCGTTATGTGTTATGTGTAAAAAATGTTTTAAGTTTTAGTGAAATTATCTAATTGTTGTTAGACAAAAAAAAACTTGCTGCAAATATTGGTAGTTTATTTTTATCCAGTAAATCATAATGTGCCGAATATTCGGTATCTTTTGCCGACTAGTCGATACATCTCTAGTAAGTATATACTGTTAATATTAAACCTAGGGTTGCCGTACGTCCCGATACGCCGGGACATGTCCCGGTTTGAAGCGTGGTGTCTCGGACATTAGAGATTGTCCAGGTTTCAAATCATACATTATCAGTATAGTATGGATCAGAAGTAAGAAAATAGGAATGCATGTATGTAGTACGGAAGATCAATTGCGACGTACGGGGTAGGCAGACGGGTTCCCTCTATGTCGTATACTTTTGTTTGTCCGAAACTGTTTTAGCATAACAGACTTGGCATATTCAGTTTTCGCCGAATGGTAATGTGGCAGAAACCTTATTTGGCATACGTTCTAACTTAGCGAAAATGAATTTGTCCGAAATTGTATTGGTATAATATTGTTAAGGCCGATTATATTTACGAATAATTTGGTTTAGCATAATGGTACTTGGCATATTATCTTTTGTCCGAATCTATCTTGGCATACTTAAATTGCTACAAGAAAAGCGGGTTAAGTTAGGTTAGGGTAGAACTGCATCCCTCGCAAAGAGGAACTGCTAGCAGAAAAGTAGGTTGGGATAGGTTAGAGTTGCGTCCTTCGCAAAAACGATCTGCTAGCAGAAAAGCGGAGCGTCAAAATGGGTCAAAAACCAAAAACTGTAGGTTAGGTTAGGATTGTATTATGACCATGTGCAATGCTAACATTACCTATTTCACAAGAAAATGAAACATATGAAGATATAAATAACAAGGTTTTATTTTTAACATTAAGTATATTTAACAAAAACATAAGTTGCAAAATTATGACCAAATAATTTTCGGTCTGATAAAAATATGCCTATTAATTTTATGCGTAGACATGATTCAGACAAACAAAAATATGCGCAAACAAAATATGACAAATTAATATCTGCGTTATCAAACAATGCGAACCTTGATTATGCCAAAACAGTTTATGCGAAAAGTCAATTATGCCTACATTGATTATGCAATGCTAATTTATGACTAAAAAATTATGCCAAAACAGGGGGAACCTAGGCAGACACTACTTCCTTTCACTTGCTAGGGTCCTGGCATACAACTGCCGCTAATTATGCTAATTCCACTATAAATAATCCCACTTGCCTCGACTCGACGCATTTTCCTTCTGACCTTGTCGAAAGAAAAACCACCTCGCTGTGGGTTGGCGACAATGATGCTGGAGACAGTGCATTTATGCATTGACTTTTATAACTACATGAGTAGATCATAAACATTTCCTATCTTTCGAAAGTGATTGCAGAACGAGGTATTCGTATTATATGTGGAGTCTTTGAACAATGAAATTTGGTCGGCATATGCCGACACTGGCGTCAGTGACTCTAATTTTCGATGATGTGAGTTGCCGACTCTGGCGCTCAAAAAGTTAAAGACAGTGGGGTCTGTAGTCCCCAACTAGTAGTTGTATAAGTAACGTACTTTGGCGGTGCTAATTTTGTGCGTACTGTGGGGGAAAGCTCTCAGATGGTGGTATAAATAAAAGTGAGTTGGTACAGCCCCTCTATTGACTAATGCGTTTGACGCTCGCAATCAGAATCAAGTGTCATGATTTTGTATGGGCTATGATAGTTGATTCGGATACCAAGTGTCAAAATTTCGTTAGGCAATAGGGTTACGGGTTTGATGTTTTGTATTCAACGTATGTCTTAAGACTTAAACCTAATGACCTAAAGCTAGTACGACACAGCTGTCGTTCATAATTAAATTTAAATATATACTACCTTTATATACGGCCTGTCTCGTCATACGGTCATGGTGAAGGATTAACACCTTCACATATCCCGCCGGTCCGGGGAGGACGCGGGTAGCGTAGTGCACTACACAAAACTACTCCGGGAACCTGCACAGGGAATCCCTTACTAACAAATCCTGAATGGCCTCATGCTATGAGGTAACCAGGGTCGGAGCATGTATGTTTCCTAGCCTATGGCATGTTACAGAAACTAACTACATGATGGCCGACTCTAGCTTTACCCAAGCAAAAACCCTGTGTTAAAAAGCTAGGGCACCATTCGACTACCCCCGTATATCTATACATTCTCCAATATACGCCTAGAGCATATAATCTATATAGTATGCTCTACACATCCGTACCTATAATACCTTGCATTCATACTTTAGAAAGCTAGAGTGTACATCATGCATACTCTAATTCTCTGTACCAATATTCCTTTTCATACCTCTGTCGTACCTTATTATTGTAGTCAAACCTTTCCGTAAGGTTTATGGCATATATCTATGCCATAAACCTTACGGATATCGAACGCCACTAACGTCTCTTGTCATTACTATCATTATTTATCTTTCAAAATAATCCGTAAAATTTATTAATAGAAACCAGAAGAAAAATCATTTTAATTTGCTACCTACTAAGCAAGTTCGATATTTCTTACAAATTTCAACACGATTGAATAAAAAATCGATACAATCTAACTTATCCTATCTTAAGCTAGTGAGGTGGATGCTTGTGATCTAATCACATTCTGCTAGATCATAATGGTTTGTGCTGCTCCATAACGTGCAGTGTGTGAAGATTCAGCGACGATTCGATGACGCATTGACGCAACATGACGGTGCCATAGACATCTCGCCCGTTTGGCGAAGAATATGCTTAGTATCCTGATGTCATTTTTGAGCTGACATGATGTCAGGATGTCATCGGGATGACAGGATGTCATCTGCTGCTTCTCATTGCCACGTCGTAGCCTGATGACAGGAAGTCATCAGCATGCAGCATGTTATCTCCAATGGGCCGTAATATGTGAACAAAGAAAAACATTATAAAAGTGCCCATATATTATCTGTCTTCCTACCGACTCATATGGTCAGCAAATAAGCATATATACAATATTTACATATAATTGAGTACAATTATACAATTTTCAATTGACTGTGTATTTCGTTTATTTGGCGCATATATTTGCAAGCATAATGCTTATGAACTAACTGTCTTGACTTAATAAGTAGGTACTGCTAATACACAATAATGTTTAAGAGTATAACATTGAGTTACCTATTATTATTTTTGATGGGGTTTTCCTATTTAATTGACAAATTTTTAATTTCACAGAATTTTTAATTTCCTTATAAACTTCCCCTGGAGCCGTATTTTTTTCATGATTTTTGACAATGCTATCGTAAAGGAATCATTAGGTTCTTTTAAGTTTGTTTTAAGTTTAATAATTCAAAAACAATAACGGTTTAGGTACTTAGTGACAAAAAATATTTTCAAAAAATACTCCTGTGAAATAGACCTTTAATGACTTTTCTTAGCTTGATATAAAAACCTAATTCTTCATGTTTCATCTTTACCAAGGCAAAAATATAATTATAATGTTGGATTAAAGTATTTTTTTTTCCTATCTATTCTATAATATTGTTATTTTAACTGAAAAGAGCAGTATTATAATTACCCGGAAGTAAAAAAAGGACAATACTACTATCCATGAACAATAGTACTGAATACTTAGTAAATAAAATAATAGAACTTACAACGGAATTCCGTGAAGCGTAGGGTCGTGTTCTTTCGGCGCTGGCAATAAAGTAAAGAGTCCGTCCGCAGGGGTCGGGCCTTGTTGGTCGCCGGAGCGAGCGGAGCGGGAGCGGAGCATCACTAGAGACGATAGAGCGGTGACAAGCGGGTGTCGTGATTGTGAATTGTGTTATGATAGAAATTTCTGGTAAGTTTATTGTAATATATACTTTTTTATAATTAAAGACTTCATGGTTTTGTTGTAATTGTTCGATTGGAGAATCTTATTAAATATTGTTGTTTATCCTTAGCGTAGTTTATATAAAATGTGTTAGCGGCACGTATGCTTTTTTTTAACTATTTAAAACGTAAGCTAGTTCCTTAACCTAACCGTAAGTTGAATTTCAAAACATACCTCCCAACTCTTGTTTCCCAGATTTTAAATACGTACCTAATGTCAGTTTTTCGTAGGTATTTGGATTTGTGTCAGTTGTGTGTGGCCTGATCTTGAGAGTCCTCGGTCCCCTGTAAGCTCGGTTCTCCATACAAACGTAGTTACGCTCTCATTTTAAAACGACTTGCTAGTTTGCTCTGAAACTTTGTACTTAGAATAAGTTAAGGTAGTTACAGGCCTGTAATTAGTTTATGTAGCTTCAGATACCATAGTAAAAAAAATACAGCGAATTGAAGTTTTTCATACAAAACTTGTTTTTGCTGTGTTTCGTTTGTTTTATAAAGTAATAAATAATATAATATTTTTTATTCAAATAACATATTACAGTAATTATTACATACTTATAAACTAAATCATACATATGGACAACAATATAATATGCCTGAACTAAGATCCCCTGTATTTCAGGCAATTGTAGGGCTGCTCGTAATTTAACTAAAATATTCAAAGTATAATACAAATTAATTCTTATTCACTACTAAAATAAAATACAAAAAGATGCAAACTACATGACCTAAAAGAAAACAATTAAGCGTAATCACACCTACGTTAATGTTATTGTTATTAGATTATTGCTTGTTGGACACTTTGAGTTAGTTACGATATGCTAGTATTTCCGTCAGCAGAACTATAAACTGGGTCAAAGTCAATGTTGCATAAATCTTGTTCAAGTTTGTTTTATTTAAAACACTGAAATTATCAAAGTTTTTAAATAACTACATACGTTTTGTGTTAGTCCGGTTACCGGGTTACGGCAAGGGTAAATATATTGTTTGCAGCTTTCAACGTCACACAATTTTTTAGAGTCGACTACAGAGAAGTTATCCTGGTCCGGAATTAAACTATTACTCATACTACGATAACGTGACATAAACTTGACATAATTCTTAGGCGCCTTCATAATCTATTGAGTTTATGTGATCCCCGCAGTGCCCGCAGGTCTGGACCTCCATCTTGCATGACTTCGCCGCGTGACCGTACTGATGGCAATTATAGCACTTTGTCACCAAAGTGAACACCCTCACAGGACGCGATGACCAGTTCACAAACACTATCGTTTGTTATAAGAGCAGGGACTTCGATGACATAGTTGCAGGTCTCGGCGTCCTTTTTTCCAGATTAATGACTTAATTTGGTCGTTTCCAAAAATTGTTCAAGGTCATATCTTGAAATCTGTCGGCTAAGTTTTGTTGATAGATGTATTTAAGAATCTCTCTCCGTTTTTGTGGCTCATCCACAGTGAGGCCAGAGGTTAGAAACTGGAACCATATCAACTAATTACAGGCCTAGATATACCTAATGTCATTGTATATGCAAAGTTTCGTTACAATGCAACACGTAGTTTTAAAATGAGAACGAAAGCCCGTTCGTATGGGAAAGTTAAATTCGGCCGAGCTTGCCGGGGACTCCTAACTCTACATAGCTAACTATGTATACTTATGTGGAACAGTTTAAGGTGCGTCCACATTTGTATCATTTGCCCGTATCAGATCATCGTCGCGTAGCATGATCGCGTGTCACGATCACGCGTTTGGACGTTGCGCCGATCCGATCACTCGAAATCCATTTGCTACGCGTATCACACACTTGTATCGGAAGAGTGTGGCATTATCGGCGCGCCGACAGTATGCGTCCAAGCAGCGCGATACGCAGTCATGCTACGGCACGGTGATCGGATACGAGCAAATGATACAAGTGTGGACGCACCTTTAGGTACCAGATTAAGTTGGGTGACAGCGCAGTCCGTTCTCTATACGTATTAATAATTAAATTATCAGTTCAATCGTGTGAATACCGGTATTGGTAGGTACATTCCGTTTAGCCTTTGGGATAGATGAGGAATGTTTTGTTGAGTGGCTATTAAAATTACCTTACAACTTTCCTACATTAGAGCAAATAATCGTAAAAGTTGAAGTTAATGATGAAGTTTAATTTTTTTTACGGATTCAATTCCTCGAATTTGTGCAGTTTAGATTTTATCGTACAAGTAATAACTACTTACGTTGTTTTTATAGCTCAGCTTTTATTGAAAAACGTTTTACTTATTATGACCACGCATTTTGTGTCTGGTTGCGGAAACTTACAAGAAATTAAACATAAAAAAACTAGCTCCGTAAAACCACCCAAGACTATAGTCTAGGCACCCCAACTATGGTCCGGAAAAAAAATAACATGTAATAATCATTATTGTAAATGTTGACCATAAAAACGTTAGAATTATGATCAAATGATTTTGCCTAGGATCACTTTCATAGTAATATAGGCTTAAGTAGGTGAGTAAAAATCGATTTAATTTGGACCATAGTTGGGTGATTTTGGCCTATAGGTAGTTGGGTGGTTTTACGGTTCTGAATATTTAAACCAGTAGGGTATGGATTCCAAATATAATTATATATCAACCTGGAGACCTAGCAAGTGATAGAAACCTTATTTAAGAAATAAATAGGTTAGTAGTTAACTGTAAAAATAATGAAATGATACGCCGACGATAACCTTGGACACTTAACCTGTTCAATTCTGTATATGGGCATTTCCATTTAAATATGTATGTATTTTACAACCTTTTATTTAACTTGCAATGTATGTACAGTCGACTACAAAGAGATGTATTCACTTTTGGACCTTATTACAATGCATTAAGGTGAAAAAGTGGATACATATCTTTGTAGTCGACCGTACATATGTACGGGTCAAATCTTGCAAGTTAAATTTGACCCACTTCCCGGTTTCCAATTGAGCTAAAATTTGGCATACTTATGTAAGTTGGGTGACAATACAATATTATGTTACCATCGAGCTGATGCTGATCTGATGATGGAACCTGATGATGGCCATAGGAACTCTGTAATAAAATAACGCAATCCTAGGTTAGTTTAGGCTCTTTAGAAACGTCTCGGACAGGTACAGTCGGCAATAAAAACTGGACACAAAAATGCTGGGTACTGACAATAGGGTATTTGACAACTTTTTTCCGAGATATGTTATAGAACTATGTCTTTACAATGAAAATAATGGTGAGAAAACGGAATGTAACAATGTTAAAAGCACATTTTTGGACTTTCCCTAAAAACGCTATTTTCTAAAGCCTAACATTGTGACGTCACCTTGTATGGGGAAAATTAGAACTTTGTTCTGGAGCTATGTCAAAACTTGCGTTTATCAAAACTGTTTTATAACAAAAGTTACCTTACGTTTTATGGGTTATTCAACAGTATTATTAGATATTAATATTTTCATTCTTTTTAAAAATGGACTTTCCTACCCAACTTTAATTGCTCATAAAACGAGGTATACGTACGAGGTGTCGAACTCAATTTTTTGAATTAGTTCCTTATTTTGCATGTTTTATCAGGATCTTATATGACTTTTATAAATTTTGAGATTAGTCAACAACCCTATTAAATACTACCTAATGTGTTTCGTTAAGAAACTGTCAGATTAGACGCGATATAATTTAAGTTTCGTGTATGGCTTTTAATGTTCACAATTAGAAGTTCTACAGTAGAGAAGTCAAAAATTATAAAGTTAGACATTCCTTCTGAGCGGAAATTCCTACATGCGTAGTAACAACACGTGTAGCAAACCAATTAATTAATGTAGGGCGTTGCCGACCAGACTTTAGTGGCCTTTAAATCTACAGTCGACTACAAAAGGATGTATCTAATCTTTTAACTTATTGCATTGCAATAAGGTCCAAGAAATTTCAATGTACTTCGGTACGATTTAAATACTTAAAATGTTTGTCGTGAAAAAGCGTGTTTCACTTTACGGTATAAAATTATGGTCTTAATTTGCGTAATTATGTGTTTCAAACAAATAAATATTACTATAGTCTACTATAACTTAAAATTTAAATCATTGAAATTTATTGATGAAATTGGTTAGGTATCGCGGAGTTGACAACAATAATATTTTGGTCGTGAAAAAGCGTGTTTCATTTTATGGTTTCCGTAATATTATGGTTTTAATTTGCGTTATTATGTGTTTCGAACAAATAAATGTTACTATGTTCCACTATAATTTACAATTAAAATCATTGAAATTTATTGACGAAATTGGTTAGGTATCGCGGAGTTGACAACAAAACAATATGGCCAAGTGCGTCGAACTTGCGCATCGAGGGTTCCGTACAAAATATACGCTAGAAATGGCTGTTACTATGAAAATCCAGTGTTAGCAGAGCCCTACTCCTACGAAAAATTACCGGTGCTCGATCACTTTATATTAGTTACTGGTATAGTCAGACAGACATTAAAAAATGCTTTTTCAGATTTATTTTCTTGATTGTGCTATAAGAGCTTCCTTCATACCAAAGTTCAAGTTTCTAAAACAACTGTACGATCAATTCCAAAAAGTGTCGAAATATTCGTTTTTTTGCGGCATAAACGGCCGTATTCTTTTACGTAAACTTATAAGTTTGATTTTTTCACAGCTTTAAGGGACCGTAGACCTGAGTATACAGTTTTAATTTCAACTTGATACCTCCATGCGTTCCCGAAATCAAGGGTACAGACGAACGAACAAACAAAGTTCCGTTTTTTCCTTTGAGGTACGGAACCCTAAAAATAAACTAATACAATGGAAACAATTGGAATTAAATTTGTTTACATGAATATTTTTTCTATATCACGATCAGGATCAGGAGTAGGAAAATCTTAATATCTAGCTAAAATTAAACTTAATAGACGAGGCCGCACGCAATTACCACACTGTATAAATGAAAAAGTGCACTAGCAAAAGAACGTATCTGCTCGGCACTTACGTCCTTTAGCTGAGCGTAGTTTTTTGGGAAAAACTCAAAAACGGTATATTCGATTCGATGTTGAAAACAATTTTCGTTGAAAGTATTTATTAAGCTTTGTCTTTGTAATTTGTTTCATATTTTTGGGGATCGCGTTTAGGAAATAAAGTTGGGAGGGACTTATTTTTTAAAATTTCAATTTTTTTTAAAGAACTGTCGAAATATGTGCCATGCATTGTTATTAGCTGGAAAAAAGGCAGTTTCGGTAACATGTATGAAGTGCCCTCCCAAGAAATATATTTTATTATTATTTAACTATCAAACTAAGTAGCGGCTTATACAAGACACACCTATCCTCCAAATTTCATCAATATGCATTTAGTAGTTTTTGAGTAAAATGCCTATAACATACGGACGGACGGACATGACGAAACTATAAGGGATCGTTTCTGCCATTTTGGCTACGGAAGCCTAAAAACTAAGAACCACTGGATACATGGTTATCCTATAATTTAAGTAACGTACGATACGTTAAGTGCCTTTCGCTTTATTGGGAGATTTGATATGTCTTAAAACAATAAACTTCATTCATATGACAATGACAAGATTGACAAATTATTACTCATAAATTATCATTGCCATTAATTTTCTGAAGAGCTTGTAGGCGCACAGATACAGATCAGTAGGGTGTCAAGGAATTTAGGATAAAATTTATTTCAAATTAGGGTATTTTTTTATTTTGTTTGCCCCAATTAATGATTTAATCAAAAAAAGTTCGTTTTAATCTACAATAACGACTTTAATGTGACCGCCATCAAATAGTTCGTAGAAAAATTGGTCCCTCATTGCCGATTAAGAATCATTGTGTATATGTTGATTTTGTTTTTTTAACGAAGCGAGCGTGTTCGTCAGGGGAAGTCCCATAATACACATTCTAGTGCTTTATAGAGTTGGGGAAAAACGAGTAGTGAGGGTCTTTCCCGCACGTGCAGACGAATATTTCTACAGCTTTTTAATAAGTCATTGAAAAAAAATATTTTTTGTTTAGGTTTGATTATGTTACTGAATTGTGTTGCTACAAATATGTACTTTATGGTAATGTAGGTACGATGCATATTAATGTAATAAATTAACGATAATGAGAAAATCCTTGTTTTTTCCAGGGAGATTTAGTTAAACAATATTATAAATAAAAACTATTTACATTATGTATAATTATGTACAAATAAACGAAAATTTGAGGCCGCAGTGTAAAATTGGGATATATTCTGTTTGTGTTTTTTTTAAGCAAAGACGTTTTCAAATGATATTTTACAGTATTTTCTTCTGTTTCCGCGATTATTACTCATTGAAATAAAACAATTTAACGGATTATATCGCGTATATTATCTCATTTTATGAGGTCATGGTCCTCCCGTGACCATGGAAAGCTGGAAAGCTTCCGAAACGTCGGGAACTAAAATGAGATAATATACGCGATATAATCCGTTAAATTGTTTTATTTCAATGATATTTTACAGTTTTAGGGTCATTTCAAGGTCTCAAACTTATGACAAAGCGCTCTCTGCAAAAAACTGCTTCCGGTAATCGGGTAAATTGAGTTTAAATATTCAGTTATTCAAGTTTGAGGCCGCTTCATAATAAAAACTGACTTATGCAAATAACTGATCAGAATTTTGAATAACTTTTGTGTTTCTTAGAAATACAACCTCAAGAATCCGTTTCTAACGCTTTTTAGGGTTCCCTAGCCAAAATGGCAAAAGCGACACCCTTTTATAGTTTCGTCATGTGCGTCCGTCGTCCGTCCATATGTCACAAGCATTTTACTCAAAATACGGGATGTATATTGATGAAATTTGGAGGATAGGTATCTTGTATAAGCCGCTACGTAGTTTGATAGTTAAATAATAATAAAATATATTTCTAAGGGGGGCACTCCATACACGTAAAAGAAACTGAAAAAAATACATATTTCGACAGTTCTTTTAAAAAGACTTTGAAGTTTCTAATTTTTTTCATGTAGTGAATAATTTCGGAAACAATTGCTCCGAAATTTGCATAAATTGTGTCCCCCTCTATTTTCTAAACGGTATGTCAAAAAAATTACAAAGATAAAGCTTAATAATTTTCAACATGATCGAATATACCGTTTTTGAGTTATTGCCAAAAACTGAGCTAAAGGACGTAAGTGCCGTGGAGATACGCTACTTTTTGTAGAACGTCTGCGGAACCCTACACTGAGCATGGTCCGACATGCTCTTGGCCGGTTTTTTTTACCAGAAACACGAAAGGGGACTTACATTTCAAACGCGGTGACTGGCGTCCTAGTTCCAAATATAACTGTGAAATATCACTGTGACTTTGTCATGGTCGTTACTCAGGCAATGCCGCGACAGACAGAGCAAATATTAATAGGAACCAGGAATATAAATAAGTAGATATTACAGGACAATTTTGCACAGATCGAACTGGTCCCATTGGTAAGGTCAATAAGGCTTGTGTTATGGGTACTAGGCGACAATATATTAAATAAATATATTTACATACAGAAAACATACAAGACTCTGGTACAAATATCTATGCTTATCACACAAATATTTGCCCTTACCGGGATTTGAACCCAGGACCTTCAGCTTCGCAGGCAGCGTTACTCCGGCTGAGCCAAAGAATGACCTACGCTATACCTGATTTTATATCGTCCTTGTTTTGTGACATTGTCATCATTTACTTAGATGGCCAATCAGGCGATCACTATGATTTTTTCATCGTGATTTTATTTATCACCCGGTCATTAAACCATTAGCTGATTTGGTTGGAGCAAAAAAGGATTGATAAAAATTATTGGTAGCAAGATTGTAATAGCGATGTAAATTATCCCAATGCTGGCTAAAAGTCGGCATACATTTCCCTATTAAGCAAAGTTATGCGTAAACTTTTTTAAAGGTTTTTATTCATAAATGAATTGTGGTATTAATGTAAGTGAATTACTTAGGTAATAAATAATGTAATTAATATGGTGTTATTTATTTCAGAGATTTTTGTTCTAAACCAAACAAAGAGATTCTGAAAACAACGATGCCGATGCAAGTGTGAGTATTTTACCTGATAATGTTATTTGTCTTGGAACAGAAGTAAGTCCCAACTAAAGTGCGTTTTAATGGACATCATTTCATTTTTTGAAAGTGACTACAATTGAAATATCGTGGATAGATTTGGGCTCTCTGAACACATTAACATTATTTTTGGAATTTTTGGATCACTAATTATAGCATAAACGGATATTATTAACAAATGGTGATCTGTAGGCTGTACAAAGTTAACTTCTTTACTTATTTTTTTTGGAATTATAAAAAGTGTTAACATATATTGGCAGTTTACATTTGTGCCATTACTAGTGGCGGGCAATAATAACGACACGATAAAAAAGTCACTGTGACTGGTCTCGCACGACGGAACGTTACAAAATCACGTAGGTTATGTGAGAAACAAGTGTAGTAAAATCATGGTAAAATTGTTATAATGATCTGAATTCATTACTGTAAGTAACTTTAACGTGGCAAGTCACAGTTAGTCACTGTGATTTTTTTACAACTGGTACCAGTCACGGTGATTGAATTTTAATTGTAACACTTTTCACACCTCTAGTTAAGACACTTGTCATAATGAGCCCACAGATGCAGAATAGTTTTTACTATTTAAATTTATTATTCTACCTCGAATTGCGCTTAGGCCCTTATTGAATGAGGTAGTTTTGTTTTATTAAAATCAGTAGCTAAAATAAAAAAAAACATAAAAAATACAAAATACGTTCCTCGTAATTTTGCAAATATGATTAGATAGTTCGATAAAATTAATAGGTAAAAAAAATGAAATGTTATCCATTCTGTAGACTAATCCGACAGCTGACAGGAATGCCAATTAAGTCTAATACCTATCCATATTGACGCTTTATTGAGTAAGTAAGGTAACGAACATTCAAAAATCTTCACTATCTTACATACACACATACAAAACATAAAAACATGTTTACAATCCGTTAAATTTAAACAAAGATATTATAATCCGCTTAACTTGTTTTATTTAAATGAGTGATAATCGCGGAAACGGATGAAAATATTATGTATTCATATTTTTGAAACTTTGTAGTGTATATTTGGTGGCCTTGACTGTACTATTTGTAATGTGGGGAACATTTGCGGTTTCTGGAATATTCCCGGGTACAGCGCAACGCGGCGCTTATAGATTGACGTCATAGATGCGGAAGATCGCCTAGAGCGACCGCCCTTCTCGTTCCACCCCACAGCTGTCGCTGATCAAACCCCCTTCCCACCCTAGAGAGTGAATCATAATAATAAATAACAATTGCATGAGAGAGGAAAAGAGGGAAGATATAACTATGATGGAATGGATAAAGACAACGTTTATCTCGACTTGTTGGCGTCAGCGTACAGTCAGCATCAAAGTCTGTCAAGTCGGTAGTATCCAAAACGCTATAACACCTACCTATATTATTACTTATTTTTATACCTATAAGAATAAAGATGTGTTGCGATATACAGTGCGAGTCTTTATAGTTGGCACATATTAAAATGGGGAATTACACCCAAATATATAGTCATTGTTTTATTTGAAAATCCATTTTTATTTTTATGATTCTTAAGTCAGTATATTACGAAGTTTATAATGAAAACCGGTTTTTTTTACAATTTTTTATGTCGATCAAATTGGACGTAAATTTCCCCATATTAATATTATGTGCATAATAAAGACTCATGCTGTATTAGTAGTGACCCCAATAGGCAGTGCTAATACTAATTTACATAAAGTTTGCGTGATGACGTAACATCGTGGTTAATACAGTTAAAGTCGGTATTTGATACTGACTGTACATATAAACTTTTACAAAATTCGCTGGCTCAATATTACAGAGTCCTATGTTACATTTTCGTCAAATTAAACTTTGTGCCGCTATGTCATGGCGGCAATTTATTTTTTGTCATAGCCGCTGTGACGATGTTACAATTACAATTAATTAAAAGTGAAACATAACCCTTTTACTAACCAATGAAACACCGACCCACTCGATACAGTTAGCTGTCGAGAAAAGAATCCGTTATAGCCTCCTGACCACCGGCGTCCTAGGCCCCAATTAAGTTTCGACACTTTCGACTCCTTTGTCTACCTATTCGACAGAGTTAAAATTTTAAGCTAGCTTTTATTCAAATCCTGTCGTCAGGAGGGTATAGCAGATCTACTTTACGCCTTTTATTCCTGGGCCGCTGTGAATTATCGATATGGCAGTAAAATTTATGTTGACGAAAGAAACACTACACTTTGCTTAGTGTGAAAGAGTTTTGCAGTGGCCTAGGATATTAATATTTACTGCATATACAGTGAATAGAGTATGCTATATGATGAGTAGAATAAGTACGTCCATCGTAGTAGAAATTTGACCAAGTACGGCATACACACAGGGCGAACAGTCACCAGCATCAATATCTGCCGTAACCAGTGATTGGCATGAGCAGAGCTGACATAAAGCAGAACGTACAACCAAGGAAAATAAGAATGTTATTGGCATCTGTTCAATTTGACTCTACATCGGAATCTCTGATTTCTAATACTTGGGTATAAGGATATTAATATGTTCATGGCATAAGCACTCTTTTTGTCCGCTTGGCAAGTTTTGTTTAAGTTTAGCACCGATAGTGCAGATCACTGGCCATAACAAAGCTGATGAAAATATCTGACACGTCCTAACGGCCCTATAGATAGAGTCGTGTCAGATATTTATGCGCGCTTTGTTGTAGGAGACATCGATGGTGGTGACTATACTCGGTAAAAATTATATCCACTTGACTAGCTTCAATCAACTCGTGTGGGGAGAAAGTGTATGTTAAGTATTAAGGGCCTAAACACGATAACACGGTACAACGTGTCGTTGTGTTGTATCGGGTATTACGATTTGTACCAAGAACTAAATCAGAAATTTCCAGAGGGCTAATAGTATGGTATTGTCAAAAGGGGAGTAAACTGGTTGTCGAGGGGTGGCAACTCACGCGTGATGCTTGTGGCGTTGCTAGCTCCCACAGGCTGCGGTAGCTGCTTAAGGACCTACGTTATTTGTCAACATTAAAGTTTAAATGACTATTTTTTTTGTAATTTTACAGAACTGTAAAGCAGCTAAACCGCGGGCCGACATCGAAGCTGACATTCTTCGCCGTGGGCGCGAAGGGCGACTCCTTCTCCACCGGATGTACTGTTGATGACTTGGCGTTGATTCAGTTTGAGTTCGTTTGTGACAATGACAATACTATGAATACAAGCGTCAAGGTGAAAAAATGTCAAACAACAAACAGTTCTCTGGTTAAACTTCTTGTAACTTGTGAGAATTTTGAAAAAGAACTGATTTGTCTGGATAATTGGTCGGACGCTATAAAAATAAAAGAATTTCAAGTAGCCGATTTTGTCATTGATACAAGTAATATTAAGAGAATCTGCTCTTTTAGTTTAGAAGTGATCGTTACCGCGCAGGACGCCTCGCATGTGACGTCTTTGTCGAATAGAACGCTGTATGAAGATCAACAATTCACTGATTTCCAACTGAGCACTCCGGACGGGTCGGTGAAGGTTCACAAGGCTATTCTAGCCACCCACAGCGAGTTGTTTCGGTCGCTCCTCGCTGAGGGCAGCAAGGACACGGACGGCAGATTCACCATAAAAGGGGTCACCGTCCAAACCCTTCAGCATCTGAAGGATTACGTATACTTAGGAACTCTGCCCACTGTGGGGCTACCCCAGCTGTTGATGGTGGCCATTACCAGCAAGATGAATAACCTGAAGAACGACTGCATCAAGAAGCTGGCATCTGAAGTTAGCGCGGCGGACTTGGACGGCCTCATTGACTTTGCCGCAGAGAACAATGTGCCAGACTTAGTACGCGCCTTGCTGAGCGTGACGCCGGACAGCGCAGTCCACGGCGCGCACAGGACGCGGAAGAGCAGGATTCAGTTTAATAACATTAACTACAAGCAACTCGCGTTAGAGTAGAGAACGTAGATACAAGATTTATCGGTTAAGCGTTTTTCATTGATCACTCCTTATGTTCTTCAGCCAAATAATAATTTTATACAAGAGTTTATGTATAAGTAATTCTACTATATTGATCGAACAGATGTTGCCATATTATTATGTTAAATGATTATAAATTTTAGATAATACATCGAGATATTCAACATTTGCAACAGCCATTAGATGCAAAAAAACATCTCAAACATGCAATGAAATATTCACGTTGTGTTCCTTATAATTCTTTGCGACCTTCTTTGGCAAAAGAAGGTCGCTTTGCAGGCCATGGCCCACGCGCGACGAAAAGAACGAATAACCATGTAAGTATACTAAAATAACGATGGTGATGGCGGTGGACTGGTGGTGGTGATGGTGATGATGATGATGTATGAATGCAGTTTTTCTTATTACTAAAATCGATGGTTCCTAAGAAGAGATTTTCGTATATGGTATATAGTTTCAGACTTTCCCATACCGACCGATCTAAATGTGCCTGTCAAAAAAAATATTTTTTTTATTTACATTGCATGTTTGAGAAGAGAAGTTTGAGAAGAGAGTGCTTACTACACACGCCTCGGCGCGAACACGGATTGTCGGCCTCGTATCTCTATCTATAACTACTCGTTCGGCAATCCCCTATTTCGCAGCCTTGTAGTAATGTACAGTGTACACTATGTTTGACGACACGTTTGGCTCAATGGGTTGTACAACGGCCTACGAAGCTGGCGGTCCCGGGTTCGAATCTAGTACAAGCTTTGCTTTGTTTGGGACTAGGTCGAATTGTGTAAGATTGTAAAAAAAAATGTAGGTACTATTATGGGTACTCTCAATGTTAATTATTCATTCAAATATGTGTTCATAATCAAACTACTCTCGATGTTAGTTTAATGACAACATTTGATAATTAAATTTTTCTGTCAAAATTAAGCTCTAAAATTGACAGTAACGTTAGTTTCTTTTCTTGTACGTAAGCTAATTTTATGATTGTTTGTGTGTAACTCCAGATGATTCGTTGATGTTGCATCGGCGATAGGGTGACAAGTGCATTATTTGTAGTTTATACGTGTTTTTGATTACGCAATGATCGATGGACTTCCTTTTTAGCCGACCGTGCCAAAAGAATGCTTGTTTTGGTGTGTAGGTATGTCTATTTTTGGTACGTTCTGCAGTCCAAACGGCTTGATTGATTGTAATATTGCGCTGCCGGGTTTTTTAAACAACCGATGATATACCTACTTAGGTACTTATCGAATACATGTTTCTAAACAACAGATCTGTCTTTTTTTGTAGTCGGGAATGCCGAGTCAATATTTTTGCACCGCTAAGTATAAGCAAAGGTATAAGGTATAAATATATAACCGAGTTTGGTCTGAAATTTAGTTTGTCTATGAAAATCTCAGCTAAAATCACACGTAGGTATAATATGTTTAGTTAAAATGTTTAAAACTAAAATCTATGCTATCTATCATAGCCAAATATAAGAGGTTAAAGTGTAGCATTTTTAGGGTTCCGTGCCAAAAAGGTAAAAAAGGAACCCTTATGGTGCGACTCTGTATTTCTGTCTGTCTGTCCGACTATTAAAGCGCCATATCTCGAAAATTACTTATGCTACCTATTTGAAATATTTATAAACATAGTCAGCCCACATGCATTGCAAAGGAAACAATATAAAATATAACCACCAATATGAGGGGGGGGGGATGAATATTACACGAAAATTATAAGTATATATCTGTCTTTGTTACTTTTTTGTTAATCACAAAAAATCATTTTTGAATAACCCGGTTTAAGTTTGCCCCTGATTTGTATGTGATGCCATAGATATCAGAGGCAAACTTAACTCAAACGGCAAGTGAAGGTAAACTTATTATTTAACTCAGACATACGTGTCCGTCGGGGATGGCAAGCCTGAGAGAACAGGATATAGAGTGTCGACACAGACAATTATTGTAGAGTATACATGCGTAGGAACATTCTCTATGGTACTATAAGGGTGGTCACTCATCATATTAATTAACAGAAAATTGTTTTCAACATGATCGGATATACCGTTTTGGAGTTATTACCAAAAAACTGCGCTTCTCAGCAAAAGGACGTAAATGCCGTGGAGATACGCTCTTTTGCTAGTGCCCTTTGTCATATCGTATTTTTCATCTTTAGTGCATTTTTTGTTTGAACGGCTGCGGAATCCTACTCTGAGCATGGTCCGACATGCTCTTGGACGGTTTTTTGTTTATTTTTTTAGTACATATTCTAATAATGCTATCGAATGTTGTTGTTGTTTGAATGTTTCCGAGACCCGCGATAATGTAATTGGCCTGGAGGGCTACTCTGAAATTCGATATTCGTAGTTCGTATCGCGCCATCCCTCTCGCTCTCATGTTAAGGGCCTGCATCGTCATTCGTAAACCACGCCCAAACGCGGAGCCGGCCAATAAGCGTAATTTGTTATAAGGGACGCATTTATTGGTCGCGTGCATCAAAGAAAGAAAAAGCTTATACACTACATGCCTTGGGTGTTTTGGCGTAAGCGCCAAATGTAAAAGTACAATGAAATCGAAGATATTATTATATTTTGTTAACATTTAAGTTAGTGAAGTAAAAGACAAAGGGAAGAATGACATTTTTACATAATTTAGCCGTTTATTAATCCGTCGTTTGTACAAACTTAGACAAAAAACGGAAAATTAAGACGCGTTTTCGGATAACTTTTCTATCGAGGAAATCTGAAGCAAACATGTTTCCGCGTTAGGCGCTGAATAGGTTATAATTATACTCAAAAAAAATATATCTGAAAACCTGCTTCATATACTACACTCGACAGCAAAAGTATCGGGCCACCCTAATTTAAATACTAGCAAAGGTTTTATTTTTATTATTTGCCACTAGTTTTATTTACATAAAATATTATTCTTCGCAATAACCAATTGTATTAGCAATGTCCGCGTAAATATCAATATCCGAAAATGACGATATCGCGCTCCGTTACCGTCTTTTTTTGTCATGGGTTTTTACGAGTCCGATTTAAATCTGAATACTTACGTTATTTTTTTTATATTGTTCTTGCAATTTAGATGTAAAATGAAATAAAGATCATGACAGGATTAAAAAATCTTTACAACCCTGCACTATTTTAGGAAATATAATGGTATTTTACTGGCCCGTTATTTTTGCCGTCGGGTGTAGATTTGACAAAACACACACTAAAAAATAGATAAATTTTCGATGCAATTTTCAAATTTCCCCTTAAACTGTATTTGCATGAGTGATATCAAATTTCAGAGTAGCTCCTCTCAAATGTTTATTTTTGGTGTTTATCATTTAATAACTTATATAATATAATTTATGTGTACTTACATACCTACATGTATTAAAATGTTCTCTTCTATTTCCGCGATTAACACTAAATTGTTTCAATTATTTTATTTAAATACATGAATCAATTTGGAAAATCCCGAAACTAAAAGAGATATAAAAACTTAGTCTGAGGAGCCTCGGACCCGGAGTAAATGTAAGAAAAACTGCATTTACAGATTTTTATATAAGTACACTTTTGAACATATGGGGTTCAAAACATATATGCATCGGCAACAGAATTCACACTTCACACATATACGCATACATGTAAAATTAAATAATATTATAGTTCGGTAACGATATATGTCAATACATGACATTTGGTGCGTGACCTCAACTCTGCTCTGGTGCCTAAATCTATACTACTATAATAATAAGGGAGAGCAGGTAGGATTCGTACACAAGAAGCATATGTTCAGTAGAGATATATAGGCTATCCAATACAGTGCCGTACAATACAAACACGTTTGTGTGCTTGATTCCCGTACATACGCACCGGGTACCCGCGGCGCGGGGAGACAGGGCGGCCACCGGTGGTCGATATACTCGTATATTTCCGCTCAGCGTAAGTATTATTTGTATTCATCTTTGAACACGCTTAGCTGGTATGAATAATTCTCAAATTAGAAAAGTAATTTATTTTATGTTGTGCCTTAGAATCTTGGTTAAATATTTAAGTGGTTATTTTAATCTAACTATAACGATAATTTTTGTTGTTGTTTTCTTGGATTGGGGAACCTTCGTGCAGTTATGATTATGAGTGGGGTATCTACCCCACTGTGAATATAAAACTAATCGTACTGTGAATATAAAAGAAGAAAGTTTTGTTCTAGTAAAGTTCGAGAAAAATAAACTGTTTTATATTATGTTGGGCAGCTGTTTCAAAAATACAGTCCCGTTGAATACAAAGTTTCTTTCTTGAGGCAAAAGCCTCATACCTGGAAATTTGTCTTTCCCTCAACCAAAGATGAAGGGACCATTTACATATCAGGTGTGGTATGTATATTGCCGTCATCAAAACCTGCTACGTCAGCAAGAACAGCTCATAATATATAGCTTTGAAAAAGACCTATCTATGTATAATGTTGGATAGTTCAACTTGCGAAAGTCCCCCACCCTATGCACGAAGCTACCCCATGCATGAGGTGCTTCCGTACGTTTTAATTTTTTAGGAAAAGCTTCGTAGCTTCTCCATGCTAATTTATATGAAAACTACACTTCATAGTATTAAAGCCAGATATATGAGTAATATAGCGGTATCGAAATCATTTTGTAATAGCTAATGGTATTTTTTTTATAAAGCTCAAAGTAAAAAGTGTACGAATCGTATACCTGCTCTCCCCTAATCTTTTATTTCAGGCGGTTTCCATATAAGTGGTAGTATACCTTTATTTATTTCGTTTATTTATACGCAAGTGGTGGTCCATACTCCATATTAATTCCGTCCTTCATTTTTATGGCCGTCCTTGTTGCCAAGGCGAGTTTCATCCCGTCGGGCCTCTTGCTATCGGCGCGCGCCAGATCGTTTGGTAATGGCCGTCCTTGTTGCCAAGGCGAGTTTCATCCCGTCGGGCCTCTTGCTATCGGCGCGCCCGATCGTTTGGTACTACATTATTACTATTTCAATTCTAATACGTATAAGTAGGTATTTTAAACCATTATATTACGCTATCGGGCCGTCGACGCTCACGCAAAATGTGATAAAAATACTCGTATTTTGATACTCTTAAGTAATCTTGTATAATAAAATACACCCTAGTTATAGCAAATTTACCGGGGCACTGTAGGGTAGAAACGTTTATCTCAAAAACCTAAGTAGTTATATCTCAAAACTACTCATGCTATCTATTTAAAATTTGAAATAAATATAAACATGGTCAACCCACATATTGTATTGCAAAGGAAATATTTTAAAATAAGTGTATCATATGAAATGGCTTGATCCGCACATTTTCGAACAATTTTTTTTGTGATTAGATTTTTGTCTTATTAAGAAATGTGAAACAACCGGCCAAGAGCATGTCGGACCATGCTCAATGTAGGGTTCCGCAGCCGTTTATACAAATAAGTGCACTACAAATGAAAAAAATACGATATGAAAAAAGAACACTAAAAAAGAGCGTATCTCCCCGGCATTTACGTCCTTTCGTTGAGAAGCACACTTGGAAGTATTTATTAAGCTTTATATTTCAAAATTTTTCCATATTTTTTGAACATACTGTTTAGAAAATAGAGGGGGGGGGGGACACTATTTTTGCTACTTTCGGAGCGAATATTACCGAAAATATACACTAAATCAAAATTTTTTTTAGAAACCTCAAAGTGTTATTAGAAGATCTGTCGAATGATGTGCAACACATTGATATTTGCTGTTTTTTTTTTCCGTTTCGGTTACATGTATGGAGTGCCCCCCCTACTAATATATATATTTTTTATTTAACTATCAAACTAAGTAGCGGTTTACACAAGATACCTATGTTCTAAATGTCATCAATATACATCTTATAGTTTTTGACTAAAATGCCTATGACATACGGACGGACGGAGGACGGACGGACATGACGCATCCCCATGCCCCCTCCTCCTTTATCTCCGAAGTTTAACGAAGGAAAATGTTGAAATTTTCACAATTTGTGTAAATAAACATAAATATTACACGAAATAAAAAAAAAACTTATTAGAACCCAGATGCGTTAAGTTTGCACCTCTTAGAATATTTACTTATTGACATTGTTTTTGAATTAAATTATTACAACTTACCCATAATGCCCTTAAAATCAAAATTTGAATGAATTATTATTATTATCACTATTAATTATATTTCTTTACTTTAAGACTGTGTTACGGGTGAAATATTATTGTTTCAATTAAACTGTGTAATTTTAGTATGTTATTTTCAGATTTCAAACACAATGTAAAATTGTTTATGAATAAATGATATGATGATATGATAATGAAGTTTCCTTACAAATTGGCGTCAGTTGAAAACCTATAAAGTACTTCCAGTCGTACTAGAAACATGAAATTCGGTATGAAAGTAGCTCTTATATAGCACAACCAACGTTAAAAGTCTGAAAATCTAACATTTTTGTGTCTGTCTATCTATGTCAGTTACCAATATAAAAATATCCCACTGTGTACATTCTGCTTAGGAGCAGGGCTCTGCTACCGCTGGATTTTCATAGATACTGCCGTTTTAGCGTATATTTTGTACGGAACCCTCGGAGAGCGAGTCTGACTCGCATTTGGCAGGTTTTAAAAAAGTTTCCTCCGCTAGCCCGCTCAATTTTGTCCTAATTTTACTTGCCCTACTTAATTTTACTGTTTTGAAAGTCGTAAAACCGAATTTTAATTCACGTTGTCCTAATTATTCATTAGCTCTAATTTTAGCAATCCGATTTTTCGTAATACCTAATTTCTTAAGACCTAATATCAGATGTTCCACTCTTCATAGAGTAGCAAGATAAGTATGAAGTCAACGACCAATTACAAAACATTATTATCGAAATGCTACTCAATAAAGGTTTTTCTAACTTTGAATATTAAATCGTGTTCAATAGTACATTATGATACGAGTGTGGTACGTTGGTAATTACACTCGAGGCTATATCTTGCAGCACGAGTCGTAGACGAGTGCTGTATAGAGCCGAGAGTGTAATGACCAATGCACAAGAGTTTCATACGTTTTTCAACACACTTGCGAGGAAAAAAGCAAAAAAACAATAGTAGCTTACTTAAAATTTGGTCTAGGTTATACGTGCGTAACCAATCCTGTAGTCGTAAGTTTTACATTAATCCGTCATCAGTACCTACCTCAAATTTGCGTAACTACATAATGATTATATTTTAATTGTCATTGCTTGAGTTGAGACTATTTACATAATATTGACATTTAAGAAAAATAATCATACTTCAATATGAAATATTTGTAAATATTACATACACAAACTACTAAGAGATATGATTACATACAAAGATAAAGAAATAGCATAGATAGACTGTATTAAATTGAACAGAGGTATCTATGGTATGCGCTCTTCTATACAACGGTAATAAATAAAAAATGGTTGTCTGTAAGGTCGGTTTACGGACGATAATTTTACGTGATAACGTGGAAGGAAAGCCGAACGATACCCACCTACCCACCGACCTACCTACCTACCCACCTACCTACCCACCGACCTACCTACCCACCTAGCTACCCACCTACCTTCCCACCTACCCACCGACCTACCTACCTACCCACCTACCTAGCTACCCACCTACCCACCGACCTACCTACCTATTATATAGGCAATTTTAAATCAGATCTTTTTTTTTATAAATTACCATAAAAAGGAGACATATTGCGAAATATGACTATATTAACTCATTGCCATCAACATCAACTGCTACAACTGATGAAGATGTGGTGAGCTTTAAAGCTCCTTAAGAACAACAACATTAATTTTGTACCTGAAGAATTCAATCCACCTAATAACCCGCAGTGTCGCCCAATAGAGCTTAAGGAAGAGGTAAAGCTGCTAAAAACATGTACGACTTCCGCAGGAAGTGAAATGCAGCAGCCAGGAAAATAAAGAAGTGCGGTAAAAGCTGTTGTGGAAGGGGTTTGAAAGAAACTGTATCATAATGACGGGAAGTATAGTGGCGAAAAAAAATGAAATATAATGCAATATAATGCAAGTGATTATACCGTTGTAAAAAACGCATCTTGCTATATTGCTTCGATGTTTTCATTTTAAATCTAGTTTTTTCTTTCAGTGCATTCTTTAAAATTAAATACTGTTAATTAAACTTGCATTTTATGTACTGAGCTCTTTTATTTTGTAAACATATCAAGATATATGCCTATAAAATCATTATATACCTAAAAATGGTGCTAATTATGATGTATTATTTTTATTTCACATAAACTAATGTCCTTGATGTGGATGAAAAAAAAACCTGTATTTTTTCTGAAATATAAAAAAACGTACATACCAATTTAGTATATAAAGTCTGACCAACGAGTGGTGATAATAGGTTCTTTCTATGCATTCCGTACTACCAGCTCATGATTTTGAAAATTTGCCGTATTTTTGTGTATCACGATTCATTTGAAAGACTCTAGTACTAGTGTTTGCCCGCGGCTTCACCCGCGTTACTAGAATTTGAGTGTCCTATGTTTGAATCCTTGAATCAGTATAAAGCAGGACAGAATTCATTGTATTGATACAAACAAGTAGGTATGTTTGCAAATGAAGCAAATAAAAGTTATACATAAGCGCTATTGGATCTGTGAATGTCATTATCTCGCTTTTAAAACCCTAACTTGTAATAACTTACAATATAGAGATCAATGACAAAATCGTGAATCATCGATAATAGTCGATGAAGATTGCACAACACTATTGCCCAATATATGTATAGTTAGAAAAGTATACCCAAAAACGGTGACATTCAGCAGTTCTCGACCTAGTAGAGTGTCTAAGTTTTTCTCTTTTTATCTAATGTGTTAATTTCGAGGATACAAGAGACGACAATAGCTATGCAGGTTCTGCCTAAATACAGTCCATCTATGCAATTTCTTTATCTTTGCCAGCGACCGAAGCATTTGTCTATGCGCGCGCACGAGCGTTGAGGCAAAGGCTAATAGGCCAATCAGCCAAACATTAATAATATAATAAACTGAATAATTATATCAATTTAATACAATCAAAGCGTGATTTTGTTAAGAAAACTTTATAATTTATTATAATTAATTGTTTTTTACAAGTACCAATTTTGATTTATTAAAATAACCTAAATTGTTTCTTGTACCTATGGTCTGTGTTGTACCTAAAACCTATTTGCTGAAGTTTAAAAAAAAACTGTAATGAAAAGGCACTAGTGCGATTATGTAATGTAAAAAGCACGCGTGTGTAATGGACTGTATTACAGCCATAAAACAGTGTAATAAGAGCCACTTTACGAGCAAGTGTGTTGAAAAATATTTTTTCTTGCATCGTAGTGGATTTTTTTGGCATTGTGATGGTAATTTATTTTTCTCAAACTGAGAACTGTAAAGGGATTTCATACAAAATTGAAGGCCAAGGAAAAAGGCGAAGGTTTTTTTTTTAAATTTTACTGTAAACATGGCGTCTCTGTTCATGAACAGGCTGAACAGCTAAATTATATTTTTTCTAGTGGCTGAATGCTTGCCGGACCAAAAATAAAAAAAATATATTACAGGACAATTTTACACAAATCAAACTAGTCGAAATAATGATCTTTATTTTGTAAGTAGGCCGCAAGGGCACTTTTACAAGTCTGACTCTACGGCGTTTCCCAAGAGGAGACCACTGAGGAGAAGAAAGCCGAAACAAACTCAACAGTCAGTCATTTTTTCGAAATAACTCTTATATCTATTACAATATTTGTACTTAGCCTATCCTAAATATATGTTTTGAGTATAAACTCTATGCGTAGTTCTTCAAGAAAACATATCAACACTTATAAAAGTAAAAAAAATATAGAATATAAAATGCAAAATAATGATTTTTTATTTAAAACCAATTACATACGTTTGATATGCCACGTTATAAGAACCGGCGGGGTTATTGCCTAACGAAATTTTGACACTTGGTATCGGAATCAACTGTCATAGCCCATACAAAATCATGACACTTGATTGCGATTGCGAGCGACAAACGCGTTAGGCAATACGGGGGCGGGTGCCGCTAAAAGTAAATTATTTGGTTTCTGTTTTGGGCCATGCATTTTTGTCTGTTAAATAGTCCTCTACCCTACTCTGTGTTATGGGTTATGGGTACTAGACGACGATATATTTAAAAATATCCGCATTAATGCCTATTACACACGAATTGATAGGTATTAAGCACACAAATCTGCGCTTTTTCCTCGTGGTCAAACTGATTTGCTAAACTGGTTTGGCTACGAGGAATTAAGTTTCCTAGTGGTCAAACTGTGAATTATTTCACGTATTTGAAACAAATGTCCACACCCTATATCAAACGTTGAATAAATAGAAAAAAAATAGAACAAACATCACTTAATAGTCCATATTAAAACTTTTTAGTATACATAGACATTCGACGACGCGTTTGGCTCGGTTTGTAGACACCTGCCTACTGAGCCGGCGGTCCCGGGTTCGAATCCCGGCCAGGGCAAATATTTGTGTGATGAACTTGAATATTTGTGCTTAGGTCATGGTTGTTCTATGTATTTAAGTATATATTTATCTATATAAGTACGTATATCGTCGTCTAGTACCCATAACACAAGCCTTCTTGAGCTTAATTTGGGACTAGATCGATTTGTGTGAGGTTGTCCGATATTTATTATTATTTATTTATTATTATTATTATAGACGAAACAGACATTGTCAGTCGCAGACAATTCCATGCCAGATTATTTATATTGTCAAAGTATTGTCATTCATTAACGTGGACCATTTGTATACTAGGTATTCATTCAGAAGAAAGTTAAATAAGAATAAGTAAAATGAACAGTGTATTAGTAAGAACCCCTGAAAATGAACACTTTTGTGTTTTTGGGGGATGTCCGCTCACTCCGCAAGTAATACCAAATTTACTTAAAGCAAGGCTGTTGTGTAAATATAAATTATACATTTCTCCGGGGACACGAGCCTGTGCTTACCACCAGCGTCACGACCAAAATTGGGAGGAAGTAGCCGAAGCACCTGACAACTGGACAAATTTCAATGTGGAGCACGTAGAAGATATTATAGATGTAATGAAATCGGCTTTACTAGTCACACAATTTGCTTTACATACTGTACTGGGAATAGCACACTTTGAAATGTGAGCACTAATTAAAAAATATGTTTTAATGAAAACTTTAATTTCTTTATTTTAACTGAAAACTACTACGACAGACATACCAAATAGTTTTTAACACTTAAAGAACTAAAACTCCAATTTGGAATAAAATTACGTGTACGTCAGGATGGCCGGTGGGCCTTTTTTACAAGCTTTTATTTACTTTCACCTGACCGTGTGTCTGTTTGTTTGTAATCAAATCTTGCAAGTTTAATTTGACCCACTTCCCGGTTGCCGATTGAGCTAAAATTTGGCATAATTATGTAAGTTACGTGACAATCTGATCTGATGATGGAGTCGGAAGGTGTTCGTTCATAGGAACTCTTTAATAAAATACCGCAATCCTAGCGAGTTTGGGCTCTTTAGAACTTGACGAGTAGTTAACGGATGTTTAAGGAAAAGTACAGTCGGCAATAAAAGCTTGTCACAAAAATGCTATTTTTGGCAGAAACTTTTTATTTTGGAAATAGCTCCGTTTCCGGAAGGGTACACTGAATTTCATAAAACACCGAAGGTACCAAATATTTGAACATTTTCTTGAAATTCCTGGAGTCAACCCGACATCCTGACGCATACAAAATTAGAAAAAAAAGACAATAAATTAGACTAGCCAAGTCTAATTTATTGTCTTTTTTTTTCTAATTCGCCATTACAGTCGACGTCAAAAGTATGCATTTGGGCTTTTTATACTAGTCGTTTTTACTGAATAATCTAATCAGTCAACGTAACATTTCGAGAAAGGTGCCAACTCTGACCTCACCATGTACTAATCGAAGTTGACAATCCATTATCTCTTCATCATTATCAATTTTATCCTTTTGACGTGGATTTGGCAACAATGATCTATTATTTTCTCTTTCACACAAGACATTTAGGAACCTCAAAATTGAATTTGGTTGCCTTTTTTTCATATCTTTGTTTAGCTGGGAATTCCAGCTTTCTACCGCGTTGTTTGTTCGGTGTCTTTCCCCATACACTGACCATTGTGACACGAATATTTCGTTTTTTAACCATGTTTTTTCTACATAATTCAAGTAAGTGCTTATGTTTTGTGTGCTGCGGCTGCGTGATTTTATATATTCCCAACCTTCATAAATTATATCGTTGGGTAGCAATGCTAAAGCAGTGCAAAGTCCTACGATACGCCGTTGACGTTTTGAGTTTAATTTTAGTTCTTTTGCTTTTCGCCAATGAATTTTAGTATAATGATAATAACAGTATTTTATTACAATCTCAGGAAAAATGGCTTTTATAGCATTAATAGCAGACATTTCAAAATCAGCATGGAATTTGGTCGGAGACCAATCCGGTATTTGTGACTTAATCATACCAAATAAGGCTTTATATGTTTCCTCCTTTCTGTTTGTCATAATTGCGTAAAGCATTGGTACTACATTTGTCGTCGAAAAATCCCCCGATAAATCCCCATGAATGGTATATATCTGATCAAATGGTCTTGGACAGCTTTTAAATGTTCCATCTGCAAAATTTTCTTTCGTCTTGGTCATCAATTCTTTACCTTGTTCTGAGCAAAAAACTAAAATGCGACAGGATTCATCAGAGTAGTCGCACAAGAGAAACGACTCATGTTGTTCTGGAACTATTACATCCTGAGAGCTTTTAAAGAAAGTTTGTTTCCGACTGCCGTACATAGCTGTTTTTGTACTAATAAGGCTTGGTAACGATTCGTCTGACAGTAAGTCATAACCTTTGTCTAATAAGGACTTTTGTAGTCGTTTGTGCAATTGGGGAATCGGCACGTCTGTACGCATGGCTTGTTCTCTTATTTCCTTTACGGCCAAGTCAATTTCATTCTTTCTGTAGTTTGCTAAGCAGGAATGTGGCTTCGATTTTATTATATTTCCACCGCCCTTAAAAATAAATGAGAATTGTTTACAAAATAGAGAAAAAGTTAATATAAACAAATATATAAAAACTTACTTCAATAGTTATGGAACCACGGCACTTTTCCTTTTTTAAACGACTGCAATTATAAATGATGGCGTCGTTTCTATATTTCCGAAGCTTGTAGTATTGTCGACCATCATGTAGCAAAACTTTACCCCGTTTGCGTTCAATAAAACAGATATCCATTTTGTATCCACAAAACTACATGACAGTTTAAAGGAAATTATGAACTAGCTGACATGTATCATAGTTATTTCATTTATATTTAAGTGCCATTATGTTCAAGTACTAAAACTCTTCAAAAGAGTTTCTACGTGTAAACACTAGACATATACATAGGTAAGCTTTTGTGATACAGGGGATGACAATATTGTGTTTGGCCACGAGGAATCGCATTTCCTCGTGGCCAAACCAGTTTGGCAAATCAGTTTGACCACGAGGAAAAAGGGCAAATCTGTATGATTCATATGATGAATAAATTTTAAATATTTTATATACGTAAAGTCACCAGAGACCATAAATAATATTTAAAATCCTATGCATTTATTTCATTTATTATAGAAATTAAAATCGTTATTATCAGGTTGTGTATAATGGCCAAAATAGGGTCTAATCAAACACTAATTACGCAAAATACGGACGACTTCAGCAAAAAAAAAACATTATGGAGGGATTGGAGGAGAAATTAAAAACACTTTTGTCATGGAGTTTTTTGAGCGGTGTATTTTTTTATTTCATTGCATATGTAGGTTATTTGGATGTCTAGAGATTGTTTGTTTTCTACGCTTCATAGTACCTATAAAAGAGTCCATTCTAAGCGTCCATTATATTATACCCCTCACGGCGGACGATGAATCCTATGACACTGAGAGTTCCAGATAAACTTTTAGATACAACTTTGTACATTACTGGTTCATCTACGTTAGTTACTTAAAAAGCAATCAATATTTTTGAAATTAGTGTCAAGAACAATAAACATATGCATGTAAATGATTGAAAGCATCAAAAAAATACATAAATGCAATGCAAAATCAGCACTCGCAATGAAAAACAATTTTGAATCTTTCAATAACTTGTTACTTGGCCTCCTTCTCATATTAATATTATTTATTTATACTTCATATAATTTATTTACAAAAAAGGATTTTTTCAGTTTTATGAATTCAATACACTCAATTGTGCTAATACAGCATCTAAAATAAGATTTACACTTAAAACATACGTATTTTCAAAATCATTCAACACTGACAAAAGACATAGATAGACTCTAGACAGACGTTAGTTATTGTCTTTATCAGAATCATCTTTAATTTTTAACTGATACATCTTATTTACAATACCATTGGGAGTATCAAGTAGAATGGCTCTCATCAAATCAGGGATGTTGTTCTGGCATGCAATTTCAATAAGCCCATCCAAGTTGTCTGGCTTGACCGTCTGAACCAGTTTAGTAATGCAATCCGCCCTCAATTTATCCATCAAGTAACGCACAGCAATCTGCAGCAGTGGCTCTAGCCCCTCGTCAGGCAGAATCTCCAGATAAATGTATTTTTTTAAATTCTCAAGAGTTTGTACTGTGACTCCATCTATGGTAATATTTCCTTCTAAAGTTTCCTTCCAATCTCCTCTGAACATGGTCAGGAACATATCACTGTGCATAGCTAGCAATGCTTTATGCACCGCCACAGTGCCATCCGTTGTGCGCAGGTGAAAGTCAGTGAGATCCATATCTTCATAAAGCTTACTTGTTTGTACAGCTTTAGTTTTTATTTCATGCACAGTAATATTTACTTCCAGACTTGATATTATTACATCCGATTCATAAAAATCACGTTGTTTTGGTTCCATTTCTATTGTAGCCCAGTCATCTGGGCAAATCCATTGTTTTTCAAATTTCTCACAAGTAAAATTAACTTTAACAGTTGATAACTTTGCTTTATTACTTTTTTTTAACATTATAGAAGATTCAAGCGTATTCATGCCTTTCATGACATGATTGAATTTGAATCGGACCAGAGCCAAGTCATTGATGTTGATTGGCTCTGTGACTGCCGGCATTCCAATGGACCTGCTGTAAAATGTGAAGAGCAGTATGGAGCTTGGACCTTGCTGTTGTTGCTTCATAGTTCTGTGGGGTAGACAAATAAGTTATCAAGGCTGCAATCAATTTAGTACACTGAATTTCGTTCTGCTCTATGATAAAATAATTATATCCCCCAGAATTAGAAAGAATTAAGAACAAAGAAAGATTTTCTTTGTTCCTAAGATTCTGGCTTATTTCAAATATTCACGAAAACTAGTTACACATTAACAGAGGCCGGAATTCTCAAATAATCGACTTTCATTGTCCATGTTCATGTAGGCACTGGCAATTAATCTGATGACCTTTCATGAGTAGTTTTATAGACATTATGTCATTATGTCAATCATTAGCCATTTTTCTTGAAATTTCCTACGCCTAAATATTGTAAATGGCCTCGAAATAAGAAAGGTATCAACTATTTGGCGAAAAGACTGTCTGTTGTCTAATCTTCTCTTTAATTTTGTGTTCTATATTGTATTTCATCGATATATTGTGTAAGTATATCTGTAGTTGATAAGTAAGAACTCACTAATGACAGATGAAAGTGCTAGGAGCATTCCGGTCTCTGCACCTTTACATATATATTCAGGCCATATAGATTATCATTGACCAATGAAGCATCTGCAAAACTTGTCTACTTTAGCTACTTTTACAATGTCATGTGCTATGGACTGTTTTTATGGGGCAGAGCTGCAGATGTTGACGCAATCTTTGTCTTACAGGTTAATATATGGTTTAAGAAGTTGTGACTCCCTAAGAGAAATATTTAAAATTGTCATGTCTTCGCCTCAAGATTTAAATAATTAGACAAAGGTAGTTGCCCTGCAACGTTCGGACTTATTCGCACCTAGTTCGGTATCGTAGAAAGAGAAAAAACGTATCTCCGTTCCTCTACGATACCGGCCGCCTGCCAGCCTCATTCCTGTCCGTGCGCGCGCGGCGATCGCACCTGGTCAAGACTGAGCAGTCCTAGTGTAAAATTATACATATAATTCGTGATACTTTTTGTATTTAGTGCAAGCTAGTTCAGTTATGCCGAAAAGAAAATCAACTTCGCAAGAAGGACGATGGAAAAAGAAAATAAAAAAATACGAAACTAAATTAAAAAGGAAGTCTTTCAGAGTATTTTACTCGAGTGAGGAAGAAATGGATTATGGTGAGTACTTAATATCCAGTAAAATGTAATGTGGCATATGCATATTGCCATATAAGTTATCCCCGATCTAACACGAGATGTTAGACAGTGGAAATATAGCTCCGAGTCATTACGCGATAATGACCAGCAGCAAATTCACAGAGTTGACACGAGATGTTAACCGTTATTTCAAATGTAATTAAAAAAATCAGGTTTTATCCTGTTTTTTTCCTTTGTTTAAGATATACCGCTGCCATTTCAAGATTTATCCGCGCCGGAAATCGATGAACAGTTGGGTGTATCGGTCGAGCCCGCGTCGGAGATCCGTGTGCCCGCCTTGCAGACCCCGGATCCAGCTCCAGCTCCAACTCCTCCGGCACCAGCGACAGAGCCTTCCGAGCCTGCGCAGCAAGTGGAAAGCGTTCCGGCGGCACCAGTTCAACCTGAGCTCGAATTAATCGATCCCGAGTTACTCCAGGCTATCGGAGATTTCGTTCCCGAGGCAGCGGAATGGGGTGACGGCATAAATGGCAATTTGTCGAAAATATGGACCCCTATTTTAAAGGATGGGCTTAAAAATGAAACTAAGGAAGAGATTTTCTACACCCATTTACTACCTAAAAACTGTCCTTTATCCAAATCTCCTATTCTCAATCCTGAGATCTCCGCAATGCTGACAGAGAATTCAAAGAACAGGGATTTGAGGATACTTAAAAAACAAAAGCAACTTGGTTGCGTTTTGTCGGTACTCGGCAAAATTATTACGGGTATGTTAAAAAAATCGTTAGACACAAAAGGAGCACTTAAATTGCTAAGCGAAGCTTCAAAACTAGTAGCAGATTCTCATTTTACCGAAACTGAGACTAGGCGGGCGCTTATAACGCAAATGCTAGAAAAAAATTTTGTCGAACCGTTTAAGGATCGCAAGCGTGACTCACATTTATTTGGCGATAAGCTCGGAGAATTTATTAAATCTTCTAGAGGGATTAAAAAAACGGGGCAGTTAATTCAAGGCGTTTCGACTGCCAGTTCCAGTTTAAACTGGAAGGACCCACCGCCTCGCCAATTTCACCGCGGCTCGAGAGCGCCGCTGAACCGCAGCGGTGGGCCGCGAGCGCCCCAGTCTTTTCCTTGTTCCTAAAAGTAACGGCGAAAGACGTTTAATCTTGAACCTGAAGAATTTAAATAAATTCATTAGACCACGCCACTTCAAAATTGAAGACGTAAGAACCGCGATCAAGCTTAGGGTTCATAATAAACTACTCAAAGAGTTCTTTGATTCCTGCGAAATCATGCCAATTTTTAGGTTTTATTTTAAATTCAGAGGGTATGACCCTTGAATTACCCGCAAAAAAGAAACACGACATACTGTCGCGCACCAAGGTTATGCTAATCACTAAAGCAATGTCAATACGTTCTTTTGCTGCTTATTTAGGTACCTTCACAGCCGCTTGTCCTGCAGTCACTTACGGCTGGTTACACACGAAAACTTTAGAAAGGGCGAGATATCTCGCATTACTTAATAATGAGGATAATTATGATAAAATAATGAATATTTCGAGTAATTTACGTGCAGATTTGTTATGGTGGGAAAATAATATGTTGACTTCAAACAAATCGTTAGTAGTCACTGATTACCGCCTTGAAATTTTCACAGATGCTTCTCTGGACGGTTGGGGGTCTGCTTGTAACGGGGAAACCATTGGCGGCTCCTGGGACAATGATGAGTCTAGAGAACATATCAATTATTTGGAACTATTAGCTGCTTTCTTTGGTCTTAAATCCTTTGCAAAAGATTTCGACAACTGTAATATTTTACTGCGCATTGATAACACCACTGCCATTGCATTTATAAATAAAATGGGTGGTGTGCAAAATGTGCATCTCAATGACATGGCAAAAAAGATCTGGACTTGGTGTGAACTTCGAAATATACATGTATTTGCGTCGTATATTAAGTCTTGTGAAAATACCGACGCAGTCAGGGAATCAAGAAACATCGATACTGAATGGGAGCTAGATGAATGTGCCTTCAAGCAAATAGTGGAAAAGTTTGGGAGGCCTGAAATTGATCTATTTGCCTCTAGAGTAAACGCAAAATGTAATAAATACATATCTTGGAAAAGAGACCCTTTTGCATTCAATATCGATGCATTTACTGTTAACTGGAATAAGCTATTTTTTTATGTGTTCCCACCATTTTCGATTATTCTAAAGGTACTAAGAAAAATTGTTCTGGAACAAGCTACTGGCATTATTGTGGTACCATTATGGCCATCGCAGCCATGGTTTCCTTTGTTTAAGTCCTTAATCATCAGTGGTTGTATAACTTTTACTCCAAGTAAAAAAAAATATTATCATCCAATGCATCAACGCCTTTCCCTGGCTGCGTGCATCTTATCCGGCTGGCGTTTGCCGGCCGTCAAGTTCCCGAATCAACGCTGACGGTTATGCTTTCTTCCCTATCTCAGAATACCATATCTCAATATTCTTCAAGTTTAAAGCTTTAGTGGCGTTACTGCAATAAAGAAGGCATTGAAGCACTGGATTTACTAATTTTTTATGTGTTAGATTTTTTGACGGAATGCTTTGGAAAGGGTGCTTCGTATGGTACGCTTAACAGCCATCGCTCGGCTTTATCACTTATTTCTAGAAATAACTTGAGTCAAGACGACCGTATCAAGAGGTTTTTTAAAGGTGTATTTGAGTTAAAGCCAACCTTCCCCAAGTATTCTTATACATGGGATCCTAGTATAGTTCTAAATCATTTAAGTAAGCTGTATCCCCATGATAATTTAGCTCTAGAGGTTATTAGTAAGAAGCTTGTAGTTTTACTAGCTCTGGCTACAGGTCAAAGATGTCAAACACTGTCTTTCATAAGAGTTTCCAATATTAACGTTTCTGATGAACGAATAGTGATATATATTACAGATTTAATAAAAACGTCGGGAGTAGGGCAAAAACAGCCAATCTTAGATTTGCCTTTTTTCCGTCAACGACCCTGTGTATGTCCGGCAAAGGTGTTAATTGATTACTTGGAAAAAACATCTACAATTAGGCCAATAAATGAAGATAAACTAATTTTAACTTCAAGAAGTCCGTATCATGGAGTGTCATCTCAGACCATAGCACGCTGGATTAAGCAGACGCTGTCATCTAGTGGTATTGACACTAAAATATTTAGTGCACATAGTATTGGACACGCTTCTACGTCAGCTGCAGAGCGAGCTGGCGTTAGTGTCGATACAATTAGGAAAACAGCGGGGTGGTCTGATCAATCGTTAGTTTTTGCCAATTTTTATAAACTACCGATTGTAAAGCCTAACTTTAACTCTGGCTTTGCTAATGCTTTATTTGAATAGAAATAATGAGACTGATGAGATATACATATATGTTATATAAAGTTGAGGTTTTGTTTAATTATACATATGTTGATTTTCACCGTTGTTTTTACTATATTTCAACACTGACCTTCTCTGAACATCTACTTTTGTCTAATTATTTAAATCTTGAGGCGAAGACATGACAATTAGATGATCAAACGAACTTACCTGAAGTGAAGTTCGATCTTAATTGTCATGTCTTCGATGAAAGATTTAAGATCCCGCCCTCCCTATGTGACCCCCATGCCAATGTTGAAATATTCTCTAAAGAAATGAGGCTGGCAGGCGGCCGGTATCGTAGAGGAACGGAGATACGTTTTTTCTCTTTCTACGATACCGAACTAGGTGCGAATAAGTCCGAACGTTGCAGGGCAACTACCTTTGTCTAATTATTTAAATCTTTCATCGAAGACATGACAATTAAGATCGAACTTCACTTCAGGTAAGTTCGTTTGATCATCTAAATATTAATAAAATGTCCATCCTTAGCCAGTATATTTACGAAAATATTATGTATGTAAGGAAAAATATTTAAATGATTCGCAGGAGATGTTACATACATAATGTGAATACAATATATAAACATAAGTTGATAGGAATAAATACTAGACTAAGTAAGATTCAAAAGTCATTTGTGGGAGTCTGTTCACACTATTATAATAAATTACCAGAGCATATTGTAAATATGAACGAAAATAGATTTAAGGCCATGGTAAGACTTTGAAAAAGAAATCCTACTATACATTAGATGAATAATTATCTGACAAACATGTGTGGTCAGACGCAGTATCCAATTGCTTGACTGCAAATACTTAAAAATGTCTTGTGTAAAATGTTTAGAACCCAAATATGATATTGACGTTCAAAAAGTATTCTGTACGAATCTATTTTGAATAAAATGATTTGACTTTGAATATAAGTAAAAAAAACTCTTTTAATTGATTCATAGGTACAAAATGTAACGACCTAGAATGGTAAATGTTGGAGATTTTTTTTCGTGTAGGCATAATAAGATTCAAACATTTGATTCTCAGTAAGAAAATAACCTACATTTGGAAGTAGCCCATAATAACTTTATAAGTTGAACGGTAAAATACCTAAACCAATAACTATCGGGCTATGAAATAAACAAAAGCCTGGTTTGCCTCAAGTAATATGGAATCAATGGAGCTTTTAAAGTGTGCGCTAAATTAAAATTCCACAACAGAATAGGTAGTAACCCCTATTTTAAAATAAATACTTACATGTGCGAAACCATCGTGTCGCGTCCCGGGTAACTAATCAATATTAACAAAACTTGGATCTTTGAATATTCACTTAGCGTTGTGATTATAGTTTCCAATATGAACAAAGAATAAAGTTTTTGACATTCTGTCAAAATGACATATGAAATGAGAAGTGAACAACAGACGGAATTTGGACGGAATACAACTGATAAGTCGGAAGTCAGTGAGTGTTGCCCTACAACCCGGAATTACCCGAATTATAACGCCCGTCATACACATGCGTGAAGACGTTCCTAGAATTGGGACCGAGCGCGACGACAGCGCCACGTGACAGGCGGCCATTATGGACAATATTGTCACCGCTGTCAAACAAGAAGTAAGTAAATGGTCTTTGAGACAGACTGTCTCGAAGACTTTTTGTAGTGTAATTTACCAATTGTGTTGTAATTAATATATCTTTAAAACTGATGCTGGCAAAAGTCTCGAACTGCCATTTCTCTTTATATATATATATAAATAAGTAAATATTGTGAAAAATATTAATGAAATCTTGTGTTATTTTACTATATTACACAATTCACAACAACACATCTTACCAGGACCATATTTTTATCTCAAAAACGATTAGAAAATGTTTACTGCAATATGGATTTGACAGCTCAAGTCAGCGACAAAAATGACAATTTTAGCCGTAGCGAGCGCTGTGATCGTTTAGGCTACCCCCTCCACCCGCTTTGCACTCTGCATGTAGATTTCATATGTATTTGTATCTGGGGGCATGGCAGTGCCCTCGCCAAGACGAGCAAATAAGCGGCGCGGCCGCATCTTCCTTTTCTCCCCCCTATAATTTGGTTGTGGATAAAACTAGAAGCCTGAATTTTCAGTAACCGAGCAGGCATAATATAAACAAAGACGGTAAATTTCAAATTTCATTCAATTTGAACCAGTAGTTTAAGAATTATAATATGTCAGTTTCTTAATTTTGTTACTCACTCACTGACTGACCGATCATCAAAACTCTAAGGCACTTCTAGCAGACGTAGAAGCTTCAAATTTTGAATTAAATTAGTGTTTATGTTTAGTGCATATACAGGCCACTGCAAACTAAACAAACACCTGTTTCAAATGGGTATGAAACAGGACGCAGTATGCAGATTCTGCCAAGAGGCAGAGGAGACTGCAATGCACATCCTCTGCTTCTGTGGACCACTCATGAGGAAAAGAAGTATCCATCTAGGGCAACATGTCGTGCCCCCGGAAGAGATACAAAATTTCACTGCCCAAAGAATTTGGCAATTCCTAGACTCAACGGGCCTCAGTAGTGAACTCTAATAAAGGGCTGCCACAATAGATCAAATCTGGTCGAAGCGGCATACAGAAGGCCCTCAAATCAACAATAATAATAATAAAATAGTGCATAAATCAAGGAAAAACAAAAATACTCTGCAATTTTGGTCCAGTTTTCTATACACCAACAGCACCAACTGCATAAATAATACACTTAAATACCCTCAAGGTCAAAAGTCTAGAACAAGCTTATATGACAAGAAAAACCTATGATTTTAATACAAACAGTACCTTTTATTTATTTTAGACCAAAAATATTAGTAAAATTTTACTTAAATAAATTTTTAATGATCGATCCTTTGACTATTGTTATACAACTATTATAAATAAATGGACACTCTAAATAGTAGCGGAAACAATTTTGTTTCCATACTTTTCGCCTTGCGTGTAATGTGATAGACAGACCTATAATCCCTATGGCCGAGATATACCTACAAAATGACCTCATCAGCCTCATCTGTTACTTAACATGGCAGCTATTTCCGTGTTCCGTGCACCACAATACTTTATAGAACACAAACATGCTGCGTTTACGTCACCTAATGTCCACGCCCCCAATTTTTGTGTGAAAAGATGTTTTAAATACAGAAAATTGCAATTTAAATTGAACAATGTTGTTCAAAGCCCGGCCTTAAAATGGCAGACTCAGGTAACAGACACCGGGGGGGTTATTGCCTAACGAAATTTTGACAATTGGTATCCGAATCAACTGTCATAGCCCATACAAAATCATGACACTTGATTCTGATTCCGAGCGTCAAACGCGTTAGGCAATAGGGAGAGGGGGGCAGAACTTTGAAAGATATTAGAGGGAACGAAGTTATGATGGGTGGAGTCACTATGTTGTTAGCTGGAGACTTTTGTCAGATTCTGTCCGTATTTACGAGGGGGACTCGAGCTGATGAAGTTAAAACTTGCATTAAGGCTCAAATATTTGACCTATAATCAAAAAACTCCACCTTAAGATAAATATGCGAGTGCACCTTAAGGGCGATATTTGCGCTGGAGGATTCTCCGACCTTATTCTTAAAATAGGAAATGGAGAATATCCCGAAACTGAGGGAAGGATTACAATTCCATCGGATCTCGCCTTAGTTGTGCGGACCGTTGACGACCTAATCTCTCTTTACCGAGATGTTCAAAATCTACACAGCAAGTCCATGGACCACTATGGATTGGATTGTGTGAACGAGCGATTCTGACACCTAAGAACGACCAGGCTTCCGTTATTAATAACATTATAATGACGTCGTTCAAAGGTTCAGAATACGAATACAAGTCTGCAGACTCGATCTGTAGTGAACAGGGATGATGCCATAAACTATCGCGTAGAGTTTTTAAATGCACTTAACCCACACGGCCTACCTTCTCACATACTTATTTTAAAAGTGGGTGCTCGAGTAATGTTGCTGCGAAATCTCAATCAGCCAAAGTTGTGCAATGGAACCAGGCTGCGTGTGAAAGCCTTACATAAAAACGTTATAGAAGCCATCGTAATTACTGGCTGTGCTCAAAGTGAATCTGTGTACATACCCCGGATACCATTTATACCCTCGGAATACCCATTCGAATTCAAAAGGCTCCCTCTTAAGGACTGTTTCACGATGCCGATCAATAAGTCTCAGGGTCAGTCACTGAAAACTGACTGCTTCTCGCACGGCCAGTTTTACGTGGCTTGCTCGAGAGCATGCTCTCCATGCAGCTTGGTCGGGTCTGTTAATGCGGTATATAAAGAAATACTGCAAAACCTACCTAATGTTCAATATTATCAATAGATCAATCTGAATTGTCCAATTACATCTGTTTTTTTTTCAAATTACTGGTATACCTATAACAAAGTAACGTGACTTATAACTATTGACAGCAATGCATAGCCTAAACTGCCGACGGTAGGAATATGAGAATTGAAACACATATTCCGTTAGAGATGTATGTAGAGGCGCACTAAAGAAGGATTTTTTGAAATTCGAGCTATACGCGGACGAAGTCGCGGGCAAAAGCTAGTAGAAAAATAATTTACCACATAACTTACATAAATGGTGTCGTGAATAAATAGACTTAACATCACTAACTATTTTTACTGACTCAATTGAGGCGGCAGTCAGCTTTTTATCTACTTTTTCTATCAAATGGTATAAAATGGCGCTATACCTATTTTGTTTAACGAAATACCACTTAAGATAAAAATGATAAAAAAGTAAAATTAGTTAAGAAAAAGTAAAGACAAAACATTTTTAAATAAAAAGGAACCGACTTCAAAATAAACTAAAAGCCAAAAATAATCTTTTATGTACGGTACGGATCACATTTGAATCACCTTTTGAAGTCGGTGCCAAACCACTCATTTATTACTATTAACACAGATGGCACGCAAGAACCAAGGCGGCGAGCCTTTAGTATTACCTACCTATATATTTAGTCATAGTAATTCGTATTTTCTTGAATACAGATCTTTACTTCAGGTTTGGCATCGACTTCAAAAGGTGATTCAAATGTGATCCGTACCGTACATAAAAGATTATGTTTGGCTTTTTAGTTTATTTTGAAGTCGGTTCTTTGTTTATTTAAAAAAATATATTTTTTGCCTTTTAGTGATGGATTTTAGTGATATGAAATTTTTTTAGAACCCATAATGGGATGGGAAGATTGAGGAAGAAAATTGTTTGTTAATAAAAATCTAAATTATAAGAATAGGCTAGGTTAAAATGGTTAATTCCAGTAGCTTGCTGGTTAAAAAAGAATACGACTAACAGTCTCAACTTACCCATAATATTTAAAGAATTATCTTGCACCTATTGACCGTTAATAAGGACTTGTACCTAAGAGCTTTAGTTAGGCAAACAATGGACTTGGGCAAATATGGACGAAAGTGAAGGTAATTTTGGCCGCCCTGAAACATATCGAATTTCTCTAAATTCTTTATAAAGAATTATTTCTTTGTTGTAACACAATTCTTTGATTAAATAGACTATATTTGCACATTAAAAAGTATATCCAACCTCACATATTTTTTTATAAAACTAAGAATATATAGAAAAATTGGGCAAAATTGGAAGGTTTCACGGTAAGTATAGTATGTGTGGTCAGTAGAATTCATATTTTTTTATATTATGAGGTAAGCCATTATATAAAATTATGCACATATTATGAGCGTTATTTTTTAAACAGCTGATCGACATCTAGGCAGGTATAATCAATTTGGTATTGTGCTCCCTGTTTAGCTATGCAGACTTCCGACCTCATTTTGAAAACATACATGCATGGTAACGGCAAAATATTTAATTGTTTGAACAGGGGTCGGCAACTATCTGTTACCCATGCTTTAGTTTTGGCGTGAATACATTTTTTTGTAGAAGAATTGCCCTTTCTACATCAACAGAATTCCCCCACAATAAAAATCCATAATTTAGGACTGACGACACTATATCCGTGATGGGCAGTGACTGTTGCCTCTAGATTTGTAGTGTTTCTCGGTCTCTTCAATGCCAATACAAACATATCAAGCCTAGAGCAAACATAATTTTCACGTTCTTTCCAATAGGGTACATGCATGATTTTTTTTAATCGCTCTTTGTAATAAAATATCATAATACCGCAAAGCCTGACAACAGTTTATTTAGCCCGGCGATAGTGTCGCTGCAAACGCAGCTTACCTTTAGTCGGGGTAGTGGGCATTGGCTTCATGTTAATACTCGTATTATGTCAAAACATTGCAGATAATTCAGTTCTTTCAATTTACCTATTCGTCAAAATCTGATTCTAAATATTCAATATTTATATATTCTTCGTTTTCTGACTGTGACGGAGTCTGATTTTCATCAGATGTTGTGTCACTTTCCGGACCACCAACCTCGATTATAAGACGTTCAGTCTCCAATTCGATTATAGGACCTTTATTCCTATAATCGTCTTCAATTTTTTTTAACATGGTCACAGCAATTGCTCCAATTTTCTTGAGTTACTTCCTATACGATAATAATTTATTAAAAATTGAAATCATTAATGATATAGACTGAATTCAAAATAGTTCACATAACTTAACTAAATTTAAAACATTAAAATAAGTTTTATACCTGAAACTATCTTCAACAAGCTTTAGAAAAACCTTATTATCGATGGACACATTTTTAGTTGCCACTTTAGATTTTACAATGCCCCAAATCATCTCAATAGGGATTAAATCACAGTGATATGGCGGTAATCTTATCACTTTGTGTCCGTATGTGGAGAGAATCGTGTCTATTTCATATATTGGTTCAGGTTTGTGACGTCTCAAAATCTCCACCAAAAGCTTTGGATGCTTTTTGTGGAAATGAAATTTTAGTCGAACGCAGCCACTCTGCAATGACATACTTTCTGTCGCCAGATGATGGTGGTTTATTAATGCGAAAGGAATAGTATCGGGCATTATCCATAACTATACATGTGGGTTCACTTAGATTGGGAATTAATTTCCGCATAACCCATTTCTTAAAATTATTTTTATTTATCGAATAATGGTAATCTGCTGTTTTTTTCTTTATCATTATATACCAGAAGTGCATTAGGAACAAATCCGGATGGTCCACCGGCATGAACAATAATATGTCGTTTCCCTGTTGAAACGGCTTTCGATACTCCAGGTTCATTTTCGCTCTGCCAACATTTGGCGTGGTTCAGAGAAGTATGAATATAGATCTCGCCCAAATAAACTATAGGCATATTTTTATTCTTTACTTCTTGTATTTGATCCAAATAACTTTCACGCCAAACCACAATATCGGATCGGTACTTGTTTTCGCATGGCATAAAATTCGTGAATTTTATGCCTTATGGCACATTTATCGAAGTCGCCTATTCGAATTCTCTTTTTGTGTGGGGCTTTGTTTTGTACTATCAACAGCATAATTGCATGGTCATGGCAAAGACGATAATCGCTTAGCTGTCTTAAGATGTAGCTCTCAGCATTACATGATGGTTACAAAAAAATTAAACTAGATGGCGTTGTTATCAAAATGAACAAAGAATTTAATGCTTTGTTTGTTGATATGTAAGTCTCACAAGCACTAAAATTGTTCTGTAATAGAATAATCTACTACACGGATGAAATATAATTACTATTAAAGAAAAGCTTCCACTGAAATTAAAAGTCTTTTACTAAGAATTCAGATATCCACAATTTTAATACTAGAAATAAAAACAAAATCGCTATTAGAAAGTTCCGCGTTCGTAAAGTAGCCGAATCATTCGTAGGCCAATGTATACATTTTTATAATAAGCTACCAGATGATGCTTTAAAACTACCGTCTCCTGCTCTCAAAAATTACTTAAAAGAGTCCCTAATGGCAAAGGCATATTATAGGGTAGAGGACTATTTAACAGACAAAAACGCATGGCCTAAAACAGAAACCAAATAATTTACTTTTAGCGGGACACGGTTCTCATAAGGTGGCATATCAAACGTATGTAATTTGTTTTAAATAAAAAATCATTCTTTTGCTCTTTATATTTTTTACTTTTATAAGTGTTGATATGTTTTCTTGAAGAACTACGCATTAAGTTTATACTCAAAACATATATTTAGGATAGGCTAAATACAAATATTGTAATAGATATAAGAGTTATTTCGAAAAAATTACTGACTTTTAAGTTTGTTTCGGCTTTCTTCTCCTCAGTGGTCTCCTCTTGGGAAACGCCGTAAGGTCAGACTTGTAAAAGTGCCCTTGCGGCCTACTTACAAAATAAATATCATTATTTCTTTTCATTATTTCATTATTATTATAACCAACCTGTTCCATAGAGCTCTAGAAACGTCGGACCCTGTGATATCACAATGATGGAAGAGAGGAGATAGAAATGCCAAAAGTACCTTTGACATCAGCAGCTGTCGCCCTGTTAAAAAAACCGTCGGAAAATTATTTAATGGTCTTTGACTACACAGACTGTGATGAGTTACTTTTAAACGCAGAAACTGATGAGCCATAGTTTCGTGAACTCTGATGACATATAATGGCTTGCTTAAATTTCACCCGCGACACTGTCATTGACACTGATGATGATGATGATGATGACGATGACGATGATGATGATGATGATTGCCTGAAGTATATTAGGTGAAATTTCTTGCATATGAGGCATTCCATGTCATTTCTTAGTGTTCAGTTCATTCCCCACAAGTTTAGCATGTTGTGTGTATAATTTACGAAGAAAACGGTACAACATCTTTTACAAATTGTATTTTAATAAAAGTATTACTACTTTTATTAAAAGTTCTATTTTTATAGGTAAAGCTATCGTTGCACGTTATGTTACAATTGAAATATGGCAAAAACGCATTCTTTCATGTTTAAAATAAAAAGGAGATAACATATCCGGAAATGCATTATGACAGTGACAACCCTGACTGAAATTTTATTTGTTCTGTAACTTTTGAATAAAAAGGTATTGGGATATGAAAAAAATATGGTACATACGTGTTTTTGTATTCGTTTTGGTGTAAGTGTTGGACCCGAATACTCTGTTATGGTTAAGAAAAAAAAAAACTATCTTTTTTAAATTGCTTTATCTCAATTACTGTTGGGTGTACAGAGCTGAAACGCAGCAGAATTGTGTATTGTTTAAGGGTCGAATTTTAATTAAGTAAAACCCAAAAAATATGATTGTTGTTTCATAATGAATTATTCGTGTTTTTTTATTTTCCGGTATCGAAATTTCGCTAACTTTGAAAATTATTATTTCATAATCTATGTGCATTAGCGACGCGGAAGTTTCAGTCTATTATTTCAATCCACATAATCTATCATAATGTGGAATAAAAAGACCGGAGGGAGAAGACACTTTTTGGGGTGTTTTAAAACACTGTGTACCTGTACCTACGCTCTATTTGCTAGCAAAGCTCTTTTAGAATGAGGAACTTTTAAATATTTTTTTAAACCGGGATATTTTAAATTATATTTAATATTTTATCCTCAATTGAAATTCATATGGTGCAGTCCCACTTTCTCAAAGTCAGTTTAATAGGAGAGCGAGTGCGACGGAATTTTTAATAAAATTTCAGACTTCAGAGCCCCTCTCCCAGACCCTCCCAGTGATTCTCAGAAATTGAAAGTTTTTTGAGATTTAGGGATCAAAATATGAAAACAAGTAAAAGCTGCACAAGTTTATTTCGATCAGCACGGAACAGCATGTTGCCAATGTCGGAGTATTTACAAGCAGTGATACCCGTCTAGAAAAAAATGATACCCTTGTTCATAGTTCAAATGCAAACAATTTTAAATAATAGATCGAGTGAAGCGTTACTTTACGGAATTCCATATTAGATTAATGGAAAAACTTCATCCTGATCTGGCTATTTCTGTCGCAGCAAATAGTTTACATTAATGGATTATAGTTCCTTTGTTATTCTGCGAAATAGTGTCTTTGTTAGATGTGACAATAAATTGTGCGCATATTTTCATGCACTTTCATAAAAAAAAACGCATGCAAATACAACAAAGCGCGCGTGTGTGCACAACTTATTGTCACATCAAACTAAGACACTATTTCACTCACTAGGAATAGAAAGGGTACTATATATAATCCATTAATGCAAACTATCTGCTGCGACAGAAATAACCAGATCAGGATCAAGTTTTTACAACCTTTTATTCTGCGTCATGTGTTGAATTGACTTGATATCAGAGACTTTGGAAACGTAGTTTTTTTTTACATATACAGTGGATTTCGGGTATAACGACGATGAAGGAACCACTCTAATGTCGTCGTTATATCCGGAAGTCGTTACAGGCAAAGGTAAAGAGATACAGACACGTAGGTACATATGTATAGTTTATATTATTTTATTGTTGGAAATATTTTGTTTACATTTTTAAAAAGTGTGTAATATTAGATTGCTACAATGTATTTTTTGTGCTAGAGTACGCTGCAGGGTGTATTCTATTTTCATTACTTCTTCAATATCTATAATATCCTTTCCATCATACCTAATAAAAAAAATATTTTAAGCTTTGTTACAACACCTAACACATCCTTTGTTGTAGGAAATTTAACACCGAAAAGTACACGCTTACCTACTTATTTAGCTGATATCTATAAACAGAAGGTAAAGGTCTCCACAGTTGCTGACCAGTGACCATCTGCGTGGATGCAAACAAAACATAAGAAATGTTTGTGAAAGAAAGAAATAATGTGTCTTTGGCGGCCGGCATTTCTAGGAATTTGTACAAATGATTCATTAAAACAGTCGCTACACCCGAACTCGGCGTTACATTCAAAGTCGCTATAGCCACATGAAATTTGTACTAAAGTATGCTTTAAATTCAAGGGACTTACATTTAACGTCGCTATAGCCAAATGGTCGCTACAACCAAGGTCGTAATAAATGAAATTCACTGTATACATAATACAACATTGTCAACAATAATAAATACATACTTAAAATAATTAGTTACCGACCGAAGTTTCGGTTTCGGCCAAAAACACTGGTTTCGGACGTCACTGATAAAAGTCGATGCAATACATGATTAAAAATAACAGGATGTAAAAACTTCAATCGAACTAGTCCCATGGTAACCTCAATAAGGCTTGTGTTATGAGTACTAGCCGACGATGCATTTATATATCTACGAGAGATATATCTACTTATATCCATAGAAAACATCCAACACTTAGGAACAAATATTTATGCTCATCACACAAATACTTGCCCTTACCGGCAACGTTACTCCCGCTGAGCTACTCTGGTCGTCAACAATTCATTGACTTTCAATGATTATGGGTATAAAAGTGATCGGGTTGCAGTGCGCTGCTAGCCTCTGGGTGCTGCGGTAGTTTTCTAGTTAAATGACAACCCCGGTTCATTTCTCAGCGATCTTGAACACCGTGTCGAGGTGGTCCTTGTGGTAGTCCAGCTCTTCGATCAGAGCCATCGCGAGGGTATTCGGCGTCATCTCCGTGCCGAGGTACTCTCCGAGAATGACCTGTGAATGAGGGCATAAGTCATTATACAGTCGATAGGTCATGTTCCGGAGTTCCATCGGATGGGAGAATAAATTGTCATTTACATTTAATGTTGCCATGTTATCTTTTTTACTTTTTATTCTTAATGCTCTGTTGTGTTGTGAAATGTCTTAACTTAACTATGGGCTGGTGTTATTAAATACACGTGTTACTAAATATTTCGTTATCTTTTATTTTATCTTTCCGCGGCCGGCCGGCTTACCTGAAACCTCGAACTGGTGTAACACATCGTTAAAAATGTGACTTAATTGTGTATAACTTTTTATTGTATTCATATTAATGTGCCCGCGACTTCGTTAGCGGAGAAGAAAAAAATGGTAACCCTCTTTTTTTCTTCACCGTAGTCAAATAAAAAGTAACATATAACTGTCTGTGGATGCTCAGTTACCCGTGTACCAAAAATAGTAGGAATCCGGTAAGCGTTTTTGGCGCCCTTTGGCGCTAATGACTGGCATAACACAACACTAAAAGAAAATAAAAAAATATATTTTTTGATTCAGTCACCTCCAAATAGCCCGTCAGTAATATATATTTTTTTAATATTTTCAATGTTTTCCAATTCAGACATTTCATTTTTACAAATTTATAATAGTATAGAAGTCAGTTGTTTCTGTATGGGCCATGGTTATAAATAATTTGATTAAAATTGTTATTATTCGACCGCTTCAACCATCTCACTTACGTGGACATACGTTAACCTGGGGTCCAATGCATTATTTATCACCGTGCGTGGTGTGGACCAAATTTACGTCTTCCTGCTGGAAGTAAAATTCTCTGCGGTTGTATCGGGCGGCAAATGTTCAGCGCGTCGCCTACCGCACGCGGCAGCGGCTCGGCGTAGACTTGCGCTGCCGCACGTGCGAGGTTACCTGCGGGGGCTGAGCGCCGCCGTGCCGCAGTGCGTCGCCTGCCGCACGCGGCAACGGCTCGGCGCAGACTCGCGCTGCCGCACGTGCTAGGTTAACTTGCGGGGGCTGAGCGCCGCCGTGCCTGCCGCACGCGGCAACGTCTCGGCGCAGACTCGCGCTGCCGCACGTGCTAGGTTACCTGCGGGGGCTGAGCGCCGCCGTGCCGCAGTGCGTCGCCTGCCGCACGCGGCAACGGCTCGGCGCAGACTCTCGCTGCCGCACGTGCTAGGTTACCTGCGGGGGCTGAGCGCCGCCGTGCCGCAGTGCGTCGCCTGCCGCACGCGGCAACGGCTCGGCGCAGACTCGCGCTGCCGCACGTGCTAGGTTAACTTGCGGGGGCTGGGCGCCGCCGTGCCTGCCGCACGCGGCAACGTCTCGGCGCAGACTCGCGCTGCCGCACGTGCTAGGTTAACTTGCGGGGGCTGAGCGCCGCCGTGCCTGCCGCACGCGGCAACGGCTCGGCGCAGACTCGCGCTGCCGCACGTGCTAGGTTAACTTGCGGGGGCTGAGCGCCGCCGTGCCTGCCGCACGCGGCAACGTCTCGGCGCAGACTCGCGCTGCCGCACGTGCTAGGTTACCTGCGGGGGCTGAGCGCCGCCGTGCCGCAGTGCGTCGCCTGCCGCACGCTGCAACGGCTCGGCGCAGACTCGCGCTGCCGCACGTGCTAGGTTAACTTGCGGGGGCTGAGCGCCGCCGTGCCTGCCGCACGCGGCAACGTCTCGGCGCAGACTCGCGCTGCCGCACGTGCTAGGTTAACTTGCGGGGGCTGAGCGCCGCCGTGCCTGCCGCACGCGGCAACGGCTCGGCGCAGACTCGCGCTGCCGCACGTGCTAGGTTAACTTGCGGGGGCTGAGCGCCGCCGTGCCTGCCGCACGCGGCAACGTCTCGGCGCAGACTCGCGCTGCCGCACGTGCTAGGTTACCTGCGGGGGCTGAGCGCCGCCGTGCCGCAGTGCGTCGCCTGCCGCACGCTGCAACGGCTCGGCGCAGACTCGCGCTGCCGCACGTGCTAGGTTAACTTGCGGGGGCTGAGCGCCGCCGTGCCTGCCGCACGCGGCAACGTCTCGGCGCAGACTCGCGCTGCCGCACGTGCTAGGTTACCTGCGGGGGCTGAGCGCCGCCGTGCCGCAGTGCGTCGCCTGCCGCACGCTGCAACGGCTCGGCGCAGACTCGCGCTGCCGCACGTGCTAGGTTAACTTGCGGGGGCTGAGCGCCGCCGTGCCTGCCGCACGCGGCAACGGCTCGGCGCAGACTCGCGCTGCCGCACGTGCTAGGTTAACTTGCGGGGGCTGAGCGCCGCCGTGCCTGCCGCACGCGGCAACGGCTCGGCGCAGACTCGCGCTGCCGCACGTGCTAGGTTAACTTGCGGGGGCTGAGCGCCGCCGTGCCTGCCGCACGCGGCAACGGCTCGGCGCAGACTCGCGCTGCCGCACGTGCTAGGTTAACTTGCGGGGGCTGAGCGCCGCCGTGCCTGCCGCACGCGGCAACGTCTCGGCGCAGACTCGCGCTGCCGCACGTGCTAGGTTAACTTGCGGGGGCTGAGCGCCGCCGTGCCTGCCGCACGCGGCAACGGCTCGGCGCAGACTCGCGCTGCCGCACGTGCTAGGTTAACTTGCGGGGGCTGAGCGCCGCCGTGCCTGCCGCACGCGGCAACGGCTCGGCGCAGACTCGCGCTGCCGCACGTGCTAGGTTAACTTGCGGGGGCTGAGCGCCGCCGTGCCTGCCGCACGCGGCAACGTCTCGGCGCAGACTCGCGCTGCCGCACGTGCTAGGTTACCTGCGGGGGCTGAGCGCCGCCGTGCCGCAGCACGCCATGCCGCAGAGCGTCGCCTGCCGCTCGCGACAGCGGCTCGGCCGAGAACTTGCGCTGCCACACGCTCCACGCCAGCGCTCGGGAGATCAGGTACGAGTAGTACTTGGCGCCGTAGCCGATCAGGTGGCTGAAGCGGTGCTGCCACGCCTGGAAATACAAATCAAATAACAAATCAGGACATTTCGAACAATTTATAAGTTTCTGACAACAATTCAATGCAATAAAGTATAGGTCAATTATTTAATTAATGTAGATTTTGACTGTGATTATACATAGCATGTATAATAAAACTGATTGTTTCTCAATAATAAAAAAAATACCTGTAGTAGCGCTGGTCCACGTCGAGTGGGACACTGTGTGGCATTACCGTGTCCTTCACGTCCCGCAGCACGGCCGTGGTGCGCGAGCCGTGCGGCGCGCCCGGCCCGTGGTAGCGCTGGTCCACGCCGAGTGGGACACTGTGTGGCATTACCGTGTCCTGCACGTAGGGCAGCCCGTAGTACTGTCGCTGCACGTCCCGCAGCACGGCCGTGGTGCGCGCGCCGTGCGACGCGCCCGGCCCGTGGTAGCGCTGGTCCACGCCGAGTGGGACACTGTGTGGCATTACCGTGTCCTGCACGTAGGGCAGCCCGTAGTACTGTCGCTGCACGTCCCGCAGCACGGCCGTGGTGCGCGCGCCGTGCGACGCGCCCGGCCCGTGGTAGCGCTGGTCCACGCCGAGTGGGACACTGTGTGGCATTACCGTGTCCTGCACGTAGGGCAGCCCGTAGTACTGTCGCTGCACGTCCCGCAGCACGGCCGTGGTGCGCGCGCCGTGCGACGCGCCCGGCCCGTGGTAGCGCTGGTCCACGCCGAGTGGGACACTGTGTGGCATTACCGTGTCCTGCACGTAGGGCAGCCCGTAGTACTGTCGCTGCACGTCCCGCAGCACGGCCGTGGTGCGCGCGCCGTGCGACGCGCCCGGCCCGTGGTAGCGCTGGTCCACGCCGAGTGGGACACTGTGTGGCATTACCGTGTCCTGCACGTAGGGCAGCCCGTAGTACTGTCGCTGCACGTCCCGCAGCACGGCCGTGGTGCGCGCGCCGTGCGACGCGCCCGGCCCGTGGTAGCGCTGGTCCACGCCGAGTGGGACACTGTGTGGCATTACCGTGTCCTGCACGTAGGGCAGCCCGTAGTACTGTCGCTGCACGTCCCGCAGCACGGCCGTGGTGCGCGCGCCGTGCGACGCGCCCGGCCCGTGGTAGCGCTGGTCCACGCCGAGTGGGACACTGTGTGGCATTACCGTGTCCTGCACGTAGGGCAGCCCGTAGTACTGTCGCTGCACGTCCCGCAGCACGGCCGTGGTGCGCGCGCCGTGCGACGCGCCCGGCCCGTGGTAGCGCTGGTCCACGCCGAGTGGGACACTGTGTGGCATTACCGTGTCCTGCACGTAGGGCAGCCCGTAGTACTGTCGCTGCACGTCCCGCAGCACGGCCGTGGTGCGCGCGCCGTGCGACGCGCCCGGCCCGTGGTAGCGCTGGTCCACGCCGAGTGGGACACTGTGTGGCATTACCGTGTCCTGCACGTAGGGCAGCCCGTAGTACTGTCGCTGCACGTCCCGCAGCACGGCCGTGGTGCGCGCGCCGTGCGACGCGCCCGGCCCGTGGTAGCGCTGGTCCAACGCCGAGTAGAACACCTGCGTGTCCGAAATAAATGGGCCAATCAACTATTTTCTGTACCTCGTTGCCATGGTTACGTCTCCTACCGGTCTAGGACAACTCTCCGCGACTACGCTTGGGGCTTGACATAGTATCACCCGTCTTTCTCGCATTGTATTGAAAGGAAAGAGACAGAAAATCTTTGTCACGCGACAAAGAGTCGCGTATCACACATGTGCTTAAAAGTGCTGAGTTACTCTTTAAAACTACGATTTTAAAGAATACTAGAAGATGCCCGCAACTTTGTTAGCGGAAGAGAAGAAAGTCATAACCCTCTTTTTTACTTCAGCGTAGGTGGGTAAAAAGTATCCTATAACCATCTGGAGAAACCCAGCTACCGGTGTACCAAAAATAGTTGAAATCCATTTAGCCGATTTAGCGCGATGAAGCCGCAATGAGACACACAAACATACAAAAAAAACAAAAAAAAATATTTTTCGTTTTAGTGACCTAATAGTTCGTAACAATCATTTTTTTTTAATATCTTCAATGTACAGACATTTCATTTTTACAACTTTATAATAGTATAGATAAAGGCAAAATAGTAGTTTATGCAACTGCTACATAATGAGAGGCCTCAAAACACGAGTGTGGTTTTATGAAACGAGCGTTAGCGAGTTTCATAATAGGATCACACGAGTGTTTTAAGGCCTAATTATGTACAGATGCATACACTACTTTATCTACACACATATCATAAGTACTCTAAGATGGGTTCAGAAATAGCCGTAGGGAAATGACCTGCATTGTTACTAGTGCTACCTGTAAAATATCAATAGGCCATAGATATTAAAATAATGCAATAAAAAATAAATTTGAACAAATACAGAAGGAAACAAATTATTTATTCACATAAATTCGTGCGTTTGTTCATTCTCCAATCTAAAAAATCTTTATACTTTTTTACTAGTACTAAATTTGGCTATCGATTTTCTGACAAGTTATTTGTTGCAATCGTGGCTGCATTTACAATATCCGGCGGAGTGTTGATATAGTTCTCGGAGTCACTTCTACTCACATTTTCAACTTAAATGTAAATTATAAACAACTTTTCACAATTCTACTTTCGTAACAGCAAAAAATCAACAAATAAATGACAACATTAATGGCGGCAATTCGATCCTCCATCAAAATGAATGTATTTTTTTAATCATAGACAAACGAATGAAGTCCTTATTCTCATAAAAAACATACTGAATTGACGTTTCATATCGTTAACTGTTTTAATATCTATGGATACTAGAATAGAGATCTACTTGAGTTTTGACAGCTATTCCAAATTTAAACTCATAACGTTACAAAAATCGCAAAAATCTATACAGAAATACACACTACAGTACAGATTTAACCTACTGCCACAGACAAGAAACTTCTCATAGTAAAATTGGTTGTAATAATGCTGGTCATTTCCTACGGTTTCTGAACGCATTTTAGAGCACTAATGATATGTTGTGTGACGAAAGAGTTACTGTGTTATAAAAGTAAACAATTTTATCATGTTGATAGACTATTTACAAACATAAAAAGTACCTTATAACTATAAACAACGAATATTTACAACACCTAAACCTAGAGAGCCTTTTCTTAATCTGAGTAAAATTGGACAGTCGTTGATTTTGCTATTCGATTCCGATAGTATTCGTTCCGAGCGATAATGCCAGATCATTGCAACGTCACGGAAGGGCATTGCGGAAGGAGCAGAGGGGAGAGCGGACCTGCTTATCAAAACTGGCCAGCGCTAGCGAACGGTCATCTGTACTGTGCATTTAACATTATAATGCAACGTTAATCTGCATAATAGTTCGCAAATGGGATACTTTTTATAATTGAGTATACCTATCGCTACCAAAGAAATGTAAATTAAAATCAAGTGTTGTGTTTTACACTGGGTGAGTGTTGAAATTTATTACTTTTAACTGTACTAATGTAAATCAGTAGTTTGTTCATACATGCCTAATTTTACTGCGATTTACCTATCATGTAGCTAGAAACATGAAATTAATGTTAAGTAATTATTATTGCTAAATATCCGAAGTAATGTGAATTCTTTGTTCTCGTTAGCATAATATGGATCTACCTCCTGGTAAAAAAAACTACATTCGCATTTAGCTTTCTAGCTTAATTAAGAATCTATTATTATTACTGTTAATATCAAATAAACCCCAGCTATTTAAATGGCATTAAAATAGCCTTTTACATAATTTCCAATCTATGGAAATTATTTCATTGTTCACTTTTCACTTTCACTTTCACTTGCTTTTATTCTAAAAGTTGATATTGTGTGCTGCTGCAACATCATTGATCACTATTTAATGCTTTTGGTCGTCACCCCGCTAGTAGTGCTTCCACGTTCACTTCCCGCCGGATGTTGCAGTCAGTAACGATAAATTGGACTTTTCACCAAGTGTCCAAAATGGAAATTTTCAGGGATTCCGCGACCAGCCGAGCCTACTGATGGCTGGGACCGCCTGCATTTAATACTGCCGCACCACGATACCTGTGACGTCACCCCTGCACCCATCCCGCCGAGCAGTCGCCGACAGGGAAGTGATGTCCAATTAGACAGTGCGAAGTGTTCACGGCTTACCTAAACTACTCAGTGGAAATCTAGGACCACGATCCCTGAGATTTTATATTTTTTTAGTCTACCCACAAAGTGACGCTTTTATGTAATTTAGATTAATTAAAATTGTTAATTAGTATTCTTTTGTTTTCTTTTACTACAAGCGTGACAGTTGGTAGATATATAAACTATAAATAACGCCTCCCGAACAATTACACCATAAATCGTCTGCAATAGGCGCTAGGGCCTTTAGACAGAGTATACGCAATATCCAATATACCAAGTGTTTTAATAATAAATAGAAATATACGATGTAATTTTCTACCGAACGATTATTATATATATTCATTCTGTGCATAGAAATGATATGATACGTTGTTCGATGCTGTGAACGTTATACCATTTGTCATTCTAAGGAATATTAAACATTCCTAACAAACGAAGTACCTGCAGCTGCATCTCGCTGGCGCCGAACAGGTACTTGGAGGCGCAGAGCCGCTGCAACATGTGCTCTGGCATCGCCTCGCGCGTCTGGAAGTGCCGCGCGAACCGCCGCACCACCTGCGAGACAACGCTTGTATAACGATCACGAAGTGCTTACGTTGGCGAGGTAAATTTAACCCTGTGATATTTCTCTAAAGTTTAATACTAATACATTAGCAAATCATGTTATGGTGGGAATCGTTCTTCGAGTACGAAAGCTATTGTACCTATGAAAAATGCTATTGTCTTCATTGTGTACTAAGCCCACGATTGTTTACTTTAAAGTGGATGCCACTGTATGCAAACACTTTTGTCCCACGAAGGGTAACTTTATATTTAAAGCAAAAAGGTTCACATTAAAATAAAGGCCTCTAGAGGTATTATCAACTTCTTTTACAAAGGAACAATTGGCTTAACACTTCACAAGGAAAGATAATCGAGGTCGATGGGGCAGCGCGTGCCCGACACGTGCTGGTGGCGCGCGCGCCAGCATGGAGTGCAGCGCGTGCCCGACCTCGTGGAACATGTTGTCCACGGCTCACCTGCGGACTGCTGGCGAAGTACTCCATGAGCACGCTGGGCAGCTCGGCCAGGTCAGTGGGGCAGCGCGTGCCCGACACGTGCTGATGGCGCGCGCGCGCCAGCATGGAGTGCAGCGCGTGCCCGACCTCGTGGAACAGGTTGTCCACGGCTCACCTGCGGACTGCTGGCGAAGTACTCCATGAGCACGCTGGGCAGCTCGGCCAGGTCAGTGGGGCAGCGCGTGCCCGACACGTGCTGATGGCGCGCGCGCGCCAGCATGGAGTGCAGCGCGTGCCCGACCTCGTGGAACAGGTTGTCCACGGCTCACCTGCGGACTGCTGGCGAAGTACTCCATGAGCACGCTGGGCAGCTCGGCCAGGTCGGTGGGGCAGCGCGTGCCCGACCTCGTGGAACAGGTTGTCCACGGCTCACCTGCGGACTACTGGCGAAGTACTCCATGAGCACGCTGGGCAGCTCGGCCAGGTCGGTGGGGCAGCGCGCGCGCGCCAGCATGGAGTGCAGCGCGTGCCCGACCTCGTGGAACATGTTGTCCACGGCTCACCTGCGGACTGCTGGCGAAGTACTCCATGAGCACGCTGGGCAGCTCGGCCAGGTCGGTGGGGCAGCGCGTGCCCGACCTCGTGGAACATGTTGTCCACGGCTCACCTGCGGACTGCTGGCGAAGTACTCCATGAGCACGCTGGGCAGCTCGGCCAGGTCGGTGGGGCAGCGCGTGCCCGACCTCGTGGAACATGTTGTCCACGGCTCACCTGCGGACTGCTGGCGAAGTACTCCATGAGCACGCTGGGCAGCTCGGCCAGGTCGGTGGGGCAGCGCGTGCCCGACCTCGTGGAACATGTTGTCCACGGCTCACCTGCGGACTGCTGGCGAAGTACTCCATGAGCACGCTGGGCAGCTCGGCCAGGTCGGTGGGGCAGCGCGTGCCCGACACGTGCTGGTGGCGCGCGCGCGCCAGCATGGAGTGCAGCGCGTGCCCGACCTCGTGGAACATGTTGTCCACGGCTCACCTGCGGACTGCTGGCGAAGTACTCCATGAGCACGCTGGGCAGCTCGGCCAGGTCGGTGGGGCAGCGCGTGCCCGACACGTGCTGGTGGCGCGCGCGCGCCAGCATGGAGTGCAGCGCGTGCCCGACCTCGTGGAACAGGTTGTCCACGGCTCACCTGCGGACTGCTGGCGAAGTACTCCATGAGCACGCTGGGCAGCTCGGCCAGGTCGGTGGGGCAGCGCGTGCCCGACACGTGCTGGTGGCGCGCGCGCGCCAGCATGGAGTGCAGCGCGTGCCCGACCTCGTGGAACAGGTTGTCCACGGCTCACCTGCGGACTGCTGGCGAAGTACTCCATGAGCACGCTGGGCAGCTCGGCCAGGTCGGTGGGGCAGCGCGTGCCCGACACGTGCTGGTGGCGCGCGCGCGCCAGCATGGAGTGCAGCGCGTGCCCGACCTCGTGGAACAGGTTGTCCACGGCTCACCTGCGGACTGCTGGCGAAGTACTCCATGAGCACGCTGGGCAGCTCGGCCAGGTCGGTGGGGCAGCGCGTGCCCGACACGTGCTGGTGGCGCGCGCGCGCCAGCATGGAGTGCAGCGCGTGCCCGACCTCGTGGAACAGGTTGTCCACGGCTCACCTGCGGACTGCTGGCGAAGTACTCCATGAGCACGCTGGGCAGCTCGGCCAGGTCGGTGGGGCAGCGCGTGCCCGACACGTGCTGGTGGCGCGCGCGCGCCAGCATGGAGTGCAGCGCGTGCCCGACCTCGTGGAACAGGTTGTCCACGGCTCACCTGCGGACTGCTGGCGAAGTACTCCATGAGCACGCTGGGCAGCTCGGCCAGGTCGGTGGGGCAGCGCGTGCCCGACACGTGCTGGTGGCGCGCGCGCGCCAGCATGGAGTGCAGCGCGTGCCCGACCTCGTGGAACAGGTTGTCCACGGCTCACCTGCGGACTGCTGGCGAAGTACTCCATGAGCACGCTGGGCAGCTCGGCCAGGTCGGTGGGGCAGCGCGTGCCCGACACGTGCTGGTGGCGCGCGCGCGCCAGCATGGAGTGCAGCGCGTGCCCGACCTCGTGGAACAGGTTGTCCACGGCTCACCTGCGGACTGCTGGCGAAGTACTCCATGAGCACGCTGGGCAGCTCGGCCAGGTCGGTGGGGCAGCGCGTGCCCGACACGTGCTGGTGGCGCGCGCGCGCCAGCATGGAGTGCAGCGCGTGCCCGACCTCGTGGAACAGGTTGTCCACGGCTCACCTGCGGACTGCTGGCGAAGTACTCCATGAGCACGCTGGGCAGCTCGGCCAGGTCGGTGGGGCAGCGCGTGCCCGACACGTGCTGGTGGCGCGCGCGCGCCAGCATGGAGTGCAGCGCGTGCCCGACCTCGTGGAACAGGTTGTCCACGGCGCCGGGCGCCAGCAGCGCCGGGCCCGAGCGGTGCCCGCCGCTCAGCGACAGCATCACCACCACGATGGGGTTCTGAGGACAAACTAACATACATTCTATATATTTATACACAAAGATCAAAGCATAATTTAAAATTAAATTGTGATCACACGCAGTCACATCAGGACTCAAACCTGATACCTTTGAAGGCATCATCAACAATGAGATGGACAGACCAGATTAAAGCTGCAGAAGATGGACCACTAAACGTAAGCATAGAGAAGGTGTCTGTCAGAGGGGAATGGTGTTGTAAAGCTTGCTACTAACACCTGAAATTATGATCACGACCACTCTGTCAAGTGTAAGCGTTATAATGACGCCTCTTGTATAAATGCCTTATATTGATGTCATACTTAGTGTGATCTATGCTTTATGACAGACGTCGCGGATTTTGACAGGAGCAGTGATTTGATTAGGTGGGAAAGCATGACTTGTAATTGTTTACTGTTTGGTGCTGAGGACTGAGGACAATAAAACTAATTTACTCTGATATCTCCTGGTTTAATTGTTGAGCAGTTAAACAACTCAGAAGTGCGATTATCGGAATTCACTGCCTATTCCGTTCGGGTAAAACAACTAAAACCAACGTCATGGATCATGAGGATTCCGATGACAATAATTATGTCAGGAAAAGAAAATTGCGGTATCGGAAAAGGCCATTAAGTGATTACAAAAGGAGGTGTGAGCATTATCGAAGGAGCAGTGCGAGGGGCGGCAGCCACATTCACGGCAGAGACACAAAAGTAGCCGTAGTCATTGTCGACGTGTGTCAACGAGTGACGGCGAACGGAGAAGTAGATCGTGTGAGCGCCGACATCGAGGCTCACGGTCACGGCGTCGCGGTCGAAGACATAAAAACAAGGACCCAGGTGAAAAAACAAATAATGGACCAGCTCAAGGAGGTCTTTTGGGTAGCACGGACATTAATAAAAGTAATGTATTAAACATTTTGTCAGAATTAGTTAAATCTCTTAGTACCAAAAGACAGGAAGGAAACAAGTTTCCGGTTTTAGGTAATGTAATACCAGAATTCGACCCTATGATAAAAAGCCAAACGATACATATTTGGTTAAATAAGGTAGAAGAATGTGCCAAATTATATAAATGGGGCGATGACCAAATTATACATTATGCTTTGCCAAAGCTGGCGGGTGTTGCACGTACTTGGTATCAGGCTTTTCCTACTATGTCGTTTTCGTGGCCTGACTGGAAAAACAAGCTTATAGATTCATTCCCTAGTAGTGATGACTATGCTGAGCTACTAAATGAAATGTTATTAAAAAAGGTAAAATATAATGAATCACTTGAACTATATTTTAATGAGAAAATTAATTTGCTTCACCGTTGTGAAATAAAAGGTAAGCAAGCCGTTGACTGTTTGCTATATGGAATAGAAGACCGTTCTTTGAGACTAGGGGCGAAAGCTGCAAAATGCCAGGAACCGGAACAGGTTTTAGAATATTTTCAGTCAATAAATCAGCAGTCACATGAACCATTTAGAAACATACAAGATAAAAGGTCTTATACTCTAGTTACCAATCAGTCAGGGATTCATAAAATAATCAGTCAGCTACAAGCCAGTATGCCAGCAGCTATAACTTGTTTTAATTGCCAGGAGCCGGGTCACTACAGCTTTACATGCACAAAGAAAATTCTTAAATGTACACTTTGTCATCGATTAGGTCATACAAATGAAACCTGTAAAAAAGAAAGCAATAATTCTAGTGGCAAAAGTGGTAATATTACTGATGAAAAGAATGTCATGTAAATTAATACATATGTGTATTCCTGTTACCATGACAAGTATAAAATAAATTTAAAAATGTATGAAAGTATTTTCATCAGGAATTTTGACTTTGGTAGTCAATACACACTTTTATGTTATAGTGACTGTATACAATGGGGAATTAATTGGATAACTGACAATTTATAACTGTTACGAGGTACAGGAAATAATATTTTCTTAATTGGTATGGCTGATATAGCCTTTGAAATACAGGGCATCTCAGATAGATAATGTCATTAAGTACCCTGTTCTTGTTGGACACACTTTTACTGAGAAACCGGGAATCATAATTACTAAAAAGTGCCAGTCACTACTTTTTCAGAATAATACTCAAATGAAATAAAATGTTATTTTGAATAATGACATAGTCATCCCTCCGAAGGCATTGGTTGTAGCACCTGTTAAGTGCAAGTCGCAGTATGACATGGTTTAGGTTAATTTGACACTGCAGCACACCAAATTATACATACTATTTGATGCCCAGTGAATACAGTATTGATGGTGGTTATAGTAGAGTATTACACACAAGTCTTGAAGGTGGATCGTTGATTACTCTGCTATTCGTACGAACAACAGTTTAAATGTTAATTTATTAAATTGTGACAAATCCAATTTTGATGATGAGCTAAAACAACTTAAAATGTATGCATCATGCTTTTCTCGTAATTAAAAGATCTTGGGCTCACTAATGTAGTGCAACTGAATTGACAACAGTAGGCCAGTTGTGTACCGCCTTTATAGATTGTCCTATGTAGAAAGAAGACGCGTGGATCAATTGCAATGGTGCAAGAAATGTTCGACGCGGATATTGTTTGTAAATTCAGCTTCCCTAACGCTAGTTCTATTCTTCCTGTTGAAAAATATGGATATGAACAGTTCAGAGTAATGATGATGATGAGATAAATAGAATTAGAGAAATATTACAGGATAAAATACAAAAATTGCTGCTGACGTTCATAAAGACTATCACTTAAACGGTAACTATGCACATAAAATTGTTGATGGCGGAATACGTTGGGTAGTTCCAAAATCGGTTAGATGGCAAGTACTACAAATGAACCACGATGATGTTCAGCACTTTGGTTACGACAGAACGCTCATTAGAATTTGCGATAAGTTTTGGTTCCCCAAGTAAGACGTTTTATCAAAAAGTATGTAGAGACATGTCAGCAATGCGCGCATCATAAGAGAGTAAAGAAGGTATGCTCCATAGTGGCTTTAGATAAGATCCATCCTTGGTTGCATTTTAAGAGCTTGGACAGCGAGGGCAGCGAAAACGACATAAGCGACGATGCCGGTTTGAGTGAAGAATAATTAATGTTTCTAAAATTGTATGATGAGTGTGGTATCGTTCAAAAGTTATATGTTTCGATTAAATAATATAGATTATTTGGTTTATTCATGTTATATTTGTGTATAATTATATAATTCTAATCTGTGATAATTGAAAACCGTAAACATTGGAGATGTTATGAGCGATTAGCGTTGATTTAAATGACATTCGTGATTCGCAGATCATAACAAACAATGTCCTTTGTAATTTGTCCTATTACTGAGTGGTGAGTAGATAGGTTTGTTCCACCAGAGTAGAGTGAAATGTGTTGCATTGATGATTGCAGATCACAACAGACTACTTCCAAGACATTTGATATATGGAATTTTGGTGGTAGGTTGTGAGCAATCAGTGATGATGATAAACTGTTGATGAGCATACTGTAGCCGATGCAAGTTATGAGCAATCAGTGCGATAGCATCACATAGATGATTGCAGATCATAACAGACTGTGTCTTTGAAACATTAAAGTAGATACCATAAGTAGGCTTTGAGCGATCAGTGCTAGTCTAGATATTTAGCATAGATGGTCGCAGATCGAAGCAGACTACTCCAGATAGTAGAAATAGACAATAATTGCGTGACTGAACTGATGACAAATTTATCTTATATAAAAAAAAGACAAAGTTTTCATCTTAGGTACACTCACCACAATGATGTGCTATTATTATCCCCCGAAGTTGAGTAGAGGTCTCATTATGATAAAAGGGACTTAATTATGTAAAGATGTATCGATGCTAAGCTGCGGCAGCAGATTATGACTGACTATTGTATGACTATTGTTAGAAATTTCATTGTTGATGACTGAATATTTTAATGTGATTCGTTAAAGTTGTTTTATTAATGTTATTAATATATATCCCTATAATATGTTGTAATGGAAAGTGAGAGGACTCAGATAAGGATGGCCGAGTACGCCTCTTGTATAAATGCCTTATATTGATGTCATACTTAGTGTGATCTATGCTTTATGACAGACGTCGCGGGTTTTGACAGGAGCAGTGATTTGATTAGGTGGGAAAACATGACTTGTGATTGTTTACTGTTTGGTGCTGACGACAATAAAACTAATCTACTCTGATATCTCCTGGTTTAATTGTTGAGCAGTTAAACACAAAAGTGAAACGACGAAGAAGAAGACCTTAGGGTTACCAGGTGAACGTCTCAACCATTCGACCAGCGAGCATTGTACCGTACGCCTTGAATTCCCCATCCGCCTTAACCCCTGCACCTACTTTTATATTTTAAAAGAAATTTCAACATTCTCCTGCCCTTATCCAATTCGTTTGGGGTCGGCGCAGCATGTTTTTCCTTCCATACTTTCCTATAACCCGTCACGTTAATAAAGGGCTTTGACAGAATAACAGCGTTGCAGTTTCCTTTACATGCAACACCATGCTAAGTCAAAGCCTCTTCTTTATCGCACACATCGCTGGACTCTTTGAGGGCACCTTCACTCTGGTGTAATATATATAGGTACAATACATATGTCACTCTAGTTGCCAGCAAAGTCTTGTTGTGTGCGCTTTATAGAAGAAACGAGTTTTCTTTCTTTTTTATTAATTTTTCAGTTTCGTTTATGAGAAACTTTTTATAAGGCGTATCATTCACATTTGTGTTTATCAAAAAAATATGTAAATTCTATTAGATTTCAAATGTGACCAAATTTTACCGAGTTTTGAAAGAAAAGTAGTGGCTTATGTTAAGATAATCGTTGGCCAGCACACCCGTTGCACCAGACGCAGCTTATGTGGAGTCTTTGGGCAAATACGCCAGACAAACTAATTTAATATTTCAAAATATACAAAGTATAAAGAACAAGTCACACATCTTTGAAGAATTTGTCAGCAAAAACAATTTTATGGCTATATGTTTGACGGAAACATGGATTTCTGAATCACAGAAAAACCTGATCCACATAGAAGGATATGAGGTAGCAGCTGCATATCACCGGCAACAGCGACAAGGCGGCGGTGTGGCAATTCTACTAAAAGATGGAATCAGTTATATCAAAAGGCCAGATATTGCCGAGCTATCATGTGAAGCTAATATTGAATGCTGCGCTGTGGAAATACCCCAGTATGACCTTATTGTTATTAATATATATAGGCCCGACCGCGACGTGACCATATTTTTCAAAACATTAAGGAGTATACTAGAAAAAATTAAGTGTAAGGAATTAAAAAAGCGAATTATTATAGGCGGAGATTTCAACATAAACATGTTAAAATGCTCGCTAGATTCACGAAATCTTATTAATGAAATGTCTGCTTTTAATTTAAAACAATTAGTCAACAAGCCAACACGAATAAAAAGTAACTCCTCGACATGCATCGATTTAATATTTTCTAATTACACTGACCACACAATAAAAATACAGGACAACGGGCTCTCGGACCATAAAAGTGTGATATATTCCTTTCAATCCCAGTTAGCGGATAGTAAAAATATTAAAAATTTCTGTTACAAACGAATTTTCAGCGAGAAAAACATACAGCGTTTCAAAACAGCTGTTGGAAATATTAATTGGCAGGAAATATTTTCGGATAATTGTGATGCTAATCAAAACTATAATCTATTTCATAATCAATTACAGCAAATCCTTCACAATACCGTACCCGTACAACGCATAAATATCAAATGTCGCAATAGAAAACCGTGGTTAACCGTTGGAATTAAAACATCATGTAGGAACAAAAGACTTCTAAGAATACTAAAAAATCAATCAAAGGATAAAACATTAAACAACCACTTGAAAAAATATAGTAAAATATTAAAAAAATGCGTACAAGTATCCAAGAAACAAAATTATATCAGTGTAATTAAAAAAAGCTTCAAATAAGACTAAAATGATGTGGAACATAATAAAAGAAATGACTAAAAGGCAAAAAAATAACACAATTACCGAAAATGTGAAATTGAATCTCGACGGAGTTGTTACAGAATCGCCCAACCGTGTAGTAAATGCGTTTAATGATTACTTTGCGACTGTGGGTGAGTCACCGCTCGGCAGCGGCGCGCGCGCAAGCGGGCCGCTGCTAGTACCTGCGGGCCGGCCGGTGCATACACCCTCAATTAATTCACTGTACTTTCCACCCGTCACCGAAAATGAAATAATAAAAATTATTAACAGCTTATATAGCAAGCGTAGCTTTGGTAATGATAACATCCCACCATTTCTAATAAAACTATGCGTAGCGGAGCTAACCCCCCCACTTGTTAAATTAGTTAACCAGTCATTTTACGAAGGAATATTCCCGGACAGGCTTAAGATATCAAAAATTAAACCGATATATAAAAAAAGCGGAACAAAAACAGACGTTAGTCAGTTTAGACCGATAGCCCTCCTGCCGGCGATATCAAAAATCTTTGAAAAAATTATGGCTAACAGGTTGTACAGTTTTATAGAAAAATTTCAAATATTAGATAAGAGCCAATATGGCTTTAGGAAAAAACACTCCACTACTCTGGCGGTATATACTTACATACAAAACGTACTTAATATTGTTAATAATAAAAAATACGCAGTAGGTCTTCTGCTAGATTTATCCAAAGCTTACGATAAAGTCCCGCATAAAATATTGTTGGATAAATTATACGGATGCGGAGTTCGCGGTAACGAGCACAAATGGTTCCAGTCGTACCTCAGCAACCGTACTCAATACGTGGAGATTGAACATTACAATATAAAAACTGGCGAAGTCCTCTCTGTGGCGTCCAACACTCGCAAAATTAATACCTCAATCCCCCAGGGGAGCGTTTTGGGATGCGTTCTATTTATTTTATACGTCAATGACTTACCAAAAATACTTGACACCTCGTGCATAATGTTCGCAGATGACATCTCCTTAGTCTTTGAGTGTACTAATGGCACTGAATGTAACAGCAAGCTCAAAAATACTATGGAAACTGTATCAAGATGGCTCACAGATCACAATTTGGAAATCAACTTAAAAAAGACAAAATTAATACAATTTAAACCGCGGCAAAAAAATAAATTACTTTTCCACCTTTCTATGGATGGTGACACTGTAGAAGAGGTTAGTGCCTTTTCTTTGTTAGGTTTAACTATAGACTCAAATGTGGATTGGAAACAACACGTTCAAAATACTAGATTAAAGTTATCTCGTTTTATCTACGCTCTGAGTGTAATTAAAATCAACACTAACTATGAGGCAGCCCTAACATCATATTTTGCCCATGCATATGCGTGGCTCCGGTACGGGGTGGTCTTATGGGGCCACAGTACCGACGCTCACGACTTGTTCGTCATGCAAAAAAAGTGTCTGCGTATCCTCGCAAACATCCGCCCTCGGGACAGCTGTAGACCTCACTTTAACAAAAAAAGGCTTCTTACACTACCTTCGATCTACATCCTGGAAGTAGCTATGTTTGTAAAAAGTAATATACAACTCTTCAAACAAATTAAAGATGCCCCAAACAGGACTATCCAAACGCGTCATCAGAATAGACTAGCACTTCCAAAATCAAACTTACGAATGCATAGTAATAGCCCGCATTCCAGATTTATAAAAATTTTCAATAAGATTCCAGAACAAATTAAATCAGAAACTAGACTTAACACATTTAAACACCAACTAAAAACACTGTTAATCGATAAATGTTATTATGCTGTTGACGAATTCTTAAATGACGACACTTTGTAATATAATCAATAATTATTGTTACCTACTCTAAGCCTTATGTTAAACATGTTTAAATGATCAAATGAATTTACATTTACTTGACATTATTAAACATATCAATTTATATTCTATTGTAATTTTTTATTATTATTGTATAAATTCGTATCTCTGATGAAATTAAAATTGTACGTTATGAAATTGAAATTTTTTACACATTATTTATTACCTGTAATTATTATTATTATTTTGAATTTCCCTGGAATGCTTGATTTATTCATTTGATTATTTTAAAGTGTACAAATATATTATAATGCATGTTTGTACTTAGCAGATTAAGCATCATTTTGATTTTATGTCGTCATCGTTTTTATGTTGCCATGCCCTATCAGGGTTCATGTACTTAGTAATAAGTTTAGACCTTAAGAAGGTGTTGTGAAATGTACATGACTGCAATAAATAAATAAATAAATAAATAAATAAATAAATAAATAAATAAATAAATATCCTAGGACTGCCAGCCCCTTTGTTATGAAGAGATACAAAACATAGTCAGGCATAGAGATGATAATATAAATGGGTGGATCAACTTTTTCTAGTTGATATTCTGGGGTACACTACATAAATACGAAAAATTTAATTCCGATATACAGAATCACGAATTTTATAATACCGATTCTTATAATTCCGAATGGATCAAAATTCCGAATATGACAATTCCGATACATCATAAATCCAATTTTTATAAATCCGGAATTTAAAAATGGCTAACGTTTACATTTCCGATTTTCAAAATTCCGAATTTCAATACACCGAACAATAAAAAGTCCGACCGAATAAAAATCCGAAATATCAAAAGTACGAATTCCGAATACTAAAATGACAAATTTCAAAATTCCGGATATCATTACACCGACCAATAATAAATCCGACTAAACAAAAGCCCGAAACATCAGAATAACCTAACCTACAGTTTTCGGTTTTTGACCCAAGTTCCATTTTATCAATTGTGTATATACACAAGCAAGCACTTTATGGTCACAATACAAACCTAACCTAACCTACAGTTTTCGGTTTTTTATTACAATTGTTAAAAATCACGAACTTTATATTACCGAATGTCAAAATTCCGATTATTAAAAATCACGAACTTTATATTTCCGAATGTCAAAATTTCGAATTAGCAATGTCATTTCGGATAATTAAAATTCGAATTATTACTTCTCGGGGTAAAAGAACATCGGGCTTTTGATTGTTCGGGATTATAAACATCGGAATATAAAAAATCGGATTCTTTATATTCGGTAAACTAAATTTCGTGCTTTTCAATAATCGATATTTTAATACAAAAGCAATATAAAATTCGGAATTTTGACAATCGGAAAAAGGAAATTCGGATTAACATATTTCGGATTATTTGGTGTTCCCGATATTCTGTCCGGTAACACAGGATACAATAGTAACACACTACCGACATGGGCCCTTAAAAATGAACTATATTTGCTTGAAGAAAATATTTTTTTACCATTATATCGTTTAAAATCGTAGTTTTAATGACACAGGAGACGTATCCAGAAAAAGGTACAGAAAAAATTGATTAACCTAAATATGCAATAATGAATAGCCCAGATGCCGCTGTAACGACTAAAGTCAGGATGTAAGAGACTCGCTTTCAAAAAGAAAAAAAACTGAAAACTAGCCAAGAGCATGTCCGACCATGACGATAGGGTTCCGCAGCCATTCATACAAAAAATGTTCTATAGATGACAAAAATACAATATGAAAAAGGGTACTAGCAGCAGCAGGTACTGGTGGCAAAGGGTTGCCCTCAAGGGGGTGTCCTCTCGCCACTTCTGTGGAACTTGGTGGTGAACGACCTTATCGCGACACTAAACCACAATCATTACTACACAGTAGGATATGCTGACGACATATTGATACTGACGAGCGGCAATCACACAGGTACGGTATGTGACGTTACTCGCTCTGCACTGGCCATCGTGGAACTCTGGTGCAATAACAACGAATTGCCGGTCAATCCAAGGAAGATTGAACTGGTAATGTTCACTAACAAACGCAACCTGGGCAACTACCGACTCCCCAAATTGTTCAATACAGAGCTCCAACTATCTACAGAGGTCAAGTATCTAGGGGTAATACTAGACACCAAGCTATATTGGAGCAGCCACTTAAACAAAAAAATTGGCAAAGCTACAATCGCTTTCTGGCAATGTCGTAGAATGGTAAGTAAAACTTGGGAGTTGAATCCCAAGATCACTCTATGGCTATATCAGGCAGTCATTCGACCAATGGTAACCTAAGGTGCGGTAGTATGGTGGCTACGAAAGAAACTATCCACCGTTGAAGCCAAACTACAACGACTCCAGAGGTTAGCATGTACGGTGGCCGCAAGTTGCATGAGGACCACACCTACTGCAGCCCTGGAAGTAATATTAGGCCTGCCGCCGCTGCATCTCTTCGTCAAACAGGAGGCGGCAGCCACGGAGGTACGTCTTAAAAAACTGAACCTCTGGAAAGCAGTTAGGGTTCCAGATACCGAAATCCTCAGCGAGGCCATACGTAAGGAACCGCTGATCGAAGCAGCGACCAATAGGATACCCAAGCAATTCATCTTCAACAAAATATACAAAATTCAACTGTATGAGGGTCTTGGGGAAAGGAAGGAGCTGAGAATTTTCACAGACGGGTCCAAAACAAGGTCAGGCACTGGCTCTAAAGCATTCTCAGAGAACCTAAACATACGCATCTCGACGCCATTAGGAGCTCACAACACAGTCTTTCAGGCAGAATGTATGGGTATTATAATGTCTACACATGCAATCATCTCAAGGAAGGTAACGGACTACCCCATCCGCATACTCTACGACAGCCGATCTGTTTTACAGGCAGAGCTACACCGTTACCTCAGCGCTAATATACGAGTGTCACCGAGCCCTGTCAGAGGTATGTACCAATAACAGTATTGCCCTGCAGTGGATCAAAGGCCACAGCGACTCGCGTGGAAACGACGCAGCAGACGAATTGGCAAGAGGGGATTCGGAAATGGATGTGGAGGGACCCGAACCTATTATACCTCTACCATTCGCCTGGCTGCGAAGCACACTGCGGAAAAACACGAAGACCGAACAGCAACAATACTGGTCCAACTTAGGCACATGCAGGCAAACCAGGGAGGCCATCACGACAATCTGCCCCGGATTGTCCCGTAAGCTGAGACAGCTAAAGAGGCCTCAGCTCCGACTCGTAACTGGAGCAATAACTGGACATGCCTTATTAAACTTATTTACTCTAGGTGTCACTAACAGGCCTCTTTGCAGGGCCTGCATGGAAGTAGAAGAAACAGCCGCCCACGTCATTCTCGAATGCCCAGGGGTGACGCCAAGTACCGGGCACAATACCTCGGATATTCCGAGGTCACTCCCAGAAATCGTCGGCAACATGAAGTGTCTGCTAGGCTTCCTGGTAGAGTTGGGTTGGCAAGAGTAGTGCCACCAACCCATCACGCCAAATAGGCGCACCATAGACGTCGAGTTGCGGAAAACCAGACCGGGTAAACCTACAAGGGTACTAGCAAAAGAGTCCTTTGGCTGAGAAGCTTAGTTTTTCGGCAATAACTCAAAAACGGTATATCCGATATCTGACCATGTTGAAAATAATTTTAGTTGAAACTATTTATTAAGTTTTATGTTTCAAATTTTTTTCTTATTTTTTTGACGTACGGTTTAGAAAATAGAGGGGGCAGAGACGACATTTATGCTACTTTCGAAGCCATTTTAAAAGAACTGTCGAAATATGTCCCACACATTTCAGTTTCGTTTAGATGAATGGAACTCGTGTAGTTGTCAGAGGAGTTTTTTTTTCATCTTCATCATATCAGCCTATAAACGTCCAGTGCTGGAGAAAAAAATCTCCCCCAAGGATCTCCACAACGTCCGGCCGTGAGCCGCTCTCATCCATCGGTTTCCCACGATCTTGACCAGTCCATCCTGTTGGAGGCCTTCCCACACTGCGTCGAACTGTATTTATTTAGTGTCATAATATTCTTACGCCGGTGGCTTAAGTGCAAAGCTTTGATCGTTGGAGGCGTTTTCAACAGGCTGAAATACCGTTTCAGGCCGTTTCAGAGGGTGCTCTATCACATACCATATTATCAACATTTCACGCCTGAAACATGTTTCAGCCCGTTTCAGGCCACCCTCTATCAGATGACGAAATATCCTGAAAACCCATTTACAGACGTTACATTTCAGTACATAACGAAATTTTCAGTAGGAGAGAAAGAGATGGCATGATTCGAAAGAGACAGCTTATACTGAGAACATTCTAGAAGGGTGTGACAGAGACAAAGATAGTAGTAAGCTGAACATTCGCGAAGTGTGAGCGAGACGGCAGTCGGAAGGTTCCCGAACAATCTTGTACTACGTAGTAGGTACCTATAGCAAGACTTTCCACGACTTGTTTATGTCAAGTACGAACGTTCCAGAAGACCTCAAGACCAATATACTTTAACGTGACGAGCCATGCCGAGTTTCAGTTTACCTTGGGAAGCGAACGAGATAACATCGAGAAGGAGCAACTGCGACTGGAGTGTTCAAGTGTGAAATAACTTAAGTGTTTTAATAGTGTATTAACGTAAAGTGACTGAGTGGAAATAATTCCTACTTTTATTCATCGGTGTAATAAGTGCTTTTCAATCATGGTTTTATTAGCTATGGCCGACCTGGTAGCTTCCGTCGGGCAGCAGCTTGCCGCCCTGTATGGTGAAGTGGCAGTCCTGGTGCGGCTTGCCTCGCCGCTCGTACAGGTCGCAGTATATGTGCCCCAGCACGCCCTCGCTCTCGTGCACCACGGCCAGCTTGTACACGTCCGGTGCCCACGACTCGCCTGCAGACAAACAAATACCGTGAATTGGGGTTACTTTGATCGACGGGGTAACATTGATCATTATAACTTGAAGGATTGTATTTCTGAACGCGTCAAAAATGTTCTTTTAACGAGGTTGCCATCCTTAACAATAAATTCTCATAAACGCGTTTACAAAAAAAATTCTTATGGATTAAAAATGAGTGATCAATGTTACCCCGTTGATCAAAGTAACCCCAATGCACGGTACTTTAGACAGATCTTACTGGCACAGATTAGATAATACGTATAACCAGATATTTCACTCTCGCGTAATTTCATCCAAAAAAACCGGCCATGAGCATGTCGGACCATGCTCAGTGTAAGTTCCGCAGCCGTTCATACAAAAAAAAATGCACTACAGATGAAAAAAATACGACGTGAAAAATGGCACTAGCAAAAGAGCGTATCTCCACGGCACTTACGTCCCTTTGCACAGTTTTTCAGCAATAACTCAAAAACGGTATATCCGATCAAGTTGAAAATAATTTTCGTTGGAAGTATTTAGTATGCTTTAACTTAGAAAATAGATAAATGGGGAGTATACAATGTATGCTAATTTCGGAGCGATTATTTCCGAAAACATTGACTGTAGTAGTTTTGGTTACATTTATGGAGCGCCCCCCCGAGAAATGTACATATTATTTATTTAACTAGTTTTTAGTAAAATGCGAGTGACATACGGACGGACGGACATGACAAAACTATAAGGGTTCCCAGGGGCGTATTTTGAAACCATATTTTCCACTTTTTTTTTTCACTACATCTGTAACCTACTGACCTGGTAGCATCTCTTCAGACTGCAAACTGATACCATACAGCTCCTGACACAGCATATTCAGACCTTCCATACACCCGCCTAAAGAGAAGTACGGACTGAAGTCTGAATTAGCGACATTTAGCAGCTGGGTCTTGGCCTTGTGGGTGAAGTACGGGGTGTCCCAACAGGATAACGTGTCGAGGTACGGGGTTTCCTTTTTCTTCATCTTCAGCATGGCGTCGAAGTCCATTTTGGCGCGGTCGTACAGGTTGTCTGAGAGGATGTCGAGGAACTGTCGGACGTTCGCGGCTGTCTCCATGGTGCTGGCTTTTATTGCTCTGTAACAAATATTAATTATGTCGTAAAAATTAATAACGTAAAATTTGCTGTTGAAGATATATAAAGTCACCTCGAATGTAACGCATTAATCTGGAGTCCACATGAAGCTAAATACAAGATAATTTTGGAACGTATCCAAAATAAATACGTTAGATTTCTATATTTAAAACTATATGGTGTGTATCCCGGATACCCTTTGTTGTATCCCACACTCCAGCGTCCAGCGTGGTCGTCAGCAGCTCGTCCTGTTGACTGTCTGGTGCTAGGTACAGTCTGTATACAGTCACCCACCTGTCGGCGTAGCAGCCGAACCCGCAGAGCTCGGCGAGCTCGTGTCGCGCGTCCAGCGTGGTCGTCAGCAGCTCGTCCTGTTGACTGTCCGGTGCTAGGTACAGTCTGTATACAGTCACCCACCTGTCGGCGTAGCAGCCGAACCCGCACAGCTCGGCGAGCTCGTGTCGTGCGTCCAGCGTGGTCGTCAGCAGCTCGTCCTGTTGACTGTCCGGTGCTAGGTACAGTCTATATGCCGCCTCTCGTGCTGCTGCCTCGCCGCACTCTGCGTACACTCCGCTCACGATTATGTCGTCGCCTTCTGTACTGAAGCTGGAGCAAAATAATAAATTAGGAATTTTATCATAATATGCAATTTTTTTTTTTTACTGTCCGAGCAGAACAATTTTGCAAAGTCGTTCAGGTTCACAAACCCAAAAAATGATACCCTATACAACCGTATCAATCATCAAAGATCATCATCGAAGATATCGCGCCACCCGCCTCGGCCGCGCGGCGTCGACTATGAAACGGTGGGCACCGTTACATGGCCGTTTTATCTCAGCATCAGATTATTCAAGCCCAATAACCTCAAAAACGACACCTATGCTGATATTTTCTCGACGCTCGCCTTGAATAGTTGTTTAGTCCGCAGTATCAAGCTGTTCGAGCCCAAAAACCTAGAAAATGACATCCGTTAGGACTGTTCCTGTCCACACTTACAACTGCCTCACGCCCTGTGGAACGGCCTGCCGCGTCACCCTCCTTGGGCGCGCGGCGCCGGCCATGAACCGCTGCCCAGTTTGCAGGATGAGGTTGTTTAGCCCCACGACTTTCTTCCTCTTCTGGTCCTCAAGCTGGATGCCGCTCTGCTCGAAGTCGAACAGGAACAGTTCCGCAAGGTGCTGGTCGCCAGAGGTGCCGCGCTTGACGGAGTCGCGGAGCGCTTCGTATAGGCCTTTGTGGGTGTTTAATCTGAAAAAAAAAATATGCGTATGGTCGTTAAGTTTTTGCTTTGGCGATTTCATATAAGAAACCCCACTTATTTACTACAGGAAACACATTAATTACCTACCGTAAAATGGTGCTACTTTGCTCCAATTTAGAAAACAAGAAACTATTCTGGCATTTCTAATTTTAGTCTTACAAATAACTAAAAATAGTATATTTCTTAACGCGTTGTAAATTTCAAAAACATAAACGTTAAATATGAAATAATAAATTAAGAGCAACATTACACATAGACTAGGCAAACTTTTCTCCTCCTTACTAAATGTTCTTGGAACAAAGTTAGGTCAAATCTGCACATTAAATGGTAATCATAGCACAGAAACTAATTCCGGAGCACTAAAAAACAGTAGAGTGACCGTTTGTCATCACACATTTCAGGCGTGTTCTTAATTCTCTTGACTCATTAGCATCCTTATCCTTGGGAGAGCAAAGTAGGACCAGTTTACGGTATGGTTCTTATTTTTTTTTTATATCAGAATAATGCCATTCATTATATAAATTGCCAAATCGTTGTTAAGTACAATTGAATTACAAATCGAAATATCATTTTAAAAAATCGGGCAAGTGCGACTCGGACTTATTTTAATTTAAATGCCAAATTTATGATTTCGCATCCCTCGTATGCGATATCATAAATTTGGCATTTTATTAATTTTGTTTTATTAGATAAGCGCTTTTAATAATGCTAAGTAGTACACTTAAGATCGTCGACGTAGATCAAATAACCTTTTCTAAGCGCTTAAAAAGCCGTTCGAAAAGGCCACCTCATGAAGGGTTTTCCCTTTCCACGCTTCAGCAATTTTTATCCTTTAACTAAAAACATATAACTAATTATTGCAACGCTTGACGACTGGACGCTTAGCGGTGTCGGCACTGGTGTCGATGGGTAACGATAAAGCTTCGACACCTCTGACATTGCCTCCAAGTCACCGTCGCTTGCGATTAAAAATCAGCACTTAATTTAATTTCGGACGAAAGGGGTATCCTTTTGACCGGTTGAGATCAGCGGGACTAACGTTGCCTGCGAAGGTTAAGGTCCAGGATTAAAATCCCGGTAAGGGCAAATATTTGTGTGATGAGCATAAAAATTTGTTCCTGAGTTTTGGATGATTCCTATGTAAATAATTAAATATATCATCGTCCAGTATCCATATCACAAGCCTTATTGAGCTTACCACGGGACTAAAAATTGTCTCGTAATATTTACTTATCACCTGCTCTCAGGGAAACCCCTTCATAAAACTAAGTAAAATGAATGGGATATCAATCGATAAGGTAAGCACCTTTGCGCTATTCAATGAAAAATTAAGCCGTTCAAAGTTTTTTTCTTGGGAAGGGATGGTTGGGTCCCTGGGCCAAGGTCCACGTTGAGCCAGAGCCCAACTACAACTAGCTCAGGAGCTAGTGTAGTAAGATTACTCACTTCTCCACCACACCGCTGACGCTGATGCAGGCGTCCTCGGCGGCGGCGGCGAAGTGCGACTGCGGGTGCGCGATCCGCACGAACTCCGCCAGGTCCGCCACCTACACAAATGCATACATTTTTCACTTATCATGCACCAAAACTGGGTCATAAAGCTTCGCGTTCGCTCTAATGTCAAAGAAGGCATATGGTAGAGGACTATATAACCACACTGTGGACACTCCCTGCCGCCCGCCGCCCGCAAGCTCCGGCAACCCGCGCTCTTCCCGCTCACAGTTCAGTTACCTCAGCCGGTAAATGCGAGGTAACCGAGCGCGGGTGGGCGGCACTTTCAGGGAGCGTCCATACTGTACGTTTCTCCTCCATACTCTTTATTATACTGTGATATAACAGACAAAAATGCATGGCCCAGAACAGTAAGCAAATAACTTACTTTTACCGGGACACGGTTCTTACTTCTTATAAGAAGGCATATCAAACGTTAGGCACTAGTCCCACCGCCGGCGATAAGCGATGAGCTATCGGCGATTTTCTCGCCCATGAAACGAACAAAAGATAATGGCTCCCGTGTAAATAAAAAGATTGCCGGCGGTGTGAACAGACAGGTATAAACTATAAATATATAACTCTCTCTTTTATTTACACGAAAGCGATTATCTTTTGTTCGTTTCTTGAGCTAGAAAATAGCCGATAGCTCAAAGCTTACTCGCTCACGGTGGGACCAGTGCCTTACGTAAGTTGTTTAAAAAAATCATATTTAGCTTTTTTCTTCTATTATATTATATGTTAACTATTATAAGTTTTGATATGTTTTCTTAGAGAATAACCCTCTTTTTTACTTCAGCGTAGTCGGGTAAAATGTATCCTATAACCATGTGTGGATGCCCAGCTACCCCTGCACCAACAATAGCTGATAGCCGTTTTGGCATGAATCCACAACGACACCTACAAAAAATCGATTTCAGCTACTTTCAAATAGTCACTTATATTTTTGAAAATAATTTTAATGTAAAGACATTCCAGTTGTACAACTTTATAATAGTATAGATATCAGTGATTTTAAGTATACATAATATACATGTATTACACAAACTGTGGCGGCGTAAGGCGTGGGCGACGTGGGCCACCGCCTACGGCCTAGCGGTACAAGGGGCCTCGCGCCTCAAAAATTTTTTCACTTTTCCTGCTCAAAAAGTAGGTTATACGAGTATTAGCTTCGCGAAGCGATAGTACATTTAGCCCCTAGGGTTTAACAGAAAGCCATATAATCCCATACAAATTTCTATGAAACTGAAAAAAAAACTTGCGGCCAGCTACATTCTACTTACGAATAATTAAAAACAAACAAACCAACATCATCAGATTGGCCAAAATTTCTGATCGTATTGCAGCCCTTCACATTAAAAAGTAAAAATTGTCTATGGCCATTATAAGTTTAAAAAAATATATAAGCTGTCAATTTAACTATAAAGAATTGCTCAAACAGTACTTTTTATTTTTCATGAAATATACAATTTAGTGTTAAGTCTTTTTTATTTTCTCGCAGTCGAAGTGAAAAGCAGAGTGTTTAACAGGTGGCTAAAAGCCATTATGACACTCAGACATATTTGTCCTCGCTCACTTCGTGAGCTCGTCTAAATAATCACTTCGTGTCATAATGGCTTATTTTAGCCCCTTGTCAAACAATCTACTATTATGCATTGCTTCAAAGCGAGAATAAAATAAAAACGGTCGCCACAGAACAGCGCCTCGCGAAATCTGTCTTGCCGACATCAAATTTAGGTCTTGCCCCGCCACTGTACACAGAGGAGGAGAAGCGAACAATGCAAGCATCGCTTTCGAGTGGAAGTTGCCGGATGGAAGGCGAACTTCTTCGAGAACAAGCTGCGAGCCATCGGACTGAGCTGGAGCGCGGCCAAGTTATCATCATCAGCCAAAATACGTCCACTGCTGCATAGGCCTCCCCTAAAGAACGCCACCACCGGTCCTGCGCCCCTGCATCCAGCGGACTCTAGCGACCATCACCAGGGCAGCATGGACTGCGTCTTCCAGTACGGGGTCACTACTCGTCGGCTCCTGCAGCATCGGTTCTCGAGCAATGTGCCCTCTGCCACTTAAGTTTTGCAATTTTTCAAGCTATGTTGACACCTAGTGCTTTTGAGGATAGACTGGCGCATGCTTGGATTGACTATCCCTCCATAGGGACCTCAGCTCCTCCCCTGGGGTGTCATAGAACAACAACATATAATAGTACCTTGCATAGTGTATCTGATAGCTCATCGAACACTTCCACCATAGGTCGCGCGGGCCCCGATGTGGCTTCCTCAATCAGCCGATCTGTCGCCGAGATCGCCTGCTCCTTCAGGATGTTGAAGCCTTCGAAGCTAGTCAGCTCTGGTTTGTTGAAGAGACCCTGGAAATTAAGGAGGAGAATGAATAAAAATATTTTTCAAGGAAGTAATATTAAATCAGAAAAGAAATAGATATAAAAGCTTGAAGAAGAATAAAGGTGTTTTTGCTTTACCATAGTTGGATAAATCATATTGTATATACCATATTACAGCACTTATGGTTGCCTATACGCCCATGTAGTGTAGGTATATGCAGGTACATTCCACCAGAATGTCGGGTACGTGACGCCATTTTTTTCATACTGCTAAGAAAGTTAGGAAGTAAATTTTTGATATGACAATATTTTAGAACTTGACTTTTGTATTGAGGTAGACGTTCTGGTGGAATGCGCCTGCACTTGTTTATGCATGATTATAGTTGGAAACTTGATAATAGTACCAATAGATTAGTTATCTTGTGTGACAATGTGTCACACCTGTCCTACACATGGTCATGCATAGTTAGGGATATTTCTGCGTAACACTCGCAAACCTATCGCCGCGAGATGAAGATAAGGAGACCGCGCAACACCGGCACACATGTGTGGAGGCAGTTCATGATGCAGTAGATACGTACAGTCCGCTCCCGCAGCGAGTCGAAGATGGGCCGGGAGTTGGGGCGCGTGTTAAAGGCCGTGGCCAGCGGGGACCATGTGGAGACCGCGCGGCGAGCGCCCCCCTGCAGCGCCCATGTCGGTTTCAAAAGCTTCATGTCAATGCATCTGGAGAAAGTAAATTACATCTGTTGAAACTAGTGCCCTTACATTTACAAATACAAATACAACATACTCTTTATTGCACACCTCAGATACACAGAAATACAGAACATGACAGTAACATTCGAATTAGCAGAGGTAAACAACAGGCGGTCTTATCGCTAAATATTGTTTAAAAGACAACAATTTTACTTGAGTAGGTGGCGAGAAACAGTGATGAAGCAAAACAAAAAACTCATATAGACACATGTATACGCAATAAACATACACATATAAGATTGCGTAAATAAACATACATAAATACTTATACATAATAGATATAACATATGCAAAGTAAATAAATAAATAACCATAACAGTGTCAGCCGCAAAGTTGAGAAAGTGATTTCAATAGCAGTGTGTTAAGGGAGAGACAGGTAATGTTTTTTAAGGTGTGCCTTAAATGTTGCAAGGGTCTGGGCACGGTTCAAGTCATGAGGTAGAGAGTTCCACAGTAGAGTTTCCTGGAATTTGAAAGAACTATTGAAAAATTTGGAGGATGAAGAGGGGACAGCAAGAAGCAAATTTTGAACGGACCTAACAGATCGCAAATAACTGAAACGCTCTTTAAGGTAGCGGGGAGTTGCGGGATTAAAAAGTACGCTATACAGAAGAGACAGGATATGAGAGTTACGACGATAGCGGATTGGAAGCCAATTAAGCTGAGACCTGAAGATGGAAACATGGTCATACTTGCGTAACCCAGATATGAACCGAAAGCAGATGTTTTGGATGCGCTCAAGCTTATTGAGCTGTTCTTCAGTGAGGTCAAGATAGGAAATATCAGCACAATCCAAAATAGGGAGAAGTAATGTTTGAGAAAACGCAATTTTAGTGGTGATGGGGAGAAAATTACTAAGTCCTCTAAGAAAGCCTACTGCCGCAAACATCTTCCTGCTAACCTCATTAACCTGTGGCACCCAAGATAAAGTGCGATCGAAGATAATACCGAGGTTCATGACTTGCTGCGAAAAGGGTATAAATACGCCATTAAAGCATATGGGTAGGACATTATCGAAGTCAACCCTGGAGATCAGCTTAGAACTGCCAATAATTATAGCTTGAGTCTTAGCAGGATTGACCTTAAGACCAAACCTACGAACTCCAGTTTAGGATGTGCTCCAAATCGTTATTTACTTCACTTATGACAGACACAAGATCACCGAGTAACCCCTGCAAATAAATTTGGAGATTGTCAGCATAAAGGTGATAATGTGATGAAAGGTTATGCGAAATAGAATTTATAAAAATTTAAAACAGCAAAGGGGACAGCACTCCACCCTGAGGAACCCCGGCCAGCGTGCTGCACCAAGAGGAACAGGAATCATCCACCGTAATTCGTTGCCGACGATCATTTAAGTAACTACGAAACCAGTCAATTACCGCAGGAGATATGTTAAGAGAACGTAGTACTCCAAGTAATAAATCAAAATCAACAGTGTTGAATGCATTGCTATAATCAAGCAGCGTTAACACCGTTAATTTCCGATTGTCCATGTCTGCCCGAATGTCATCTGTAATCGTAACAAGTGCGGTCACTGTACTATGACCAGGACGGAAACCAGACTGAAATGGATTCAGAAGTTCATTCCTATTTAAATAGGACGTCAACTGTTGCTGTACCAGACGTTCAAGTACTTAGGAAAGGAATGGGAGGATTTACCCATTTTTTTGCCTTTAACTTAAGTACTAGTAAGTAAAATGTATGGCATGCATATAGTAAATTTATAGGTCAGAAAATGATGTCCATGACTCATCTGTAAAGGGTCTTATTTCAAAATGGCCCAATAACTAACAGGGCTGAAAGTTATATTATTTTGTTATATTGATGTGTTTACAATCAGCTGCATAGCTTGGCGTAGGCGAAGCGGGCCCTCGCCCACGTCCTCGCCATTGAAGGGGCCTTGCTCAAAGCCTCCTTGTGGATGATGAACATTCTCTTGAAAGAAAAAGGACCCGCTTCTGACTGAGCCTTGGATTGAGCCCTCGTCCAGATAAGTTCATGCTACACCGCTGTTTACAATAAGTGCAATGTTTTCAGTGAACAGAGGTCATCTTGTATCATTGAAATTAACATACATTGACTATGGTCAACATAGAAAGTGATCAGTTTTTTTTTGTCAGAGTGATTTAAGTCTTAACTCAAAGAGTATAGTTACTTCTTGCATTACTAAAAAAATATCTCTGGTCACTTTCTGCAAAACAACTTCCAATACTTGAATTTTTGTTATATTATTGTGGGAAGTTGGGGTGGTTTGGATTGTTACACCACTTTAAATAAGAGCAAGGAGGATAATAAATATCAAGAAAAAGAGATGGACAAAGTCAGAGAACGCTTCTGCCAATGCTCAAATTTAAACCAAAGAATAAAAACTCGCCGAGTGCGAGTCGGACTTGCGTACTGAGGGCTCTTTACAAAACATACGCTACAAATGGCCGTAACTATGAAAATCCAGTGTTAGCAGAGCCCTACTCCTAAGCTAAATGTATGTGGCGCTCGATCATTTTATATTGGTTACTGACATAGACAAACCAACATAAAAAATAGTTCTCAGATTTATTTTATTGATTGTGCAATACAAGCATCTTTTATACCAAATTTCAAGTTTCTAGAACAACTGGAAGTACCCTATTACCCCAAAATTACATTTCATGGTACTTCACACTCAAGTTTTGATTAAAGATAAATAAAAAGTCATTAATAATAACTGAATTAACTTTAAGATACAATGATAAGTGCTTATGCACTGGTTGTATGTTTACATTCATATCCATAGTTTATTTTTATTTTATTATTATTTATTATTATAGGTTAACTCTTAGGTAACATTCGTTATTTGTTCTATGAGATCAGCCATATGGAATAATTTGCACAGTTGCACACGATCGAGGTCAAGATCGGACGTCTTGTTTATAAGATCTTTATAAGGCATAGGACAAATTTAGCAATAACTCAATGAACTCGCGTAGGACGTAAGAGGTAACTTACCAAATGGTATAAATACATACGAAAACCTTCTGAATATTTAGATGCTCAGATAAAGTTGGTGAAATGTCTGTTACGCTACTTTTAAATAAACGATTTGTTATGGTTATTATTTTAAAAAGAATATATTACAAAATATTTCACTATTTGACAGAAGTTTTATATAATCCGACTAATTTGAAAAGCTTCTGGCTTCTTTACCTTGTTTTTTTTTCTAAATGCGTTCGAAAACGATTATATTTTTTCAACATTTACTATGGCTTACTTGTCAGTTTTTGTACGTGGGTTTAAGTATAAATAAACTAATAAATGATGCTGCGAATTATGCTTACTTCGTTTTATCGCAATCACAAAGTAAAGTGTTTTTAGAAAATTAATCTTTTCACAATGTTTTCGACATATGACATTATGTTATAGTACATATACTAATAAACCAAAAAAAGGATTCCAATATGTACATTTTTTTTGTAACGATTAGTATTTTCATTTAATAAATAACAAGGTTTTCCATTCAGAACGCGTTCCGTAAAGGTCCGAATTGTTGAGTAATTATAAGATTGAAACATTTAACTAATTAAATTGAAAGAGCTTATTATCCATATCATGATTATTTCTATTAAAAAATGCTTCCATTCTTTCACTGATCATGGCAACGTTAGTGTCTTATGCAATTAAAGTCAATGTAATTTGGGTTCAGTCGCACAATGCGGACTACTGGAGATGACATGGGGATATCTTTTTTATTTGGTCGCTTGCTAATCAAAGTGACAACTTCTCAAAAATAATATGTCAACAAATGCCATTCATAAGTCATCGCGAAATTAGTCGTTTGTGTATGCTTTGAAAATAATTGATATGTAGTTTACGACAATAATAACGCAATTCTAAAAATCAAGCTAGTTAAAGACTAATGATATCTGTTATTTAGTTACAATGGTGAGATATGCATGCTCTATAAAATGTTCATGATTGGATTTATAGTTGGCGCGCTCTACTGGTCAAACGCAACGTGGGTAGATATTTTGTTATTGTTTTAATATATTTTTCTAGTCTACCCCGCCGCCACAGCATCCTCAGGCGCGGCGCTCCGCTGGCGATACTAAGAAATCTACCCCACCGGCTACAACAATGGTCACTAGGAACGGCGCCCGCAAAGCAAAAATTCAGACTCGAGCGATGTCTTCAGGAGCTAAAGTGAGTCCATTAAATTAAACGACCAACTATCGGACATTTTTACACTCATAATTACTTACAGTGTTCTTGAAACTAAATTATTCATTGTGTTTTTACTAACTGAGCTCTGGCTAGGATCATTAGATTGATCACTCTTAAGAAATACTAGTGTTTTGTTAGAATATTTAAGTTTGTGTTAAATGTTTTTATCGGGCCTTGGTAAGTAGTACCATTTTTGCCCATAGATTAAATAAAAAAGTTTATTAAGATTAATTAAGATTTAATAAGGCAACACTCACATTTCAGATAACAAGATCTTATCATTTTCTTTAAGTCAGTATAGAGTTCGTGATTGCCGTTTACAAACCATGTAAGTGTTTATCATCTTGTTTAACATCATCATTATATTCAGAAAAAATAATTAAAAGCTGATTAAATTAAATGTATGTGAATGTTAAACATGCTTTACAACATGAAACAGTAGATATTAGCAAAACAGTCCATTGTATGCAATAATGAATGAAAACTTAAAAGAAGATAATTTAAATAAACGTCTTGCTGGAGTGGGCTTATTATGAGATGTTGACTTATGAAAGACTAGCCCGCAAAGACTACCTGACAAAGTAGTTGAATAATTTTAACTGGTTGTATGAATAAATTAACAATATGATAAGCTTGGTTAAATTCAAACTTACTTGACTATGGTGAAACATAATGAGGGATTATGAGTGTTTTTCATGTTACAGGCAGTGTCAGATGGTTTCTATTATTATATGTGAATTGAACCCTGTGCTGCCAAGCTTTTCGTTCCGCTACGCACATTCCTCTACATACAGGGAAATGCATGGTGTTGGCTATGCATCTATGAGCAGAGCGCTCGCTAGGCGGGTTCCTGGCAGTGAATGTTTTAACTTTACAAATATATTTATTAACAAAGTAATGTACTAATGTAGTATAGATAACTTAATATATCATAAGCTCTAGCATGGTCGCTTTTACAGTACAAATATAAATACTCTGTATTGCACACCTCACAAAGATACAGGAATTTACAAAGAATGAAAAAATCACAATTAGAGGTAGAAAACAGGTGTTATTATTGCTAAAGAACAATCTCTTTCAGGCAAACTTTCGATAGTGAACCATTAGAAAATAAACTGGCCAAGTGCGAGTCGGACTCACGCACCAAGGGTTCCATACAAATTTTCACTTACCCTAACTGTTCTACCCGGTCCCAGTTAAGTTTGCACATGATATCTGTAGTATTGCATACAACTGAGGTGCAAACTTAACGCTACCGGGTTGTTCAAATAGGATTTTTGCAAATTTAAAAAAAAAGGTAGTTAGAGGCATGGCTATAATTTTCGTGTAACATTTATGTTTATTTATACAAATTGTGAAAAATGTGCAGGTCAAGCCGTTTCATATGATACCCTACTTGATCCAGTAGCTAGACTTTTAATGTTTACCCCCCTCATATTCGTTGTTTTTTTAGAAAATAAAAATTATTTTTGAATATTTCCTGTGCACTACATGTGGGCTAACCATGTTTATAAATATTACAAATTTCAAATAGATAGCATACGAAGTTTTTGGGATATGGCCCTCTAATAGTCAGACAGACAGACAGACAGAGTTGCACCATAAGGGTTCCTTTTTTTACCATTTTTGGTACGGCCTATGGGCCCAACGTTTCTAAGGGGGCCCGTCCCACCTAGAGACCTACCTACCTATAGGTAAAAAGGAGCCCCAAGACTCACATTGCCTAGAGGCCTCTGTATTATTAGGCTATGCAAAACAGATTTTTTTTAGAACATTGCTTTCATCATGTGATAATTACTAAGTAATACAGAGCCATCACTTTTTGACAAGTATATGTAGGCAAGAGTGACGGATCTTTATCGTTTATTTATTGCATGATATATGCAACCATGCAACCATTGTAGGTCTGTTGGTTGAGAGATGGACTGTCGCAACCCCAGGCGTTAGGTCTTGAAAGCTATAATTCTGTCCACAAATAATGACATAGACATTGTAGACTAAGAGTTTATTTGAAACTGCTATGAGAAGAGCAAAATAAAAGTTTATTAACCATTGTAGGTTGGTTGGTTGAGAGATGGACTGTCACATGCCACTGCGCTGCCCAACCCCAGGCGTTAGGTCTTGAAAGCTATAATTCTATCCATAAATAATGACATAGACATCGTAAACTAAGAGTTTATTTGAAACAGCTATGAGAAGAGCAAAATAAAAGTTTATCAACCATTGTAGGTCGGTGGTTGAGAGATGGACTGTTACATGCCACTGCGCTGCCCAACCCCAGGCGTTAGGTCTTGAAAGCTATAATTCTGTCCATAAATAATGACATAGACATTGTAGACTAAGAGTTTATTTGAAACAGCTATGAGAAGAGCAAAATAAAAGTTTATTAACCATTGTAGTTCGGTTGGTTGAGAGATGGACTGTCACATGCCACTGCGCTGCCCAACCCCAGGCGTTAGGTCTTGAAAGCTATAATTATGTCCATAAATAATGACATAGACATTGTAGACTAAGAGTTTATTTGAAACTGCTATGAGAAGAGCAAAATAAAAGTTTATCAAATATAACTGGAAACTTAATTACATCAGACATTGTGTTATCTCTTATCACATATTTGCCATCTTTCCTGCAAACAAACATAAATATAGCAACTATGTTTTGTACTATAAACCTAGTTTGTGGTATAATTAAAAATGGACTGTTTATATTATAGAGTAAGGTGCAATGGGGTTATTTCGTAAAGGTACTGATAATTATTTCATACCAGATGCCAGATGAGATGAGCACTCACTATCTCAGTGTTAGACACTTGGTAAAAAAAATAATAGCTTTCGAACAACCACATCAAAAATGATTAGAATTTACTCCAATAAGAACCTTAACTAAATAACTTTTTATATTGAAGTTGTTACGTAATCGTATTTTCCGTGATGAACTGATGAAACTCATATAAATACTTTAGGACATGCAAGACGGCAATAAGCGGAAACGCAGTAACCGCCAATGTTTTCTGTTGGCGGTTACTACGTATCCGCGTTTTGCCGTCGATATTTTCTTAGGAAACAATGGGATGCTGTCAATACATTCACAACCAACATTTTCGTGGCGCTTACTACGTGGCGAATCCGTTGGCGGTTACTACGTTTCCGCGTTTTGCCGTCGATATTTTCTTGGGAAACATTGGGATGTTGTCAATACATTCACAACCGATATTTTCGTGGCGCTTACTATGTGGCGAATCCGTTGGCGGTTACTACGTTTCCGCGTTTTGCCGTCGATATGGAGAAAACTTACATACGAGCAGTGCGCCCACGTAGCGGGTTCCCGGTAGCAGTATATATAGTGAGATGCTATTTTCGGAAGCAGGTATAAATTATGAGGGAAAGCGCAATTGTTTGCTATCAATTATTGCTGAAAAAAATGTTTTCATTCATCATAACTTACCACTGATAGATTTAAGGTATTAAATATATAAATTGTTACAATAAAAAAAAAACCGGCCAAGTGCGAGTCGGACTCACGCACCGAGGGTTCCGTACAAATTATTACTTACCCTAACCCGGTACCGGTTGTGTTAAGTGTGCACCTGATATCTATAGCATTGCATACAAATCAGGTGCAAACTTAATGCAACCGGGTTGAAATTGCAAATTACATGCAAAATGCAAATTAAAAAAAAATAGTTAGTCACAGACATGGCTATAATTTTCGTGTAATATTTATGTTTATTAATACAAATTGTGAAAATATCAAAATTTTCGATTGGTAAACTTCGGAGATAATGGGGGGGTTCACATTTTCCTTAATAAAACAATAACTAATCACAACAAAAAAAAAAAAATGTTTAAAAATGTGCAAGCCTTTTCATATGATACCCCATTTGACCCAGTAGCTAGCCTTTTAATGTTTACCCCTCCCCCCCCTCCCCTCATTGACGTAGTTTTTTTAGAAAATAAAAATATATTTTTAAAAAATTTCTATGCAATACATGTGGACTGACCATGTTTATAAATATTCCAAATTTCAAATAGCATCAGTAGTTTTTGAGATATGGCGCTTTAATAGTCGGACAGACAGCGGACAGACAGACAGACGACAGACAGAGTCGCACCATAAGGGTTCCTTTTGTACCTTTTAGTACGGAACCCTAATGACTATTATATTTTTTGTGACTTACGCAAAATTCGGCCTAATAAGGAAAAGTAAAAAAAGGTACTTGATGTTAATTGCAACTTGATATCTCCACGCGTTCCTGAGAAAATAACCGGCGAAAATGATATAAAAAAAGGGCACTAGCAAAAGAGTGTATCTTCACGGCACTGACGTCATTTTGCTGAGAAGCGCAGTTTCTCGACAATAACTCGAAGACGGTGTATGCGATCATGATGAAATTGAAATTATTTATTAAGCTTTATCATTCTTGTTTTTTGTATATAAGGTTAAGAAAATAGAGCCACACAATATAATTATGCTACTTTCGGATCGATTATTTCCGCAAATATTCACTACATCGAAAACAATTTTTAGAAACCTCAAAATGGTTTTAAAAGATCTCGAAAAATGTGCCACACATTGATATTTGCTGATAAAAAAATTGTTCAGTTTCGGTTCCATGTATGAAGTGAAATTTTATTGTAGCAACTTCAATACACCTGTACAAGACACCTGTGTACTCTAAATTTCATCAATAAACATCTTGTAGTTTTTGAGTAAAATGCCTGTGACATATGGACGGACGGACATGACGAAACTATAAGGGTTTTGGGTATTTCGGCTAGGGAACCCTAAAAAGGGTTTTGAAATACAGACGGACAACAAAGTGATCCTATAAGGGTTCCGTTTTTTGCTATTGAGGTCCTCCTCCTTGCATCGGTTTCCTCATTGCTGAGGGCCGTGGTCATTTCCTCGGAACAATTGCTCTCGAATGATGCGCCTCCATCTGTTCCTATCAGAAGCTAAGTGCATAGCATTGTGCACTGTGGTCTCGAGAGTTGTACGAACCTGATCTGTCCAACGGCTCCTGCCCCTCGGTCGCTTGCCTTCAACTTTCCCTATGATCAGCAGTTTTGAAGTACGGAACCCTAAAAAAGGATTGCTTTAATTTTTTTTCGAAGTAAATCGAATAACACGCAGTATAAATATGTCATTAGGATAATGGGGCGCTACAATTAATGTTATTTGCCCTTGAGCAGAGGGGATCCCGCTCACTCAAATACAGCTTAACGCGAGAGCGAAAGGGACGGCACGTTACGAACCTCGAATTTCGAGTTTTGGAGTAACCCCTTAGGTCAGATGATTATATTTAAAACGTGGTTATTTGCAGCCTTCAGCGTCAGTGGCCACGGTGAAGCGGCGTGCGCAGCAGAAAAAGAAACAGTGCGTAGATACTGTGCTCAGGGATCACTATCAAATTGTAAGTATCTATTAGTATACTTTTTTCCGGACAACACTCAAGAAAAAAAGAGGTGATGATTTTATCTCATGCGCTGACGAAGTTGCGGGCGCCTTCTAGTAGTAAATAAACCGTAACATTTAAATATGAATATGATATGAAGATAGCAAGGACTATTAAAAGAAGAGGACTGACACTTGCCATACTTTGGAACGTGTTCCGATCGCAAGGATATATTCTGACAAAAACTAGATGGCGCTTTAAAACTAATAATTTAACGATGTTATAATTGAATAAAGAAGTATAGTAACAATTACTTCGCAAATAGCTAATAATATATAAATCGTAACGTTGAAATACTGTCTCGCATGCAAAGTTCAATAAATGTAAAAAAAAAACATTATCCATAGATAGCGTTGCACATATCAAGGAACGGCTTTTTGTATGGAGATGGTCAGTCCTCTTGGTGGTGACATGGTCCTTGCTCGGGATGGTTTCTACGTTCGAAATTCATACAAGAAAAAAAGGGTCCCAAAATTTTGTAAATATTTTTTTGATCGTTTCCGATGTAATATGTTTGTTTTCTTATTATAAATAAATAAATATCAGCAACAAATTTAACACAAATCGATCTAGTCCCAAACTAAGCAAAGCTTTTACTACAAAGTTTCTTAACATGTAAAAAGTAGCCCATGCCTTACATATATATTGAGGAAAATGTATGTAGATTATGGAACCATAGAACCATTACCTGGTATAGAACTCCACGTATAACCCTTACCCGACTTTCTGGCAAAGGGCATTTAAGGATGCAAATCACAATATCATATATTCACCACATTAGCTCCGAAAATATCCCTTTAAAGCTCCAAAGCTGCGTGCAAAAAATATATTTGATCCACTAGCATAGTAAAAAGTAGTCTCATTTGCTTTATTCATAAAACTTGTGTACTGTAGTCTTTTATACTCAAAAAAACGGTCTGAGGAAATGGGGGCGAATACTTGTTTAATAAGACAACTATCTTGCTACAGGCAATGGAGTCTAAGAGCAAAGTGAAGGGTCCCACGGGATTTGTCACGGAGCCCCGCATGGCGGAGCACCGCTGCCTCTGGGACGACAACTATCCGGAGTGTCCGGAGAGACTGACTAGTGTCATTAACAGGTATGTGCAACTTGTTTATTTTGCCGCGGAGTTTCACTTTTCCCCTAGTCTAGGGGCAAAGTAAAACACACTTTGCTACGCATGCGTGCAAAGTAAAAGCTACCGCAACCGCAACTACTACTAGCTGCCGCTGCGGTGACTAAGAGTTTCACTTTGCCCTTAGCCCCACAAGGTTTGTCATCGGATCACGCATGGTGGCATCGCTGCCTCTGGGACGACTACAACCCGGAGTTTCCTGTCATGACTTCACTTACTGGCCTGTCCTGACACACTTTACCTCTAGTCTAGGAGCAAATTGAAAGGTTTCACAAGGTTCGTCATCGGGTCATGCATGGTAGAGCATCGCTGCCTCTGGGACGACTACAACCCAGAGTGTCCCGTCATGACTTCACTTACTGTCCTGTCCTGACACACTACCCCTAGTCTGGGGGTAAATTGAAAGGTTTCACTAGGTTCGTCATAGAGACACATATGGTAGAGCATCGCTTTCTCTAAAACTACAACCACCACTTGTGCTTTGTTTTAAACTTACTAGATTTTCAATCATTATCATAAACATAACAAAACGGGGCTTAATCGCGAATAAATATGATTTATTTAACTACCTCGCGTTGGTAATTCTTCGGCGTTCCGGACGTCGCGTTACGTCCATAGTCTCGAGGGAACTCGTATTTATTGAATAAATCATATTTATTTGCTTTTGCCCGCGTACTAAGCGTAATTTTATACCGTCTACGAAAAAGGAGGTTCTCAGTTTGATCCATATGTTTGTATTTCACGTCCCCCACGTTGGATTTTAAAATCGTTGTTTTCATAATCACCGACCCGATAAACCATAGAAACAATAACCATGTTGATTTTGTAGTGACAAAATCAACACTTTTAGGGGTTCAATTCTCAAAAAAGCCCGAATCACTTGTTTACTCATTTATCGTTAGCAACACTCCTGTGAAGTTTCGAATAAAACAGTCTAACTAATCTTGTTTCCCCGCCCCGTACAAACTTAGGACGCCAATTTCACCTACTTTACTTAGGGGGTGAATTTTGAAAAATCTATTCTTAGTGCACCCCTTGACCTTATAAGGAACCTACGTGCCAAATTTGGAATCTCTAGAACCAGCGATTTGGGATGTGCGTTGATGTATATGTCAATCAGTCAGTCAGTTTCTTCTTTTATATATTAGATTTCTCATCATCCTCAACCAAAAGACGTCCACTGTTCCAGCAGGGTAGGGCTATGTCCACATAGTCCTACCCTAAATTGGGGAGAATATGCCGTAATCGCCACCCTTGGCAGGCGGGTTGGCGATCGCAGTTAGATGGTACAGTGCACGGCGGCCGCTACTACCGGACCTCCGGTATATCGCTTAGTCGCCTCTTACGGCACCCACGGGATGAGATGGGGCAGTATTATTTTAGGCCTAGTACGTTTTACCAAGCCGTTTTTTTGTGTTTGTCATAACACAAGTGCTTCTTTTATGTATTTCAGAAGTGCATAAAGTAATTATTATTATTTCAACCCTTAGGTGCCATGAACTAAACCTAATAGAGCAGTGCAAACAGTACGAGCCGCGGGCGGCGAGTAAAGATGAGCTGAACATTTTGCACTCGCCGTCGGTGTTCGAGCTGATGGAAACCACCCACCGCAACCAAGATTTGGAGTACCTGGAGGAAGTCTCTTCGAGATATGACGCCGTTTATATACACCCGGTAAGATTTTTACTATATAAAATTGCCTCTCTATTTGCGTTTCCGACACTACCACAATCCATATTCGTGCTCAAATAGTATGGGGCGCACTTTTACACAAGATCTCACTGGATCGAAGTATATCCGCAAGGACCCATAATAATAAGGAATTCTGTACTTGGAAAAATCAATGGCTTATTCCCAAAATATCGAGTATTTTGAAATCCAAGGTTTCTCGTAACTTGACTATTCAAAAAATTTATCTATTATTTATAAATAATATGGTATATTGGAAATCTGTTAATAAATGACCAGCAAAAATTAATTAGCTTCATCTACTTATATCCATTGCATGATTTACAAGTGAAAGAGTGTCGGGAGTTAAGAATTTGCGGCTCGTTTAGGTGCATTCCACCAGAATGTCGGGTACGTGACGCCATTCTTTTCATACTTCTAAGAAAGTTAGGAAGTAATTTTTTTGTACGTCAATATTTTATAACTTGGCTTTTGTATTGCTAGTGAATTCTTGGACTTTTTATGTGTTTTTAATGTAGGTGTCATAGCCGTCACGTACCCGACAAAGTAGACGTTCTGGTAGAACGCACCTTTACAAAGAGATCCGTTTTGCGAGGTATAATTTTTTTTATTTCTTGATAATTTATTTATTTTATTTATTTATAATAATGTCATTAAATTGAATAAATGAAAACTTTTCACATTTCCTTCAGAGCACGCATGAACTCGCGCTGCTGTCAGCCGGGTCGACCATCGACATGGTGGACCGGATAGTCTCCGGGGCAGTTCAGAACGGGGCCGCGTTCGTGAGGCCGCCGGGACACCACGCCATGCGCGCGGAGCCGTGCGGCTACTGCTTCTACAACAACGTCGCTTTGGCCGCCAAGCATGCGATCGAGAAGCGGGGACTGACTAGGTGAGTCACTCTAAGCTACACAGCAGCTGCAAACTCGCTCCATAGTCAGCCGGGTGGACCGGTTAGTGTCTGGGGAGGTACAGAACGGAACAGGGCCGCATTCTTGTGGCCCGCGGGTTATCGGCTACTGCTTCTACAACAACGTCGCTTTGGCCGCCAAGCATGCGATCGAGAAGCGGGGACTGACTAGGTGAGTCACTCTAAGCTACACAGCAGCTGCAAACTCGCTCCATAGTCAGCCGGGTGGACCGGATAGTGTCTGGGGAGGTACAGAACGGAACAGGGCCGCATTCTTGAGGCCCCCGGGTTATCGGCTACTGCTTCTACACCAACGTCGCTTTAGCCGCCAAGCATGCGATCGAGTAGCAGAGTCTGACTAGGTGGGTCACTCTAAGCTACACAGCAGCTTCGAACTCGCGCTATAGTCAGCCAGATGGACCGGATAGTGTCCTGGGAGGTACAGAACGGAACGGGGCAGCGTTCGTGAGGTCCCCGGGTTATCGCCTACTGGTTCTACAACAACGTCGCTTTAGCCGTCAAGCATGCCAGGGAGAAGCGGGGACTGACTAGGTGAGTCACTGTAATATATCGCGGGTTATGTATTAACTATATATAGGTCGGGGCTAAAGCAAATGTTTTATTTTTACCTTCAATATCCAACTGAAACTGCGTCGAAACGTTGGATAAAAGGTAAATAAAACCTATCGCGTAAGTTAACAATTTTGTCATAAGTTACTCAAAAGTTAGTTAGTTTTTTCTGTACCTCGTTGCCAGGGTAACGTCTCCAGAGTCACCCTTTAAAACGGAAAGGGAAATCCTACGGAAATATTCCTATTTCTACAAATGTACCCAATTAACCTTTTGAACGCCACATCTAAATGTAAAAGTTGTCAACTCAGACGCCAAGCCATCTTGACGTCAAACATGAACTTGAAACTTACGTAAATGCACGTAGGTCGCTATAGCAAAGTTATAAAATATTGACATACCATAGTACATTGTTTGACAAGGGGCTAAAATAAGCCATTATGACTCGAAGTGATTATTTGGACGAACTCACGAAGTGAGCGAGGACAAATATGTCTGAGTGTCATAATGGCTTTCAGCCACGTGTTAAACACTGCTTTTCACTGCGACTGCGAGAAAATAAAAAAGACTTAACATTATATGAAAAGAATGGCGTCACGTACCCGACATTCAGGTGGAATGCATCGAATGTATTCGTGTGGCATCTCCAGTCGTTAAAATGCTCTAAGGTTATAATTTGGTTAGAAACTAAATTTTATTGAGTACCATTAATATTAATTAAGGGCTGGTTGTTGCAGGATATTAATTGTTGACTGGGATGTGCATCACGGGCAAGCCACGCAACAGATGTTTTACGATGATCCGAGGTACGTATTTACAAACAGAATTACATTACAAGGTTTGGTTACAACGTTCGAGACTATTCGCTGTTCGGGCTGTTCGACAGGGTTGATGCATTTATGCGTAGGCCAAAGGCGTTCTTCTGGCATCAGAAAAGCAGGTCCGTGCCACCTTAGCTCGTGTTTCTCTCTCGAGGCATTAGAGCCGATTACCGAACAAATTCTTTGAAATGTACTGTTTAAAATCATCTGTACTCTTCCAACATTTCTGTACCATAATCCTGGGTTTCCAATACACAGCTTTGTGATTACCGACTCCTTCTATACTATTATAAATAAAATAAAAATAGATATTACAGGACAATTTTACACAAATCGAACTAGTCCCACGGTAAGCTCAATAAGGCTTGTGTTATGGGTACTTAAATACATAGAAAATATCCAAGACTTATTTTTTTACTTATTAGATTTGAACCCAGGACCTCAAGCTTCGCAAGCAACATTACTCCCGCTAAGCCAAACCGGTTGTCCGAAGTAATTATAAAGTTGTAAAAATGAAATGTCTGTACATTAAAGATATTTCCGAAAAAAAATATTGGAACGGACTATTTGGAGGTCACTGAATCGAAATATATATTTTTTGGATTTTTTATATGTTGTGTCGTTGTGGCTTCATCACGCCAAATCGGCTAAACGGATTTCTACTATCTTTGGTACACGAGTAGCTGGGTATCTCCAGATGGTTATAAGATACTTTTTACCCGACTACGCTGAAGAAAAAAAGAGGGGTTATGACTTTTCTCCTCCGCGAACGAAGTGGCGCCCGCCTTCTAGTCTTAAACAAACCTAACATCTTTGGATTACCTGACTAAATTTTCATTAAACAAATAAAAACAAGTGAACATTTTATCATCAAATACCAGTATTTTGGTAAAACAACCCATTCAATCTGTTCCGTTGATTTGGGCGTGAGAGAATGCCACAGACTAATAACATCCTCTTTCTCTGCATCTTGTTGCCATGGTTACGTCACTTTTTAATCTTTTGACCGTCAAACAGCGAAGTAATAGGCCAGACCCAGTTGCCAAGACGATAAAATAAAATTACCCTTAAAAATTAAATAGTGATTGGAGAACGAGGTATTGATATTATATTTGCTTGGAGTCTTTGAACAATGAAATTCGGTCGGTATAGATTATTAGTATTATTCTAAGTAACTGTGTCACTGTCGTCTCCTTAGTTACAGGACCGTATAACAAGAAAAAATGTATCCACCCTGGAGCCAAAAACATACACTTGAGTTTCGTTTTACTGGAAAATCTATCTAAGCACATTAATCAATTCAGTAATTCAATTTAAATTTCTTTAACTCAATTTCATTCAATTTAATTTAATTCAACTCAACTTCATGTAATAGGGAACGTCATAATGAAATATTCATAAATCAACTGACACGGAAACTAACATATTATAAGTCATTTTACTAACCAATTCATGGATGCAATAATCAGAAATAAATGATTATTACTATTTTTATTATTATTCATATGCTATGTTTCTTACAATAAACACATAAAAAGTAAAATACAAAAAGCGAATACAAAATATAAACACAATATTGTAAATAACCTAACCTAGCCCTATTGATCAACTGATCATGATAATAAGTATTTCTTTATTGTTCGTTCACAGAGTTGTATACTTCTCTATCCACCGCTACGAACACGGCTCATTCTGGCCTAATCTGCGACAGTCCGACTTCCACTACACGGGCTGCGGTCGCGGCGCGGGGTACACGTTCAACGTGCCCCTCAACAAGACCGGCATGGGCGACGCCGATTATATCGCGATATGGACACAGCTGCTACTGCCGATGGCGCTAGAGGTATTTCTCTAGATATAACGCGATTATCTAGATAGAGAGGTATTTATCTAAATAGATCCACAGACACTTAAATACATCCAGAGACGCTGAAGCAAAAAAGTGGGTTATGACCAGGCATCGGATAATCGGATAGATATTTACCTAAACTTTGGCGGCGGCGTCTATGTTGAACGGTATGGAGACGGACTCAATTTAATTTTCATAATAAACTTCTAAATGTTTTATGAAAAACAATGTTTTATTATTCTCTTATGTTACATATACCTTGAAATTAAATCAATTCACACCGCGGCTACAACTAATACTTGTACATTATTACATTACCTACATATTCATAACAATGTCCGTACTTATCAAAATAGTCATAAATAGCCATAAATTAAACATGTTTGTGTATTTTTACCTCCTCGTGTTGTTTTATGCAATCCCGGAATCCCGGAACTTATTAAATAATATGATTAAAAAGCCGACTCCATATTTGCCCGACTTTTGACGGGTTTTTGGCAACTTTAGGTTATCTATCCGATTATCCGATGCCTGGTTAGGACCTTTTGCGAACGAAGTTGCGTTGGACGCGCGCACTTAATGTCCTAACGATTGCAAAGTTGAACTTCCGCTGTCGACTTTTATGTTCTTTAAATCCTTTCATACGAAATGTTCGCTGCGTATATTTGTTCACTGGATGGACTTGTAATTGGTCGTAATCATCATATATTCAGAATATTTGGTAAATACATACGTAAGATGGTATAATATAAAAAAATGATCCTTAATATTGTACGGTTCGCACACCTGAACTGATCTGATTGTTGATTGATGTCAATTTATCCATTTCTTGGTAACCAAGTTATTTTGTTTGAGTACTAGCTAAGAGCACATATAAACGCAGACTAATTCATAATTTCACAAGTAGTGTAATCGCGGATACAGCAATTATTATAAAGTCATCATATTTGATACTGACTCGTGCTATGTGCAATACTTGCATTGTACAAATATATTATTAGGCCTTTATGGCACGTGAAAATTTGTAAAAGTTATTTTTATTCCCTAGCTAAGGCACTTGTCCCACCGCCAGCAAGTAAGCGATGAGCTAGCGGCGATTTTCTCGCCCAAGAAAGTAACAAAAGATGATCGCTCCCGTATCTTTTGTTCGTTTCTTGGGCGAGAAAATTACCGATAGCTCATCGCTTATCGCCGGCAGTGGGACAAGTGCCTGAATATAGCATGCATCCTTAATCTCTACATATCTAGATTCGATTAATATGTATCCGTAAGGAACCGTCAACAGAAAAGGTTGTTTTAAAAATGAAATGCTTAACGTAATTCAAACTCATGTCAAAATTTTCTCTCACAGTATCAACCCGAGCTCACCATAATATCCGCCGGCTACGACGCTGCCGTCGGCTGCCCCGAGGTATATATAGATATCTTAATGCATGGACGTCTGTTTATTGCAGTGGTCGCCTCAGCTCGTGCTCGTGTCGGCGGGGTATGACGCCGCGTTGGGCGATGAGAAGGTCGGATATTCTTTGGGATGGGATGGGGTTCAATTGACAACATTTATTTCCAAGTAACATAGTAGTTAAACCATAAACAATTTTTTTTAATCATTAATGAACACACAAGGATTCCACACGGTCGAAACCTTACATTTTTCATGACTAGCCTATACTTAAGCAATACAAATTAAAACACTTTCTGCACCAGCTTTTGTAGTGCAAACATACGTGCTGACTGAGCTATTTGTCGAACGAATATGCTTCTCGTTGTTTGTAGGTTGTTATTGTTGCATTTAAATAAACGTTTGGTCAATGAAGTTCGGATATAAAAAAATAAGAAAAAAAAGATGATTTACCCCTGGCACGTTACTTTGACGTTGACAGTTGTTTGTTTACACTCTTGATCTCGAATTCGATCTCGAGGTATCGAACTCAATATTTTTTTAGGATTTCTATCATAGAAACTACCATTTCGCATCAAAAATTTATTTATATTTGAGTACCTACAGTCAACATCCCAATTGAGACGGTCACAGCACACAGATGTACAGCAGTACAACAATTTCTAGTTTTTTTTTTGCCTTAGTAATATTGTTTCTGTATGATTTTCTACGTTGTGGCATAATTACTTATCACCTGCACTTTTTTAGAATGAGGAACAATTAGGCCCCTTGTTAACGAGACGGCTCCCCGCCGGGTATAGGTACTGTTTTAAACCGTGTATAAGTCAGGTCGTCAGTTAGGTATGGGACACTATGGAAGTTTGTTAACGACACAGGTAGACAAGGGGCCTTAAAATTGTTTTATTTTTTCCACAAGTTATTTTTTTTTTAACTTGCAATGTATGTTTGTACGGAACTGATCTGATGGTGGAGCAGGAAGGTGGTCATAGGAACTCTGTAATAAAATAATGCAATCCTACCGAGTTTGGGCTCTTTAGAATCGTCTCGGTGAGTGGGTGATGGTGATGTTCATAAGAAAGTACAGTCGGCGCTATAAGCTTGTCACAAAAATAAAAATATTGGCAGAAACTTATTTTTAATATGCAATTCGCACATTTAAAAATTTTGTTATATTATTATTTTTATCATCTATTAGAAAAAAAATGCAATGTTTTCAATTGGGTCTTATATGTTAGTGAATGTTGGGAGGTTAGATTTGTAAGGACAAAATTGCATAAAGACTTAGAGCCGGCTGCGTGAAACCGTCTGCAATCATAAATAAGTTTCGTACGTTAAACCCATACATTATTTTGGATTCTGACGGTTTCAAATTTCAATGTTAATCGGTCCATTAGCACTTTCACGACCGCAATTTTCGTAGCGCTACGCTTCTAGCCGATAACATGGGAAAATGTGTTTGTAGCGACAACTGACTTCGAGCAGAACACCCGCCTAGTAGGTTCGTCAGGTCAGTAGCTTTCGGGTCGATTTCGCCAACATTTAATTTACACGAGAGTGTCTTGCCCAGTATAAATTTACTCTGACGATTTACTCGATAGTTAGGTAACTTCAATTTCGTTTCACCACGCTAGTCAACGGATAACTTAATCTCGCATAGTTACTCTGTGACGTTGAAATCGTAATGCACCCAGGTAAAATAGACCGTTTGTCCCGTGCTTAAGCAAAAGTGCTGCATATTTTTTTATTTGTTCAGGTAATACGTTAATTCGGAATTAAGTAAGGAATTGACTTGATAGTGACAATGACAATACTAATCTACGACTAACAGTTTACTCAGCTGCAATCGGCGGTATAAGATTTTACTCTAGTATAGAGATTTTATCCTTATGTTAAATATTGGTGAAACGTAAAATGAATATACTTGCGGATAATTAATGATTTATTATTGGAATAAGACAAATGTTGAAGTCGACCCTTAATCAGTCAGAGCAAAAATGGCGCTGAGATCTGTCAAACCACTTTATGAAGTTTTAGAGTCTAGCGATTGGTTTCCAGTTCCAGCAGCAGTGCTAGCAAATCGTTGTATTCAAACAAAATTTTACTAACTTTTTCAATTAGCAATTTAGTCTTTATGCACCTAACCCTTTACATGTTTTGGAAAGTGTTGTGACGTTCCCCGTTTTGTATGGAGCGAGAAAGTTCCCGAGAACTCTTTCGAGAATTGTTGGGAATGATATAGCTCTTGTTTTGGGTATGTAATCTGGCATGTCCTGTCATAGTCTGTCTATGAACATTAAATATATCTTCGTCAGGTACTCATAACAGAAGCGTTATTGAGCTTACCATTGGACTAGTTCGATTTGTGTAAAAATGATCCTGTAATATTTATTTATTATGAGCAATACTATTAAACTACAATTGTTTAGTTATCATTATTTCTACCATATAAACCTACACCGAAATGCAACATCACATACACTATAATTATGAAGATTCTGATTTAAATTTTTACCAGCTTTTACTTAACTTGTAATATTTGTTCAGGTGGAATCTTGCAAGTTAAATTTGACCTACTTCGCGATTTCCGATTGAGCTAAAATTTGGCATACTAAGATTAGTTCGGTGACAACGCATAAGTATGATACCATCGAGCTATTCTGATGATGGAGCAGGAAGGTGGTCATAGGAACTCTGTAATAAAATAATTCAATCCTACCGAGTTTGGGCTCTTTAGAATCGTCTCGGCGATTAGTTGATGGATGTTCAAGGAAAGTACAGTCGGCAATAAAAGCTTCTCATAAAATGAAACTTATTAACGGTGCCGTAAGAGGTATTTCATTTAAGTTTCTAAAGATGAACTTAGTGCTTAATGTTTTTGGTTTATTTCACCCTAGGCTGGCAGTTTACTTACCTTGCTTGATTCATGATGACGTTCGCTTTAGTTCTCATATTATTCATTAAAATCTCATTTTGATAAATGCAGGGGTTTCTTCAGGGGCATCTTCATGCAGTAAAAAGAGAAAATGCATTATTTTTAGGCTTCCGTACCCCAGAAGGAAAAAACGTAACCCTTATACGATCACTTTTTTGTCCGTCTGTCCGTCCGTCTGTCTGCCTGTCTGTCTGTCTATCAAGACCCTTTTTCTCAAGAACGCGTGGAGGTATCAAGTTGAAATTAACATCAAATACTATGTCTGCGGTCCCTTGAAGCTGAAAGAAAGTCGAGCTTCTAAGTCAACGCAATCTAAAGATACAGTCACAGTCACAAAAAAGGTGTTTCCATACAAATTGACGTCCATGGAAAACTTATTGGGTACTTCCAGTTGTCCTAGAAACTTGGAATTTTATATGTAGCTAGTTCTTATAGCATAGCCCACGAAATAAATATGTTTTTTTTTATATATCCGTCTGTCTTATGTCAGTAACCAATATAAAATTACCCCACACCGTGTACAATTTTCTTAGGTATAAGGCTCTGTTAACACTGGATTTTCATGGATACGATCGTTTTTAGCGTATATTTTGTAAAGAACCGTCGGTGCGCAAGTCCGCCTCGCACTTGGCCGGTTTATTAAATGATACCCATCGATCCGAAACATTTTTTTTCTTTATTTTATCTTTTTAGAACTACTACTCATTAAATAAAATAACTGCTCCACATTTGCCAGGGTGAGATGGAGGTAACCCCGGCGTGCTACGCGCATCTCCTCAGCATGTTGATGTCTGTCTGTCCGTCTGTGTGCGTGGTATTGGAGGGAGGCTACTGCCTGCCCTCGCTGGCCGAGGGTGCGGCGCTGACCCTCCGAACATTGCTGGGACATGCTCCCCCTGCCCTGGAGAAGACCGGAGAGCCTACTGACGAGTAAGTTTAGTATCTAAGCGTGGCATGCTGATGTCTGTCTGTCTGTCTGACTTGGTGGTTATGGAGGGGGGCTGTTGTCTGCCCTCGCTGGCCGAAGGCGCGACCTTGAACTTGCGAACATTGCTGGAACATGCTCTCCCTGCCCTGGAGAAGACCGGAGAGCCTACTGACGAGTAAGTTTAGTATCTAAGCGTGGCATGCTGATGTCTGTCTGTCTGTCTCTCTGACTGCGTGGTTATGGAGGGGGGCTGTTGTCTGCCCTCGCTGGCCGAAGGCGCGACCCTGAACCTCCGAACATGGCTTGGACATGCTCCCCCTGCCCTGGAGAAGACCGGAGAGCCTACTGACGAGTAAGTTTAGTATCTAAGCGTGGCATGCTGATGTCTGTCTGTCTGACTGACTGCGTGGTCATGGAGGGGGGCTGTTGTCTGCCCTCGCCGGCCGAAGGCGCGACCCTGAACCTCCGAACATTGCTGGGACATGCTCCCCCCGCCCTTGAGAAGACCGGAGAGCCTATTGATGAGTAAGTTTAGTATATAAGTGAAGCTTGCTGTGTCTGTCTGTCCGTCTGTGTGCGTGGTGTTGGAGGGGGGCTGTTGTCTGCCCTCGCTGGCCGAAGGCGCGACCCTGAACCTCCGAACATTGCTGGGACATGCTCCCCCCGACCCTGAGAAGACCGGAGAGCCTACTGATGAGTAAGTTTAGTATCTAAGCGTAGCATGCTGATGTCTGTCTGTCTGACTGCGTGGTTATGGAGGGGGGCTGTTGTCTGCCCTCGCTGGCCGAAGGCAAGACCCTGAACCTCCGAACATTGCTGGGGCATGCTCCCTCCGCCCTTGAGAAGACCGGAGAGCCTAAAGACGAATAAGTGTAGTATCTCAGCGAGGCATATCTATCTGTATGTTAGAGGGAGGCTACAGCTTTCATGTACCTTATGTAAAAATCTGGTCAGCCGTTTGGAAATCGTTAGCTTTTTGGGTTCCGTAGCCAAAATGGCAAAAACGGAACCCTTATAGTTTCGTCCTTTATTCTGTCCGTCCGTCGTCCGTCCGTATGTCAAGACATATGGATGAAATTTGGAATATAGGTGTCATGTTTAAGCCGGTACTTAGTTTGATAGTAAAATAACAAAGAAAAATATTTCTAAGGGGGGGGCACTCCAAACATATAACCGAAACTGAAAAAAAACTGCAAATATCAATGTGTGATACATATTGTAATGGACTATTTGGAGGCCGCTCATTTAAAAAAAAAATTGTATGTATGTATATATGTGTCGTTGTGGCTTCATCACGCCAAATCGGTTAAACGGATTTCAATCTGATGATCTGATTAAATTTTTCTGGGTTTTCCCTAATCCTTGCAATAAATTGGATCATATTGTATGTCTCCCAGCAAAGACTTCTCTCAATGTAACTGACAATTCGAAAGTACTTGTATCTAGGCCTACTTAAATAAAGGATACAGTCGGATCATTTTATCTCTTCCAAGCAAATGAACTGTCAAATATATAAAAACTGAATATGGCAATGTTTTGTATCTGTCACAGAAGTCAAGTTGTTTATGTGTCTTAAGAAACAATTTATCTTTACGTGCGTTGGTTTTAAAAAAAATAAAGGTTTAACTATGGGAAAAACATATAAAAGTGGTCAGCGGGAACTGCTTTTCCGCATGATCATTAACTTCGATGCTGTAAAGCAACAGCAAGAAGCGATTATCGCTGAAAAGTGGAACTTTGACTGGTAAGGTTAACCAATCTTAGTACTTTTGAATAACACCAATATGGTTTTTGTTAAAATAATGTTCAAGTGAAGCCATTTAGCTTTTAGCAGGGTCTTAAGTGCACTGAGAATATATTATGTGGTGTTAATGACTTTTTTATTATTCCTATTAAATTACAGCTGGTTTAAATGATGATTTATTTATAATAATTTATTTATAATATTTATTCATTTTATCATTTATTTATAGTAACGTACTTAATACCTTCTAGGGAAAAGTCTTCAGAAAAGTCTTAATTTGTAAATATTTCTATTGAATACTCATAACTCAAAAGCATTATATTTAACAAATAACGTATAAAAAATGTTTTTTTTTAAATACCTAATATATTTGCTAAATATAATACTAAAATGTTATTAGCACTTTGTGTAAAGGTTGGGGATAACACAAGTATCAAGACTATTTAGTGCCCTATATTCAGTGTCCATATACCAAAGCACAGATAATACAATTAAAATTGGTGGGGTAAAGATATTATAGCCAGACTCTATTTTGATTTGATTTGACAACTATTTTTGGTACACGGGTAGCTAGGTATCTTCAGATGGTAATAGGATACTTTTTACCCGACTACGCTGAAGAAGAAAAGAGGGTTATGATTTTTTTCTCCTCCGCGGACGAAGTCTGCCTTACCTTCTAGTTAATATATAAAACCATTGTTTCAGAATTCGCGACACAATCCTAAACTGCATCTACGCACACAGACAACACTGGCGTTGCTACAACTACCAACACACGTATAGCACCGATGGCATACCAAATGTATGCGACAGAGCGAAACAGAAGCATACCGTATCCGTTAGGTGGGAGGGGGACGAGACGAGACTCGACAGGTTCCTAACCAGAGACTGCTATCCCATGCAGGACAATGAGACGAAGAGAAAAAATATGGAGCGATTAACCCATTTGAGACTGGGTAAGATTATTTTTTGTTCAAGTTAATAACAGGTTAGCAGTCCCTGTTCAATAGTAAATAGTGCACCAAGGTCGGTAAGAAGGGAATTGCTGACGAGAGTCTATTAGAAGCCCGACGTCGAAGGCGCGGGGCTTTTAATGACTTGAGTCTGCAAATCCCGTTACTGCCCGAGATACACACAATGTTAAAATAAAATAAAAATGTCAATAAAATATATTTTGAAAACAACCGTCAAACAAATTAATGGAACTCGCTGAAAGAGATTGTCAGCTCTTATCAATATGCTCTTCCACAGATAAAACTAAAAACTACGTTTAGTTTTCAATCTTAACAGGCCATACTGCCAGATTGTATCAATTTTCAAAATGAGATGTAATAAAGTAATTGCAAAACTCTTTGAAATAGTAGTAAAATACAAATATCCCTAATTCAGATAAATGTACCGTATCAGTTTTATATACAGTAAAATTGGTTTATAGCCAAGTTTTAAAAGACAGAATTAAACCTTGGCTGATTTGAAACCTCCTTAGTCTGAAATGACGTACGAGTGGTTTCTATATTTTAAAACTAAACTCATAACTCCTTTGGGAGTCATAAAAATCCATAACTAACTCCCGCGCCGGAGGTAGATCGGCTATAGTAGCTCTATACAGATGTAGTGTATAATTGTTTTCTCCAACTTACTCGGAAATGTTCCCATTATTGTAGTAAAAACACACCGCGAAGTCCATCGTGATATACGTTGATACGATAATGAAATTAAAAAAAAAGTGGCATTACTTCCCGGACAGGCCCGGGAAGTGTACATTATTGTGCAGGTTTTTAGTTTTAATTTCATTCACGTACAAAAACCGACATTTTAAAAAACTTGAATTGTTTTCTGCGTTTAGTTACTGCATGGTTAATGCCAATAATAATAGAAAAAAAAAACAATAATTATTGTGTCCAAATCATAATACAGTTTATTTAGTCTGATAAATATTATGTACCAAAGGTATATTCTTTTTAATGTTGTGCGTTTAGGTAATGCCGATTCAACTAAAAGTAATAATGTATATATTTATTTTAACTATTGGTATGGGTTTTCTTTTTATTTATTTTCATTACTATATTTAATGTGGAACCAAATATACAATTCGCACCCAAAACTTTTAACATTAATATCCTTAAAAAAAATTCAGGCGGGAACGTGAATTTCATTTTGTCAAAGAGTGTCTGTCGTGTTATTTTTACGAAAATAAGTTACAGAAACATGTGTCAAATTTCCTCGCATATTTGGAGAAAAGCAGTATACATGCCTCGGCTACGCCTCGACCTTCAAAACCGTACTCATCCACGAAATGACTTTTCCCGGCCTCTGCAGTAATATACTATTTCCATCGTATTTTCAGGGAAACGTACGAAGTTGTCTTGCTATTTCAGTCGGTCACAGTACAAAAAGTACTGTGGTTGATTGAAATAGCATGATAAATACAAACGTTTTCGAGAAAATACGATGGAAATCAATTATGCACTACATCTGTACTAGAGATTGCAATCCGTTCCGGCGGATCCGGTAATCCGGCCGGATCCGGTACTTTTTGGCGGCCACCGGATCCGGGAGACCCAAAGAGACTGAAAAGACGCCACAACAGACATACATACGGACTATCCAACCCAAGAAAGCTGATTCTAATTTGGTGAAAATTTGAACAGTCAATATGATCTAGATCTAGTTAAGCCTTAAGAACGATGTCTTTCTTAATTATTCTTTGAGACGTTAATTTTGCCAAATTAGAAAAACATTTTCAATTAAAGTTATTACAATTATAACATGTATCTTACTTATTATTTAAAGTGCAATGTGATGTGATATGTAAATTGATTACTGCTTATGAATCGTATGATTAGCTTTCTTTATGTAAGTATGTTTAATATTACGGGTATTAAGGGAGTATAGTATTTTATTATTGTTGATGTTACCTCTTATAGTATTAATAAAGTTGATTGAATATTACATAGTGGAGAAGAAAAGTGGGGTCAAGGTTAAAAGAACGATCATGAATCATGATCCAATACACCAAATTAGTGGTAAATTCTTAGATTTGGCAAATAAAACTATAAAAAGTTCCCTTTACTAAAGTGTTATTTTTATTTTTTATAAAGAAGATTTCATTTTGATGTATTTACTATGAGACAAGGTGACCATATATGTTTTCATGTGTGGCTGTAAATAGGTTAATAATGTTATTAAGGGTAAATATTATTGAAGCAGATGCTTAAATTTTCAAATCACTGTAAAATAAGTAGCTAGTGAGACTGATTTTTGACTTAATTTGGGTGATTTTTAGCGCTAAACCTGTTTCATCAGTTAATTTGCAAAAACAGCTCCGCATGTCTACTTTACGGCCAATAAACTGGACAAAAAGCATAATGTTGGATAGACGCAATAGCAAAACTTCAATCCGGCTGAATCCGACCGGATTGAGAATTGGACCGGATTGCAATCCCTATTCTGTACCCCTGCGTATAATAACACCCTTTACGAGGAAGTGTGATGAAATAGTAGATTGTTTGACAAGGGGCTAAAATAAGTTAATACGACATGAAGTGATTATTCGGACGAGCTCACGAAGTGAGCGAGGACAAATATGTCTGAGTGTCATAATGGCTTTTAGCCACGTGTTAAACGCTCTGTTTTTAACTTCGACTGCGAGAAAATAAAAAAGACTTAACATTAAATTTTTATATTTCATGTAAAATTAAAAGTACAGTTTGAGCAATTCGATCAGAAATATTGGCCAATCTGATCAGGTTCGCTTGTTTGTTTTAATTATTCGTAAGTAGTAGGTTATTTTTTTTTGAGTTTTATAGAAATTCGTATGGGATTATATGGCTTTCTTTTAAACCCTTAGGGCTAATATGACGTACTTTTTGAGCAGGAGAAGTGAAAAATTATTTTTCAAGTAAAGCACCGACGGTGTGCCTAATGTGTGTGACAGAGCGAAACAGAAGCATACGGTGTCCATCGGGTGGGAGGGAGACGAGACGAGACCCAACAGGTTCCTGACTAGAGACTGCCATCCCGTAAAAAGTGATGAAGATAATGGGACAAAAAGAAGGATAATACAGCGGTTTAGCCATTTGTGTTGTGTGAGGTTATTTGTTCCAACAATAATCATAATTTTTTTATTATTAATGGTACAGAGAAACATGTCATTGGGATAACACTTGAACGTGTTTTGTCAGTGAATTTAACTGACATCACATTATGTACCTTTTATCGAGCAATGGACAAAAAAGTATTTTAAATTTAATATTAAGAAATTGTAAATAAATTTTACTATGACGACACTCGTAACATAGATTATAGACTTATATTGGTAATAATAACAAAATTATTCTTTTTTAGGGTTCCGTACCTCACAAGGAAAGAACGGAACCTTTATTGGATGACTTAGTTGTCCGTCTCTCTGTCAAAACTATTTTTCTCATGAACGCGTGGAGGTATTAAGTTAAAATTATCATCAAATACTTATTTCTGCGGTACCTTGAAGCTGTTAAAAAATCAAGCTTCTAAGTCATCGCAAGCCACAGTCATTAAAAAAAGGTGTTTCCATACAAATTGCCGTATATGGAAAACAGGAGTACTTCCAGTTGTCCTAGAAACTTGCAATTTGATATGAAGGTAGCTCTTATAGCACAACTCACGAAATAAATCTGTTTTTTTTGTTTATGTCTCTGTCTATGTCTTTATTAACCAATATATAACATTACAGGACACCGCGTACATTTTGCTTAGGAGTAGGACTCTGCTAACACTGGATTGTCTTAGATACGGCCGTTTTTAACGAATATTTTGTGAGGAAACCCTGTTTGCGCGAGTCCGACTCGCACTTGGCCGGTTTTTTTTAGTTAAAATGCTTTCTGAAGTCCTTTATATTTATTAAAACGCTTTCTAAATCCTTTAAGGATTTTACAGCAATATTTTTTTTTTTCGTTTTTCTGTAACTTTCTCAGAGGTTATATTTTTTATAATTGTTGTAAAAAAAAATATTAAGGTAAATTTTATTGCGGTAAATACCTTTTTTACTCGAAAATTGATGCTGATATAGTATATAAAAGAATAATCCTTGAACCGTCCATTATTGGTATTGTTATATGTATTTATCAAATCACATGTAAACTTTATTTTTCAGTTACCGACCTAACTATACCTCAGCATGCCGTATACTACATATTCGATCAAGCTATGTTGAAACACAAAAATATATGCGAACCGTAAGTACTATGTTACATACTATACTATAACAACAGTACCGTTACCAGGAATAATATATCTTATTAAATAACTAGAAGAACTTCGTTCGCGGAGGAGAAAAAGTCATAACCCGTCGTTTTTTCTTCAGCGTAGTCGGGTAAAAAGTATCCTATAACCATCTGCAGATACCCAGCTACACATGTACCAAAAATTGTGGAAATCTGTTTAGCCGATTTTGCGTGATGAAGCCACAACGACACCTGCAAACATACATAAAATCCAAAAAATATATTTTTCGTTTTAGTGACCTCCAAATAGTCCGTAACAATTATTTTTTTGAAAATATCTTCAATGTACAGACATTTTATTTTTACAACTTTATATTAGTATAGATGTGTCCTGTTAAAGACTTGTAAAAGTGCCCTTGCGGCCTACTTACAGAATAAATATCACCATTTAATAAAAATTAATAAAAATAAATTTTCGAGATATTCAAGTATCTATATTATATGAGTACTGATGTGCAAATTGCGGAAACTTTCCAAAACGCTTAAAAAGGCGCTTTTAAACAGGTAAATTAACACTAGACTTAAGACCTTTTATATACTAAATAATGCTTTAAAAAGGTCTTATAAACATGTAAGCTAACACTAGACTTCAGTCCTTTTTTAAGCATTTTGGAAAGTTTCCGCAATTTGCACACCAGTATATATGAATATTATTTTTTCAGTGGCCACGTGGAATGTCCCGAGCGCATACTGAGGATACACGAGCGGCACAGAGACTTCGGTTTGTTAGAACGAGTGCACCAATTAGAGGGCAGAAGAGCCACCGACGAAGAGATACTGACCGTACACACTGACAAACATTTAAACAGGTATTCAATACCTTCCTTACTAATTATAAGCAGGGAGTATAGAATAAAGGTTTTCAGGAATCAAAAACTCGCATGCAGGAACCACTGTGTTATGTCCATTACACAAGTCGCATCTTTATAATTATAGAGATTAATTATTACTATTATTATTTTTGTATTCTCGACATTAATGATCCTGCACTAACTGTTAGTTCCTGTTTGGCCCTATGGTTGACTGGTAGAGAATGCCTTAAGGCATTAAGTCCGCCATTCGTACCAGCTTGTATTGTGCAATAAATTTTAAATAAATAATAAATGAATTAATTAAACCAAAATTTTAATAAATTGTCTTTTAGTCATATAAACGAACTAGAAGGTACCTGCAACTTCGTTCGTGGAGGAGAAAAAGTCATTACCTCTATTTTTTTCTTCAGCGTAGTCGAGTAAAAAGTATTCTATAACCATCTGTTATTTGCACCCAGGGAAATCGAAGCAGTGGGCTTACTATTTTTTCAAGGGTAGCACAAGCTAGATAGGGTTATCAAATCACTTGAAAACCCATTGAACCCAAGGAAACTTGTGTTATAAGTGTATTGAAACGATAAATGTGTAAATAATAATAATAAACTTTTCACCAACTTTAATATATTACTTTTTTTTCAGTAGTCACTATATTTTGTAAATAAAGTTTTGCTCCAAGTTCTCGAATTGACTTGTAATTTCATGAGTAAATGTAACCGACAGCAAAGTAAAACAAAACCGCCTTCAATAACGTTATAAAAAATATATATCAGGGACAATCTTACACAAATCGACCTAGTCCCAAATTAAGCAAAGCTGTACTATGGGTACTAGGCGACCATATACATAATATGTAGATAATTTATAATACTTAAATACATAGAAAACAACCAAGACCCAGGAACAAACATTCGTGCTCATCACACAAACACTTGCCCTGGCCGGGATTCGAACCCTGGACCGCCAGCTTCGAAGGCCGTTGTACAACACACTGAGCCAAACGTGTCGTCAAATTGTCGTGTTGTCGTCAAAACACTTATGTTTCAGGTTAAAAGAGCTAGCGACAACGAAACTAAGAGAACTGAACAGCCAAAAAGAACAGTTCGACTCAGTGTACTTCCACCCCGACTCTCTGGAGAGCGCTGCCGTCGCCACCGGCTGCGTCTTACAGGTATGACTCCTCCCACACGTGACCGATTCCATTGGCCGACTACTTTGACCTTGAAATGCAACCAATCAACAACCTTGCCCGAGTTCACTAGGTCGAGCGTCCCTACGGTTAAAAATGATCCGATCAGATAGGTTAACATTTCTGATCATCTGGTAGCCCCTTATATCGGAATGTTGCCATCTATCTCAAATACGTGATTTACTAATAAGGCATGACGAGTTCTGTACCTGAGGGCTATGCTTATCGTTAAACGGCCTGAAAAACGAATGGTTTCACAAATGAATAACTTTCGGTACAGGCCATTTACTCGATTTAAATTAATTGACAATAATTGTCAAAATGCGTGAACTCGACGATTTTTAGATTAACAAAAAATAAAAGAACGCAGATAGACCATTAAGTATGTTAGTGACGTCAATAAACATCTATTTATTATAATTATATTAGCTGAGTTTGACGCTTCAGATAAAACAGTCACCAGCAAAATAATTGCATCACTGCATTTTTTTCATCTGCACCATATAACTTTGTATTTAATATATATCATAAAATTTTCTTGGTTTGTATGCGTTTCCGCTGTATCAGGTACCCGAGTTAAGCTCCCTTTGTCGCCTATATAACGGGGGAACAGGAGAGGGGGAGGGGGGGGGGGGGGGATCAGTCCGTTGTCAGAAGTCTGGTATATATAGTCAGAAGCATATTTTCCCGTGAAAAAGATCTGGAAACATGGACAGCACTGAAGCTGAAGTCGTCGTAGTCGTCCGATTGCTGCAAGCGGGCCTTAGCCAACGTTCAGTAGCTGCCGAGCTGAATTTAACTCAATGTACAGTTTGTAGAGCTGACCAGAGGTGTGCAACTGTGCCAGTTTTCATAGATTCATTTTTTCTTATTTTCAACACAACAAACAGTAACACACATAGTTTAGGGCTTTAGGCATACAACACATAATCCAGACGTGTGGGACCAGCAACGTTATCCACAGATTATTTTTTTACAGTTATTTGTATCTTAGCGCTAAGTAACCACAGAACATGTATAGTACCCACAGTTTTTCATGCAAAAAAAAAACAATGTCAAGAGAATTTTTATGCAATTTGCGACTGTTTTGAGGTGTCCGAGTTTTTCCAGTCCTTGGACTTGAATTTCCTTCAAAATATTCCATTCAGTTACATTGCCGGCTTTCATTTGGCACCACAGTGATCAATTTTGGGTAAAAAATTACAAAGTTATGGGGTGCAGATGAAAAATAAAAAGTTATGCAATTATTAAGATCGTGAGTGTATTTGATCTATGGAAATTCTTTTTGATTATGACGAAGAGAATCGGGGTAGATAAAACCCAACTTTACGCACAGATGGTAGACACGGTGCTCAACGCCGGCGGTTCGGGCGTGTGCGTCGTCCGGCCGCCCGGACACCACGCCGACGAAGAGCTGCCCAGCGGCTTCTGTCTCCTGAACAACGTGGCCGCGGCCGCCAGGCACGCCGTCCACAGCCACGGGCTGCGCAGGGTGCTGATACTCGACTGGGACGTGCACCACGGCAACGGGACGCAGAGGATCACTTATGGAGACAACGAGGTACCTGCACACAGTACATGTAGATACAGTTCTCTCCGCCACGAGCTCTATCAGCCACGACTGTCCACTGCTGAACATAGGCCTCCCTATAGCTCTCCTCAGCGTGCGATCCTGCGTAGACCGCATCCACCGACACGACCCGAGGTCATTCGTCCACCTAGTCAGGAACGCTGCGTTTTCCTATGCCTGGTCGCCACTCCAGGACTTCACTGCCCCAACGGCCATTTGTTCTCCGGGCTACATGGCCCGCCCATTGCCTCTACAGCCATGCAATCCTGTGAGCTATGTCGCTTACCTTGGTTCTTCTGCGGATATCTTAGTTCCGTCGTTCATCACTAGCAACACTCGGAGTTCGAAGACCTTCGTCTTTAAGCACAGGGGTATTTTCGACGAGAAGTTATGACGCAGCTTCCTTTCAACAATATGGCTGCCGTCAATGACCGTGGAAACCATAACGTACATCTGGGAGTTACCTTGCTGGTTTAATTGACAGCTGACGACATACTGCAAATGGATAGATCAAGGTTCTGATGCAATGAGACGCCAATAATGTACATTCGGAAACAATAAGGTATTTCATCCCGCAAATCTTGTCTCGTAAGACCTTTAGTTACGGCTTAAATTAGCACTTAAAAGTAGTGAAATTCTGATGTAATTAGATGGATTTGTTAGCCTGTGGTCTGAACAGCCTTGGATTTTTTTGCTAAAGTTACGTTAATTTGGCTTCAGATCCTGTACATGTCGATCCATCGTTACGACCATGGCTCTTTCTTCCCGCACTCCAAGGACGCGGACCACACCGCGGTGGGAGAGGGGCGCGGGGAGGGCTACAACGTCAACGTGCCTTGGAATAAGGTCGTTTATTAATATTTTCTTCTGTTTCTTTATTATCATTAATTTAAATAAAACTATTTAAATGGATTCTATAATATATATATACTATTGTCTATTATAAAGTTGTACAAATGAAATGTCTGTACAGTCACCAGCATTAATATCTGCCATAACAAAGCGGGCGAAAATATCTGATACGTCCTAACGGCTTTAGAAATAGAGTCGTGTCAGATATTTATGCGCACTTTATTGTAGCAGATATTAATGCTGGTGACTGTACATTGAAGATATTTAAAAAATAACTATTTTAACCGACTATTTCTGGAAGATAGTCCCTGATATTTATTATACACCTGATATTTATTTATTATTATTATTTGGAGGTCACAACAGCGTTTTTTTTTTTGTATGTTTGTATTTGTCGTTGTTTCATCACGACAAATCGGCTAAACCGATTGTAACTATTTGGTACACGGGTAGCTGGGTATCCACAGATGGTTTAAGGTTACTTTTTGCCCGACTACGCTGAAGAACGAAGTTGCGGGGATCTTTTCCATCCAACCTTCATCTAACCTTTAAATAGTCGTATCACTTTTTTTTCTATCTTTAATGTACAGACATTTTAATTTTATAACTTTATAACACTCATTGAAATACCAATATTGACCACGGAAAGCTGAAAAGCTTCCGAAACGTCGAAAACTAAAATGAGATAATATACGCGATATAATCCGTTAAACTTTATAATAGTATAGATTTAATTACATCCTAATATATGTTGTTTACAGCGCGGCATGGGTGACGTGGAATACATGGCCGCGTTCACACAGGTGATCCTGCCCATCGCGTACGAGTACAACCCCTCGCTCGTGCTCGTGTCCGCCGGCTTCGACGCGTGCGTCGGCGACCCGCTGGGAGGTGAGTGACGTCACAACACATGGCCGCGTTCACACAGGTGATCCTGCCCATCGCGTACGAGTACAACCCCTCGCTCGTGCTCGTGTCCGCCGGCTTCGACGCGTGCGTCGGCGACCCGCTGGGAGGTGAGTGACGTCACAACGCATGGCCGCCGTCACATCGGTGATTGTGCCGGGCCGTAAAAAGTGACAGACCAAATCAGTTCCTTTTTATGATTTGTCAAAACGCTCAGAGAAGTTTCAAAAAAAAAATGTTTATGACGTCATAATCATATCGCTATGTGGTTGTAGTGCTTGTGTATCCTGTATGTATGTATTGTGTTGTATATGTATTGTACATTGTCTCATGTACACCGGTGACGTGGTAGCCGTCACCAGTCAACAAGTTGTAGCGGCAGAGGGTGGACGTGCGCTTGCGTGCCGGGTGTAACGATGAGCCAGTGGTTCATTACTTTAAGTAGTATATCGTACAGGCGCGAATACTACAGTGGTCAAATTGCCTTATTTTTAGTTTCTTAGGTGCTACTCTGAAATTCGATATTCGAAGTTCGTATCGCGCGATCCTGCTCACTCAAGTACAGTTCAACATTAGAGCGAGAGGGATGATGCGATACGAACTTCGAATATCGCATTTCAGAGTAGCCCCTCAGATCGTTTTAAAATTGCCAAAACGTATTCAGAGATAGCATGAACAGTATCAACTTTGTGTGCCGCGTTTTAGATTCTAGTTTTTAACGTGTCTCTCTCACCTATTCAGGGTGCAAGGTGTCACCCGAGTGCTACGGGCGCATGACGCAGCTGCTGCGCGGGCTGGCCGGCGGCCGCGTGGTCCTCTGCCTCGAGGGCGGCTACAACATCACTAGCATCGCCCACGCCATGGCGCAGTGCACCAAGGCGCTGCTCGGCGACCCCGGCGCCCACCACCATGACCCCGCGCCCGCCTGCCACGCCTCCGCCGTCGAGACCATCAACGCTGTCATCGCCACCCATAAGAAATACTGGAAGACCTTGAAATTCCAACTTGCTTTACCTATAGAAGACGTCTTGGAAGAACCGCTCCCGAGCAGGGGCTTGACGATCACGGAAGACGCCGGCGACAAATCGGAGACTTCGTACGATTCGATCAAATCGCCCGACGCCAAAAGCTTCAACGATGACTCTATTGAGAGTAATCTGGCGTCTCTGACATTAGACCTGAAGTGCTCGGACGGCGTGCATTGCGGAACAGATGACGAGGACGAAACTCTCGAACGAAACCCTAAACCCCACACCGATTCACATACTACGGGCTCGGAGAAGGATTCTGAAGGCGTTGCTACTGGTTCTTCCAGTGTCGTGCCTAAACTGGAGCGTTCCGAGAGGGATTCGCAAGCCGGCTCTTCTAAACAGTGCGCTAGTGACTCAAGTGACGTGCCTAAACAGACTTTAGTGGATTATCTAGCTGTGAACATGCAAGCTATATTGGACGGTGATATGTTCGCAGTGATACCATTGCCGTGGTGCCCGCATATAGACTTGTTGAGTGACCTGCCCTTGGATGTGAAATTCGAACAGGGCCAGAAGTGTAGCGACTGTGACGAGACCGGCGAGGTTTGGGTGTGCCTGCATTGTTACATTGTAAGTATATTGATTATTGTGATGCATGCTTATATCAATGGCGACTGTGACTGGCTTTAATCATTGTCTTTACACTAAGAGCATTTAACCAATAGAGATAGATGGGGAGCCGTATCTTTACCGAACGAAAGGTAAACACGTGCAGCACTACGGAAATATTCCTATTTCTACAAACGCACACAATAAAATCACCTACAAACGAAAAAATGCACACACACTGACAATAGGGTACGTGCATGTTTTTTTTATCGCTTTTCTGACATAATATCAAAGTACCGTAAAAACTATTTCAAAAAGTGAAATTAAAATCGGTCAAGAAATACGCAGGATATAGGCATTTTAAACTACTAATTAGGCAGCGATTTGACAGAGGTCCGACATGTACTTGTTGACACGTAATACCAGCGTCAAATCAGTCTTTATGGTTTGTCATTATGCTGGGTGGACTCGTTTTTCGCACAATGCATTTTTTTTCCTCTTTTATTTCATGTATACCTATTATCGCTGCGAAATAAATTATCTTTATTTCTTACTTACTTTTACATCATAGCACAGTCAGCGTCAAATAGTCTGTAGCATCCAAAGCGCCAAATATATCGTCACACATCTTTATACCTGTAGTCCTAAAGATGTGTTGCGCAATATTTGGTGCTTTAGATGCTTCAGACTATTTGACGCTGACTTATACACTACGGCTACGGTTCATGCATATTCCCTATTTATCGTACAAAACTGACCTAACGAACATAACTTAATATGGCTAAAGATCTCTGCCCACTACACTATCATACCATGACCGTACTATGAACGTATCAGGCACGGGATGTAACGCGATACGAACTTTGCATGGCACGCAACGGCGACTACAAAGAATATTTATTTTGTCTGACACGGTGTAGTGGGCAGAGATTTATAGGGTAACTTCATCCACAATCCTCATTGTCATATGGTCCTGATTCGTCGAAATTCCTTTATTGTCACCTTACTAACTCATCCACATTCTTATATCGTCAATTTTCTACCTTGTCCATAATCCTATATGGTCCATAGTCCTAACTTCCCCACATTCCTATATCCTGAGTTGTATACTGATGTTTCTATGTCAACTTCTGAACTCATTCATTTGATACAATGCCATGGTTGTTATAATTTATTTTGTGCTTTGTCGACGAATGATTTCGACATATGGACAGTTTAGATAAGTTTCCTTTTTGAAAACTTTCGTTATAATTATTATTTTTGTTGAAGTGACAACTTGTGTGCTCACTACTCATTTATTTGCTTCTTTTCTAAATCCAGCATACAATGCAATGCATGCATGCCTAACTTGTGCTTGAGAATTGGGATGTACTAATTTATTACAACCAATGGTAATTTCAAATCCATTTCGAAGTATTGGGTTCTTCAACTGCTAGAAACAAAGAAAAAAAAATTAAGCTAATGAAATTAGAATGTTGAATTATACTATATTTTTTCTGAAATACAGAGATGTTAAAAAGTTTGGTTTATCCCAATTTATAAGTGAAAGAATTTCATGTGCGGTTTTTGTTCGCGTATTTGTTTGTGGGGTCTTTCTCAACTTTTTGAAAGGTTTAAACGGTATTGTTATTTATAATGTTAGTATTGTTTTTATGTGGTTATTTTGTTATTTATCACTTTTTTAACTTCATTATTTTTGCCAATCTTTTCACTAATATAAAGATTAAGTTTGATACTTGATACGCGTTTTTTATTGCAGTTGTTGTTAGAATGAAATGTTTTGATCTGCATAAAAAGTCTTCATGAAATTAAAAAAAAAGTTCTATTAATAATGTTTTCAAGTCGCTTGTTTCACTTGTTATTTAGAAGCTAAATCAGATAATCTTCTCGCAGAGAGCCTGCGGCCGCAGCATCAACGCCCACATGGAGTCACACTACGCGTCCTCCTCACACCCGCTAGTGATGTCCCTCTCCGACTTGTCAGTGTGGTGTTACGAATGCGACGCATACGTCGACAACCCGCGGCTTTTCGCCGCGAAGGACAACGCACACTTCCACAAGTTCAACGAACACATGCCTTACTGCTACAGGAGCGACACAGTCCACATGGAGTGAGCTCACACTCGCCCCTGTTACTTCCACTTTGGACAATGCACACTTCCACAAGTTGAACGAACACATGCCTTACTGCTACAGGAGCGACACAGTCCACATGGAGTGAGCTCACACTCGCCCCTGTTACTTCCACTTTGGACAATGCACACTTCCACAAAATGAACGAACACATGCCTTACTGCTACAGGAGCGACACAGTCCACATGGAGTGAGCTCACACTCGCCCTTGTTACTTCCACTTCGGACAACGCATACATCCACAAGTTCAATGAACACATGCCTTACTGCTACAGGAGCGACACAGTCCACATGGAGTGAGCTCACACTCGCCCTTGTTACTTCCACTTTGGACAATGCACACTTCCACAAGTTCAACGAACACATGCCTTACTGCTACAGGAGCGACACAGTCCACATGGAGTGAGCTCACACTCGCCCTTGTTACTTCCACTTCGGACAATGCACACTTCCACAAGTTCAACGAACACATGCCTTACTGCTACAGGAGCGACACAGTCCACATGGAGTGAGCTCACACTCGCCCCTGTTACTTCCACTTTGGACAATGCACACTTCCACAAGTTGAACGAACACATGCCTTACTGCTACAGGAGCGACACAGTCCACATGGAGTGAGCTCACACTCGCCCTTGTTACTTCCACTTCGGACAACGCACACATCCACAAGTTCAATGAACACATGCCTTACTGCTACAGGAGCGACACAGTCCACATGGAGTGAGCTCACACTCGCCCCTGTTACTTCCACTTCGGACAACGCACACATCCACAAGTTCAATGAACACATGCCTTACTGCTACAGGAGCGACACAGTCCACATGGAGTGAGCTCACACTCGCCCCTGTTACTTCCACTTCGGACAACGCACACATCCACAAGTTCAATGAACACATGCCTTACTGCTACAGGAGTGTCACAGTCCACATGGAGTGAGCTCACACTCGCCCTTGTTACTTCCACTTCGGACAATGCACACTTCCACAAGTTGAACGAACACATGCCTTACTGCTACAGGAGCGACACAGTCCACATGGAGTGAGCTCACACTCGCCCTTGTTACTTCCACTTCGGACAACGCACACATCCACAAGTTGAACGAACACATGCCTTACTGCTACAGGAGCGACACAGTCCACATGGAGTGAGCTCACACTCGCCCTTGTTACTTCCACTTCGGACAATGCACACTTCCACAAGTTGAACGAACACATGCCTTACTGCTACAGGAGCGACACAGTCCACATGGAGTGAGCTCACACTCGCCCTTGTTACTTCCACTTCGGACAACGCACACTTCCACAAGTTGAACGAACACATGCCTTACTGCTACAGGAGTGACACAGTCCACATGGAGTAGGCTCACACTCGCCCTTGTTACTTCCACTTCGGACAACGCACACATCCACAAGTTCAATGAACACATGCCTTACTGCTACAGGAGTGTCACAGTCCACATGGAGTGCGCTCACACTCGCCCTTGTTACTTCCACTTCGGACAATGCACACTTCCACAAGTTGAACGAACACATGCCTTACTGCTACAGGAGCGACACAGTCCACATGGAGTGAGCTCACACTCGCCCTTGTTACTTCCACTTCGGACAACGCACACTTCCACAAGTTGAACGAACACATGCCTTACTGCGACAGGAGTGACACAGTCCACATGGAGTAGGCTCACACTCGCCCTTGTTACTTCCACTTCGGACAACGCACACATCCACAAGTTCAATGAACACATGCCTTACTGCTACAGGAGTGACACAGTCCACATGGAGTGAGCTCACACTCGCCCTTGTTACTTCCACTTCGGACAATGCACACTTCCACAAGTTGAACGAACACATGCCTTACTGCTACAGGAGCGACACAGTCCACATGGAGTGAGCTCACACTCGCCCTTGTTACTTCCACTTCGGACAACGCACACTTCCACAAGTTGAACGAACACATGCCTTACTGCTACAGGAGTGACACAGTCCACATGGAGTAGGCTCACACTCGCCCTTGTTACTTCCACTTCGGACAACGCACACATCCACAAGTTCAATGAACACAAGCCTTACTGCTACAGGAGTGACACAGTCCACATAGAGTGAGCTCACACTCGCCCTTGTTACTTCCACTTCGGACAATGCACACTTCCACAAGTTGAACGAACACATGCCTTACTGCTACAGGAGCGACACAGTCCACATGGAGTGAGCTCACACTCGCCCTTGTTACTTCCACTTCGGACAACGCACACTTCCACAAGTTGAACGAACACATGCCTTACTGCTACAGGAGCGACACAGTCCACATGGAGTGAGCTCACACTCGCCCTTGTTACTTCCACTTCGGACAACGCACACTTCCACAAGTTGAACGAACACATGCCTTACTGCTACAGGAGTGACACAGTCCACATGGAGTAGGCTCACACTCGCCCTTGTTACTTCCACTTCGGTCAACGCACACATCCACAAGTTCAATGAACACATGCCTTACTGCTACAGGAGTGTCACAGTCCACATGGAGTGAGCTCACACTCGCCCTTGTTACTTCCACTTCGGACAATGCACACTTCCACAAGTTGAACGGACACATGCCTTACTGCTACAGGAGCGACACAGTCCACATGGAGTGAGCTCACACTCGCCCTTGTTACTTCCACTTCGGACAATGCACACTTCCACAAGTTGAACGAACACATGCCTTATTGCTACAGGATAGACACAGTCCACACGGAGTGAGCTCACACTCGCCCTTGTTACTTCCACTTCGGACAATGCACACTTCCACAAGTTGAACGGACAGATGCCTTACTGCTACAGGAGCGACACAGTCCACATGGAGTGAGCTCACACTCGCCCTTGTTACTTCCACTTCGGACAATGCACACTTCCACAAGTTGAACGAACACATGCCTTATTGCTACAGGATAGACACAGTCCACACGGAGTGAGCTCACACTCGCCCTTGTTACTTCCACTTCGGACAATGCACACTTCCACAAGTTGAACGGACACATGCCTTACTGCTACAGGAGCGACACAGTCCACATGGAGTGAGCTCACACTCGCCCTTGTTACTTCCACTTCGGACAACGCACACTTCCACAAGTTGAACGAACACATGCCTTACTGCTACAGGAGTGACACAGTCCACATGGAGTAGGCTCACACTCGCCCTTGTTACTTCCACTTCGGACAACGCACACATCCACAAGTTCAATGAACACATGCCTTACTGCTACAGGAGTGACACAGTCCACATGGAGTGAGCTCACACTCGCCCTTGTTACTTCCACTTCGGACAACGCACACTTCCACAAGTTGAACGAACACATGCCTTACTGCTACAGGAGTGACACAGTCCACATGGAGTAGGCTCACACTCGCCCTTGTTACTTCCACTTCGGACAACGCACACATCCACAAGTTCAATGAACACAAGCCTTACTGCTACAGGAGTGACACAGTCCACATGGAGTGAGCTCACACTCGCCCTTGTTACTTCCACTTCGGACAATGCACACTTCCACAAGTTGAACGAACACATGCCTTACTGCTACAGGAGCGACGCAGTCCACATGGAGTGAGCTCACACTCGCCCTTGTTACTTCCACTTTGGACAATGCACACTTCCACAAGTTCAACGAACACATGCCTTACTGCTACAGGAGCGACACAGTCCACATGGAGTGAGCTCACACTCGCCCTTGTTACTTCCACTTCGGACAATGCACACTTCCACAAGTTCAACGAACACATGCCTTACTGCTACAGGAGCGACACAGTCCACATGGAGTGAGCTCACACTCGCCCCTGTTACTTCCACTTTGGACAATGCACACTTCCACAAGTTGAACGAACACATGCCTTACTGCTACAGGAGCGACACAGTCCACATGGAGTGAGCTCACACTCGCCCTTGTTACTTCCACTTCGGACAACGCACACATCCACAAGTTCAATGAACACATGCCTTACTGCTACAGGAGCGACACAGTCCACATGGAGTGAGCTCACACTCGCCCCTGTTACTTCCACTTCGGACAACGCACACATCCACAAGTTCAATGAACACATGCCTTACTGCTACAGGAGCGACACAGTCCACATGGAGTGAGCTCACACTCGCCCCTGTTACTTCCACTTCGGACAACGCACACATCCACAAGTTCAATGAACACATGCCTTACTGCTACAGGAGCGACACAGTCCACATGGAGTGAGCTCACACTCGCCCTTGTTACTTCCACTTCGGACAATGCACACTTCCACAAGTTGAACGAACACATGCCTTACTGCTACAGGAGCGACACAGTCCACATGGAGTGAGCTCACACTCGCCCTTGTTACTTCCACTTCGGACAACGCACACTTCCACAAGTTGAACGAACACATGCCTTACTGCTACAGGAGTGACACAGTCCACATGGAGTAGGCTCACACTCGCCCTTGTTACTTCCACTTCGGACAACGCACACATCCACAAGTTCAATGAACACATGCCTTACTGCTACAGGAGTGTCACAGTCCACATTGAGTGCGCTCACACTCGCCCTTGTTACTTCCACTTCGGACAATGCACACTTCCACAAGTTGAACGAACACATGCCTTACTGCTACAGGAGCGACACAGTCCACATGGAGTGAGCTCACACTCGCCCTTGTTACTTCCACTTCGGACAACGCACACTTCCACAAGTTGAACGAACACATGCCTTACTGCGACAGGAGTGACACAGTCCACATGGAGTAGGCTCACACTCGCCCTTGTTACTTCCACTTCGGACAACGCACACATCCACAAGTTCAATGAACACATGCCTTACTGCTACAGGAGTGACACAGTCCACATGGAGTGAGCTCACACTCGCCCTTGTTACTTCCACTTCGGACAATGCACACTTCCACAAGTTAAACGAACACATGCCTTACTGCTACAGGAGCGACACAGTCCACATGGAGTGAGCTCACACTCGCCCTTGTTACTTCCACTTCGGACAACGCACACTTCCACAAGTTGAACGAACACATGCCTTACTGCTACAGGAGTGACACAGTCCACATGGAGTAGGCTCACACTCGCCCTTGTTACTTCCACTTCGGACAACGCACACATCCACAAGTTCAATGAACACAAGCCTTACTGCTACAGGAGTGACACAGTCCACATGGAGTGAGCTCACACTCGCCCTTGTTACTTCCACTTCGGACAATGCACACTTCCACAAGTTGAACGAACGCATGCCTTACTGCTACAGGAGCGACACAGTCCACATGGAGTGAGCTCACACTCGCCCTTGTTACTTCCACTTCGGACAACGCACACTTCCACAAGTTGAACGAACACATGCCTTACTGCTACAGGAGCGACACAGTCCACATGGAGTGAGCTCACACTCGCCCTTGTTACTTCCACTTCGGACAACGCACACTTCCACAAGTTGAACGAACACATGCCTTACTGCTACAGGAGTGACACAGTCCACATGGAGTAGGCTCACACTCGCCCTTGTTACTTCCACTTCGGACAACGCACACATCCACAAGTTCAATGAACACATGCCTTACTGCTACAGGAGCGACACAGTCCACATGGAGTGAGCTCACACTCGCCCTTGTTACTTCCACTTCGGACAATGCACACTTCCACAAGTTGAACGAACACATGCCTTATTGCTACAGGATAGACACAGTCCACACGGAGTGAGCTCACACTCGCCCTTGTTACTTCCACTTCGGACAATGCACACTTCCACAAGTTGAACGGACACATGCCTTACTGCTACAGGAGCGACACAGTCCACATGGAGTGAGCTCACACTCGCCCTTGTTACTTCCACTTCGGACAATGCACACTTCCACAAGTTGAACGAACACATGCCTTATTGCTACAGGATAGACACAGTCCACACGGAGTGAGCTCACACTCGCCCTTGTTACTTCCACTTCGGACAATGCACACTTCCACAAGTTGAACGGACACATGCCTTACTGCTACAGGAGCGACACAGTCCACATGGAGTGAGCTCACACTCGCCCTTGTTACTTCCACTTCGGACAACGCACACTTCCACAAGTTGAACGAACACATGCCTTACTGCTACAGGAGTGACACAGTCCACATGGAGTAGGCTCACACTCGCCCTTGTTACTTCCACTTCGGACAACGCACACATCCACAAGTTCAATGAACACATGCCTTACTGCTACAGGAGTGACACAGTCCACATGGAGTGAGCTCACACTCGCCCTTGTTACTTCCACTTCGGACAACGCACACTTCCACAAGTTGAACGAACACATGCCTTACTGCTACAGGAGTGACACAGTCCACATGGAGTAGGCTCACACTCGCCCTTGTTACTTCCACTTCGGACAACGCACACATCCACAAGTTCAATGAACACAAGCCTTACTGCTACAGGAGTGACACAGTCCACATGGAGTGAGCTCACACTCGCCCTTGTTACTTCCACTTCGGACAATGCACACTTCCACAAGTTGAACGAACACATGCCTTATTGCTACAGGATAGACACAGTCCACACGGAGTGAGCTCACACTCGCCCTTGTTACTTCCACTTCGGACAATGCACACTTCCACAAGTTGAACGGACACATGCCTTACTGCTACAGGAGCGACACAGTCCACATGGAGTGAGCTCACACTCGCCCTTGTTACTTCCACTTCGGACAACGCACACTTCCACAAGTTGAACGAACACATGCCTTACTGCTACAGGAGTGACACAGTCCACATGGAGTAGGCTCACACTCGCCCTTGTTACTTCCACTTCGGACAACGCACACATCCACAAGTTCAATGAACACATGCCTTACTGCTACAGGAGTGACACAGTCCACATGGAGTGAGCTCACACTCGCCCTTGTTACTTCCACTTCGGACAATGCACACTTCCACAAGTTGAACGAACACATGCCTTACTGCTACAGGAGCGACACAGTCCAGATGGAGTGAGCTCACACTCGCCCTTGTTACTTCCACTTCGGACAACGCACACTTCCACAAGTTGAACGAACACATGCCTTACTGCTACAGGAGTGACACAGTCCACATGGAGTAGGCGCACACTCGCCCTTGTTACTTCCACTTCGGACAACGCACACATCCACAAGTTCAATGAACACATGCCTTACTGCTACAGGAGTGTCACAGTCCACATGGAGTGAGCTCACACTCGCCCTTGTTACTTCCACTTCGGACAATGCACACTTCCACAAGTTGAACGAACACATGCCTTACTGCTACAGGAGTGACACAGTCCACATGGAGTAGGCTCACACTCGCCCTTGTTACTTCCACTTCGGACAATGCACACTTCCACAAGTTGAACGAACACATGCCTTACTGCTACAGGAGTGACACAGTCCACATGGAGTAGGCTCACACTCGCCCTTGTTACTTCCACTTCGGACAACGCACACATCCACAAGTTCAATGAACACATGCCTTACTGCTACAGGAGTGTCACAGTCCACATGGAGTGAGCTCACACTCGCCCTTGTTACTTCCACTTCGGACAATGCACACTTCCACAAGTTGAACGAACACATGCCTTACTGCTACAGGAGCGACACAGTCCACATGGAGTGAGCTCACACTCGCCCTTGTTACTTCCACTTCGGACAACGCACACATCCACAAGTTCAATGAACACATGCCTTACTGCTACAGGAGTGACACAGTCCACATGGAGTGAGCTCACACTCGCCCTTGTTACTTCCACTTCGGACAATGCACACTTCCACAATTTGAACGAACACATGCCTTATTGCTACAGGATAGACACAGTCCACACGGAGTGAGCTCACACTCGCCCTTGTTACTTCCACTTCGGACAATGCACACTTCCACAAGTTGAACGGACACATGCCTTACTGCTACAGGAGCGACACAGTCCACATGGAGTGAGCTCACACTCGCCCTTGTTACTTCCACTTCGGACAACGCACACTTCCACAAGTTGAACGAACACATGCCTTACTGCTACAGGAGTGACACAGTCCACATGGAGTAGGCTCACACTCGCCTTGTTACTTCCACTTCGGACAACGCACACATCCACAAGTTCAATGAACACATGCCTTACTGCTACAGGAGTGACACAGTCCACATGGAGTGAGCTCACACTCGCCCTTGTTACTTCCACTTCGGACAACGCACACTTCCACAAGTTGAACGAACACATGCCTTACTGCTACAGGAGTGACACAGTCCACATGGAGTAGGCTCACACTCGCCCTTGTTACTTCCACTTCGGACAACGCACACATCCACAAGTTCAATGAACACAAGCCTTACTGCTACAGGAGTGACACAGTCCACATGGAGTGAGCTCACACTCGCCCTTGTTACTTCCACTTCGGACAATGCACACTTCCACAAGTTCAACGAACACATGCCTTACTGCTACAGGAGCGACACAGTCCACATGGAGTGAGCTCACACTCGCCCTTGTTACTTCCACTTCGGATAACGCACACTTCCACAAGTTGAACGAACACATGCCTTACTGCTACAGGAGCGACACAGTCCACATGGAGTGAGCTCACACTCGCCCTTGTTACTTCCACTTCGGACAACGCACACTTCCACAAGTTGAACGAACACATGCCTTACTGCTACAGGAGTGACACAGTCCACATGGAGTAGGCTCACACTCGCCCTTGTTACTTCCACTTCGGACAACGCACACATCCACAAGGTCAATGAACACATGCCTTACTGCTACAGGAGTGTCACAGTCCACATGGAGTGAGCTCACACTCGCCCTTGTTACTTCCACTTCGGACAATGCACACTTCCACAAGTTGAACGGACACATGCCTTACTGCTACAGGAGCGACACAGTCCACATGGAGTGAGCTCACACTCGCCCTTGTTACTTCCACTTCGGACAATGCACACTTCCACAAGTTGAACGAACACATGCCTTATTGCTACAGGATAGACACAGTCCACACGGAGTGAGCTCACACTCGCCCTTGTTACTTCCACTTCGGACAATGCACACTTCCACAAGATGGACGGACACATGCCTTACTGCTACAGGAGCGACACAGTCCACATGGAGTGAGCTCACACTCGCCCTTGTTACTTCCACTTCGGACAATGCAAACTTCCACAAGTTGAACGAACACATGCCTTATTGCTACAGGATAGACACAGTCCACACGGAGTGAGCTCACACTCGCCCTTGTTACTTCCACTTCGGACAATGCACACTTCCACAAGTTGAACGGACACATGCCTTACTGCTACAGGAGCGACACAGTCCACATGGAGTGAGCTCACACTCGCCCTTGTTACTTCCACTTCGGACAACGCACACTTCCACAAGTTGAACGAACACATGCCTTACTGCTACAGGAGTGACACAGTCCACATGGAGTAGGCTCACACTCGCCCTTGTTACTTCCACTTCGGACAACGCACACATCCACAAGTTCAATGAACACATGCCTTACTGCTACAGGAGTGACACAGTCCACATGGAGTGAGCTCACACTCGCCCTTGTTACTTCCACTTCGGACAATGCACACTTCCACAAGTTGAACGAACACATGCCTTACTGCTACAGGAGCGACACAGTCCAGATGGAGTGAGCTCACACTCGCCCTTGTTACTTCCACTTCGGACAACGCACACTTCCACAAGTTGAACGAACACATGCCTTACTGCTACAGGAGTGACACAGTCCACATGGAGTAGGCGCACACTCGCCCTTGTTACTTCCACTTCGGACAACGCACACATCCACAAGTTCAATGAACACATGCCTTACTGCTACAGGAGTGTCACAGTCCACATGGAGTGAGCTCACACTCGCCCTTGTTACTTCCACTTCGGACAATGCACACTTCCACAAGTTGAACGAACACATGCCTTACTGCTACAGGAGTGACACAGTCCACATGGAGTAGGCTCACACTCGCCCTTGTTACTTCCACTTCGGACAATGCACACTTCCACAAGTTGAACGAACACATGCCTTACTGCTACAGGAGTGACACAGTCCACATGGAGTAGGCTCACACTCGCCCTTGTTACTTCCACTTCGGACAACGCACACATCCACAAGTTCAATGAACACATGCCTTACTGCTACAGGAGTGTCACAGTCCACATGGAGTGAGCTCACACTCGCCCTTGTTACTTCCACTTCGGACAATGCACACTTCCACAAGTTGAACGAACACATGCCTTACTGCTACAGGAGCGACACAGTCCACATGGAGTGAGCTCACACTCGCCCTTGTTACTTCCACTTCGGACAACGCACACATCCACAAGTTCAATGAACACATGCCTTACTGCTACAGGAGTGACACAGTCCACATGGAGTGAGCTCACACTCGCCCTTGTTACTTCCACTTCGGACAATGCACACTTCCACAATTTGAACGAACACATGCCTTACTGCTACAGGAGCGACACAGTCCACATGGAGTGAGCTCACACTCGCCCTTGTTACTTCCACTTCGGACAACGCACACTTCCACAAGTTGAACGAACACATGCCTTACTGCTACAGGAGTGACACAGTCCACATGGAGTAGGCTCACACTCGCCCTTGTTACTTCCACTTCAGACAACGCACACATCCACAAGTTCAATGAACACATGCCTTACTGCTACAGGAGTGACACAGTCCACATGGAGTAGGCTCACACTCGCCCTTGTTACTTCCACTTCGGACAACGCACACTTCCACAAGTTGAACGAACACATGCCTTACTGCTACAGGAGCGACACAGTCCACATGGAGTGAGCTCACACTCCCCTTGTTACTTCCACTTCGGACAATGCACACTTCCACAAGTTGAACGGACACATGCCTTACTGCTACAGGAGTGTCACAGTCCACATGGAGTGAGCTCACACTCCCCTTGTTACTTCCACTTCGGACAATGCACACTTCCACAAGTTGAACGAACACATGCCTTACTGCTACAGGAGCGACACAGTCCACATGGAGTGAGCTCACACTCCCCTTGTTACTTCCACTTCGGACAATGCACACTTCCACAAGTTGAACGAACATATGCCTTACTGCTACAGGAGCGACACAGTCCACATGGAGTGAGCTCACACTCGCCCTTCTTACTTCCACTTCGGACAATGCACACTTCCACAAGTTGAACGAACACATGCCTTACTGCTACAGGAGCGACACAGTCCACATGGAGTGAGCTCACACTCGCCCTTGTTACTTCCACTTCGGACAATGCACACTTCCACAAGTTGAACGAACACATGCCTTACTGCTACAGGAGTGACACAGTCCACATGGAGTAGGCTCACACTCGCCCTTGTTACTTCCACTTCGGACAATGCACACTTCCACAAGTTGAACGAACACATGCCTTACTGCTACAGGAGTGACACAGTCCACATGGAGTGAGCTCACACTCGCCCTTGTTACTTCCACTTCGGACAATGCACACTTCCACAAGTTGAACGAACACATGCCTTACTGCTACAGGAGCGACACAGTCCACATGGAGTGAGCTCACACTCGCCCTTCTTACTTCCACTTGGGACAATGCACACTTCCACAAGTTGAACGAACACATGCCTTACTGCTACAGGAGCGACACAGTCCACATGGAGTGAGCTCACACTCGCCCTTGTTACTTCCACTTCGGACAACGCACACTTCCACAAGTTGAACGAACACATGCCTTACTGCTACAGGAGCGACACAGTCCACATGGAGTGAGCTCACACTCGCCCTTGTTACTTCCACTTCGGACAACGCACACTTCCACAAGTTGAACGAACACATGCCTTACTGCTACAGGAGTGTCACAGTCCACATGGAGTGAGCTCACACTCGCCCTTCTTACTTCCACTTCGGACAATGCACACTTCCACAAGTTGAACGAATACATGCCTTACTGCTACAGGAGCGACACAGTCCACATGGAGTGAGCTCACACTCGCCCTGGTTACTTCCACTTCGGACAATGCACACTTCCACAAGTTGAACGGACACATGCCTTACTGCTACAGGAGTGTCACAGTCCACATGGAGTGAGCTCTCACTCGCCCTTGTTACTTTTACTTCGGACAATGCACACTTCCACAAGTTGAACGAACACATGCCTTACTGCTACAGGAGTGACACAGTCCACATGGAGTGAGCTCACACTCGCCCTTCTTACTTCCACTTCGGACAATGCACACTTCCACAAGTTGAACGAATACATGCCTTACTGCTACAGGAGCGACACAGTCCACATGGAGTGAGCTCACACTCGCCCTGGTTACTTCCACTTCGGACAATGCACACTTCCACAAGTTGAACGGACACATGCCTTACTGCTACAGGAGTGTCACAGTCCACATGGAGTGAGCTCACACTCGCCCTTGTTACTTCCACTTCGGACAATGCACACATCCACAAGTTGAACGAACACATGCCTTACTGCTACAGGAGTGACACAGTCCACATGGAGTGAGCTCACACTCGCCCTTGTTACTTCCACTTCGGACAATGCACACTTCCACAAGTTGAACGAACACATGCCTTACTGCTACAGGAGCGACACAGTCCACATGGAGTGAGCTCACACTCGCCCTTGTTACTTCCACTTCGGACAATGCACAGTTCCACAAGTTGAACGAACACATGCCTTACTGCTACAGGAGCGACACAGTCCACATGGAGTGAGCTCACACTCGCCCTTGTTACTTCCACTTCGGACAATGCACACTTCCACAAGTTGAACGAACATATGCCTTACTGCTACAGGAGCGACACAGTCCACATGGAGTGAGCTCACACTCGCCCTTCTTACTTCCACTTCGGACAATGCACACTTCCACAAGTTGAACGAACACATGCCTTACTGCTACAGGAGCGACACAGTCCACATGGAGTGAGCTCACACTCGCCCTTGTTACTTCCACTTCGGACAATGCACACTTCCACAAGTTGAACGAACACATGCCTTACTGCTACAGGAGCGACACAGTCCACATGGAGTGAGCTCAGACTCGCCCTTCTTACTTCCACTTGGGACAATGCACACTTCCACAAGTTGAACGAACACATTCCTTACTGCTACAAGAGCGACACAGTCCACATGGAGTGAGCTCACACTCGCCCTTGTTACTTCCACTTCGGACAATGCACACTTCCACAAGTTGAACGAACACATGCCTTACTGCTACAGGAGTGACACAGTCCACATGGAGTAGGCTCACACTCGCCCTTGTTACTTCCACTTCGGACAATGCACACTTCCACAAGTTGAACGAACACATGCCTTACTGCTACAGGAGTGACACAGTCCACATGGAGTGAGCTCACACTCGCCCTTGTTACTTCCACTTCGGACAATGCACACTTCCACAAGTTGAACGAACACATGCCTTACTGCTACAGGAGCGACACAGTCCACATGGAGTGAGCTCACACTCGCCCTTCTTACTTCCACTTGGGACAATGCACACTTCCACAAGTTGAACGAACACATGCCTTACTGCTACAGGAGCGACACAGTCCACATGGAGTGAGCTCACACTCGCCCTTGTTACTTCCACTTCGGACAACGCACACTTCCACAAGTTGAACGAACACATGCCTTACTGCTACAGGAGCGACACAGTCCACATGGAGTGAGCTCACACTCGCCCTTGTTACTTCCACTTCGGACAACGCACACTTCCACAAGTTGAACGAACACATGCCTTACTGCTACAGGAGTGTCACAGTCCACATGGAGTGAGCTCACACTCGCCCTTCTTACTTCCACTTCGGACAATGCACACTTCCACAAGTTGAACGAATACATGCCTTACTGCTACAGGAGCGACACAGTCCACATGGAGTGAGCTCACACTCGCCCTGGTTACTTCCACTTCGGACAATGCACACTTCCACAAGTTGAACGGACACATGCCTTACTGCTACAGGAGTGTCACAGTCCACATGGAGTGAGCTCTCACTCGCCCTTGTTACTTCCACTTCGGACAATGCACACTTCCACAAGTTGAACGAACACATGCCTTACTGCTACAGGAGTGACACAGTCCACATGGAGTGAGCTCACACTCGCCCTTGTTACTTCCACTTCGGACAATGCACACTTCCACAAGTTGAACGAACACATGCCTTACTGCTACAGGAGCGACACAGTCCACATGGAGTGAGCTCACACTCGCCCTTCTTACTTCCACTTCGGACAATGCACACTTCCACAAGTTGAACGAACACATGCCTTACTGCTACAGGAGCGACACAGTCCACATGGAGTGAGCTCACACTCGCCCTTGTTACTTCCACTTCGGACAATGCACACTTCCACAAGTTGAACGAACACATGCCTTACTGCTACAGGAGCGACACAGTCCACATGGAGTGAGCTCAAACTCGCCCTTTTTACTTCCACTTCGGACAATGCACACTTCCACAAGTTGAACGAACACATGCCTTACTGCTACAGGAGCGACACAGTCCACATGGAGTGAGCTCACACTCGCCCTTGTTACTTCCGCTTCGGACAATGCACACTTCCACAAGTTGAACGAACACATGCCTTACTGCTACAGGAGTGACACAGTCCACATGGAGTGAGCTCACACTCGCCCTTCTTACTTCCACTTCGGACAATGCACACTTCCACAAGTTGAACGAACACATGCCTTACTGCTACAGGAGCGACACAGTCCACATGGAGTGAGCTCACACTCGCCCTTCTTACTTCCACTTCGGACAATGCACACTTCCACAAGTTGAACGAACACATGCCTTACTGCTACAGGAGCGACACAGTCCACATGGAGTGAGCTCACACTCGCCCTTGTTACTTCCACTTCGGACAATGCACACTTCCACAAGTTGAACGAACACATGCCTTACTGCTACAGGAGCGACACAGTCCACATGGAGTGAGCTCACACTCGCCCTTCTTACTTCCACTTCGGACAATGCACACTTCCACAAGTTGAACGAACACATGCCTTACTGCTACAGGAGCGACACAGTCCACATGGAGTGAGCTCACACTCGCCCTTGTTACTTCCACTTCGGACAATGCACACTTCCACAAGTTGAACGAACACATGCCTTACTGCTACAGGAGTGACACAGTCCACATGGAGTAGGCTCACACTCGCCCTTGTTACTTCCACTTCGGACAATGCACACTTCCACAAGTTGAACGAACACATACCTTACTGCTACAGGAGCAACACAGTCCACATGGAGTGAGCTCACACTCGCCCTTGTTACTTCCACTTCGGACAATGCACACTTCCACAAGTTGAACGAACACATGCCTTACTGCTACAGGCGACACAGTCCACATGGAGTGAGCTCACACTCGCCCTTGTTACTTCCACTTCGGACAATGCACACTTCCACAAGTTGAACGAACACATGCCTTACTGCTACAGGCGACACAGTCCACATGGAGTGAGCTCACACTCGTTCTTGTTACTTCTACTTCGGACAATGCACACCTCCACAAGTTGAACGAACACATGCCTTACTGCTACAGGAGCGACACGTTACTTTGACTGTTCCTTCGAAGGAACTGTTGCGATTCTTTTTCGCACCAGTTCCTTCACAAGATTTGAAGGAAGAAGTGCGATTATTTTTTCGTGTTTCTTTCTGTGCAACGACTGAAGGTGCTACTGTGGCTTTCCTTCGCTTTTGTTACTTTACATGAGCTGAAGGAACAACCAAGAACTGTTTTTCGCCTTTTTTCCTTTGCAAGAACTAATGGTGCTACTGCGACAAAAGAACAAAGTTCCTTCAAATCTTGTGAAGGAACTAGTGCGAAAAAAAAACGCAATAGTTTCTTCGAAGGAACGGTCAAAAGAAATAGCGCGAATAATCCATAAGTTAGTGTTAATGTCATGTATGTTTTTTTTTACTAATTCTGAAATCGCATAACGTATAACTATTGGGAACAACATAAAATGGCACACCTCTAAGCTTCTTAGCCTACCTTAATGTTCCCAATTGTATTAACGTGGAATTGTAGATATAATGGCTAATTTAGGCGAAGACTATTTTGAGACGCCTAAAAAAGGCACCGTATAAGCACTTTCAGCGCGTCTCTCTCCCTGTCGGCTGTTGCGGCGTACTAATGACTGGTACTGGAAAAAAACACTGTGTAAACGGCTTGCTGGTCAAAATAGTCATTGTCTAAACAGTCTGAGGTGTGCTGTACGGTACTCACTGGCGCCGTAATTTAGGCGTCTACAAAATAGTCTCCATCTAAATCAGCCTTAACATATTTTTATATGTAGTTTTACATATTGTACAAATGTTAGTTTTGCAATATTGTATTAGCCATAATTACTGAATAACTTTATTTACTAACTGAATAGTAACATAGTATGTAATCTCTTAGTTAACATAAAACATGTTGGTACAATACACTGCGCGTAGTATTTCTAACCTAACTTAAAACTATACTCAACGCAAAACCAACTGGCAACCGAGATCATTATGATGCCATCTTGTTCATGTTGCTACGCGTATCACACACATCGGAGAAGCGCAGCGTGATCGCCGCGCCGACAGTGAGCGTCCAAGCAGCGCGATACCACGCCACAGTGATCGGATACGAGCAAATGTTACAAGTGTGGACGCACCTTAATGTTTCAATCAGGGATCGGAACTGGTATTTTTTTCATACAAACTAACCGAAATAACGATTCGTTTTATCGTTCAACTACGAGATTTTCGTATATTTTATTGAAATTCTAGAACTTGAATCGAGTGTTTTGTGATTAATTTCTCTTCTCCTAAATACTCCTAACCTTGTATCCTAGAAGATTTAAAAAATACCGGTTCCGATCCCTGGTTTTAATAAAAGCCCTTAACAATGTAGATTTTTTTAAACGACCCGTTAACCGGCGTGACAATCTTTGTGTTTGATGTAGCGTCGGAAAGGTTGACACTGCCACTGAATCTTAGAGAATTGCACCGTGGTTAATCCACAGAAGATAGTCACAAATGTCATGTCAGTTTACACGACAAATTGTCAGTGTTTTATTGAGAATGACTAACCTGTCGGATGGGGATATAGAGACCGATGTCAATGTCTCTTAACACTTTCACGACCGGGAACCCGCTAGCGGGAAGCGCTTCGAAAATGTCGGTCGTGAATGTGTTAAGGCAGGTTCGAACTACGTTTAATTTAGTCGAATCGATCGATTTCATTCTATTTTATCTGAAGAGTAATCCCCCACCTGCATAGTGGTCCACCCACGCATTGTAAATCACCCATAAAACAGAATAATATTGGCCTGGGTGCAAGACGTCAGAGCCGCCTAGCGTTGGCAACTTTGGTGGCTCTGTCAAAAGTGTTAAATAATGGACGCAACAAAATAAAAGTAAATAATTGAAAATATTGATTGTAGAGAACCTAACAAGTGCAAAATCTGTTTGATTTAAATGTGAGACACGTTTGGTTTTTAGCTTTATTGAAGAAAGTATCTATTATAATGTGGGTTTTGTATTATTATGTCAATTTACTTCTTTGTTGTTTCCTTACAAATTAAAAGAAAAAAAAATACGTTTTATTATGTTTGTTTCCAGATAATTTAAAATGACTACTATTATCAAAACTGGTTTACAAAGCATCGGCACAACATATGGTTTCAGCCTCAAACCGAGAGTAAAGGGAAGCTGGTAGTTAGATCCATGATCCATCAATACTAAAACGATAAACATTTACAAATTGTAAATATACTATATTTTATATTTTCGAAACATTATAATCATTCTATCATAATATTATTGTTGCACTAAATGGATAAAAATATTTTAACTGGGGTTCAGCTTAATACACTTACTTTATTCTTCTAACAGCAACTATCTATTTCATTCTCTTAACTTTTGTTCCAACTCGGTGTAGGAAAGCGATAAAATTTTCGATTGCTGTTTCGTCCTGTATTATTTTAGTTTACCACGCAACAGCTATCGTGACCTATTTTATTTCAGTTTATTATTTTATAGCAGAAAACGTAAGCAATATACATTCTCATCTATGAACGTAAGCATAATAAAATAAATGAAAAGTATGAAGTTTGACAGAAACAGAGCGGCCAAAGTTACCACTTTCAGCCACATCAAGCGCTGCGATCGTTTTCGCTTTCCCTACACGACCTCTGCACTCGGCCAATAATAATAATAATAAATATTAGGGACAATCGTACACAAATCGACGTAGTCACAAACTAAGCAAAGCTTGTACTATGGGTACTAAGCGACGATATAGATAAAATAAATTATAATACTTAAATACATAGAATATATGCAAGACCCAGGAACAAACATTCATGCTCATCACACAAACACTTGCCCGGGCCGGGATTAGAACCCGGGACTGCTAGCTTTGTAGGCCGTGGTGCAACCCACTGAGCCAAACGTGTCGTCGAAACAACAAGCCGAACCTGTCGATTTAATCGATAGTTGCCAAAAGGAAGTCGTCTCGTTGTAGCCAAGATAGTACTCGACTGGACTGCGAACGTTTTTTGGTCAGTCGATATAATCGCTGCTCGACTAAATTACTAACGTAGTCGGAACAAGCCTTTAGAATGAGAAGCCGATACTGAAGATAAAACTTGTAATAAAAGGGGCGTGATCGAAACGCTCCTAACATGCATGTTAACGTAGCCTACGGAGCGTTTCTATAGCTGCTACTGTTATGTAACAAATTTCTGGTCAATAAAATGACAAATGCCACAGTTTTAGGCATCAGTTAGAAGCAAGGCATCATTTTATATTTTAATTCAGTTTTGAGTTTGAAATGCTGTTTTTTTACATAATTTCAAATTCAATACTGAATTAAAATAGATAATCGTTACATAAAAGTAACGCGGTCGAAACGTGCAGCGGCCCCGACCTAGAAACATTTATTATCTAACACCCCGAATAAAGAAAATCGTCATAGAGAAAAAAAACTGACCTCTATCACCATTTGCTTCTATGATCACCTGTGTAATATGTAAGCTTCTCGCTTTTCTACAAGTTACATTAAATTAAATGTAAAATTAGTTAATTTTATTATTTATTAACATTTTAATTTATCTCCCATTGTGACCTTTTTCCGTAATAATGTAGTATTTTATTTATACGGCCGTTTTTGTGCCAAATATCGGATTGCTCATCGATAGACTATGGTATAATGTTTAACACAGTAATAAAATCATATCATGTTGAAAATGTTTATTTTTCACTTCCCTTTCCAGGTTTCAAAATGAATGGAGATTATAATACAGTCTTTAATTATAGTCCTAAGTATGTAATGAACATTTGCTTATATTTGGAACTCTATAAATTGAACTAAACTTCCAAAATTTGTATTACTTATATACCTAATGAACATAACAGAGTTCTTTCTAAAAGCTCAAGATTCTAATATTCATTTTTTATCAACTTTTTCAATGTTAATAGAGTTTTTAAGCTGGCGGACATTATTAACAACATCATCCGGTATTTCCAATATAAGTGCTCTCCCCAGTTCAACTATATTGTTGGTGAAAGCAAATTGAACAATATTGTCAAAGTCCTCTGGTTTGATTGTTTTAACCAGTTTTGTGATACAGTCAGCTTTCAGCTTTTCCATCAAGTAGCGTGCAGCGATCAGCAACAGTGGTTCCAAGCCCTCATCAGGCAGGGTAGCCAAGTACATGTATTCCTTCAGGTGCTGAAGAGTCTGCACAGTTACCCCTTCTATCTTGATCCGGCCTTCTCCAGTTTCCTTCCACTTCCCACTCAGCATAGTTCTGAACATGTCGCTGTGTATGAACAGTACTGCCTTGTGCACAGCTACGGTGCCATCTGCTGTTTGAAGTTGGAAATCAGTGGACTCTTGGTCTTCATAAAGATGAGTATTTACTAACAAAGGTGTAGTAATTTCTTCATCCACCGTAATAATTACTTCCATATTATAGTGACAAATTTTGGAACCATTATGAAGGGGAAGATAAGAATCATATGATTTTATCCTTACTAGAGATTCCAGCCACTCATCAGACAAGTAAAACTGCTTAACAAATTCTTCACAGATTATTTTGATAGTGCCTATCTTAGCATTTTCATTCTTTTTCAGTGATACACTAAGTTGAATGTCACTATTGCTTTTGTGCTTACATTTTATAATAAGTAGACCCAAGTTGTTAATGTTAATAGCGTCACTACTTATATCAATATTATCACCATAACCTCTCATAAAACAAAGGTTTAACTTCAAGGTTGCACCGCACTGTTGTTTCTTCAAAGTGCTGTGAAATAAACAAAAAAATTTAGATCACAAAAACTCACTTCATTTCATGACTCATGACTTTTAACTCCTAAAGTATATGATTATTTTATAGCAAAGAAAAAAGTCATAACCCTCTTCTTTTTCCTTCAGAGTAGTCGGGAAAAAGTATTCTGTAACTGTCTGTTGTGCCCAGCTACCAGTGTACCAAATATTTTATAATATTTTCTTCTGTTTCCGCGATTATTACTCATTGAAATAAAACAATTTAACGGATTATATCGCGTATATTATCTCATTTTAGTTCCCGACGTTTCGAAAGCTTTCCAGCTCTCCATGGTCACGGGTGGACTGAGAAAAGATGTATTTTCCTCTGTCAAAGTTACGATTTGTGCAAACTACCCATTTTAAAAAAAAACACAATTATTGTAATATTTAAAAAACAGAGACTATTAAACTACTTTTAAACAGATAAGATATTTTACACAATATAATCCATTAAATTGTTTTATTTCAACAAATATTTTATGTTATTATTAAATTTATTAAATAAACCATCTTTAATGTACAGACTTTTCATTTTTACAAGCTTTTATTTAACTTACAATGTATGTATGTTTGTATGAGTCACATTTTGCAAGTTAAATTTGACCCACTTCCCGGCTTCCCATGAAGCTGAAAATTTGCATACATGTGTAAATCGAATGACAATTCAATATTATTTCGACATGGAGCTAATCTGATGATGGACCTGGAAGGTGGCCATAGGAATTCTCAAAAAAAACTTTGCAACCCCCTTGAGTTTGGGCTTGTTTAATTTGTTCCTAGTACTTACTTGACAAGTACTTTGATCCTAGATGGTATTCAGAAAAGTACAATTGGCAATAAAGGCTTGTCTCAAAAATAAAATTCTTGACAGAAACTTAATGCATTTACAATAGCATGTGCTGCACCTTCTGAACTGAAGGTTAAATATCAACCCAAAAAGATGTAGGTGCATATAGTAATCGTTAATTAAACAAGCAGTATAACTTGCGAATGCCTGACATAATAAACCTTAAGAACTTTTAGTTAACATGTTGGCTGCCCACCATACTTCACCTAAAGTGTTGCTGCTACTCCCCATGCAAATTTAGTGATCCCACTGGTGATGCTCTGAGCATCGCCCTATTACTGAGGTGCCATGAGCATCACCGGTGGAATGTTAACATAGTAATAGGTTGATTCTCTACATCTGCCGTGCCCCCGCCAAGTCGATATTTTACATATGGACGGCAAAAAGCAGTAAAGTAGTAACCGCCAATGGATTCAGTTGACGGTTATTAAGATTCTGCCTTTTGCCGTCGATATATCCTCTACAAAATAGCATTCAAGTAGCATTCCAAGTTCGACTCTGGCCCTAAAAAAAACCCAAAACAATACCCTGAAAAATGAGATTTTGATCTCAAAGGTGATGCTCAAGGCCACACAGAAGATTACGTGATCCCACCGATGATGTTTACGGCAGCCAACATGTTAACCTTAAATACAAAAAAAATACACTGCTAAGAAAGGGATGTACCCAAGGCGGCCCAGACTCCAAATCCTTTCGTCAGTACTTATCATTCGAGTGAAGCCCTAAAAGTTATTATTACCTGCCATCGTTAGCGAAAGTGAACTATTCAAAAACAATGAAACTGAAATGTTCCGATATGTGGAACGAACATATTGAATACAGTTGTACCTATGATTAATTGCTCATGGCACAACGGTTTTTATTTATTAGGAATATGAAGGAGTCCAACTTTTTCAACTGAACATATTAAAATTAAACAGGTACTTACAACTTCGACATGGTGTCACGAAAGTTAACTTATTTTTCTAATGAATACGTGCCAATTGTCATACACTGAAATAAATTTAGTGAAAACTGATTTCTAAATAAAGTAGGTACTTTGTTAAGCTAAAGTTATCGGTGAGTTATCGCTCTAATATACATGCACTACTTTACCAAACTTTAATAGAATCACAGAAACACAGACTAATAAGAGATACTACGTATCAGACGCACAACTGTCATATTGCTAAATTAGCCAATAGCGATTTCCTAGGGACAACTTTGACATTTACTTTTTTTTTTTTGTCAGACGTTAAGGCAAAGGAGATAACGGCAAACAGCTTTTTGGTGTGCTGATGCCGTTGTTTAGTGAAATAATGGGAATTGGGTTTTCAAGCATAACCAGAAATGTATTATACCCACCCGACTCTGTACAGAGCCGAGCGCGGTTTAAATATTTCTGGTTATGCTTTTATATGTATATATAACAATAAACACAACACATTAAAATTATTTATTTTTATTCCTTAATTTTTTCCTATATTTAGTTAACGCCTTTTCCTGCATTACAGGAAGCGTGGTGCCTAAACGGGAAATATCTGTGCCCTTTAATATTTTATTTATTGAATTGCACCAATTGAAAACTGCAAATTTAATACTTATGACTAGAAAATACTCAAACGCTTCGTTTTTGTGGTTCTCACAGTTAAAGAAATCAAACGAATATTTGGAGAGAATGTGCCGTTTGATTTCTTTAGTGATATTATTTAAATGCGGCTGCCTCTCCAAATATTCGTTTGTTTCTTTAATTATTGTTCCAAACATTCGAACAGCATGTTCTGAGGGGTAGGTCAGTTTCCTTTCTGTTATTAAATTATACTCTCTTTGGCTGATCCAACTATGCGTAGAGGACTCTGTCGTTGTCAGATTAGCCAAACAGTTGTCACACTTCAGTTTTTTATTGATTTTTCTGACCAGCCACCCCGCAGTATATGCCTGTGCATGAATATTTAGCCGTTCACGGCGAGCTTCAATTTGAATATTTTCGTAATCTGCTACTGCTTCCACGGTTTCTGTTCGATTGTGAGGTGTGCTTGTGTCTGCTTGTTTATCTGTTGAAGCTTCAAATATTTTTTTTATATTGATCAATTGTGCACTAGCATCCTCCTCACAATTAAATCCGTCTGAATGAAATTTTATAAACCTGGTTATTAATAATGATTTAAAGGTGCTTTTAAAAGTGTGGCATGTCGGATCGTTGTTTCTAAAGTTATACGCCTGTACTTGCCCAAAAAAATTTTCAATTGGATCCGAGTTAAAATATCTCGGGCGCATAACTTTGATGTTCTTTGTTTTAAAAAATTGCCACAATCTCATAAAACTTTTGAGAGTCACTATATAATTTTTTAGTGAGGGCACAGATACTTCACCACGTCCTTCGTGTACATATTTAATTGTTTCCATTTTTTTTACTGCGTCTCTCCAGAATTGGTGATGTGCCGAAGTATTTGTCACTGCCCTCCGTAACCTCTTGCCTCGAGTTTCTTTTTTCGACAATGAGGCGCCGTTTGTGGAGTCGAATAATTCATCCAGGAAAGAAACAACTTCGGAAGTGTTTTTTAAGCTTTCGCTTTTTGGTTTTCCGTCTGGGTAGGTTGCTGTGGAATCAAATAATTGTTCATTAGATATTATTAGTCGGCAACGAATTTTGTATACTTCTACAGTTTCATAATAAGAGTGAGAATAAAAATTTGCTAAGAATGTGGTACTATATATATATGCTGTTTGTTGGTAAATCGGCGAGAAATACCTGCCTGATACTAACGGAACTTATTTTTAGCAGTTTGTGTTTGTAAATAGAAATAGCGTTTAAGAGATTCCTTATTTAAGTTAATAGAAATAGCTTTTAATACTAAAGTTTAAGGAAATAGCATTTCAGAATTTTCAAAGATACCACATAGTTTTTTATTTTAGCCTTTTGCTTGGCTTGGCTTGATACTTATACTAAACACAACTGTTAGTTTATTTTTTCGTTATCTTTGGTATAGGAATGTGATAGTCTTGTATCATTTAGAATTATTCACAAACTAGAATTATTAATTGAGAATACTCACGATACATGGATGCGAATTCTAGTGCCGCTGACACTGTTCTGCTCAGGACTTGTGTGCAATTCTTGACCTAAAAATATGTTCTCAGAGTTAAGTTTTATATATAATCTATCTTATCTATGTTATCCAATTTATTTATTTAATTCATCTTATCTAGTATGTAAATTTCCTGCACCATAACTACGTTTCTGTTTAGCCCAATGGTTGACTGGTAGACATTGCCATTAGGCATTAAGTTCCACATTTGTATTGTACTTTATTTTGTATTGTGCAATAAAGTATAAATAAAAAAATTAAAAGACGGCACCAAGGGTTGCACTGTAATGATGAGTCCAGTCGGTACTTTTACAAATCTATACTAATATTATAAATGCGAAAGTGTGTCTGTCTGTCTGTCTGTTACCTCTTCACGCTTAAACCGCTGAACCGATTTGGATGAAATTTAGTATGGTGATAGTTTGAGTTCCGAGGAAGGACATATATCCCGGAAAAATACCCTTATTCGCGATAAATTAATTTAAGGCGGACGAAGTCGCGGGCAGAAGCTAGTAGCATATAAATTACGTTAAAGAATTACCTTCATTTTGTGAATTTTATCAGGGATCACATGTGTGTCGTTTAATTTATGCATGGTACGATTCATAGTCAGCTCGCAATCGTATTTGTATACATCTACAATATCGCTCCATTTGCAAATCTTTCCTTCATATTTTATATTTTTGGTCAAAAAATTATTGCGTATTCCCTTGATCAAGTGAGGAGGATCAAAGATGACACTCAAATTATGTCCGTTAATAGTTATAACATCATCTAAAAAAAAACATAATTACGTATTTCACACATAATAACACGATAAAAATGTTAAAACTAGCATAACCAGGATCTTGAACACTTGCCGCAGGTGCAAACTACTGGGAATTTATATTCCCATTTGTTTGCACTGCACTGCGGACTACTGGGGAAAGAAGTCTCAGTAGTTCGCAGTGCGAACTATGGGGTGCGGACAACTGGGAATAGCCCATTTTTTTGAAGGTAGGTAGGTACTGTATTGTGTACAGAAGAAGAAGATCGAAATATATTTGTTTTTAGCATCAACAGTTACCTACCATCGTTAGTTACAATTATATGATGTTTATTAAACTTAACGCTATGGTTTTGTTTGACTACTCAATACACTAACTTATTGCTTAATATATAATATAGTTTTTTAAGAGTTCCATAGTGGATCAGAGTTCCATTCGTTTGATGAAACATTCAAATTTTGTTTAAGGTTAGAAACAATTAAAAAACTTTATTTACCAGTAGGTTGTCCAGCCTTAATCTGGTCCCTGTGGGTGTCTTCAACAAGGCTCTTCAAGGCAGACTGAAAAGATTGCCCCTGGTCTGAGATGATTGCCACTGGTAGCAGGCCCGTATCAATAACGGCATTGATGACTTTTTTTAAAATTATTTTAAGGTCTGCATTTCTTGTGGCACCTTCGCAGAAGTAGTATGCAATGGGTTGTTGCCATTTATGAATTGCGCCTCTAACCATAAAGGCTAGGGCGTGATCTGCAAACTGGTTTGTTTTATTATTCAAATGGACGAATCCGTTTATATGGTCCTTGGATTTGTCGTAGTCCAATCCGGGCTCCAGCGACACCTCGTCAAAAATAATGGAACAGTATTTTTTATTTTCTTCCCAGTTATCAACCTGAAATAAATAAATGTATTAATATATGTACAGAGTAGAATAGGCCGATTGACATAATTTGTAATTGAGACACAGTTCATTTTTAGGGTTCCGTACTAAAAAGGTACAAAAGGAACCCTCATGGTGCGACTCTGTCTGTCTGTCTTTCTGTCCGACTATTAAAGCGCCATATCTCAAAAACTACTTATGCTAACTATTTGAAATTTGGAATATTTATAAACATGGTCAGCCCACATATATTGCACAGGAAATATTTGAAAATATATTTTTATTTTCTAAAAAACGACGAATATAAGGGGGGGTAACACCTAAAAGTCTAGCTACTGGGTCAAATGGGGTATCATATGAACGGGCTTAACTTGCACATTTAAAAAAAAAATTGTGATTAGTTTTTGTTTTATTAAGGAAAATGTGAAAAAAAAAACATCAATCCCCCCACCCCTTTATCTCCGAAGTTTACCAATCGAAAATTTTGAAATTATGACAATTTGTATTATTAAACATAAATATTACACGAAAATTATAGCCATGTCTCTAACTAGCTAATTTTTTTTTATTCGCAAAAATCCTATTTGAGCAACCCGGTTGCGTTAAGTTTGCACATGATTTGTATGCAATGCTATAGATATCAGGTGCAAACTTAACTCAACCGGTTCGGGGTAATAAAGTTAGGGTAAGTAAAAATTTGCACGAAACCCTCGGTGCGCGAGTCCGACTCGCACTTGGCCGGTTTTTTTTTTTTAAGAGTCCCCGGCAAGCTCAGTTCGCAATACAAACGTAGTTACGCTCTCATTTCAAAACGACTAGCTAGTTTGCTCTGAAACTTTGTACTTAGAATAAGTTAAGGTATATGCAGGCCTGTAATTAGTTTATATAGCTTCAGATACCATAGTAAAAAAATACAGTGTTTTTAAGTTTTTCATACTAAACTTGTCTTTGCCGTATTTCGTTTGTTTTATAAACTGGAGCCATATAAACTAATTACAGGCCTAGATATACCTCATTTCATTGTATATGCAAAGTTTCATTACAATCCAACACGTTTTGAAATGAGAACGAAACTCCGTTTGTATGGGAAGGTGAAATTCGGCCGACCTTGTGGGGGACTCTGAACTTCTGTCCAACAGGACAATTTTGCCAGTGTCAAAGTTTTAAAGACGTTGTAGGTTATATTTATCTATGTAAAATATAAAAATAGGGCTTTTACACCGATTCATGTCGCCCATTCAAGATGGACGACATGAATCGTTAAAATAGTCACACAAAGACAATTGAGACACAAAGTGCGTTTAAGTAGTTGTCAAATATTTGTAAGTGATTTTGAAAATACATACTAACTAATTTAGGTACATACCTATGAATCGGAAGTTTATTGTATAAGAAGAATTATGCATAGCAAAGATTGAAAAATACTAGCGGCTAGTGCGTGAAATAAACTGCGATCTGAGGTATTATTAGTAAACGCCCTAGATGTTTAATTACTAATAATAATATAAATAAGTCAGATACAGAAGGCAGTAATCCTGGACACGGCCCGCATTGTCAGGAGGTTCCTCTCTGTGCAGCCCTAACCACCGGTAGCTTGAGCCCTGCCCCGCTGCCGGCGGCACCCTAGGTTAGGTTTTTTATAATGTGTTTATATTTTGTATTTGCATTTTGTATTTTACTTTTTATATATATATATTGTAAAAAACCTACCTAAGATTGAAAATAAATAAGTGTATAAATAAAGTAACTATGAAATAAAAACACTTTAAAATATATGTTAAGTAGTTACCTGATTTTTAGTAGCGTTAAAAATCTGCTCATTAATGCCGGGTTGCACGTTCAATGATGATACCATTTTGTTTAGGGTGTTTCTTGATGGCAAGATAAATATTTTTTGGAGGAATCTGTAAGCTTTTGGGCTTTGTTTTAATATCGATAAGGCAATCATTTTTTCATCGATAGAAAATCGTCTGCCCTGTACTTTTTTTTCATTTTGGGTTATTTGCATCCACATTATCTTTTTTGCCAATGGATTAACTTTTTTTGTTAGTTTTTCAAAAGTTTGGCTTTTTGAAAATTTTATAGCTCTTTTAGCCCTTCTCAAGAAGTTCAATTGCTTGACAGACTTTTTATACTCTACGTAAATTGCTTGACAATATGGTGGTAAATCTGCCACTTTACGAAGGACGCGTCCGCGACGCTTCGGCCTAGCCCCACTATGTCCAGGTTCTGTAGCCTTGCCTGCAACAATATATTTTTTATGAGATATAAAGCCAACCTATGCAGAGGCCTTCAACGCTGGCAATCGTAGCTTCGAATGCAAGTACCTTTGAAGTATCTACAATGCATATTTCAGCCAAGCCACGAGTATATGTATAGATTATATTATATATTATAAATTAGGGTTCCTTGGTTTGTTGTGGTTTCGTTGTTTTTATTATAATCACAGATGATTCAGAAAATTGCTTTGAATGTATACAACTTTATTGGTCAATAAATAAAATAACTTGGATAAAAATGTTTTAACAATGCCGTAGTGTGTCGCAGTAACGTGACCTCATTAAAATGTTTTCAATCCCATTTAATAAAGAATTTTTGCCGTACACTTGACATTTTCCAATGATAATACTGTTGTTGCCACTGTTGGCAGAAGACGCACGAGATACTCCTGGTTTACTCTTTGAAAGGGACCAAGCACGCCAGCAAACGCACGCGCGCACGCCGTTATTCAGACACACATTTATAGTAAAACATAGTTTTCTTCTGTTTCCGCGATTGTTACTCATTTAAATAAAACAATTTAACGGATAATATCGCGTATATTATCTCATTTAAACTCAAATCACATAATATACGCGATATAATCCGTTATTTTATTTTCATTAAATAAAACATAGTTATTAAATAGCGCCCGGATTAAGTAATATGGGTCAGCGAAGAACCCGCGCACCATAGGTCCAACCTATTACGAACGTCTACCCGCCGAACTTAAATCCGAAACATCTGTAGAAATATTTAAGTATGATCATTTATCTATATATTATGTATATCGTCTCCTAGTATAGTACCCACAGTACAAGCTTTGCTTAGTTTGGGACAAGGTCGATTTGTGTAAGATTGTCCCCGTGTTATTTATTTATTTAAGCGCAGTCAGAAACCTTTTATCGGATAACCCTTTATATTCTACATTCGAATACATGAATATGAGATTTACCTACTTTGACATGTATTGAGTTATTATTCCTTTTATGATAAAAACACATTGACATGTAAAATATTGTTATGTTCAATTTATTATTTTATTTGTATTGTGTTTTTGACGATCTCAACTTTAAATGCATGTAACTTGATATATGAATCAACTTATAGTGTAATTTTAATTGAGAATTAAATAATCTAATCTAATCAACGACTAAGCGCACAGTATAGTAATCGAAAAGTTAACTTCGTTAATTAACGAACTTCTGCCCAGTTTTAAATATAATTAATTACCTGTAATGGCCATTTGAGGTGCTCGAGGAACCTTTCTTTGCTGTTTCTGTGATGAATCTGAAATAGAATCCATATCAATTTGAATTCATTTATTTATAAAACCTACATATTACGCATCAATTTTAAAATACTTAAATCAAGGTAAAATATATATCAGGTTTGCATTATAAGTACGATAGTTACACATACTCGTAAATCCAGTTCTTGCCGATATATTGTTATTATTTACTACCGTTGTTATGTTAACATTGATTGGTATTTTAGTTTTCAGTTTTTTTACTTATATCAGTAGGTAAATAACATATTTTTTCTCGACTTTTCAGTTAATTAAAATAATACCTGGTTATAAATAAAATAAAATAAATTACCGGAAAAAGGCTTTTGTGGTAAATTTTGAATTTCTTGCAGAACAGTTTTCTCTAGTGCTGGAGGCCCTGAAATAAAAAACGCACGTTTAATGCACTGTAGGTGTTCTGGACACAACCAAGAAACAATGCAAAAGTCTGAAATTAGGGTAAAAATTGGTCAAGTCGTAATAGCTTTAAAACACGCTCCATACAAGATGACAGCCCGTCCTTACGGGGAACGGGCGGGATATCACTGCATCACAATGTAATTTTTAATATACACCATATTTTTTTTTATATCCGTTAACTTTAAGGGAAGATTCTGCAGGTCAAATAGAGTTAATTTCTTGATGAAACTAGTGTTTAAATCTTACTATTTTTGAGATATTCAATAAAAAAATTACTGGCTGAACCAGTGTAGAAGGTCCTTCATTACATCGTACCAGTATTTATCTTTTAAATTTCGGTTGTAAAGAGTTTTAAATTCATATCTATTCGCTACAAGGAGATTATTGAGGCGAGTTCGTTCAACATTACATACTTTTTCTTTTATTATGTGTCACATCAATGTCATAAAGTCGTGGTGCCGAGTTCGCCCGATGTCTCCCTCATACGAGTATAACCGAAAGACGATGGGTGTCCGGATTGGTTCCGCCTTTTCCCGAACTGTCTGTTATGTGTTATGTGAAACGACCAATTAAATTCCAATCGAGGACGTTGCCTTAGTCACGTTATAACAATGATCGCTAGGTTACAGTTGCTAGACTTGTTATTGGTCGTTGTATTTGGCTCGGCATCCCCGATAACACCCGAATGTCAGAAATGTTCAATCAAGGACGTGTTGCAGGATCGCTAGGTTACGGTCGCTAGATCTGTTATTGGTCGTTGTGTTATCTCGGCATCCCCGACAACACCCGAATGTTTTGGAAACTTTAATGTCAACATCAAGTTACTTTCAGAAATAGAAAATTATTAGATATTACTTTCAAATAATAATCTCACTTTCCGCTAATCTATCTGAGGTAGATAAAAGTAAAGAAAACCAAGAAAAAAGAAAAATCGAATAAGTTATTGGGATTTGAACATAGGACCCCACACTCCATAAGCAAACTATCTACCGCTAAGCTAAGTGTTTAAATTTAAACTTTGTCATACTTGACACTAACTTTTGTGTAACTCTAAGGGACCTTTTACACTGCAATATTGATTTATTATGTATGAAAACGAAAAAAAATTGTTTTTCAAAAAACAAAAAACTCTATACCAGGTATATTTTTTTTTTTTTGTTTTACAAATATCATGATAATAATCACAATTTTTGCAATTTATACCAGGTAGTTTCTGTTAATTTACCGAGCAACGTGTCGAATTTAACGGAAATCAATTAAAACACGGTGTAGATAGACTCTTAAAAATAGGGCTTAAATTATCATTCGAAATAAAAATTGGTACCCACTACCCTCCAACTGGTGATTGGTATTGTATACGGAACTCTGCAGTCTTTTATTGTTTAATGTTCTTCTTTTTTTTTTCCGACCCACTTTTCCCAGTTTATCTGGGGTTGGGTCTCCTTGTACGCCTGCGCCAGAGCGCTCTATTCTGGCTCGTCTCGGTGCTCAGGTTCTCTCCCTGGATCTTCTGCATATTTGCCAGCAGGTGGTGGCTGGTCGTCCTCTTCCTCGGGGTCGATCAGGGATGGTTAGGGCTCTTTTGACGACGTGGTCATCTTCGCGTCTCAGAATATGGCCATACCAGCGGAGTCAAATGCTTTTGGTCTTTTCGGCGACGGGTGCTACCTTGTACGACCCTCTGACATACTCATTGCACTCTTTATCCAGTGGAGTCACTCCTCCTGCCCATCTGAGCATTTTCATTTCTGTGTCATGTAGTTGCTGTTCATGTGCTTTTTTGATGGTCCAGCTCTCTGGCCTGTATGTTAAAGCAATTTAAATTGTTTAATGTTAATCCAGTAAAATTACCTGAAACAATAGGCAGTTCTGATGGTTCTGGGGTTTTCTCAATTAGTGGTTCCTCCAAGAATGAACCTAAAATTAAGTAAATAATTATTATTATTCATACCATCATCTTAAATTTAAACCATTAATTTATATTTATCAGAAACTTATTGCTTAAGGTTAGCCAGTTAAATTACCTGAAGCGCTAGGCAGCTGTGGTAGGTTTGGTAGTGCCTCAATTTGGGGCTCTTCTAAATGACCTGAAATTAATTAAAACTTAATATTTACTAGAAAAATACACGTAAATTACAAATTGTTTAATACAGCAAATGTATGTGATGTAGGCTTGTTTGAGTGGTAACCATTGGTAAGCATTTCCGTGCTTTGGAAGGCCAGTTAAGCCGTTGATCCCAGTTGTGTCTATGACTGGACTTTTTACGCTAAGTAGAGGCCTTCGCAGCCAAAATTATTGAACAGTTAGCAAGTCTATGGATTTATGACTCATGGTATGCTTACAAAATTCCTATGCCTATTCATAATACCAAACTTTAGAGTTAGTTTAGAGTAGGGGTCAGCAATCTTTTGAGTCGGAAGAGTCAAAAATTAGAATTTACAAAATTTCAGTTTTTAAAGAGCCACAAAAAAAAGTCTAGCCAACAACAAATAGTACTTTTTGATAAAAAATACTTATCTATAGATCCGCAGCTTCACATCTAAAGAGCCCCCTGTTATATGGCAGTACATATAGACATATTATCTAAAAATAAGTTACCTGCAGATTCCGGCAATGGCAGCACAACATCTCTTGATGTATTGGGTTTAGCATATGTGTGATCCACATGCTGCCGACGACGTCTGTCGTAGTGGTGGTCAAAGGCCACATTCTCTGAAAAGTAAAGATAATAATATTTTCTTCTGTATTATTATGTTTTATTTCAATAAGTAAAGATAATGTTAAATATAATGTATTTTATAATAAGTAAACAAAAAGTACAACAGTAAAATTGGACTATACACTTGGGAAATTTGAATCATGACCACATAAAATTAAATTAATAATGGATAATATGTGAATGTAATTGAGGTGTTTCTCAACTTTTGCAAATGAATCAGCCCCTATAGACACATGTCATGTAGCAGTCTAAAACAATCTTTTATTCTGTGTGCCTTGCCAAAAAAACTTAAACTATAAAATAAAATCATAAACTTCTAAACTAAGTAATTGCCTCGATATTCATAATCACCACGGGAAATAAATACCACATGTTAAATGTAGGTTTATAGCTTGTAAGTTTCATAATATTAATAAATACCATGCTTAACCTTTCAGTAATTAGGAGACTTTGGTAACAGAGAAAACTTGCGTGGTATTTTTCTTTAGTGTATATTTTTCTCTACTGACGACTGTTTAAAGTCAGATTGTAATTACGTGTTAATTATTGTACGGCAATAATAAAATAAGTAATATTTTTTCTAATATTGGAATGAAATGAACACGACAGTGCGTGGTTCGTACTTACCAATTAAACTAGCTCGATGTGGAATATTTGGTACACCACTTCTGATCTCTTCTTCAGAGAACAAAGTAGGGTAACCGCCAAACCGTATACGAGATGTTTCGGTAACAAATCGAAGCTCAAAGTGCTTGTGGCAAACAAACACTCTTCGAAGTTGGTGTATAGTAAAGCTGCGAAGCCGATCACTGTTTATACACTGCAACCACTTTTGGAGTCCTGTCTCCGATGCGGGAAACTGATGCAATTTAACGTCCTGTCGTTTACTTGCACAGTTGTCTACACAACACTTGTAATACATTCTAGTTATCAAGAATAACTTCAGTACCACAATTATTACTGTTTTAAACGGAGAGGATAAGCGCGGATAGGAATCAACGACACTTCACTCGATCACGTACAAAACAGCTATGCAAAGCAAAACAAAACGGCGGTTAGAGGCAAAGTTCTGTCAAATTCAACATTATGTTATGACAGTTATGAGGGGAAAGGTATGAGGTGGGGAGAGTGGGGTTTATGTCAGAGTTGTTGCTAGCATTTCTAGCGGCATAGACAATACCATAGACTATAAGACTACTATTTTGTCTTCCGAGTTTACAGCCCGTGCACAGAAATTTAGGAATGTGAAAAAATAATCGATTAAAGGAAAAATCGATTATTTAAGATAAAAAATCGATTTCCATATTGCTAAAAATCGATTTATAAAAAATTGATTTCTTTTCTCACAAACGATTTTTTTTAGTAGTTGCTACAATTACCTAAATGAAATGAGACGCTTCCGCTATCTGTCCTTAAGAAGGATTACTACCAAAAGCTATGTTGCGCCCTCGAGTACATATAATGTACTCATACCGCGTACCGTGAAGTGATTTGAATACCAAAGGAGTTATATTTGACCTATTAAAAAAGAAAAAAATCGATTAATGATACTCAATCGATTATTTTTCATACAAATATCGATTATTTAATAATCGATTTTAATGTTGGGAAAATAATCGATTATTTAATAATCGATTTTTCTGGTGCAAAGTCGCATCCCTACAGAAATTTGTTTGGGAGTTTACGCATCAATCAATGTTGCCAGGCCAAAATTGCAAGAATCAGAAAAGAACTGTGCCCTAAAAACATTTGCAGTCCACCTGAATTTCAGCTGCAAAAATGAAATTTATCGGATTGTAAATAATAGCCCTACCAGTTGCCTTACCGCCCTCGCCGTACTGCGGATTTTCAGTGGTACTAATTGATTTTACCGGCAAAGATGTATCTTTGATAAGCAATGAGTAATTTAATACGTGACACATTTTGCGCATCTACAGGTGTCTCGTGAGGAATCCACAAGCGCAAGATTTTAACCACACAATACACCACACATGTCGCGAACACTGTCACGAAATAGGTTTGTAGGTATTGGGAGTAAAAAATGTAAACCCAAGTCAAGAGTTTTTTTTAAATCTTATTTTGTTCATTTTGTACAAAACTTGCATAACTTTTGCTTCTCAATGATGCCAATGTCAATACCGACACGATACTTTGAAACATACGTGGCAATGTCGCGATCAAAACAGCTTAATGTACTTTAGTAATCACAGTAAATAGTTTACGTGAAAATTTATAATATCTTCAAAACCAAGCTAGATTTGGATTTTGGTCCTAATGACCTCAGGTATACGCTGGTAAAATTATGCGGGTTCCTCACGAGAAACCCCTGTGTGGTCACGCCTAAATCAGTATATATGTAGATACGTAGTATCTCTTATTAGTCTGTGATATGTAGCAAAATAAAAAAATAAAAAGCGTCAGTGTCAAAACTGAAACTGTCAAACACCAAATACACTCAAACAATGTCAACAATGGGACCACAGACTAATAAGAGATACTACGTATCAGACTGCCAACTCAGAAACCAATATTATTTGCACTAGGCAACTATATTTAATCTGAACGATTAGTGTTGACTGACGTTAATTTCTTTTTTCTATTCGAGATTGCAATATGGCAAGGGATCGTAACGTATTCAGCCAAAGTGGACTAGGTTCATTGAATGAGGTCTAATATTTAGAATGAATAGTTCCCGGCACGTAAGTTTGAACACGTAACTTCAGTAATTGCATTTACGAGATCAAATTATATGTTGAGAATTATACCTCAGTGGCAAAAAAATAAAACACACATTATTTTGTTAAAAGATTTATTTTACAATTTCTTTTTAAATTTGTCGTAAGCTTTCTTCTGTATTGCGTCTGTCCCCTTTAATATTTTGTTGTTGCGTTGCACCAATTAATAATTGTAAATCGGACAGTCAGAATGAAATGACTGAAAATAGTTTTGTGCTCAGCGCAGTCAAATAAACAAAATGAATTCTTGGACATAATGTTTGCTAGTTCTGCGGGCGATAATTTTGCAAGATCATCACGATTTAAACACTTCAACCACTAAGTATTTTCTCAGAGCACGGGAAATGATGTAAAAGAGCGTCCTTTCGCAAAGTTCTACAAACACAGCACTCTTAAAACATTTTGTAAAAAGCAAGAAAGGATAAAACACAAGGACATCACTCGATAACACATTACTGTGACAGTGACAGAATGAATTTCGACAAATAATATATAGATGACAAGACGCGTGTATTGACAATAATCACAGCAGAGAAAAACGTCAGTCATCATTAAAAACAACATGGCGCTAACGTACGCGTTTTGTTATACGAAGATTACCCGCTGTGAATGGGACTGTGTTCGCATTTACGCTTGTGACTTCGATTTTAAATACCAATAAAGCCGCAAAATACTTCTGTGATGATAAATTCTACGTGTCAGAGCACGCGGAAAAATGTTTCTTAAAACTGAAATTTTAAAGGCTATATCATTTAAAAATCCGGTGAGGTTACCTTTGACGTACTGGATACTAGTATTTATTCGTTTTGCTCTCACAGTCGCTCCTCAGTTGGGATATTTACACCCCGACGAGTTCTTCCAAAATGTGGAGGTCATGGCAGGTAATAAAACGGTCATACAATTGATATTCAATATCTTCTTACTTGATTCACTTAAATTTATAATTAATTGTAATATTATTTATTAGAGCTGTCTCTCAATTGTTCCAGGTGACATATTTACCATAGACGTCGCGAAAACTTGGGAGTTCAACCCGAAATTCCCGATAAGAAATATATTTGTACCGAAAATGATCTTAGGCCCGCCCCTGCACTTCATTCGTTTAGTTAATCCTATCACCAAATATTATTTTGGTATAAATTTAAGAACCCCTTACTATTTACTTGTGATTCCCCGCCTATTTGTTTGTTTACTGTCTTTTGTCAATGACTACTGTTTATACAGAATATGTGTTTTATATGGCCAGAATTTTAGAAATCGTTTAATAATATTTGCGAGCTCACATATTGTGCTTGTGTACTGTTGCAGGAGTTTCTCAAACACCTTTGAGATGACATTTTTTTCTGTTCTACTCCTGTTGGTGGCAGAGTGCATGTTAAGATCTGACAAAATAATATATCATGATGAGTTTCTAAGAGAAAAATACAATAAGGCATCAACTCCTGTTGAGAAAGTAAAATTATTTAAGCTAAAAATGCATTTACCAGAACATTCCTTGAACCATGTAGTTCTGCTGGCTATTATAGTAGTAGTGGGTATATTTAACCGACCTACATTTGTAGGGTTTGCATTCCCACCTATTTTTTTCTGGCTGCACCGTGGGTTGGGGTCTAAAGTGGTTGGTTTTAAAGATTTCCATGTCCGTATATTTACATTTATCTTATGTGGCATACCAGCTGCCCTGTTGTTAATACTGGTGGACTCTGCTTATTACGGTTATTTGACACTAGCTGACGTGGAGTCCATGAAGTGGTCATGGGACAACTGGGTGGTGACTCCACTGAACTTCCTCCGGTACAACCTGGACATGAAGAACCTCACGCAGCATGGCCTGCACCCGCGATGGCTGCATGTGGCAGTCAACATGCCGCTGCTGTTCAGTGTGTTGGCAGGAATGGCTTTCATTACACTGTCTACTAACACTTATAGGTAAGCTCCTATTAACAGTTTAATTGTAATAGGCTATTTGACAATTTTTTTTATGGTATGTTATAAAACAACGTCTTAATATTTGAAATATTGGTGAAAAAACTGCTCCAATATCATAAAAACTCCCGAGATACAACAACTTAAAAGTACTTTTTTGGACTTTCCCAAAAACGCTTCATACTAAAGCCTACATATCATTCAAATTTTACAAAAATAATAGTCAACATTTTACAAAGGTTCAAAACTCAGTTATAAAAATCTATAATATTCAAAGTTTCAATCAATATATATTGTTATGCAAAGAATAGGTAATATATATTGTTATAAATAGAATTAAAAACTACTTCAATATAAAAAAAAACACAAGATATAATCAACTTTAGAATCACACTTTTGGACTTTCCCAAAAACGCTCCATATTAAACCTTGTATGGGGAAATTAAGAACTTTGCTATGTTGATACTTGCGTTTATCGTAACGGTTTCACAACAAAAGTTACCATATATTTCATGAGTCATTCAATGGTATTATTATTTATTAATATTCTCATACTTTAAAAATGGACTTTCCCATCTAAATAAAGGCTTATGAAACAAGCTACATGTCAGGTATTGATATACACGCAATATACCCAAATTTGTTTTTTAGGATTTGCATCATAAAAATCACCATCTTGCATCAAAAGTTTAGTATTATTTGAGTACAGTCAAGATCCCTATTCATACAGGATGCATTTTTTGCCATAAGGTATCTAGCAATGTTAAAAAGTAACATTCAACAAATGGTGAGAATTGTTCTCAAGCATTGATTCTTCTCACAGTTCTCATAAGAGTTTTTATTTGTACTTTGACAAGTTACAATGATATTATGACGGTAGAGTTGGTTAGTGAGACACACGTGTTAGGGAAAAAATAGAACTCAATCCAACTGTATACCGACTGCTTCAGTTATCCCCAAGGGAATGAAGAGCACGTAGCAGGGCGCCTCCCGCCCCCCGCACCCCCGCGTCTCTTACCGCCGTCGACACTCCAGTTAAACGGTTGGGCTATATACCTAAGTTAATCTCTGTTAAATGTGAAGATGCTGATCATAGTATGGTAAGATGCTAATTTGCGGAAGAGGACATAGCCGCGGGCAGGTACAAATACAGGGTATCCTTAGAGGTTAAACCAGCAATGTCTTATTCTACCTGTTATTGAACCAGCTGGCGATATCTCTTAAGGTGCGTCCACATTTGTATCATTTGCCCGATCAGATCTTCGTCCCGTGGCATGATCGCGTGTCACGATCACGCGTTTGGACGTTGCGCCGATCCGATCGCTCGAAATCCATGTTGCTACGCGTATCACACACTTAGATCGGACAAGCGGGGCGTGATCGCCGCGCCGACAGTGAGAGTCCAAGCAGCGCGATACGCAGTCATGCTACGCCACGGTGATCGGATACGAGCAAATTATACAAGTGTGGACGCACATTTAGGCAGCTTAGGCCTTACTCGTCCCATCAGGGGTTTCTGACAGTATTGACTCAAAAGTTCCTGACGGTTTCGTATTTTAAGATGAGACAAGATATTTATTGCAACCAAGTTACAGACTTAAGTCTAGTTACAAGGACCCTTGTCGAGTGTACCTAACATTTTTTATTAGGTTTTGGTTTCTCTTCAGAAACCATGTATTGTTATGGGAGCGAAACTAGCCTGTTGTCGATCTATTGTTCCACTGTTGCGTGAAAAAAGGCCAGTAGGTAAACACACACTTTCTCATTTATAATTTGACGACCAGCTTAGCTCAGCAGTTGTGACCCTGCCTGCGAAGCTGACGGTCTTGGGTTCAAATCCTGGTAACTGTCCGTCAAGTGACGGTCCTGGGTGCAAATCCCGGTAAAGGCAAATATTTGTGTGATGAGCATAAATATTTGTTCCTGAGTCTTGGTTGTTTTCTATTCTATGTATATATGTAATATTATCTATTAAATGTACCATCGTCTAGTACTCAAAACATAGGCCTTATTGAGTTTCTTACCATGATACTAGTTCGATTTGTGTGGAATTCTCCCGTAATATTTATATTTTATATTGATTATAATATACGAAGTAATTAATCGATAGATTCAGGCGTCACTTTGCGGAATTCCAAATTAGATTAATGGATTATACGTCTTTTGATTTTCCACGAAATAGTGTCTTGGTTAGATGTGACGATAAATTATGCTCACATGGGCATATTTTTTTAAGAAAGAAAGAAAGAAAACATATTTATTCAACACCAGCAACAAGAAATACAAATAACGAAAAAAAAGAATTGACAATGCTGAAAGGGGTCACCACTCAGCTTTATGCCACGGCAAGCCGTGACGCTGATTTTCGGTGGTGCCCTGTAACTTAAAACTAAAATTTGCATGCGTATTTTTTTGTGGGAACTGCATTAAAATATGGCCATGTCATTTGGCATTGTCACATCTAACCAAGACACTATTTCGCGGAAAAGTAAAGTAACTACTTATATAATCCGTTAATCTACGAAGTAATTGACATAAAAAACATATAATAAATAAAATTCAAATTCAAATAATTACAGGTTTATCCGTGGCCACTACAGGAAGCTGCCCCGGATCCAGAGCATCACCGGCCTGATGCTGTTCTCTCTGATCATCCCGGTGGCTCTGCTGTCCCTCTTCCCACACCAGGAGGCGAGATTCATCATCCCCGCGCTGGTGCCCCTCGTTTACCTCTACGGAAACCGCTTACACCCCAACGAGTCCGACGTACCCAAGCACAGGAAACTTAAAAAAACCCTCCTCTACATCTGGTTCGTACTTAACGCTGCCCTGACTGTGTTCTACGGCTTTATACACCAAGGCGGCATATATTCCTTCGCTAACAATTTACACAGAGAAATTAAAGCTACATACGGTATTCACACGTACGTTATTAGCACGCACAGCTACAGTATACCCTCTTATTTGCTGCAGTTGGAAAGCACAACTAAGGTCTGGAAGGACCGGCAATCTGGACATAAATACAGGCTGACTCCGACTACTTTTCTTTACAAATATGGGTCCATGCCTATGGATGAATTGTTCACGAAAGTAGACGATGTCCTAACTAATGCAGAGATGATTTTACACGAATATAAGAAGCAATACAGATTTTATGTCGCCGCACCGTGTTCTTTGGACGCGGAATTGCAAGAAGCAGCTAGGAAATATTATTACTTTAAGCTGATTGACGATTTTAGATACTATCCCCATTTTTGTACGGAGGCCGTGCCGGAATTCCCCAGTCATCGCGACCAATACTGCTTGGACAGCAATCTCATGAAAACAAATGAATCTCGCGCTGTAGATCTGAACATGTTCCAGCGAATCTCGTGTTATTTTAAAAAGTTTTGCCTTAAGGTTTATAGGGTTAAGCCAGTGACTAAATATGATAAGATCGAAAAGTAATTTTACTGTAAGAGAATCTCATTCTTTTGTCAATTAATTTGCGATTTATTACAGATAAATATAAGTTTTTTTCTATAATATTAAGTAACGCACCATTGTACCTGTATTGTAGTTATGTGAGGGCAGAGAGCTGAATAATATTGACATGTTTTAAGGTTGTAACAACTTTGAGCGCTTTGTTCACACGGTTTGATCTTTGTTTTCATGTTATAATAAAGTAATACTGTGTATCGAACGCTTAAAACATAAGATGTTAATTTTTTTTTTGTCTCAATACCTTTCAATACATTTCATGTTATGCGTACACTTACACTATACATACATAAATAAATCAAATGTGTTAGGTAACTTTGTAAATGTTTTTTTTTTAGTAAGCTTTAATTTTTTTATTTTCAATGCTCATTAGTACTGTCCTGTGGTAAATTATGAGACAATGGCATTAACATGAAATTAAGTTTGGAATCTATTGAAGTCATGTAAATGATTGTGCGTTTTAAATTGTCAGAAAATATATTATTATGTAGATATATATTTTATGTAGGTACATGTATGTTTTACTTGTAAAATATTATGTTAACAAGGGGAGGGCGAGAAACAGTGAATCTTTGCGTATATTTTAGAGAAATAAATAGATTTACATATCTATCATGTTTGAAGTTGTTTGCACTTTGATAACGTATTAGGCATTCTTTAATTCGTTCCATGACAAAGATAAAAATCTAACTATTTGACTGTTCCCCACCTTCCCTATCTTCAGAGATGTATAATAGAGCGCTGTTCTAATAAATATTTCGGACTAACCTATTGACCGCCACAGACGACAAATCAACTGACGCCAGCGTCGGCATATCCCGACCAAATTTCATGGTTCAAAAACTCCGAATATAATATCAATACCTCGTTCTGCAATCACTATTTTACTTTTGAAGGTTCATTTTATTGCTGTGGCGTCTGGGTCACGTCGTATTACTTCTCTATTTGGCGCTCAAAAGGTTTAAAATATGATCCACTGTTTCCCTTCCCACCCGTCTTATTATCAGAGAGTACAGAGCTAGAGGGGGTATAGAGCGCCCAATAAATATCTCTGTTTTAAAAATAGTCGCTTATGAGGATATACTAGCAAAAGGCTTTTTGGAAATTAGGTACTTTTAAAAACTATTGCTATCGCATCCCCTCAAATCCCCCGTATTACAGTGCAAAAGGGACAACTGCAGCTCGGAATGATCTGACCTACAAAAAAATTTCTTTCACATATATTATAACGTGGGCTTCGGCTATGCTTCTATGTTTTCTGTTCTTTTATATTCGTTAAATTTGTTTACTGAACGTGTGCTTATGGCGCCGGATGGTGGCATTTTTGCAGTTTTAGAGGGCCTCTAATTCTTAAAATAAACGAATTATTAAGAAAAATAAAACATCTTATGGCACAGGTAAGTATAGATTATATTTATATAAAAAAAATGCTCTAAGACAATTATCCAGGGAGGAAACGGGGAATTACGTTTGTATGGAGGAACGGCCAACAGTTTATCATCTTAAGTACGTTACTGTGGTGGTAATTTTTAATACTCACAGTGTTAGTTGACTGCCAATAGAAACGCCATATATATTTCAGCAGTTATTTGAAAGCAGGGATGTTTAAATGATTAACTCCGTGATCTGCGTTAAGGTGCTGTAGACCTGGTCAAAGAAATTCCATGAAGAGCATTTCTAAAAAAGTTTGTACAAAGATTTGTATGGGCACGTTAATGGTCACAAATTCGTTAATTTTCCTTTTTTGTCACCAATTTTTTTTTAATGACTAACATTACTATTATTGATAATTAGGATTGTATCGAGCGTATTATTTTTTAATTATCCCAATGAATCAACATAACATCAATATGGTGTGCAGGCGCGGTCCTAGCCACTAATGTGTGGGCTTTTATACCACGAAATATATACAAACACGATGACAATTAACTGTAATTTAAGAATGCAGTTATAGTTGACGAAATATAATTTGAGCCGATTCGGCTTAATGCTTTATCTTTCGAGTACAAAAGGACAAAAGAGCCACCCATCTCGGTAAAGCACGTGCCATCCGTATAGTGCGAACAACCCATTATGATACTTTGTGTTCCTGGCATACCATAGAAACGTTGAAAAAATAGAAACAATACAATTTGGATATTTTACAATGCTATAAAACTGATGGCGTGGGAACTGAGACTTGCCTACCTACGTAACGAGACTAACCGTTAATACTAATTGTACAAGTTTGGAATATTACAATATATTGTTACCTAGCGTGGAAACCGCAGGTGACCATGCCCATATGCGAAACTGACTTATTGAGAAAAATATCGGTAGTCGGTATATTATCAAGTACCCAGAATTTTTTTATTTAAAAACTATAATTAACAGACTATACATATGAAATTAGAAAAATAATTTTGCATACCTGCACTTGTCAAACGTAAGTCTGATCAAGATCGTTTAATCCACGTAAGCTTTTAGTAAAACTGGTGTTAAAATGTTTTTATTACCCTCTTTAAATACAAAAGATACGTCGTTCCAAGCGTTACCATTCATCGGCTCAAATTATAATTTCGTCAACTATAACACGTAAGCTTAGCTTAAACTTCCCATATAAAGTTGAGGCATTTGTCATCGCGTCTGTTAATAGCACTGGCTGTTGAAACGCCCGCGGCCTTATTTTTAATAATAGATATTTTTTTATATAAATTGTGACGTCATGCTCTCCGGCAACTCCACTATCTGTTTTGGTATTTATTAAATTACCAAAAAATGTACGCAATTTGTGCTTAATTTGTACTTATTTAGATAAAAAAAATACCTTAATTTATATGATTTGAAAATACAGACAAATTTATTTGGAGTTGCTGTAGAGTATCTCCCCAGCCGGTTATCCTCATCTGGCATAAACTTTTTTCACATAATTATAATTAATTCATCATATGGCATAATGCATTTTTGCTGAAACTAGAATTCTCAGGACTTTAAGGCATCATCCTGTTAAATTCATTAGGTTAGGTTAGTTTTATAAAATTCCTTAAAAGTAGACGTGTTCAGAAAGAAATGCATTATGCCAAATGATGATTATGAAAAAAAAAGTTTATGCCAGATAAGGGTAAACCCTTCCTAGCAACTCCACTATCTGTTTTGGCATTATTACATTATTAAAAGTAAATGTACGAAATTTGTACTTACTTAGAAAAAACAGTAGGGTTGCTGGTAACAGTAGGGAGCATGACGTAAATTGTGTATGTTTAGGAGATTTTTCATTACAATAGTACGATTTTAGGTCATGACCCCTGTGACCTATCTTTGCTGCAACCGGGCGTCCAACGACACTTCTCGTTTTATTGCCCTGTCTTCTCATCTTGTTACCTCTATTGTATCCAACAATATAAGTCTCACTGTGTGCGAGCAATGGACTGCTTTGCTATGAAAATAAATGCTGTTTTGCTAGCAAGTTTTTTTTTTCATTATTTATTTGTATTTAGTACTAGGAAGTGTCTGCAACTTCGTTCGCGGAAGTGGAAATAATCATAACCATTTTTTTTGCTTCAGCGCAATCAGATAAAAAGTATCCTATAACCATCTATGGATGCCCAGCTACCCGTGTACTAAAAAAAATTGAAAATTGATGTAGCCTAAACGATTCATACAAAAATAATAGTATATTACTGCAGAGGGCGGGTGAAGTCATTTCGTGGATGAGTACGGTTGTTCAATATATACGAATCCACGAAATGACATTCCTGCCGAGGCATGTATACTGCTTTTCTCCAAATATGCGAGGAAATTTGACACGTTTATGTAACTTATTTTTGTAAAAATAACACGACAGACAATCTTTGACAAAATGAAAAATGAAATTCATGTTCCCGCCTTATTTGTTTTTTAAGGATATTAAAGTTAAAAGTTTTGGGTCCGAATTGTATATTTGGTTCCACATGAAATATAGTAATGAAAATAAATAAAAAGAAAACGCATAGCAATAGTTAAAACAAATATATACATTATTACTTTTAGTTGAATCGGCAATTCCTAAACGCACAGCATTAAAAAAAACATAGCTTTGCTCCAAATATTTATCAGTTCCTGAAGATCATTAAGACTAAATAAAGTGTATTATGATTTGGACACAACATTTTTTTTTTCTATTATTATTATTGGCATTAACCATGCAGTAACTAAACGCAGAAAACAATTCAAGTTTTTTTTTAAATCTCGGTTTTTGTACGTTACTATTGGCAGTATGGTGAATTTTCAGTCTTGGATGAAATTAAAAGTAAAAACCTGCACAATAATGTACACTTCCCGGGCTTGTCCGGGAAGTAATGCCACTTTTTTTTTTAATTGATTATCGTATCAACGTATATAATGATGGACTTCGCGATGTGTTTTTACTACATTAATGGGAACATTTCCGAGCAAGTTGGAGACAAATTAAATGTATGTTTCGGTGCAGTGAGCTTCAAGTAGTCCGTTGCACTTCTTTTTTTTTAAATATTTTCAATGTAAAGACATTTAATTTGTACAACTCTAATATAGATTTCAGGGGCCAAGGGACCAAGGGCCCCGGGGCAAAATAAAAGATTATGGCCCCATGTTGTGGGGTACTGCAGGGCACCGCGTCTAACCTTTCGGTAGCTACGTTACTGGTCAGAGCTTGGGGGCCCCGGGGCACGGCCCCGTCTAGCCCTTGGATAGCTACGCCACTGATAGATTTACTCACGCCTTGTCCCAGTTGCCGAAAATAAAAGACCACTAACAAACAAGAAGACTGCCAATCGTCATACAAAAAGCCGTTCCCTGATATTTATAAGGCCCCGATATTTATTTATGACAATTATTATTTAAAAGAGGTTATCGGAAAACTAAAAAAAATATATAAAATAATTAAAGCTAGAAAATAAAAAATATTCAAATTGATTTCTCAAAATACGCTATTGTATCCAGTAAACGTATAAAAACAACGTGTAAAAAAGATTTACAATGCCAATTGTTCAACTTTGCAAGCGTGCGTGACAGTATTTAAATGTTACGATTTATTCATTATTAGCTGTTCACAAACTAATTGTTACTTTACTAGGTATCTTTTTTGTTCAATTAAAGAACATCGTTAAATGCAATCCAGCAGTGGTTATCTTGTAGCTGATTATGAGGGTAGTGACCTTATTGTTTTCGGTCCCTTTGAATATAAAATTAATGTTTTTAACTGGTCAAAAGGTGCATGAAAATATAGTCAAAACCGTTTATAACGATATCGAATACCATCCGATTACGGATTTTATAGCCGATAGTCGTTATAACCAATCGTTGTTGTAAGTAAAACAACATCACTGAACCTCAAAATGTCATAAGTCGTTATAAAGGTTTTTCTTGTATATCTTTATATATATTATTCTTCTGTACGCGTGTTTGTCACCGAACTCCTCCTAAACGACTGGACCGATTTGTATAAAATTTTGTGTGTATATTTGAGTGGGTGGTCTCTTCTCTGGTTGGTTTGAAAATAAAATTGAACTCGGTAGGTGGTGTCGTGATCGCGTTTTCTTGAAATAACGGTTTTTTTTTGTGTATTCAAATGGGTTTAGATTTTGGACCGGTAGGTGGCTGCAGTCGAAATCAAGCCCTTTTAAATAATACCCTATTTGACCTAGTAGCTAGACTTAATTTTTATCCCCCCTTATATTGCTTATTTTTCATAGAAAATAAAAACATTAAAAAAAATGCTGTACATTTGGGCTGGAAGTACCTATATGTAGTTCCTGAGATATAGCGCTGTAATAGTCGTACAGACAGACAGAGTCGCACCATAGGGCTTCCTTTTTTGCTTCTGGTATGGAACCCTGCAAAATAACGTACTTAATAAGCATACAATCTCAAATTTTAAGAAATAAACTGTTGTGGTTTTCACCTTGACCAACGTACAGAAGAAATAATATGAGGTAAGCTATACACTGCCTAAACTTACTTGTTAATATTCGAGTAAGCTTTAAAAAACTCCTTTGATCAGCTGCTTATTGAATTGTCATTTTAGTGTCATTTGACATTTCTTTTTAGTGACGTTTGACGTATTATTTTGAAAGTTAGATTGAAAGTTCGCCGAGTTTCTCACATTCCCAGATGGATAAAAAGCAGCTGTTTTAGATATTTGCTACGATGTATTCGCAGAAAGATACAATTAAAAATGCTATCTCTAAATCATTGCAAGTAATGCGCCTCTACGACTGGCTTCTCGATTTATATGTTTTGGTGAGTATCAAAAAAGTGTACCTCATGTGTGCAAAAACTTTGTGTTTATGAATAAAAATTTAAATAAATTCCTTTCACTATATTACAGGACTTTTTTGTCGATGACCATTGGGCAAAATTGCCGTTGTCATGGCAGGAATGCTTGCAAAATATAACACCTCAAGAGCTGGGGTTTTTTTTATCTGGGATACCTACAAATCATATCTTTCCTTTATCATTTTTATCTTTAGTTAAATCTGTGGAGGTCCTGAGTCTTCCCCGAAAAAATAAGTTCAAACTAAGTAAAAAGCACACAGATATCCTAGAGGACTCTTGTGGTGGTCACCCTAGACTAAAGAATCTCTTTTTAAAACATGTGAAGTTAAAAAAAAGACATGAAATCAGTCTAATGTCCGAAGTTGTCAGTGATGTGGCCCTAGAGACTAACTGTGACGGTGTAATAGACTTTGGGTCAGGCTTAGGACACTTGGTGCGAGTGCTGGCATACAAAAATAATCTTTATGCAGCGGGACTAGAATGCCAATCGCAATTGACGGAGGAAGCTAGGTCTGTACTGTTGCGCTTGGTATGTATTGTAAACATAATATGTAACTTTTTATTTTTTTGTTTTCATTGTGTGAAACATAAGTGATAGTACCTATTTATCAGATACTTTTGTTGCAAAGCTGAATCAAAAAGAATTTTTTTGTTAGAACCTTAATTCTTATGCATAAGACCTAGAGAAACAATTAGTATAATTGACCAAAAACTTTTTTTTTCAGAAAACTTGATCTGCAATTAGAATATACAGCCAGTAAGCATGTATCTGAAGCAAGTGTAACAAAATTCCGTCGACCAATGCATTTAAATATGACCCTGACTACCAACCACCAATTACTTCAATTATGTCTACCTGAAACCATGAAAACGTATGGTTTGGTAGGTCTCCACCCATGTGGAGATCTGGGTCCTTTACTAATAAAACATTTTGTGAACTGTGACCAAGTTAAATATATATGTGTGGTTGGCTGTTGCTTCATGAAGCTCACATGTGAAGGCAAAAACCGTGGGTATCCCCTTAGTGAATATGTAAAGGGGTTGCACAGTGAACTGTCTTATGTCAGCAGAGAGATTGCATGTCATGCCATTGACATATATTTGGAAAGACTGAGGAAGGACAATTATGATAATTTGAAGGTAAAACACAGAGTTCATAATTTTCTTAGCTAAATATATTTTACAGATTTCAATTTGATTGAGTGAACTACAAACTTTTACCCCCTTTTAATGCTCTTAGGGCGAAACCAATCACATGATGACATGATACAACATTGGATCATATCACTATAAAACGTTATTTCATGGTGTTATATCAATCTAACAACATTCCAAATCAAAATATTGATAATAATGCACGACGTAGCGTCGTGTTACGATATGGAATCTACAAAGATACACATTAATTATAGACTGTCATTATAGCTGAGAGGGCAAAGCAGGAGCTTGGTAAAAACGATAGAAAATAGGAGAGGGAAATGGAAAATGTTTGGTCACTTAATTCAACATGACGATTTAATTAACAACATTCCAAATCAAAATATCGATAATAATGACGACGTCGCGTCGTGTTACGATATGGAATCTACAAAGATACACATTAATTATAGACTGTCATTAAAGTTTAGAGGGCAAAGCAGGAGCTTAGTAAAAACGATAGAAAGTAGGAGAGGGAAATGGAACATTTTTGGTCACTTAATACAACATAACGATTTAATTAAAAATATACATAGTAACATAATGTGAAAGATTAAAGGCAAGGGAGGAAGGGGAAGACCAAGGCTAAGCTACACGAAACAAATAAAAAGGTTGACGTCATCTCGTATAAGGAAATCAAGCATCTCCTTGATTGCAATGCCTCCTTAATCCAAGCACAATGGCATGCATAGGGTTTTTGGCCAAGGTAGGCAGTTTTTTGTGCCTATATGGAGCCATGGTCGTTCAGGGCTTCAGGGTAAGCAGTTTCTCTGTGCCTATATGTAGCCATTGTGGTTCGGGGTAGGCAGTGACCTATACCTATATGGACCGCACGCCACTGTCCAAGCAGCACTGGGGCAGGCGAGATGGAGTTGGCTACACGCTTCATCAGCTACACCAACAATAATTAATTAGACTGTTAATTGATTGGTGATTATTGATTATAGTTACAAGACATTCCTATGCATAATTTTATGTTTAGTACCAATTGGCTAGTTTTATTGAATCGCGTTGCAGGTGCACGCGTACCGGGCGGCTCTGGAGAGGCTCCTGGTGGAGCACGATCCGAAGCTGAAGCATGCGCCCGTGAGGAGCATCAAGCATTCCGAAGCTATGAGCTTTCAGCAGTAAGTGCCCTTCGGTGCCTCGTCATCATAATCATCATATCAGAACCCTACCATTCTATTAAATCCATTTTCCACGCTAGCGTGAAAAAGTCATACGAAGTTCGAATTAATATTTTTCCTCAAAACCGACCTCGACATAGATAGACTAAAGATAAAGATGGGAGTGCGATGATGTCGTATATGAATTCAACTAGTTAATTAATCATCTTAAATGTTATTTAACCTACGGCAAATATATAATTATGTAAAAATAGATTTTCATTCCATTTACCTACCACAAGTTAAAATATCTCTATAATTGTATTGACTAAGTCAATAAAATCACGCATTATTTATGCTTGCATATTCAGTTACCGTTTATTATTTCAACGAAATAAAACAATTATCATTGTTTATTGAAGATACTGCACTCTGGCGCTCGCTCGGCTGAATATTCCAACTCCAACGGGGGAACTAGAGGCGCGCGGCGAGGAAGACTTGCGGCAGTGGCGTCGTGTCGTGACGCTCTACACGCTGCGGCTAGCGCTCGCGCCGTTAGTCGAGACCGTCGTGTCGCTCGACCGGGTGCTGTACGTCCTCGAACACGGTGAGCTGGTGTCGTGACACTCTACACGCTGCGGCTAGCGCTCGCGCCGCTAGTCGAGACCGTCGTGTCGCTCGACCGGGTGCTGTACGTCCTCGAACACGGTGAGCTGGTGTCGTGACACTCTACACGCTGCGGCTAGCGCTCGCGCCGTTAGTCGAGACCGTCGTGTCGCTCGACCGGGTGCTGTACGTCCTCGAACACGGTGAGCTGGTGTCGTGACACTCTACACGCTGCGGCTAGCGCTCGCGCCGCTAGTCGAGACCGTCGTGTCGCTCGACCGGGTGCTGTACGTCCTCGAACACGGTGAGCTGGTGTCGTGACACTCTACACGCTGCGGCTAGCGCTCGCGCCGCTAGTCGAGACCGTCGTGTCGCTCGACCGGGTGCTGTACGTCCTCGAACACGGTGAGCTGGTGTCGTGACACTCTACACGCTGCGGCTAGCGCTCGCGCCGCTAGTCGAGACCGTCGTGTCGCTTGACGGTGTGCTGTACGTCCTCGAACACGCTGAGCTGGTGTCGTGACGATCTACACGCTGCGACTAGCGCTGCGCCGCTAGTCGAGACCGTCGTGTCGCTTGACGGCGTGCTGTACGTCCTCGAACACTGTGAGCTGGTGTCGTGATGCTCTACACGCTGCGGCTAGCGCTCGCGCCGTTAGTCGAGACCGTCGTGTCGCTCGACCGCGTATTGTACGGCCTCGAACACGATATCATAGTGCCGTGACACGGTTACAATGCGTGTTGTGACGCGGGTTACTAATGAATCAGCCAATTATATTTTCCAAACTTTTCGGAAACCGTAAAATGATCAGAATATCAAAAAAACAAACCTTACCTATTGGGTTCTACACAATGGCTTAAAAAATATCTGGATTTTTTCTGATAGTTTCGTCATGTCCGTCCGTCCGTCCGTCCGTATGTCACAGGCCTTTTGCTCAAAAAGTATAAGATGTATATTGATGAAATTCAGAGCATATGTGTCTTGTACAAGCCACTACTTAGTTTGATAGTTAAATAAAAAATATATATATTTCTAGGGGGGGCACTCCATATATGTAACCGAAACTGAAAAAAAAAAAACTTTTTTCAGCAAAAAACACATTGATGTTTCTAAAAAAAAAAATTTGATTTAGTGAATATTTTCTGAAATATTCGCCCCGAAAGTAGCAAAATTGTCCCCCCCCCCCCCTCCTCTACTTTTTTAAAGGTTTGTTCAAGAAATATGAAAAAAATTACAAATATAAAGCTTAATAAATACTTCCAACGAAAATTATTTTCAACATGATCGGACATACCGTTTTTAAGTTAATGCCAAAAAACCGCGCAGCTCAGCAAAATGACGTAAGTGCCTGGGAGATACGCTCTTTTGTTAGTATTTTTTTTCATATCATATTTATTTTCATCTGTAGTGCATTTTTTTTATAAACGGCTGCGGAACCCTACATTGAGCATGGTCCGACATGTTTGGTGAAAAGAAAGGGTCCCTGTGACGCTTCACGCTACACTTTGCGTCGGGACGAAAACTCATGTTAAACAATATGCCAAAATAAATACTGTATATTGTTAAAAGTGGGTACCCAAAAAGAAATTGCGTAATATTATTTAATATCGTTATTGGACAAAGAACTTGCGGAAACCCGACGGCAGCTTTTATGAGAACTGCAAGACGCTCGTCGACTATACGCACTCCGCGATTGCGGTGCGATAACAGCCTCAATCGTGAGGCCGTTCGTATACATTGACGCGCATCGACATCGTACATTAGCCACGAATGTTCACTTATTGAGATCGCAGTGGTTTAAGTTCGTCTGTTTAGTGTTTCAACCCTATCAGACTGACCGAAATTTTAGCTAAGCGACGCTTTGATATTTCATAAAAAGGAGCTGATCTGTTATATTATTCAAGTACCCGATTAGAAAACTATATCGGGTTTTAACAGGAAGTCCGACAGTTTCTCATAACTCTTTGACCTTAGACTAATAAATGAAATAAAACAAAACATTCATCTTCAATTCATTTAATTCTAAAGGAAAAAAATAAAGACATCTATTATCTTAAGTACATTTTAACATTAACACGATCAATATGTACAGACAGCATTGCACGACAGACGACGACTTTAAGGCGTAAAGTAAACGTAATAAATATTGTACCGTCAACTAGGGCTGGGTTTGCAAACCCGGATATTTGCATAAACACTCCTTGGTGATACTCCAAAAGTCGAGAAAAGCAAGCGTCAGTTAATTCTCTTATTAAACGTTCGACGTGTTTAAGTGTCAATCAATTATAGAATGTAATATTCGACGCATTTATGAGTTGGACAATGTTAAATGTCAATCTTCGCTTTGGAGCCATTCTACTTTTTGGTAACATCTTAAATTTCTCTATTGAAAAACCAATATTCGACGAGAGATTTATAAAATAAACATGCTATATACAAGTTTCGTAACCGATTTATGAAATCTTTTATATAAAAAGTTAATTGTGAACAATATCTATCAATTCGTCAGTATGGTCGTTCTTCTTTTTATTTATCGAAAATGGCTCCAAACTAGAACTGTGTGTCCAAGGTGTAAATGACGCTACTCATCTATACCATTGTAAAGTTGTAAAAATAAAATGTCTGTTACTTGCAGATATTTTAATGCGGATTATTTGGAGGTCACTGAATCGAATTTTTTTTGATAAAGTATTTGTATGTGTTTATGTGTCGTTGTTGTTCTTCACGCGAAAACGAATAAACGGATTTCAACTATTTTTGGTACACGGGTAGCTGCATATGGTTATACGATATTTTACTCGCCTACGCTAAAAGAGAGTTATGAATTTTTTCTCCTTCGCTGACGAAGTTGCACCTTCGAGTATTTAAATATTGTAATAATTTAACATTTGAATTAAATTAAAAACTGTGTTATTTGTACCGTAATTTAGATGTTTATTGAGAGGATATATTGTTGGTAAAAAAGAACGACCAACGTACTCTTTCACAGTTTCACTTTAACACTATATATTACTATAAGATTCCTCAATCTTAAAAATGTTTGTTTGGATTTTTTCAGGTTTGTCCTGCGAGATTCATCCAGTCTTCGACCCGAAATTATCGCCACGAAACCATATCATTGTAGGAAAAAGATGTTCATAGGCGGGCGTTGTTAAAAAAACTTGTTGATAATATTCGTACTTTTTGTCTTGTAATTTTTTTAAGTTATCCTACTCAGAATCATGAGTGGTTATTTTAATAAAAGGAAAAGAGTGTCCCAATATTTTTATACTAACTTTGATTTTCCAATACGTTACTAGCATAGAAGCGTGCGTAAAAAAGTAACAAAAGTGGAATCTGAAAAATTGAAACACTTTTTTCTCCTACTAGAATCAATAGTATCTACTCAGGATTCAGAGTGTAACTATGTCTCTGTAACTAAGTCTAACTAAATAATTGGAACTCCCTAGAAATTCGAAAAGCACGGAAATCGACAACTTTTTTTTTAAAACGCCCTATTATATGTAGCAATATATAGCCGATCGCAGAATATTTTTTTAAAACCAGTCTAGTGCGAGTTGGACTCGCGCACGAAGGATTTAATTCCTTCCTTTAATTTTATTTTATTTTAATTATTTGTTGTTATAGCGGCCATGGCAAAAGAGATTTTCGATTCAAGAGTTAGGGCCCTGTGACAGACAGACGCGGAGGCTTAGTAAAATTGTTTTGTTCAAAACAATGTTTCTATTTTGCCCTTGGCATACTGCCAATAAAAATAATGACAAATATTTCCACTTTAGTGTGCTTTTAAAAATTGGGTGTTGTTAAGGTGAGGAGTGATTATTTTATAGTCAATAACTTTATATACTATGCACATTGTTACGTAACGTACAGATCGATTCACAAGAGCTGGCGCGGATTTTGTCCTTTCGACGCACATTGCCAGATGCGCAAATTTCCAGGTACGCATTTTACCAAACTATTAATACGCAAATTGCCAGATACCAAATTTACCAGGAGCCTGTAACGCAAATTGCCAGACACGCAATTAGCCAAAGTATAACACGCAATATGCCAGATACGTCAATTGCCAGAAAACTGTAACGCAAAATACCAGACGCGCAAATTAGGTACCAGATATATTAATATCACCGCACTAATAATCCTGTCGAAGGATGGAATCATCGCATTAACACACGAATTGGCAAAAACCCAGTATTCTGTGAATTCGTACAAAAATTAATAAATTAAAGCTAATATTGTGATCAAAAAATATTTGACTATATTTTCAAAAGAAGTCAAAAATATCACCGAAGAAAAAATGATATTGGTTTAGATAAATTGTACAAAAAAATACTAAAAAAACTTCAGAGAAATAAAATAACTCCGCTTAACTTATTAAGAAAAATGATTTTTGCAAAATTAATAAAATTAATACGCGTGGCGTGCCTGCCATAGAACCATAAGATTTCAAAGTGCGTCATGTAATGAAGGGGAATTTTTAAGGGCCTTTATTTTTCATTGACGTTGTTTATCTTGTTCAAAAAGTGCTTATTTCATAATAAAGTTACGTATTATACTTTGTTATTATTTATAACAAAGTATAATACTTAACTTTATTATAATAAGTAACTATATATATAAACCTACCTATTCCTACCTGATAGAATGTGACTTTCACTTGTAAATTATAAAATAAAACAAGACAACAGTTCTAAAATGCGAATATATTTTGATATCATAGAAGTATGTTTATGGTATTAAAATATATTGATGCCTTCATAAGCTATTTCCAGAAATTTTCTGCTGGCAATTCGCGAATCTGGTAAAACGCGTAATTTGATATACACGCATTTTGCCTGACTTTTGATGCTGGAAATTTGCGTATCTGGCAACGTGCGTCGAAAGGGTCATTACCACTCATTTTATCTTCAACGTAGTCGGGTACAAAGTGTCCTATGATCATCTGTGGATACCCAGCTACCCGTGTACCAAAAATAGTTGAAATCCGTTTAGCGGATTTGGCGTGATGAAGCCACAAAAACACATACAAAAAAATAAATAAAAAAAACGATTGAGTGATCTCCAAATAGTCCGTTAAATATTTTTTTTTAAATATCTTCAATGTACTTACAGACATTTAATTTTTACAACTTTATAATGTTATAGATTAAATCCGCGCCAGCTCTCATGTCATGAATCAACCTGTAGTGTAGGTAGGTATGTGGTTAATTATTTACAGTTTATTTTATTACTATCCGCTCTTTGGCATCACTTTTCTTTGGCAATTTCGGTTCATACACAATTTATTTTTACTAGATAATGATAAACGTTATTTAACTACCAGTAGGTACTAAGATAGTACTGTACTGGTAGTTAAATAACGTTTACCCGTTAACACAATCTAGAATCAGGCGTTATTTAGTTTTTGATAAATCAGAATTAATTAAATACTTTGCTCGAGTGGCAATCAATTTTGAAACACACACTTTTCTCGTTACTCCTTTTGCGTTTAATCCGTTCTTAAAACTACAACTAACGCAAAAACTAGATATAATGCATATATGAGCAATTCACTTAATTAAAAACAAAGGCATTTTATTGATACAGTATTGTGAACCATGATTTGAAATGGAAACCATTTCATTATTATTTGATTTAATTACCTTGTGGTCTACCATTATATAAAATGACATTGTATGATTAATCAGGCATCGGATAATCGGATAGATATTTACATAAACTTTGGCGGCGGCGTCAATGTTGAACGGTATGGAAACTGACTCAATAGGGAATATGCATGATTTTTTATTTTTGCTTTATTAAAAGCTCATACATGTAACAAACAGTAGACAAAAATAATTTTTCGAATAACTTTTTAAAAATAACCAAGATATAAGCCATCAAACATTTCATTCTATCCCTTTCTAGCAAAACGGAATTTAATATGGAGTTTATATGGCCGGCGTAGACTATGACGTAACAGTATATGTCGGACCTCTGTCAAATCGCCGTCTAATTAGCAGTTTAAAATGCCTATATCATGCGTATTTCTTCGCAGATTTTAATTTTGATTTCACTTTTTGAAATCGTTTTTACGGTATTTTCATATTTTGTTAAGAAAAGCGATAAAAGAAACATGCATGTACCCTATTGAACTTTCCTAATAAACTTCTAAATGTTTTATGAAAAACAATGTTTCTTTTATTATTCTCTTATGTTACATTTACCTTGAAATTAAATGAATTCACACCGGTTACAACAAATACTAACATACATTATTACATTACCTACATATGCATAACAACGTCCGTGCTTACCAAAATAGTGACAAATAGCCGTGAATTAAACATGTTTGTGTATTTTTACCTCCTCGTGTCGTTTTAAAAATAATTTATTACAAAAACTTATAAAAATAATTTATTTAAGAAGCCCTCTATATTTGCCCGACTTTTGCCGGGTTTTTGGCAACTTTAGGTTAATATCTATCCGATTATCCGATGCCTATATGATTACACAAAGTCTTTGTGTTCAGTAGTACCATCAGCCACACACGGCCTACCGATGGCCACGTTAGTGTGTTGCTGTTTGTACAGTCACCCCAGCATCAATATCTGATATAACAAAGCGGGCGAAAATATCTGACACGTCCTAACGGCCCTACAAATAGAATTGTTCCAGATACGCGCGTTTTGTTGTGGCAGATATTAATACTGGTGACTGTACTATTTACGTTCCAAAAACATAAGGTGTTCTAGGTCTTAACTTGAACCAGAGGTGTTACTCCGAAGTGCGAAGTTCGTATCGTACCGTCTCCCTCTTTTTCATGTTATGTGTATATTTGAGTGAGCGGGATGGCGCTACACGTTTTTTTATGTGAAATTTATGTGAAGCATCGTTTCACAAAATGCAATATTGTTTGAAAATATCTTTACTAATAATTACGGTCAACAGTTTATTGTCTTGTACTTCTGTAACAGAGAGTGTGGGTTTAAAAATTGTACACTCATTTACAGATGTAGTGCATAATTGTTTTCCATCGTATTTGCTCGGAAACGTTCGTATTTGTCATGCTACTTCAGTCAACTTTAGTCACGTTTCCGTGAAAATACTAAGGAAAACTATATACATCTGTACGCCTTGTTATGAGATACTTATACTTAAAAACAATATTTATGTTTCATAATAATATAATACGTATATGCTTGCTTAAATCAAATGATTTAAAGCCTAAATTTTAGGCCGTTTTCAAAATATATTGTTTTCTTAAAATTACAGAGATATTTATTTTCCGTCATAAGGCTCCAAAAAATCGACCAAAGGCGTATCACCCTTTAATTTGTTTTTATAATTTGCTATTATAGCGATCAGACTCATCCTATGAATATTTCAAGCGTCTACCCATTACACTTCTACAATTAGAACCCTGGGACAGACAGACAGTGGAGGCTTTGTAATGAGGTTCCGTTGGTACCATTTGAGCACGGAACCCTAAAAAAACAAGTTCCTAGGCATCTTACAAACTGTATTAATAAAGGTGGCGATTGCTGTCTTTGGGGTTTAAATTAATGACCTACCGTTATAATTTAAGACAATACAGGATTATTCGTAAGTCGTGAACAGAAAGATTATTTGCTAAGTCCTAACCTGCCTATATAATAGCTGCTTAGAGTGATAATTAGGGCAGAGATGGCATAATCTCTTTGTGATGAAAAGTATTAGTAGTATTTTCTCCTTATTTCATCATAAGCATAACTCATGATTAAATAAGTGTATACAAATTTGTTTTTTTTTTAGTAGTATATATTTTACTTTTTGTATTTTTCATATTAAGTAGTAATTTTGTAAAAAAAATGTTAGGACTTATGATTAGATTGCTGGAGCTAGCATGTTTATTTCCTTTGATCAAAGCTCTCAATAAAATGTTAAATGTTATTTAAATAGCAGTATAGCATATGCCGACCAAAAACTCCTCTCTTGGTTCAAAAACTCCTAATATAATATCAAAATATCAAAACCTCGTTCTGCAATAACTATTTCACTTTTGAAGTTCCATTTTAATTGATTTTTGTGGCGTCTGGGTCACGTCGTATTACTTCACTGTTTGGCGGTCAAAAGGTTAATTGCCATTAGTACCAGATATTCTAAATCAGCATACATAAGTAAATCGAAAAAAAAACTGTTCACGACTTACGATTCGCTCTGTATAATGTATTACGTTAATTTTGTACTAAAGGCAATATACAAGAAAATGCAATTTAAACAAATTAAGTAAATATTCTTGTCGGTGGTATAAAGTTTTCAATCTCGGTTCACAATCAAAAACAAGGAAAATGAAACGCTAAGTATTAAAATTGCATAAAGTAGAAACAGACTCAGTTAAGCGTTAGACAAGTAGTAGGTAACAGTTGAAAAAAAAACCCAGTTGTTACCAGCCGTAATAAATTGGTGGTAACAAGTGGCAATAACCCGGTGGAAACGAGTAACTTGACAGACTTATAGCATCGAAAGTAGAGCCTAACTGGAACATATAAAGTGGTATCTTATAGTCCAAAAACACGTAATTTTTGAGATATTAGTAGGGAATATGCAGGAATTTTTATTATCGCTTTCCTTAATAAAATACCTTAAAAACTATTTCAAAAAGTGTAATTAAAATTAAACTATTAATTAGCCAGCGATGTGATAGAGAGGTCCGACATGTACTTTTACGTCATTGTACACTCCGGCCATATAAACTCCATATTAAATTCCGTTTTGCTAGAAAGGGATAGAATGAAATGTTTGATGGCTTATATCTCGGTTATTTTAAAAAGTTATTCGAAAAAACATTTTTGTCTACTGTTTGTTACATGTGTGAGCTTTTAATAAAGCAAAAATAAAAAATCATGCATATTCCCTATTGAGGCAGTCTCCATACCGTTCAACATTGACGCCGCCGCCAAAGTTTATGTAAATATCTATCCGATTATCCGATGCCTGATTAATCATACAATGTCATTTTATATAATGGTAGACCACAAGGTAATTAAATCAAATAATAATGAAAGAGATAGAATGAAATTTTTGATGGCTTGTCTTGGTTATTTTTATAGTAATTGGAAGAATATTTTTTGCTACGGTTTGTTACATGACTGAGCTTTTAATAATGCAAAAATAAAAATTCATGCATATTCCTTATTATTCATAAATTTCTAAATCTCATGACTTGACATCACGCCTTCGTCATGTGAAATACCCACTTATTGAGTACTTTTATACACAAAAGCAGTACCAGCATTAATATCTGCCTCAACAAAGGGCGTATAAATATCTGACACGACTTTATTTCTAGGGCAGTTACGACGTGTCAGATATTTACGCCCGTTTTGTTATGGCAGATTTTGATGCTGGCGACTGTACCTGCAAACTTTCTGGTCACTTTATGTTAAGTATGACAGAAAGTTTGGAATACAATTACATTTTTTTTTCTTCATTAATTAAAGGGTAATTCGTGTGGAATAGTACTCGTATCTGTCAGCTTTAAGTCATATCTTCATGACACGCAAATTTATATAAATGAAAAGTGCTCAAAAAATGATATTCTTTTTAACTGAACATTTTACTAAGGTAGCGATGAGGCACTACACATTATGGTTAATGTCTGTCGCGTTACTCATTCCCACTGTGTATTCTAAAATCTGTATGAGCCTTATTTTTTTTTCTGCGTCGTTATAACTATCAAGTTTTTAATTCCGTTTAAAAGGGACGGCAAGCCGGGGTAAGAATGACTTGAAAGTTCTTTACCGCTAACGTTGTAAAATATCACTAATAAAATAATGCTTAACCGTCGTAATACTGTTACAAACCAACATAGCATCCCCTACTGTAAAAGCAATAGCTTTCTTTAGACAAATGTACTCTTTCGCAATCTATAGCACTCAGAAATTATTTTACATTACCTTTGCCGTTATCCAACCAATTCGAAATAGAAATCCAGAAGAGCCACGTAACGATTACAGCATTGAGACGGTAATATATAAGATATACGAGTATCTACTCGTACACTATGATGCCGCTTCCAAAAAATTGGTTGTCTGTAAAAGTCGGTTTACGTACGAAAATTTTACGTGATAACGTGGAAGAGCTGCGTTACAAGCCGAACGCTGAGGCCGATCATGCCTCTCTATCGCTTGTTCCGCGCTCTCGCTTGCACTTTCGTGCGTGCAACCGGTTTTCATCGATTTCGAGTTCGTTATCACGTCAAAAAAATAACGCAATTTAACGGTGGCTAAGGAAATCGAAAACTGTTTCCATAAATTAATTTCGTTAAACTAAAATCCACTGACTGGACTTTAGAACAAACGCTAGTTCCAATTTCACTATAAGATAGGAGTGATTCTTAAATAAAGGGAAGGCCGGTGTTCGAGATCAGATTCCATCTGTTGAAACTTCAATTCATCTTCATCATTTCAGCCATAGGACGTCCACTGCTGGACACAGGCCACCTCAATAGATTTCCACATGGGCAAGATAGAGGCGACCCGCATCCAGCGAGTCCCCGCAACCCTGACCTGGTCGTCCGACCACCTTGCGGGGTGGCCATCCCGTGGCGCAACCGCGTTGAAGTGTGAATTAAGTTCACTTTTCTATCAAAAATGTGTAATCGTTATGTGCAAGCTGAGTACTCCCAACCTCTAAAGTGAAGCTTAAATCACAATGGTCCACTCATTCAAATTTTACATATACTCGTATATATATATCTATGTATAGACAGAAATAATATATTACCTAACGCGCTGTAAATTAAAGAAATACGCCATAATCTATTTTGTTAAATATGATTAACGTTAACGGCATCAAATAGTCTGTCGTATCTAAAGTGCCAAATATATCGTAACACAACCTTATTGGTACGGACATAAAGATACGTCACGATTAGGGCTGCCATCTTGATGATGGCCGAACCCGGACAAAACTTCAAAAACCCGGAATATTTTAAGGAAATCGCATTTTTCCCCGGACAGGCTGTTAGATTTTATTCTGTTCAATAAGGTTTTCCCTGACATAAAGAGTCCGGGTTTTGCCTGGACATATTTTAAAAATCCGCCCGGATGCCCCCCGGACAGCCTCCAAACTAGGACAAATCCGGGGAAACCCGGACGGATGGTAACCCTAAGTCACGATATATATGGCGCTTTGGATGCTACAGACTATTTGGTGCTGACTGTACCAGTTCTTAGAAATAAATGGGATAAAGTTAGCGATTTACGTTCCTCAATATGGTGTAATAGTCAGGGCTTGTAACCGGTTACAAATAAACCGATATTTATTTAGGTTAGACCTGTTAATTATTTAGGTTACGTCCGGATGTATTGATTTAGGAATTTTATTTCGAAGCGCTCTCTTTCCGGTTACTACATGTACGGATACGGGATCATTGACCGCCATCGCGCCGATAGTGGCGCAACGACAGTCAACTACATGAAAAATTGAATCTAACACAATGCAAACCAATTCTGTCTAAGCGAGCGGTTATTCACCCTAGACTTCGCTCACACGGAGGAACCGCTCTCTAACCGGTAAATTGATTTCGCTCCCTGTTTTGCGCTCCGAGACATTTACCGGTTAGAGCGATTTTCTTGCAAGCGTAAACTTTATTTTGGGTTAGGATTTCAGATTGTGGCTCTAACCGGTACGGAAAATTAACCGAGTTACAAGCCCTGGTAATAGTCCTTATTTTCGTCGAAGGGATAAGTTGAGAAAATATTCAACCGAATTTCAACCTATAAACGGCGAACATTTGCCGAAAATATCTCAAACGTTAACAGAAAAGTGATAGCGCGATTTAATGCTTCGTCGAACTTGGGAATGCTCTGTCAGAAAACGCTAGTTTGCGGTGATCACGCGTTGGCGGGGGGCTGCGGGGGGAGCATGGGGGCGGGCTCGTCGTCGGAGTCGTCGGAGTGCACGCGGATGAAGCGGCGCCGCTCCAGCAGCCGCCGCAGCTTGAACTCGCCGTGCCCGTACTCCCAGCGGCGGCGCGTCACGCCTTTACGACCTATGACACCAAATGCAACGTTCTCAAGACGTTCGTAGACTGACAAAGATTCCTAATTACATGTTTGTCAGTGACCGGTTCGGTCTTTTGATGATCGGCAATGAAGAGCTTTGTTCACGAATGTCTTTCTAAATATTCTTCGTTATATCTCTCACGTTAAGTTGGTCGCAGCATTAACTCACAAGTTATGAATCTATAATTGTAAGTAAACGTTTATATTATTTGAAATGAGCCTTTGTTATCCAGGTGCAATATACAACACTTTTTTATTTATTTATTGTTTTAAGGACCTTTATACAGATGTACATATCGGCCCTGTAAAAGCCAAAACATATACAATGCTTTTGACAATGCTCTCGAAACCGCAAACCAATAGGTTGTTTCTGTGATGGGTAGATTTTTATATTAAATAATTAAAATGATTTTTACGCGTGTCACGTGACCAGAGTTGAAAAGATCTTTTGAAGAGTAGATGACGTCATAATTACAAACGAGTAATTTGATCTTGCCGGCTGATCAGGATAAAAAAAAGTGTCTGACAGACTTTTTTCTGAAATCACGTACCTGCTTTTTGAATTGTTATAAATCAAACCCAATCGAATATAACGAGGGCAAAAATCTTTAAAAAAACCTGAACATAATTATAATTATGGCTATTGGTTTAAGAGTGCTTTCAAATACAGTTTTTCAATGTTTCACATCATTGCGCTAAATTGCTACGAGGCAGCCATTTCTATTATTTTTTAGCGGGGGTAGTGCAATACAAGATGCCCGCGAGGAACCGGAAAGATTTTCACCGCGCAATCCTTAGGTCATTAGGAGCAGAAAATGTTACATGAACCGAATGTAGTCAAATCCGGCTTAGTTTAGATATTATTAATTTTTATGTAAACTATTTATTGTGATTACTAAAGTGCATTAAGCTCTTTTGGTAGCGATGTTGCCACGTATGCTGCCAAGTTTCGTGTTGCTGTAGACAGACATCAAAATGGCAGCTACCACCCACTAAATTCATCCTTTTTTGGAAACATTATCGTCACTATTATATTAAACTTTTATAACAATCGAAAACATTCGATTTTTTTTTGCTGAATATGAGTTGAATCAAATTACACATAACATTTTTTACTCCTAATGGCCTCAGAAATGCGTGGTTACAATCTTTCGGATTCCTGGCAGGCACCTTGTATAAAATAAAGTGCTATTAACTGAACACAGAAACATGCGGCGATGCGGTGCTTCAAATAAAAATACAAAAAGCTGCTTCCAATAAATATATTTCAGTTAGATATTTTTACATCACATCTAAATACTAAAGCATAAGCCGAAAAAAAAGTGTAAACTGTACTTTGAGTACTACGAAATAAACTAGTTATACAAATAAATAAAATGTGGACGAATCACGTTGTGCTAGGAATGTAAACAAGCGTAATATTAGAGCCCCTTCACACTGCGTAGTGCGTACGTCTACGGCGTTACGCGATGTTTAGTTACACAAGGCCGCGTTTTGCTTAGAGATAGAGTGACATCAAGAAAATGGGACCGTGACGTATCCGTCATGCGTAAACCTATCACTACCCTTTGGTGGCGTCACTGAAAACCAGCGTCAACAAGTAAATTCTATTACATTGACATTAAGCTGAGTGGTGACCGTTTTAGAACTTTAATGTTTCTTTTTTCTTCTCTCATCCACTCTATGGCTCCACTAACTCAATAAGATGTGTGTCTGATATATTTATGCTTATAAAAAAAAGGAACTTTGTATAGTATATTTTGAAAGAGATCATTTATTTACGAACACAAAAATAAGTACGGTGACAAGGGCGTTATATAGACCAAAAGCCTGTTCAACTACACCGCACAATGGCATTGTTTAGGTACAAAGCCTATGTATTTCGTTAAGTACATACGGCAAATGTTCTTGTAAAATTTGTAGTCTGTATCTGTGTTAAATAAACATATTAATTTATTTCTTATTTTTAAATAGAAGCTTCTTCGCACAACTTTTTTGGTTACTGTTTTGACGTTACGAAATAAATCATAGGATGTAGACGTCAGCAGAGTTTTAAAAAGTCACGAATTTTGATTCTTGATGTCGAATTTGGGTTCGTTTTCTCCTATTGTTTTATTTGGCAAGTATTCGACGTATGAAAACGCAGTGTGAAAAAGCAGTGGTGTGTACAAACTTTAAACGTATTGTGTATAAATCACAAAGAAACTATATTAAAATGTGTATCAGATCACATGGGAGATCATACATTGAAGAAAGAAATTTTACCGCCATTGCTCTAAGCGATAAAATAAAACGTAAAGATTTATGATTAATTTACGCTAAAATAAATAATATAACCACAGACAAGGTAGAGGCTATAAATTTGTTTGCTTATACATACAAGAATTAACTTACAAATACACGTGAAATGTCTAGGTACATCTTACTGCGTCTACCTTAGTCTGTGAAAATAACTACTGACTATACACCAATCACTGATTTCTATTACAATCAAGGCTAGCATCCGATTGAAAGAAACTAGAATCATTTGTGTATATATAATTTGTGAATTAGATTCACTTATGATTTCTCATAGATCGCCTTTAGTTACTGATTGCAAAACATCTTTGAACGAAGTTATTTGCATAAATTCATCCAAAATGTTGTATAATCCAAAACACCGAAGTAACTAGATCCAAGATGGTAATAGAGACCAAACGGCAAATTTAATGACCAAGTATTTAGGTCAAGGCAGTTTAGTTAGTGATATATTTGAATACTGACTTATAAAAAAGCATTCAGGTGGATCCGTGTTACGTAGTTTTTTACAAATGCTGTTTTAGATGTCACTTTTAGCTCGTATGCAAAACGATACGGCGTTCATTATCACAAAACAGCAAAACGGTGCTTAATCGCGTATAAATATGATTTATTTAATTAAGGAAATCCTTCCTTTCTTCGAGACTATGGACGAAACGTCGATGAATTATCAGCCAAAGGTAATTAAATAAATCATATCATTAAATAAAGAATGAAGATCGTGTAATTTTAAATCAATGTTTCGGTACGGTGTTGTTTTGGTTTTAAAAAATAGAGCTAAAGACATCAAAAATCTTTGTATGATCCACCGAATGTAATCTCATTTGGCGACATCGGCATATAAGATTACTTGGAGTAAATATAGCATGAAATACAAAGTGTTGTAAAAAATGAAAATGTCTACGCGAACATTTACTCATAAATCTTTGGCAATATTGCCAAAGATTTAAGAGGGCTCGCTGTAGTACATTTTGTATATACATATATTTATTGTACCAGTTACAATCTTGCGTGCCGAATAGATTAAAAAATTGGGTTCAAAAGCAAAATAGTGATAAAAACATCCATAAAATACCATGTCTAAATTTCTATTTTTAATTCTATGCTATTTATAATTTCGTTATGTTGCACTATTTATGTTTATAGTTTTAAAGACACGGTAAGCTATAACAAAATAATTTAAGGATTTATGCAATTATAAATTCGATAATAATTAAATTAAGTTCCATAAAAGTCTTAACTAAATTCAGATCAGTACCAGTTTTCTACTAATAGATGTAAAGTTTTAAAAAGTAATTTAAATTAATAGTGAAATTAACATCAATAAGTTTCAGTCAAAAATTTCATTTTGTGACAAGTTTTTATTGCCGACTGTACTTTTCTTTGAACATCCATCAACTACTCACCGAGACGATTCTAAAGAGCCCAAACTCGGTAGGATTGCATTATTTTATTATAGAGTTCCTATGACCACCTTCTTGCGCCATCATCAGATCAGCTCGATGGTATCATACTATTGGATTGTCACTGAACTTACATAAGTATGCCAAATTATAGCTCTATTGGAAACCGGGAAGTAGGTCAAATTTAACTTGCAGGATTCCACTTAAGAACGTATCATTTGGGGTAGTATCTAAAAATAAATGGATAATTATTTATGAACAAAATTAGAGGGTCATGAAAAAGAGTCTCTTGTTAAATTTACGGGTAGCTGATCCTGAAGCTCGCTTCTTTTGTAATATAGTAACACATCACGTCGTGGCATGGAGAGCCGGCGCTACTATGGCGGCGGCACATCTCATATACGATTAGTTTCGTTTTTCATCATACGGATATCATTTTTGTCACAAAATATCGCTTTTCAGTTTTGTGATAATTCAGTTTTATAGTTGCAAATTGTACGGGAGTCGCATACATTACGGTTGGCTGACGAGCGGGGGAGGATTAAGCAATACAGAGGCCTCTAGGCGATGCGAGTCTCCGAGCTCCTTTTTACATAAGTATGGCCCCCTTTATATTAAGTTAACCTGTAATTATGGCAGTACTTATGTAAACAAATCTTCCAAGTTAAATTTGATCCACTTCCCGGTTTTCGATGGAGTTAAAATTTGGCACACTGAAGTAAGTTAGGTGACAATACAATAGGTTGACACCAACCAGCCGGAACGTAGGAACTCTGTGATACCGCGTTTGGGCTCTTTAGAATCGTTTCGGAGGGTCAATCGACTGATTGATGTTTAATGAAAAGTAAAGTCTGGAAAAAAATAAATTTTTGATAGAAACTTATCACTCTCGCATAGGTAGTCGTCTAGGTGGGACGGAAAACGTCGGGTCCGAACGCAGTCGTCTACGGGCGTAACCGCGTGTGCTTATGATTTTGAGTCAAACTCTATTTATATTTAAAATAAGAACGGTGACATGCAACAATACAGTTGGAGAGAGCACGCGAGCGGTTAAGGGTAATACGGCCCCGCCTACGAGTCTCGTTCGACTCGCGACCTAAGCGACGAGCGGCTCGGCCTCGAGCTCCTTACCGCGGGCGGAGGCGGCGCGCAGCGCGAGCGCGGCGAGCGCCAGCAGCGCGGCGCCGCCCGCCGCCGCCGCGCCCCCCGCCGCGCCGCGCCACCACGCGTCCGCCCCCACCGGCACCATCGCCGTCTGGTCTGCGGACACACCACGCTATAGACTTCACCCCTCGTATGCGAAGTCCAAAATTCGGCAATGAAATTGAAGCTCCATGAGATTTTCACACAGAGTTTAAATACGCTGCACTGATCGGTGCCTAAACACACGAGGGAATAAGGGCCCGGCCGCGACGACGCGCGACCGGAGGCGCGGCGAGCGAATTCCTGATACATTGCGTGTGATGCCGACTAACTGCTGTGCGGTGAGCGTTTCGATCGCGCAATGAAGAGAGAATTCGCTCGCCGCGTCGCTAGTCGCGCGTTGTGGCCGAACCGTAAGTCCCCAAAACGCTACTCGCGAAGTTGATCGAGGTCAGTCGAATACGATAATGTAGAAACGAACTTCGCTTTGCTCCGCGCGATTGCGCCTCGCCTCGTTCGACTTCCGTTCGTTGTTGGTTTTTGCGCGGAATCAACTCTGAGCGTTCCGTAATTTGCTAGGTTACTCGAGCGTATATTTAGTCACGCACTTCGAACTTCAGCTAACTTTGGCGAGCGCCTCCTCGAAGCATCGAAGCGAGTAGTATATTGGGGCCTTTACATTTAAATTCACACATTATCACGACTCGGCAAAAACGGGGCTAGATTGCGTATATATATAAAAAAATCCATAGTCTCGTAGGAGGGCAATTCTTCGAACGTTTTGACCGCTCGGTTGAATAGTCATTGTTGTCTCACGATTATCGCCACAACGGAAAGACAAGACGTGATAACTTCGACCAAAAATATACTCAGGCACGGGACTGTCTTTCGGGTTAATAAAAAGTTAATTATGAATATCATTTATTTTAAAGATATTTTCTGAGACGACAACGACGGCTTTTATTTTTAAACGCCGTAAAATGCTAAAGATTGGCCCAGGAGCTGTCTCAGGTCACATGGACTAATTAAATAAATCATATAAATATGAATGACTAATTAATATAAATATGTATGAATAATTAAATTACCCACAGAATGGTATCAATAAGTAATACATCGCATGAATACAGTGAGAGCAGCTAGAAACTTTCAGAAAAGACCTCGTGCTCTTCATCACAGTGCTTTGCGCAATAATTAATCTTGAGATTTGAACTCTTATTACACATCAGATAAAATATAAAATAATATGAATAGTTTTAAGTGTAGTTCGTTTCTTGGTGAAAAACCCAAAGCATTGTGTTAGATAAAGCCATTGTACGCATTGTTAATGATCAACTGAAAATTACCAGTTTCAAATTAAAAGCGCAGTGTTAAAACAAAAACACAGCCGATGGCAAAGCAAAACTACCGTATTTAATATACCAAATAATGTTATAATGCTGAATTAAGTGTAACATAATAGTTATTTACGATACAAGTGCGGTAAGTAGGTTGGTTAATCCCAAAGAGTGACGGTGATGTGAAACACTCGCTTTGCTCGTGTTTTACACCGACACGAGTTGGGAATTAGCTCTTCGCACGTGTATCGTACAACGTGTTACAATGGATATGCTCAGACAGTGTCTCTTTATTGACCAACGTAGGCACGTAAAGTGCTACTTACCGCACCGTGCGGTAAATACATTTTTCTTTGCATTTATGGGCCAACTCGTAAAGTGCTAAAGTTCCAAGCATATGCATTGTAAATATAAATTACTAAATACCTTCTCGTTATCACTATTTGCCGATAACAATCAACAATCAAAAATATAATGCAATTCGTATGCAATCAAAAATATAATGAAATTTATTCGTTACGCGATAAATCGTTATTCATATGCTGCTGTATGGATTCAAGAATGTTCAAAATGATGTTACCTACGCGACGTCAATAAAGTTGTTGAACACTATAAATACGAAAGAATTTAAAAATGATTTTTGATGAAATATCGAACTTTATTAGCTAAGCGGTAAATTCATAACTCAAATTCTAAGATTCAATATGAGTTATGTACGTATGTCGGACTATGTTATGATTATGAAGTATATGGAGGTAAAGATTTTAATAATTTAGTTTGATTCCTCTTAAAGATCGGGGTCACTCATGCGCGCCGGTTTCGTCGCTGGAGTTTCCTAAAACTTAGTGAGGGTTATCTATAGTATTATAAAATTTTAAAAATGAAATACAATAGATAACCCTCAGCAAGTTTTAGGAAATTTTATTTTGATTTTTTGTGTGTATGTATGTGTCGTTGTAGCTTCATCAAGCGAAATCGGCTAAACGGATTTCAATCATTCTTCGTACACGGGTAGCTGGATGGTTATAGAATACTTTTTACCCGACTACGCTGATGAAAAATAGTGGTTATGACTTTTTCTCTTCCGCGAACGAAGTTGCGGGCATCTTTTAGTATAGGAATAAGATGGAAGACGTTACTGACTAAAACTGTACCATGGTGAACAGTAGGTACGTTTTAACAAGTCTGTTAGTTTCACTTAAAAGTTCCAATTTCTTTCTAATGCATTCAAATATTTCAATTTAGTTTGAAACAAGGAATCCAGGACTATAAAGGACTCCCAAGAAAACATATTTGGACGCATAATTATTATCATAATTGGATTTAGAACATTTTAGATTATAGTAATATGCTTACCACTAACAACGATACTATCATATTGTATAATACCGTGCTTTTATTCAACCTTAAATACATAGCCAAAATTAGTTAGACTGTACATACAATATGCACCGTTTTACTAAAATGTGTTATAAGTATTAAATTACCTTTATAAATTAAACAAAAGGTGCTAAAAATAATTCTGAAAATAAAAAACAAAAGGCGGAATATAATAAAAATCATTTTATTAATTTACTTAATTCTTGTGATAATGATAAGTAATATATTTTACTTAAATGGACAAGAGACAAGGATATCCACTTTCACCATTAACCTATAATATTATAAAATTTAAATGTCTGTTCACTGAACATATAAAAAACCGGCTAAGTGAGAGTCGGATTTGCGCGCCGAGGGTTCCGTACAAAATATACGCTACAAACAGCCGTATCTATGAAAATCCAGTGTTAGCAGAGCCGTAATCCTAAGCAAAATGTACGCGGTGTTCGATCATTTTATATCGGTTATTCACATAGACAGACAGACATAAAACTATACTGTTCTTAATATTTGTTGTTATAGCGGCAACAGAAATACTTACATCATCTGTGATCTATCACGGTTCAGACATACAGACAGACGGATAGCGGAGTCCTAGTAATAGGGTCCCATTTTACCCTTTGGGTACGGAACCCTAAAAAGTGATACAGACTATATGAAGGGCAAAATAATATTTTTATTTTTTGTATGCTTGTATGTGTCGTTGTGGCTTCATCACGCCAAAACGGATTTAAACTTTTTTTGGTACACGGGTAGCTGGTCATCCATGTTTATAGAATACTTTTACCCGATTACGCTGAAGCGAAAAAGAGGGATATGACTTTTCCGCCCGCAAACAAAGGTGCCCACCTTCTAGTATTCAATATCTTTATGTAATGCGCCATAAAACAAATAAAGAATCAGGAAGGGGAGGGTTCGCAGATGCAGCATTTGCAGAAAATAGAGAGCAATTGCAGAAATTAATAGAAGAAATTGATATTATATTTCAACAGTTCGGACATAAAATAAATGTAACAAATACAACAAATACTCCACTAGAAGTGAATAGTTTCAAATACTTAGGAAGTTTAATCACCAATGACCCAAAATGTAACTCAGATATCGTTTCCAGAATAGCAATGTCAAAGGGAGCCTTTCACAACAAGAAGGATCTTCTAATAAAAGTGTAAAGGGTATTGCATTATTTGGCAGTGAAATGTGGACATTGACAAAAAGATAGAGAAAAGTTGGAAGGACTCGAGATGTGGTGCTGGAGGAGAATGGAAAAGATCAACAGTACAGAGAAAAATCTAATGAAGAAGTACTAAGAACGGTAAAACAGAAAAGATGCCTGTTAAGAACCATTGAAACCAGAAGAGGGAAGATGATAGGGCGCTTAATACGAAATGACTGGTTCTTTAAAAACATCATTGAGGGAAACGTTGAACGGAGAAGAGGAAGAGGATCCTAGGCACACCTAATTTTTACAAGTAAAGGAGAAAGTGAACGTCAGGTCGTACCAAGCAGTCAGTCTCTGGCCGAAGACAGAGAGCAGTGGCGGTTACTCCACCGTGAAGAACGTAGTTCTTAAGTAAAATAATAATGATTAAATAGCGAACTAATTACAAAATTCGCCTCGAATGCTATAAAAGATTGAATCGTAATAGGGATGATGAAAAAATTTCAATAATAGATCCATCATGTGGATTAAAAAAAAATTGGACGCGTATTTTTTCTTTTATTACGTAATCAAAGAATAGTGGCGTAACATTGAGTCAAAATGTCACGTGACGTCACTCCTAAGTACAGTTTGTACCTAGTTATGACATCACAATCACAAGCCCCCACTCCTAAACTTTAATGCGATTTATCTTTTGTTAATATGAAAAAGCAAATAATACGTGTCGAATATTTTTTTATAATCCAACTCTAATTAAAATTTTAATTTTCGTACCCTATCATCACGCCTATTATGATAGATAGGTTTTTATGACTTATGATTATGACTAATGAGTACTAGATAACGATATACGTACAGAGAGATACAAAATTACCAATTTAAAACAGACTTTGTTTTTAAACTATGACATTGTCGTAATGTACTTAGTTGTCGTTACTTTGTTAATGGTGGACAATGTCGTTGTATAACAAAGCTTATGTTTTAATAAAAAATATTATAAATTCGTCAGTGGGATCGCTCTTATTTTACCAACAATGGCTCCATATTAAAAATGCGTGACACAGGTGTAAATGATGCCTCTGTCAAGCATTTTTTTAGAAGAGGATAAAAATGCAAAATAATTAATTTTACATTTAAAATAAATTGAGGAATGTGTAACGGGGATGTTGATCATTTTCTTCTGTGGTATATTATAGAGAGACCCATCAATTATTAATATTTTCATACTTTAAAAATGGATTTTCTTACTTAACTTTAAAGGGTCATAAAACAAGCTACAGTAAGGTATCAAACTCGATTTTTTTTAGGATTTCTTTCAATAAAGACTACGATTTCGTATCAAAATTTTATTTTTATTTAAGTACACTCAACATCCCAATTTTTAGCATAATAAAAATGTTTATAGGGCAGATTCAATGTCGGTAAAAAAAGAAGAACGCCCGAGAAGTGTACCCAAAACAGTGAATAAAAGCTACATACCCACAGTAGTAGTAGGTTTCACTGGCACGCTCGTGTTCCTCTCAACTTTTGTTTCGTTCCGAAAAACATCTTCTTTGAATTTGTATACCCTTGAAAAATCGAAAAATTGTTTTAACCAGCGTCAAGAAACAAAATCATTAAACCCCAACAAAAAATATTTAACACAAAAAGCCCATGAAGGCGATGCGGAACAAATGCTCTAACTTATAAGACTAATTTATAAGACGTTATCACATAAATATGTCTGTCTGTAAAATGAAGATATTTACCAAAACAATATTGTAACGGACATTTGGAAATCACTGAATCGAAAAATATTTCATTTTAATTTTTTGTATGTTCGTATGTGTCGTTGTGGCTTCATCACGCTATATCGGCTAAACGGATTTCAACTATTTTTGGTACGTGGGTAGCTGGGTATCTACAAATGGTCATATGATACTTTTTACCCAACTACACTGACGAAAAAAGAGGGGTTATGACTTTTTCTTCTACTTCGCGAATGAAGACGCGGGCACCTTCTAGCTTTTAATATAACACATATACTGTTAAAGTTTTATTAAAATGTTTTGAGTTTTACGTGTATGTTAGTCTATAAGATATTTATATATGGGCCATGCTGCCTGAATTAAACGATTTCATTTCATAAAACCGTACCTTGGCTTAAAACCTTGACGCTGGCCATTAAAATTAAAAAATAGAACTGAAATACCTAAATATACTGTAGATGGGATAATAGCTCACTTGTAGGGGTCGAGTTCGGCGACGTAGAGCCTGGAGCCGTCGGGGCTGGCCACGACATCGTGCGGGTTGTGAAAGTCGGCGGGCGGCGCGAACGTGCCCACGAGCCGCGACGACGCGAAGTCGATGACGTAGCCGCGCACGGCTACGTTGCCGGCCGGCGCCGGCCCGTTCACCACGTATAGGCGCCCGCCTGAGGAGATAGGGATGTTGACTGTATTCAAATAAAAATAAAATTTTGTTGCGAAATGGGTTGAATTATCGAGAAGATGGAATTGCATTTGTAGTGGTTGTACCGTTTGCAACAAAAGGAGAATAATTTTCTCTTAACTTAATAAAATGACATACCCAAGAAGTGGCATAAGTAGTAGTCCTCTGTTTTTTTCTTTTATTCGCTATCATGTTCTTCATCTGAGCTGTCACAAGTATTGATAATAAAATTGTCTGTTATTTGATCCATTTCTCCTTCCTGACATCGATATTTATTTTCTTCACTTTCGATGTGGTGACAAATATTTTCCCAGTCCTCAGCAGTGATGGTATTCATTCGTTCAGTTGCTAAACTCATAATGCCTTGCATGTTTAATGAAACGTTTCTTTTTGCTACATATCCTTTTACCATGGACCAAATATTTTCGATCGGATTGAATGTCGGGTGATACGGTGGCAATCGTAATACGGAGTGGCCATGTTCTTTTAAAATTGCATCTATGTGGTACTTGTCGGCAATCCTTACTATATTAAGTCATGTACTGTCAAGTTGCCTTAGGTTCACTAGTGCAATAGTTTCGTTACCGACAAAGTGTAGTACACGACAATGAGGAGAGATAGCATTCCTTTGTATTAACAATTATTACATTTAACGTTATGCCCCCCTGCGTGCCCGGTTGGCCAATACTATTCCCGGAGAGCCATCATAATGGTTTCACTCTCACTGCACGGCAGTAGCGTCCCAACCAGGCAGGCAGTGGGTGGGGCCCGAAGGCCCCCTGGTACCACCGCCATAACCCCTCGTACCAGCCCTGACCTCCGAAACATTAATCCAATCCTTTAATGACTATCCGTCAACATTGCCCATAAGTGGTAACTAGTTATTAAATATACAAATCACTCACCTGACTGCATACAACACATATCCTTAGATTCACAACTCTAATCCCTTTTTCACCAACTCACTTGGCACCTTCCTTCCGTCGTCAGTCAGTCTTAGCAATACAGAATACCCTCAAGAAAAACACTCTCACATTTTATCACTATTGTGTTGCCAGTCAAAATCGTACTATCGACAATAATATAATCTTACCATTCACGTTCATCGCGGTCTTTCGCGACACTCCCGGCGGCGAAGCGACTTACAGCACGGCGAAGAGCTGGCGGGTCCACTCGGCGATCTTGTCTCTTGCTCGCAAGGCCGCGTTCCGCCTCACCCTCATGTCCTGTGATGCTAAGTTATCGCAGGCCGGGCTCATCTCGGTTAGTTGACCCTCCATGTCACCGTTGGTCAACTCCGGTGATGTCTCTGAAACAATGTCGGTTACTCCCCCCGAAGCTGCCTCTTGTAGGTCAACCTCCATGTCATTTTCTTGAGTCTGACCGCTCACTTCCCTGTGATCGCACAGTGTGTCAGATTCCTCCACCTCCATGGCCTGTGTAGCAGGTACTTTAGGGTCTTGGGGCAGCTCTGGAGTATTCGGAGAGTCCAGTGTGTAGTCGGTAGATTTGTCTAGCACAAGGTCGGCTTCCAGTGGATATAGATGACCAATAGACCGTTTGAAGTCGACATTTCCCACTTTCACCTTAGCCACCCTGATTTCACCGTCAGGTCCCTTAAGTAGCTCAGTTATTCGCCCTACCTTCCATTGCTCTCTGTTCTTCGATTCGCCCTTTATTTGAACTACATCACCTACAGATGGAGTATCATGTGACTTCACTCTAGGCTGCTTCGGCGAATGTCGATACCTTTCTCTAAGGTTCAGTAGGTATTGACCAATGAACATGTTTTAAAACTCTTTCATGATAGTCTGGCCTCGTCTCCATCCTTCGACTAGGTGTTCCTTGGTCACGGTACCAGAGGGTAGACGTTGATCAACCGCCAGATCCAGAGAGAGGCATTTACCCAGAGATAAGAAGTCCGCTGGTTTCAAAGCGTAGTCTACGTCTTCTCCCACATAAGTGAGGGGTCTGGTATTCACTACAGCTTCCACTTCCTTAATCACAGTCAATAGCTGAGTCTCGTTAAGCAGTTGCTTCTCCAGAGTTCTTCTCAGACAGTGTTTTACAACTCTTATTAACCTTTCGTAGGCAGCACCATGCCAGGGGGCCAATTGAGGTATGAACTTCCAGGTGATCTGATTCTGTGTGCAGTATCTACTTGTCAAGACTTCGGATGTCAGCTTGAACTGTAATGCATTGTCTGAGATAATGAGTGAAGGTCTATTTCGTGATGCTACAAATCTTCTGAGTGCCATCAGACATTCTTCGGCAGTCAGGTCCTTGACGACTTCGAGATGGATAGCTCGTACGACTAAGCAGGTAAACAAGCAGATCCACCTTTTCTCCTTGCCATTGTTGGTGGTCACATACATTGGACCAAAATAGTCCATGCCTGTATAAGTAAAAGGTGAGGCATACCTTACTCTTTCCACTGGCAGAGCTGGAGTTGAAGGTAGTTTATACGGACCTCCACCGTGTTTGATACACTGTGGACATTTACTCACAACCCTTTTGACTTGTTGTCTACCTTGAGGTATCCAATACTGTTTGCGAATCAGGCTCAATGTATGCGGCACGCCTACGTGGTAGTTCTGTTCGTGAGCTTCTTTGATGATCCTTGAAGTAAAATCGGAGTCCTTTGGTAACAGTATCGGATGTTTCGTATCGTATGACAAGTCTGCGTGAGCTAAACGTCCTTTGCTGCGTAATAACCCGTCGACGTCCATAAACAATCCTAGGTTCCTTGCCAGGTGGGTCCTTTTACCCTTGCATTCCTCGGGGAAGTGTCTGGACTGCAGTTGTATTATTTCCCGTATTTGTGAGATCACTGATCTTGATGCTACATCCTGTATGACAGGTGTACCCTCGAAGATCTCGGGTTGCTCTGTGTCCGCCTGCATATCCCGTTCTAGGCGCGCATCCCCGAGAGTCCTTGGTACCATAGAATCCCGATCCACACAATTTACGGGAGCTTCTTCGATGATATCTGGCTCTTCTAAATCCAGACCCTCCGCCGCCGCAGATAGAGACACAAGGTGATTGTCAAGATACATACTTTTCGGCCACAACTCTTTATCCTTGGCCAAGAACGCTGGTCCTTGAAACCATAGGTCTCTTTTCTTAGTCCATGTTTCAGGTCTTGTCGCAACGTCTGCTGGATTTTCATCAGTCTGGATGTAGCACCTTTGCACTCCAGTACTCTGTCTTATCTCTTCCACTCTCCTAGCGACGAATGGAGGTAATAACTTCCTTGATTCCATCCAGCTAAGCACCACTAGACTGTCAGTCCAGAGGTACTGCTTTACATCAGGTAAAGCTGTAGTTTTCATCAAATATGCAAGCAGTCTATTTCCAATCAAGTAACCAATCAGTTCCAATCGGGGAATCTTCAAATTCTCTTTATCCTTCAGAGGAGCCACGCGTGCCTTTGACATAAGTAGATGTATTTTAATGCTTTTTGCTTCTTCTACGCGTAAATAGGCGACCGCAGCATACGAACTTTGGCTGGCATCAGTGAAACAATGCAGTTGGTATTTAGGCATTCCTGTATCAGGTCCTACATATCTTGGCATTACCACGTTTCTGATGTCGCGTAGATTGGCGACTATTTCTTTCCACTGAGCCAGCAGGTCGTCAGGTAATGCCGTCTCCCATTTATATTTCCTCAGCCATAATTCTTGTAATAAGAGTTTTGCTGGCATTACCAAAGGAGAAATGAAGCCACAAGGATCGTATATAGAAGCTATCATTCTCAAAACTTCCCTTTTATTGGTGCTTGCCAATCTTTCTTCGGTGAAGATTTCCTCGTTTGCTTTCAAACAAAGCGAGTCATCCGTTACATTCCACAGCAAACCCAATACTTTGACTTGATCCGTTTGCTTTGCTCTGTTTTGGTCAGGTATTTTTCCCATGGTAGCCTTATCATTTGAGATCCAATCACGAATATTCATAGACAATTCTTGAAATACTGATCTCGCATCAGAGTAGAGTTTGCAAGCGTCGTGTGTAGTATTCGCCCCGGTCACCAAATTGTCCACGTAGCATTTGTCAGCAATCTGCTCCAGCAAATCTTCACTCGTCTTTGATAAGTGGTAACGTATTGTTGCTGTCAGCAGAAACGGACTTGATATTATGCCAAATGGTACACGACTAAATCTTAGGTGTATTAGGTTGTCTTCAGACAATGGTTCATTGATATCCTTTACCCAGAGAAATCTAGTCACATCTCGATCATCGGGCTGCAAGCCAACTTGGAGAAAAGCCTTTTCGACGTCTGCGAGTAACCCAATCTTGTTCATCCTGAAGCTCAGCAGAAGGGCTGTCAAATCTTGCAACATACATGGTCCTCTGTACATACATTCATTTAAACTTCGCTCATCCTTAAGCCTAGCGGACGCGTCATAAACAATTCGACCTCGCTTACCAGGCTGTCTTACGATATGATGGGGAAGGTAATGTACCGGAGGTACTGTTTGACGTCTCGCATCCAACTGTGGATCCACTAATTCAATTATTCCAGAGTCACATTGTTCCCTTAAAATCTCGTCATATTCCTTTAAAGTAGCGGCATTGGATCGATGTAGCAGACCTTTCAACCTGCCATAGGCTAGACCGTAATTGGTTGGCAAGTTTGGAGGATACTGTGTCCATGGCCACTTTACAAAATATCTCCCTTCGTTGTACTGTACTGTATCATTAAAGTGGTGTACAGCTTCATCTTCTCTTGTTGCCTTGGCAGAGTCTGTGATGCCTATGTTCTCTAAAGACCACAAGAATTTTATATCTACATTCTGTAAGGGCAGATCTGGTTCTGCAAAGTAGGAGTAACCTGGATCTCTCTGGTGATAAGTCACTACGGCGAGAGTATCCTTGTCCTCACTAATATCCACCTGACACACGATACAATCCAACCAAATTCAGTATCAGCTAAATATAGATCTTCATCTACCTTGATCTTGTTGCCTGTGATGAATGAGAAATAGTAATCATTTCCTATAAGTATGTCAATACTTAGACCACCTGAGCCATCATCCGCAACAATATCGACTAAGTCCGACGATGATATACTCGGTACAGGTATTCGATCCGTAATGCTGGGTACAACATTAACCTGTATAGTCCTTTGAGCATCTCTTCTAGTCTCTATTGTTATCTCCGTTGAAGGACTCAGAGTCTCCATAGGCTGATCTGATCCGAAGGTATAAATCATCAACAAATCTTCCTTTATAGTGGTTAGAGCTAGGATTCTTGCCAAACGTGTGGTCACATAGCTCCGTTGACTTCCGCTATCTAGCAGAATCCTACATGGTACCCTGATACCATCCTTACTGAGGGCCTTTGCTGTTGCCGTCTGTAATAAGGATTTTCTATTATGACTATGACAAGAGGTTGATGATTGTATATTAGAGGCAGTTAGTACACGCATTTTCATACCTTGTAAGTCCTTACGGCATAAGGCACTATTATGGGGTCCAGAACATGACCTGCATGTTATTCTCCTTGTACACTCCTTGCTCCTATGACCCTCAAGAAGGCACTTGAAGCATCTGTTCCGAAGCTTCTTCATTCTCTCTTCCAGTGTCTTGATCTTGTCACATTTGTCATTGTAGTGGGCACCCTGACAAAACACACAAGACAGACGCTTCTTCTTCACTTCGTTATGAGGATGATCAGCCTTTCGTTTTGGTGCCTTCTTGTACTCGTTGGAACTTGTAGATCTAGCCTCATTTATCTTATTGCTGCTTTTAAATCTACCTTGTTTAGGCTTGAAACCAGTGCGAACTTGGAGAGCTTCTGTTGACGAAGCAGCTTGATTCTCTTGTAACACATTTGACATTGGTTGCGCTTGTGAAAGTTCCATCGCAGTTATAATAGTGTCCAGATGCTCTCTCATTGCTACCACTGACGAATCACCTTTGAGAGCGATGTTTAGCTGAAACATCACACGCTCGGGAAATTTGTTCAGAAGCGTAGTTCTAAACGCATTATTGTTCGCCACCTCTCCTAGTGATTGCAGTACTCTAAGATGTCTTTCAATATGATTTAGTACCCGTCTACAATTACTAGGGGTATCTTTAGCGCTGTCGCTATTTATCAATGCCTTATAATGGGCATCAATAAGGTACTGCTTGTTACCATAGCGTCTTTCCAAGGTCTCAACGGCTATTTTATAGTTCTTGTTGGTTGAGCCTAAGCCCTCAACAGCCTGTAACGCAGGGCCCTTCAGAGATGCGACGAGATATGCCATTTTGACGGCATCACTGTGGGCTCCGGAATTCACACTCGCATCAAATTGGTCCCAGAAGTCGTGCCACTTGAGTATATTACCATCAAAGGTAGGTAGTTGGTACTTAGGTAACTTGGCTGAACTAACACTGGGTTGCTGCTTCTGCTGCTCTTCGGTCCTGATCGCCGTAGTCTCGTGGGCTGTTAGGAGACCTGCAATGTCTGTGACTACCCTATTAGCTTTCAACTCAAGTTCTGTACATTGAGTGATGACATCCATAGATACCTCCGAAGCCCGCTCCATGTAATGGAAGATTTCCGCCTTAAATTTTGGAATTGAATCCATTAATCCTAGCTTAGTCTTTGAAAGGTCTGATATCTCTGCACCTGTGCCCTCGGTTTGTTTCAATAGATCCTCCGCTTTGACCACAGCATCATTGAGCGCATTCCGGAACAGTTCCAGACGTATATGCAGAGCTCGTTCCATTTTGCTTGCACAGGGGGTACCCTCTTTGTGATGCTAACTCGGGGGGTTTTAGCGATCCGTCAAGAGTACTTAATACGGATGTAATGCATCAACTATATTCAAATGCACTTTGTCTAACTTGTTCTCCTCTATTTGGCGCTAACTAAAGAGTTTTAGCGACTTGCTATGAGTACGTACTTATATTACGATATTGATTTAAGTATCGGCTCGTTTCCACGATATTAGTAGTATAACACCAACTGTAATAGAACAGAGGCTAATAATATCCATCAAACTACGAACTTTCCACACTGGCTAATACTAAGGGCAAGGGCTAGTGGTTTGAATAACAATGGACACATACAACCTGTATGAAGTAAAGTTATGCCAGTCGGCAGTTGTTTAATATGTAAGATTCCACTTCCACCTAAAATTTAAACATTCGACTTCCAAATCACCTGTTCTATCCGTAATACTTCTGAATCGCAACAACGCAAACGAATAGAATACCAAAATGCAATCGTAATTCGTTAATTTTCTCTAACAAAGTAAACATCATCACATCAATCATAAACAAATGTTTCCTATTACGATATCCAGATCTCTTTTATAAATCAATTCGATCAATTAAAATAAAATCGAATTAGAAACTGACCAATAAGAACGCCCTAACGTATAGACGTATTAATCATTTTAACCAGTTACCTTATGGCAAAAATGTTACCAGTGTGCAAAATACAACCAATTCTTAAGTCACTTTCACACTCTCTGATAAATGGTATATGGGTTTAAAGGAAGGGTGACACGGAAATAAATAAACACAAAACCAGTTTTTTTTTTATTGTAAACAAGTTACCAAACCATAAAACCATGCACTTAATTTTACTTTGATCGCCAAATACCCTTTCATGGAGAAAACATGCACATATTGCTTGAAATTATATTGTCATCCTTTATTTCGTCAGTAGTCGTGATTTACGTCTCAAAGAAAAAAAAAGTTGTAAGTTTCAACCCAATTGTTAACCTTTGAGTCTACGTAACAACAAAACTAACGTGGTCGCTGGTTTGCCAAACTTATAAAGAAATTGACCAGATTGTAATTTTTAGCCTTTAACTAAATAAATAAAGTTATCCAATTATAGCGTTGACCCAACTGCCAGCGCAACCAAAATTGACTTTGTGAACTAGTGACGACACCAGCTACGCCGACTTAATTGCCAGCGCGACCAAAACCAACTGGTGCCGCTAACTTAAAGCACTGACCCAACTGCCAGCGCAACCAAATTTGACTTTATGAACTACTGACGACACCAGCTACGCCGACTTAATTGTCAGCGCGACCAAAACCAACTGGTGCCGCTAACATTCACTCCCTTTTACTACAGACTTTTACTTATTGACTGCTACCTGAGGCCAAATGGGGTAGCGGCATCGTAGGGTTTAACAACTCACTAAGTGCCTGTCAGTTCTTCCTCCCTTTTAACTAACTAATGAGAACGCCGGGCGACCGCCAAGCGTAGCAACGCTATGCTTAGCACGTGCGCGATACATGTCGCTCAACGCTGTCATAATGCACCGACGGCTGTGGTACTGCATTCTTGTCAGAATGACTGACAGACAGCAGGTGTCATGACCAATGAAACCCGCACGTCAGTTACTGGTGTGGCGCCAACTTAAACCAGCACAGTATTGTTCCAACAGCAGCACGTGGGAACCTGATCCTACCTAGCCATGTGCTATCCCCGCAGTAACGCTCAGCCAGAGGGGCGATTCCGAATACTTATGTAAACCATCGCCACTGAACCCTGGGAAAGCCTGGACACGTGGAGGACGCTACCCGTCACATGCCTGTTACCTGCGACCTGGCCTACAGGAGGAGAACTTAATTAACCAAATGCCCCTAGGCCTTTAACTAACCAATCTGGCTTATTTCGATACTTGGCATCCCAGCTATCTCCACCAATTTTGTCGGCAATCCTTACTATATTAAGTCATGTACTGTCAAGTTGCCTTAGGTTCACTAGTGCAATAGTTTCGTTACCGACAAAGTGTAGTACACGACAATGAGGAGAGATAGCATTCCTTTGTATTAACAATTATTACATTTAACGTTATGCCCCCCTGCGTGCCCGGTTGGCCAATACTATTCCCGGAGAGCCATCATAATGGTTTCACTCTCACTGCACGGCAGTAGCGTCCCAACCAGGCAGGCAGTGGGTGGGGCCCGAAGGCCCCCTGGTACCACCGCCATAACCCCTCGTACCAGCCCTGACCTCCGAAACATTAATCCAATCCTTTAATGACTATCCGTCAACATTGCCCATAAGTGGTAACTAGTTATTAAATATACAAATCACTCACCTGACTGCATACAACACATATCCTTAGATTCACAACTCTAATCCCTTTTTCACCAACTCACTTGGCACCTTCCTTCCGTCGTCAGTCAGTCTTAGCAATACAGAATACCCTCAAGAAAAACACTCTCACATTTTATCACTATTGTGTTGCCAGTCAAAATCGTACTATCGACAATAATATAATCTTACCATTCACGTTCATCGCGGTCTTTCGCGACAGTACTCGCGAAACCGCTCTTTATTTTGTTTAATTAATTCATACAACTGGTTTTGTACATCAACCGGTTATACGAAATGTTGTGTTCTGTCAACCAATCCATCATTTCTTGTTTATTAGAATTTGACGTTGGAGCACGATTCAAAAGTTTGTTGTGATAGGACGCATTATCCACGATAAGTACGCTATTCGGTTTGAGGTTCGGTATACATTTTTCTTTTAACCATTTTTCGTAGTTGACAAAGTTCATCTGGTCATGGTAATCTCCCGTTTTTTGGTTTGCCTTAAACATTAACAAAGCGTTGGGAATAAAACCATCTTTTCCTCCTGCGTGCACTATTATTAACCGCTGGCCTGTACTGATTTGTTTTTTTACACCAAATTCTGTTCCATCGGTCCAAGCTTCTCCGGACACATGTGAAGTGTGGATGTAGGTTTCATCAGTATAAACTAGTGGTCTATCTTGAGATCGATATTCCGCAATTTTGATAAGGTAATTTATTCTTAGCAGTCGTATGTTGTGTTTTTCCATTAATATTTTTCGGTTGTCCTCGGTCTTTTTCCATTTAAATCCTAATTTTTGTATTAGTTTTCGTAAGGTGGAAATGCCAAATTTGTAATCTATATCGTATTTTAACACAGAGTGGAGTCCCTTTAAGGTTGGAAATTGCTTATGGGACAGATGAAAATTGTATATAGTTCTCCGGATGACTTCCTGATCAAAATCGTCTACTGCTGATGACGGACAAGGACGCAACTTTTTATTCTTCAGGGAGGTGAATTTCTTTGTTGTTGCGAATTTCTCGCTGTTGCTCTCAGCCACAATGTTATAAACAGTAGAGAGACAAACACCTGTAGCTTTTTCATCTGCAGCTGGGCAGCGGTGTAAGGCAAGTTTAAATTTTTCGTCAGTTCATTTTCAAAATATTTATAACAGTTGAAAATTATTTGCTTACTTTGACTCTCAATAGGACCAAAATTACTTACAGCCATATTTTTTTTAAATATAAAAATTATTCGTAGTCGTACGGGCGGACACAATAATTAATTGAGAATACAATCAAATCAGATGTAAAATATACGCACAACGTAAATAATATTGACAATTTCACACTGACATTATTTTTGTTTTTAGTTCTTCGATATATATATATATATAACAACCTCTTTGTATGCTGATAGTACAAGAAAATTCAAATATAGAATGCCTGTAAACAAACAATACTACTACATATGCAATTCCACGCTCTCGATGATTCAACTATAGTTGCTATGATAGAAATCCTAAAAAGCTGCTGCAGCTAAGCTGACACATTGTACGCGCTGGGGAAGTATAGTTCACACTCACCTCTGGCGGGGGTATAGGCCACGCTGAACAGCCTGGGCCCGATGAGCCAGTTCTTGAAGCCGGCGGCGTAGGTGCCGTTGTCGGCGCGGAAGCACGCCACGCGCCCGCGCTCGCGGTCCGCGACGCACACCAGGCCCCTGTCCTCGGCCAGCGTGAGGGCGTGGGGCACCATGAACGCGAAGGGCGAGTTACCGTAATCTGAGGGCACACGTTCAAATGTAAATTTTCTCAAACATGCAATGAAATATTGATGTTCTGTTCCTTATAATAGGCTGCGAAGTATGACGTTTCAGGTGCGGCTAGGACAAGAGGTCGAATGGAATTTCATACGAATCATGCAGGCATAGGCCGGCAAAGTCCTCTTTTTTAATTTACATTCCACATAAATTTGTGACACAGGCATCATGACATTCTGCCACTATGCGTATTAAAAAAATCCTTAAACATAGAACTTTGATTTTTTTTTTGTTTACTTCATTGCATGTTTGAAAAAAGCACTATACAATACATACCTCGGCGGGAAATATGGGGTTGCCCGCCTCAGACCTATCCTATACTCAGACCTAGTCTATACTCGTATATCTTCGCTCGCAAACCCCATTCGCCCCGCCTCTGTAGTAATGTACTATAATCGGGTATTCAAGATGATAATGATATGCTATCATTCCTCATTAGGGACTGGGAAGGAATTTCCAAAGACATCGACCCTACGCGGCAAGCTTCCAACCAGCTTACCAGGATTACAAGGACAAAATGACATTGCCGAGCTCAATACGGCCACGAACTGGCTTGAAGAAGTGCCTCGTCGCCGCACGAAGCTAGTATACACTGTCCAGAGGTTAGATCGTCGGGTACTCACGGCGCCCCCACTGGAGCAACAGCTCGCCGTCGGAAGAGAACTTCATGATGCGAGTGTTGCAGTAGCCGTCCGCCACGAAGAATTCACCAGAGCTTAGTACGGCCACAGCGCTTGGTTTGCAGAAGTGCCGCTCGTCGTCACCTGGCACGAACCTGACACATACACATATGTATTAATTTTATTAACCCCCGAAGAAAATTTTTGGGCTACAAGTTTAACGTACCTCATGACGCGCATCATAGCACCTTGCGTAAGTCGGCAGGAATTGAAAGGATTTTGAAACGTTTTTTTTTTGTTTGAAATGTTACTTGATCGAGAGTATTCTTAGCTATGAAGTAAGATAATCGATTCAGCCGTTTGAAGATTATCAGTTTTTTTTCCAAGGGTAGTGATGTTTTTTTATCGCTTCAAAGATTATGTTTTAAGTTGATTTGTACATTGACTGGAAATCATCGGACTAGGTCACATTATAAACAGTAGTAGGTAATGTTATTTCAATGGATAATGTTGTTAATTTTCTTTCAAGCTCAACTCTAGAAAAAAATCTTCAATATGTACACTAATTTTCCCCCAGCACTTTCGGGCTTCTCCCATCTATCGTGGGGTGAATTTAAACACCTGATGCAGCGCCACGTCCGTCACCCACACGATGCCCTGCTTGTCTACCGTGATGGTGTGGGGCGGGTGTGGGGCATACAAAATCTGTGGGATGTTAAACTCACTTTTTCCCTAGCACTAGTTCGGGCTCCTGCTTCTTCCGTGGGGTGAATTTGAACACCTGGTGCAGCGCCATGTGCTTGTCCACCGAGATGCTGTGGGGGCAAATATAACCTATGGAATGTTCCGAACAAGGGGCACACTCACTTTTCCCTCCAGCATTATTTCCGCTCCTCCCTCTTCTGTGGGTGAATTTGAACACCTGGCGCAGCGCCACGTGCTGGTCCTCGGTGATGCCGTGGGGCAAATAGAACCTATGGAGTGTTCCGAACAAGGAGCACACTCACTTTTCCCCCAGCACTAGTTCCGGCTCCTCCCTCTTCTGTGGGGTGAATTTGAACACCTGATGCAGCGCCACGTCCGTCACCCATACGTTGCCCTGCTTGTCGACGGTGATGCCATGGGGCATATAGAACCTGTGAAAAGATACATTTTCATCAAATATAAACAAGGCATGTAAAACTTAATGGACTGATATTATGATTAATTTTTACATCTATACTATTATATAGTTGTTGAAATTAAATGTGTGTACATTGAAGATATTTTCAAAAAAATAAGTGACACGGATTATTTGAAGGTTAGTCGGGTTAAAAGTATCCTACAACCATCCATATGCTCAGCTACCCGTGTACCAAAAATAGTTCAAATCCGTGTAGCCGTTTTGACGTGATGAACCCACAGCAACACATAACAAAAAAAACCTGCCAAGTACGAGTCGGATTCGCACACCGAGGGTTCCGTAGAAAATATACGCTACAAATGGCCGTATCTATGAAAATCTAGTGTTAGCAGAGCCCTACTCCTAAGCAAAATGTACGCGGTGCTCGATCACTTTATATTGGTTGATGATATAGACAGGCAGACATAAAATTATACTGTTTTTAGTATTTGTTGTTATAGCGGCAACAGAAATACATCATCTGTGAAAATTTCAACTGTCTAGCTATCACAGTTCCTGATATACAGCCTGGTGACAGACAGACAGACGGACAGCGAAGTCTTAGTAATATGGTTCCGTTTTATCCTTTGGGTACGGAACCCTAGAAACGATTCAGTGACTTTCAAATTACCACCTAAGGACTATTTGAAGGTCACTTATCTTTAAGAGATTTTATGTTTACAACTTTATAATATTATAGAAGTAGTTTATCATACTCGTATTCGGGAAGTTCCCGCGTAAGCATGACAAATAAAATGAATCGGTAGATAAAAGCATGCGGGGCTTCCACGTTTATTTGTTTGTCATGATATGACTGTTATGAGTGTGTTTCACAGGTTCATTGCTACCAGTATTAAATTAAAAAACCCAAGTGCGAGTCGGACTCGCGCACCTAGGGTTCCGTACAAAATATACGCTACAAACGGCTGTATCTATGAAAATACAGTGTTAGCAGAGCCCTACTCCTAAGCAAAATGTACGCCACGTTCGGTCATTTTATATTGGTTACTGACATAGACCGACAGTCATAAAATTATTCTGTTTTTAGTATTTGTTGTTATAGCGGCAACAGAAATACATCATCTGTGAAAATTTCAACTATCTAACTATCACGCTTCATGAGATACAGCTTGGTGACAGACGGACAGACAGAAAGACAGACGGAGAGCGGAGTCTTAGTAGTAGGGTCCCATTTTACCCTTTGGGTACGGAACCCTGAAGAGTCTGTTTTTTATAATATTTTCATAATTTTATTACATCACACATTCTCCTTGCTTGAGTGAAAAGTTGTGTTTCACACGGCTGCAAAATTATTTGGCTTCTCGTGCCTCGAAAGCCTCGCTTCGCGCAGCAAGCATTACACCTAGGGAAATGTGACATGTAAGAAAAACTATGAAATTAAACCTACCGATAAAAATATAAATTCGAACTTCAAATTTCTTTTCCACGTTAGCGGATAAAACGAACTTTTCCACGCAGATTTGGCGCTGTTAGCGGTAATTTCTGAGCTAGTGGGGTGAAATAGCTATTTGCTATGCAAAATTATTGATATTTGGCGCGAGTGGATTGAAAGTAGAGTAAGCGAAGAAATCTAAAATTGAGTCACGAGCGAGTGGGTCAAATATAGATTCCTGAGCGTAGCGAGGCTTTCAAGGCACTAGAGGCTAAATAATTTTGCAGCCGTGAGACACACGCATTGTTATATACTTACAGATCCTTCCCCCATATGTCGACCAGCGCCCCGGTATCGTTGTATACCAGCACGGTGGGGTGCGGTATGGGGGGCTCCCCGATGCTCTGGTACACGTGCCGCGACGAGAACGTGCTGGCGTCCCACGTGGAACACGAGCACCTGCCCGGCCGCGTCCAGCGCCACACTGGACACTTGGTCCATCTTGATGCTGGGGTTAGGCCGACAAAACTCCATTTTACCCCTAAAGGGGCACTCTGATCATACCAATCAGTACCAGTACCAGGTTGTGAACCACCAGTGGCGTACACTGGGTTTTTGGATAAGTTAGGCAGTATCTACCTACATGAAGCTATGATCGTTCAGGGCTTCAGGGTAGGCTGTGTCTTTTATAGAGCCATGGTCGTTCAGGGTAGGCAGTGTCCTTGTGCCTATATGGATTGCACGCCAGCACGCCACTGCGGATGTAAAATCAAATAAAAATATAAATCAAAAGCCTTCCTTATACTCACATATCCTTCCCCCACATGTCGACCAGCGCCCCGGTGTCGTTGAACACCAGTACGGTGGGGTGCGGTATGGGGGGCTCCCCGATGCTCTGGTACACGTGCCGCGACGAGAACGTGCTGGCGTCCCACGTGTTGGAGGCCCGGTGGAACACGAGCACCTGCCCGGCCGCGTCCAGCGCCACGCCGGACACTTGGCCCATCTTGATGTTGGGGTCCGGCCAGTTGTTAACTAGTTTGGGAGCTGGGGAATTGTTTAAGGTTAGGATCTGTCCCAATTGCTTACGGCATTTCTATGTTGGAAAACTAAAAAGTAATCACTGACTTACCTCTACCCACGACCATTAAAACAAGAGGATCGTGCCCCGAACGCTAGGGGAGATCCAGGAAAAAACTAGACGGCGTTTTAAAACTAAACAATTAACGATGTTATAATTGAACAAAGAACATAGCATTAACCTTTTGAACGCTTTACGTCAAATGCTTAGTGTCACTCGCACGCCAAACTCTTTCAAGCAAGAGAGCGAAATTAGACCCTACGTTACAGTAAATAGGTTGATTCTGCGCTGTAAGTGGTAACACTTATAAGTGTTGGCGTCATTGTTACGACAATTCGTAACACCTTTAGAGGTCCTTGGCGTTCAAAGGGTTAACAATTAGCTCGTAAACAGCTAATAATAAATCGTAGCATTTAAATACTGTGTCACGCTTGCGAAATTGAATAACTGTAAATAAAAATTCTTGTACATAGATGGATGTAAGTATCGGGGAACAGCTTCTTGTATGGCAATTTACAGTCCTGTAGGTGATTGACGCTATTCGCTAAATATATTTATTTATTTGGTTGTTATGATAAGAACAGTTTGTTGTCCAGAAGAAGATAGTTACGCAGCAGACCAGCACCCTCTTCGGATCTTCAGCGAGACGACGAGCGACGTGTGATCTCCTCGGTAGCCAGCAGCGAAAAAGGCTGCTCGCTAATTAGCGAATTAATGCGCGTGACGTCACGCGATCTGCACGCAACCACTTGTTATCTCTTTCTTCTCGGTACTCCGTGTTACATATTGTAAATATAATAAGTCAATTTTTGTAAATAAATGATTCACATATTCTATATGTCAACGGTGTATATATTATCTGCAACTATCTTCCCTAAAGTCCTCTTGTTTTAATGGTCCTTGCCTCTAGCTAACAATGAGGATATTACTTGACTGACTATATAATCTTCATTCTAACTAATAAAACGACAGTGTATTTGCAGGATTCTTGATTTGTCTTTCTTTCACATGACAACGGGACAACCGTTTGACGTGATATTTCGCGTTTATAGAATACAGGCTGGAGGACATATAGTTCGGGCGTTTAAAAAATTATATTCACAAAACAATTTGATTTCATCATCATCATTTCAGCCATAGGACGCCCATTGCTGGAGACAGGCCTGCTCAATAGATTTCCACATGGGCTGGATAGAGGCGACCCTGGGCGACCCGCATCCAGCGAGTCCCCGCAACCCTAAGCAGGTCGTCCGACCACCTTGCGAGCGACCTTTCCACGCTCCGCTTGTCGGTGCGCGGTCTTTACTCGAGAACCTTTCTTCCCCAACGGCAATCGGTTCTTCGAACTATGTGCCTATGAATAATTATTCAAATAACCAAAAATCCGTTTAGCCGATTTAGCGTGATGAAGCCACAACGACACATGCAAGTATACAAACATTTCACTTTTACAACTTTATAATAGTAATAGATAACTTGTTTTTGCTGTATTTGTTCTAACACATTAAATAATGTACTAAGGGTTAAGGGATACATCCAGGTAGTATAATAAACAAAGGATTAGCGTAAAGAACGGATTAGTCACACATAAAGTCAGTAACTTTCAATCCTGGCCTAGAAAGAGATAGATATATGAAAAAGCGAGAAAACAACATTATCTTATCAGTTGTTTACATCTGAGCGAATCTCCCAACGCATAATTTAATGATTGCCCGTAGTAGTCCAGTGCACATCACAGTTGCCTAATCTTTCTAAACCTATCGCGTGGTATTTTGACGTGATAACGTCTTATAAATCGTTGAATGTCGGCTTCAGGCACGAAAGTGTCACGCTCCGCTCATTGTCAGCGGCTCGTGACGAGGTGAGCGTTCGGCTTGTAAGGGATCTATCTCTCTTCCACTCCATCGGCCTTCTTATTGCCCTTTTCCCCATTCAAATAAGAATATTATCCGAGAATTTTATTTGTCATTTTCAAATAACTTGGTTATTCTTATTTGTTATTCGAATAATTTTTTTTGGAAAAATTATATGGAAAAAGTGGTTTGGGGTGGTAGGCGTCAAGTTAGCCGCCCCATTTTATTTAAAAAAAAAATGTGTTAAAAAATCGGGTCCTAACGATTTTACCTACTGAACAAACGTGAACTAACGATGAACTAAGGATATTGATATGCCATTTGCGGGCAAACGATTTGGGGCGGTCAACTTCACGACCATGCTTTTGTGTGAGGCATCCTGGACGAGAAGACACTTCACAGTTTTTCAAACCCTGCCCATACGAGTTGGATCATTTATTGATCTCTTTCTCGAAGTTAGACCTAGATAGACATATTTGTTGATAACTTTGAGGACCGAGTTATCAACCAATACTGGGGTTGGCACTACATGGACTTTCAACATGATCTTCATCTTGTCTATGTTCATCTCAAGGCCCACCTGTTGGGATACTCTGTTGAGTAATACTCTCTGGTTTGACATGTTTTGTGTTTGATTTGTATGTTAATAATAACTCACCATGTTCTAGTTTTGCTAGAGCAGCTTTGACTTCGGCATATTGCACTTGCTGGTCATTATAATAGCCTCCAGGATAATAGCCTTCATCGGGATACTAAAACACACATAGTAAGAAAAACTGTATTAGATGCTGGAATAAAAGTTGCTTTAGTCACTACCAGTGTCTACGGGACAATTGCAGTGGTTTATTATTAATAGGGAGTATATAATAAAATAAAAATGTTAACTTTTTTATTTGCACTTACATTATTTTTTATTTTCATTACAATTCTTTTAGAAATTATAATTTTGTCAATTAGTGGTACTTTTTAAATTTATAAGTGGTGACGCATCAAAAGGAAATTTAAACAAATCAAATAGGTAGTTTGAGCTAACATTTCATCCATTCAACTATCTTAAATACCAAGAACCATATTAATAAAATACAATAAATCTTTATTGCACACCTAATAAAACAAAGTACAGAAAACAATACATTTATTTGAGACGTATTTGTGATTTAAAGTATAATTTTCCTACATTTTAACAAGTGGGCCACTGTGTCTGTTTGTTTGGATGTCCAGCTAATTATATTACTATTTTACATCATTTTAATATAAATATACATGTAAAATAACAAGCACTATGTATACCTAGAAAAAACCTTGAATGAATAATAGGTAGATAAGTAAAATATTGGAATTATACTGTTTTTATCTACTCGCAAATTTCAAATATGACTTAATTAATTTCGGTTGTGTTTAAAAACTACATCATAAAAAATATGTATTGCACTAGAAGATGCCGAAACATCGTTCGCGAAGGAGAAAAAGTCATAACCCCTCTTTTTTGCTTCAATGTAGTCGGGTAAAAACTATAGTATAACCATCTATGGCTACCCAGCTACCGCGGTAGTCATCGCGGTATCAAGTCGGTTCTAAATTTTGCGGTCCGCTCTCCTACTATTACTTTAAAAAATATATCTTCAATGTATACATTTAATTTCTAAAACTTAATAATAGTATAGATGAAATGTGAGCAAAAGATTACTTATTGGATTCGGAGTTTATTTCCAAATTCGTAGCGTTTCGCTACATTATTCAAACAATAAAGTTGAATGGCATCCGTCGCCAATACTCCGATATTAAATAAAGTATTCAATAATAATTTTACGTTAAAAATAATCCTTACCCTTAGTCCTAAAATGGAATTAATAGTACAGCACAGCACTATGATTATTTGGACCGCATAATATGACACACATTTATCGGTAAATTGCATATTAACAATATAGTAAAACCACCGTGTCGTGATACGTTTTCGTTTGTTTTGCTATTGATTCAATTTTTAATCAACAAGTAACTATGCGTGCTTATCAATTTTATCACCATCCACAGATAGAACAAAGCAAACACTCGGCAAAATAACGAGATGAAGACGACGACTTTTCTTTAGTGACGTATAAATCCGTAACGATATCGATTATTACCGGTTTTTAAGAACACGGCGTTGTAAATTGTCTTAAACGAAAGTAAATTTTGTATTTATCATAATTGATATTCTTTTAGTTGTTTGTAATGAAGCAAAACGGTAATATTCCAATGTATTTATTTATTTACTTATATTATTATTACATTTTAGAACGGCATTGACTTAGTGCAAGGACCGTTACCAGAACCTTCGTACAAGGAAGAAAAAAGTCATAACCCTCTTGTTTTTTTAAAGTATCTTACAACCATCTGGGGGTGCCCCGCTTCCCGTGTACCAAAAATTGTTGAAATCTGTTTAGTCCATTAGATATATTCGTTTAGCCACTGGCGTGATGAAGCCACGACACGTTAAAAAAATGTTCGATTCAGTTACATGAAATAGTCCGTCTCACTTCTTTTCTTTGAAAAAATCTTCAATGTACAGATATTTTACTGTTACAACTTGTATAATAATAGTATAGATGGTATTTAGGTACCCTATTTCGAAATAAAAATGTAAAATAATCAGGTAGATACCGAAATTAATTAGGTACCGGTTGTTTCGTGCTTCGTGCTACACGGGCAGCAATTGAATAAATTAATGAAATGAAAACCCAAAAAAAATTTTTTTGTCGACTGTTGCGGTCGTTTACGTGTGAGGCACTTCAAGTGCTGACATCCTACCGACCCGTGACTGGCGGTGAAAAGGTACACCTTTTCGCCGATTTACGTTAAATACAAGTAGTTTATCTATTTAATACGGTATATTATTATATATTTAATACGGTAATCCGGCCGGATCCGGTACTTTTTGGCGGCCATTCTATATGATCTAGATCAAATTAAGCTTTAAAGAACGATCTTTCTTGATTTTTCTTTGAGACGTTATTTTTTTAATGGTAAATTATGTTTTTTTGGCCAAATAAGAAAAATATTTTTGTCAATTAACGTTACTACAATTATAACAATGAGATACTTGGTATAATTGTACTAACGTTAGTTGAACAAAATATTATTTAAAGTGCAATGTGATGTGATTACTGATTAGCTTTCTTTATATACTTTAATATTACGGGTATTAAGGAAGTTATAGTATTTTATTATTGTTTATATATATATATATTATAGTATTATTAAAGGTTATTAAGCATTACATAATAGAGAAGAAAGTGGCTAACTTTTAAGTTAAAAGAACGATCATGAATCATGATCCAATACACCAAATTAGTGGTAAATTCTTAGATTTGGCAATTAAAACTATAAAAAGTTCCTTTAATAAGAGCGTTATTTTTATTTTACATAAAGTAGATCAAATTTTGTTATATTTACTATGAGACAATGTTACCATGTGTTCATGTGTAAATAGGTTAATAATGTTATCAAGTTAAGGCTAAATATTATTGAAGCAGATGCTTAAATTTTCATATTTCTGTGAAATAAGTGGTTAGTGAGACTGTTTTTTGACTTAATAAGGGTTATTTTTAGCGCTCAACCATTGTTTTGTTAGTTAATTTGCAAAAACAGCTCCGCATATCTACTTTACGGCCAATAAACTGGACAAGAAGCATAATGTTGGATAGACGCAATAGTAAAACTTCAATCCAGCCGGATCCGACCGGATTGGGCTTAATCCGGCCGGATTGAGAATTGTACCGGCGGGGTTATTGCCTAACGAGATTTTGACACTTGGTATCGGAATCGACTGTCATAGCCCATACAAAATCATGACACTTGATTCCGATTGCGAGCGTTAAACGCGTTAGGCAATACGGGGGCCGATTGCAATCCCTAAATACAAGTGTCACTCACACGTTAGTCTATGTAACAAGACACAGAAAATGAACCTTACCTGATAATAGGGCCTTTACAATCTTTACATCGACTTGATGAAATCAATGGCGTGTAGGGCACTAAATAAATATACTGACTTTATATCAAGTCAATGGCGGCTAAAAGGTCAAGCTACACAGTAGCGGAAATCACGTCTAAATTAGTCCAGTAGCTTTCGTGTTAATAAACTCAATATGTAAACTTTGCGTGATATAGACGAATCCAAGGATTTTGTTATATATGTATTATGTAAAGATGCCTAATCTATTATTTAATGCATTTAGCGTGATTTATATATATTTTTTATAAAATTTATTATTTATAAAAAAATTAGATAACCGACGCCTTTAGGAAGGATAGGGTGAATAATTTGTCATTTAATGCTTTACACTAAGTTTGTTTATTAATTCACATACACGATAAAAGTGGCGTGCCACTTGACCGGCGCACGGCGGGAGCGGCTCACGACGCACCGCGACTCACGATCCTTCCGCTCCGCACCGCACGCCGGACCTAAGTGTTACTATTTCCTTATATCTTATTCCAGAAAGTGTTTAGTTTTCCGTTTGCTTCTTAAGATTGTTTATATATTTCCCCTTCCATTTGCCTTTCTCTAGGAACTTTCTCGCTTCCTTCTGAACTCTCAGCGCCTTAGTCACATTGGTCGATCGCTCTTGTTTTGACTGGCCTTCGCATTCGTTCAATCTCATAATGTGAGTGTGAACTTTCTTAGCCATATAGTCTTGAATCTGGTTATAATTACTCTTAACCCGCTGTTCTAATATCTGCGAGTGGAAGCGTGCAAGTTGCTCCACCAATTTCTTAACCCTATTAGTTTTCCCTGGTGTCTGTTGCTCAAACTCAAGATTCGTTGGTTTTTCTATGTTGTCGGATAGAATACATGGGTTTAGCCTCAGAGTAGCCTTTCTCGATTTCTTCTTCTTTTTCGTAGGTACGATCTCCGCATTGTCCATCTTGTTGAACCCAACAGGGTGCTTGGAATAAAACTTTTGCATCAGATCTTTATAATCATCTCGCGGTAGAGGCGTGAATATAGTTTGGTAGTGTTGGCCTATCTCCGATCGCAACACGAAGGGTACCTTCTGGTTTCGAATGTTGGTGACTTTCTCCTGCAGACAGTGCAGGGCGTTCAAACGCTCGGCCCCGCCAGCGAGGCCGGCCTGTCCCAGGAGAACCATATTTAACTTCTTGATTATTTCGTTTATATGATTTCTGTTATTATTTAACTGCTGGGGACTTATCACTTTCATGCGCTTTATAGTATCGTGACGCTTTTGTAAATACGTTAACTCTTTGTAGATCGCCTTGGGGTCCCCGATGTTGGCCTCGAGCGATGCGAAAGCGCGACTGAGTTTGCGCAACATGTCGTTCTTCTTTTTGGGCATCTTGCATGCGACGTTGTCGTTCGCTTCCTCGTTTCGAGGTTCACTTCTCTTACCCGGCTCGGCCTCGGCCTTCCACGCTCGGAGGCCCGATTGGAAGGCCTCCTGCGCGCCCACGGTGCCGACCACGGTCAGGAAGGAGCCGGCGTCGTCCACGAACACGTCCACGTGGAGCGTCATCATGCTCCTCGTCATCCATTCCCGACCCTCGGACGTCCGCAGCCTGGTCATCACGTCTTCGGTCATGTATATTCGAGCGGAGGTTCGGACCGCACTCGTGTCGGACACCTCGTTGTCCTGGAGGACCTCGCCCCTTTTGTCGCGATTCGGCCCGACGGGGATGAAGTCCGGGGCGCGCTCCGGCTCTCGACTCGTCTCGACGTTGTCGCCGGTCGCCTCGAGATCGGTGGCCTCGCACTGAGAAGTTTTCTTCTGCTTCGGTTCAGTTCGGCTCCGGTCCGGGTCGCTCTCGGAAGTCATCCTCTTCTTGTTAGCGTGGGTCTCGTGGGCCGTGGGAGACTGGGAGACGCGCTTCTTGTCGGTTCCGGCGGCGGCGGCTGGGGCGGCTGGGGAGGGCGGGTAGACGCGCCAGTAGCGCGCCACGCCGGGCCGATGCACGGGCAGCGAGCACAGCGGCAGGAAGGCGCGGCACGCGTGCGCGAGGTGGCCGCGCCGCGCGCAGCCGCTGCACTGCAGCTGCCGCGCAGGCTTCTCCGAGCATGCTTCCAGTGGCATGTTCTCGTCGATCTGCGACGAGAGATCTTATATGAATATAGATTGAGAATTTCTTGTAACCCATAGTAACTTTGGGTTTACAGCCATGATGAGATATCGGGTGAATAGGAAGGATGTCTCATCCTCCACCTAAGAGACAATGTAAGTGGTTAAAGCTATCGTGTTGAGATTTCCCATGCATTTAAGCCAACTTAATTTGATTTTATGTGTGACTTCGACCGACCTCAAGGTCCATTGTGGCAGTCTTTAGCAGAAAAGAGTACCATAGAATACAACCACTTAATTGGGAACGTAAAGTTCCCAGAGGTGTTCATATTGTTCAAATAGTTTTTCTTCAGTTTTGTCGTTGTTTAGTTATTTCAACTCTAATATGACATTTGTGGAGATTCCTCAACTGTATATATTTTTACTTTGGTCTATACAGATTAATAAACAAAAAATAAAATGTCAATGTCATGTTTTTTTTTATTTTGTCACTAATCTATATAGATCAAAGTAAAAACAGTCGAGGAAACTGCACAAATGTCATATCAAGGTTAAAAAAATATTTTCATCACATTTGCTCGTAAACTCTGTTATTTTATTACACGCAGGTGTATAGAGCAGCTATAACCGATTTACCACCCGCGGGAGTTATGGATTTTTATAACTCCTGAGGTAATTATGAGTTTAATTTTAAAATATATATTATCTGTGGAAGACATTGGTAAAAGTTGTCAATCTCTTATCTTAACAAGTGCAACTTATTTGCTTGATTGTTCTTTTTAAGTATTTTATTTTTTTATTTACTCGCAAATGTGATGAAAAACATTGTGTATCACGGACAGTAAGGGGATTACAAACTCACAGGTAAAAGCTAATAGACTATAGACTCTCGTTAGTAATCCCCTTCTTACCGCCTTTGGTGCACAATGTACTAATATACCTCTGGGAAAATAATTGTTCCCAATTATAGTATCACGTCTGGGAACAACTGACCGTGTTGTGGTAGCGCCGCCAGATGTCGGGGCAGTGCGAGGCGGGGTGGCCGGGCTGGCCGCACTCGGCGCACGTCAGCTGCCGCCACGGCGCGCAGTTGCGGCACATCGTCGAGTACATGAAGTTCGGGGACCCACACTGGAATTTAAAAATAAAACATTAAATAATCTAACTTTAAATCACATAATCATGTTTGTGAGATGATTAAATAATGGCTAAATATATCTGTAGCGTCAATAGTCTCAAGTTACAATTTTACAACAGTTATCTAGATATTACGTCGCTGCGTTAAGGGGGAGGGGTCATGACAAACTTGACAATATGTGTTAAACAGATCGGAAAAAGCGTCACGTTTGAGGGATCCAAGTCGACGGACGCTAAAAGTGTAGCGATACGATAGATAGATCATTTTTAATTAAGGGTGTTACATTCACTACTTTGTAGGCAGTGAACGAAAAAAACATAGAACGCGAGCTTCATACAAAATTGCAGTACAAAACGGGGTAAATATTCTAAATCCGCATGCGCGTTGTGAACCATTGCGCGTTGCGGACCAATAAGAGTTGGCCAAAATATCAGTCTACTTTCTATTACCCAAAACAAATAATTGTGATTGGCCAATTTCATAATAACTGGCTGTGATTGGCTTCTAGCGCTGACGTTTTATAGTATCAACATGACGGCGACTATGAAAACGCATACGTAGTAGATGGTCACATGCAATAAAGAGTAATTTTGTAGGCAGAATTGTCGTATTATTTACCTAAATTGAATTTTCAGTTTTATTTTATATGTAAACAATCATAGAATAACCTTACGCAAATCAAACTAGTCTCCAATTAAGATGTAGCATACTTATACTGTGAATACTAGACGACCATACGAGTATGCATATATTATAGCTTGCTAAATACTTAAATACAAACGGACAATCAGCCACCAGAGTCTGGCAAATGAAAGATGAGAATGAAATCAACCGCGAAATTTAAAAATGTAGCCGCAGTGTGCCTTTATGAGCTAGATATAAACAAATTTAAATGCTTTTCTCAGTAACTAATAACTTAATAATTAATGACAAAAGCAATGAATTTGTGAAACTCTAGCTCATACAGGCACACTGCAGCTACATTTTTAAATTTCGCGGTTGATTTCATTCTCATCTTTCATTTGCCAGATTCTAGCAATCATAACTTTTGTAGTACGTTAAGACAACAAAAACGGAGCTTGCGTACTTTTATTGCTGCCGTGTTAGTATGTTTGTATGGGTCAAATATTTGAAGCTAAATTAAAACCACTTGCCGGTTTCTGATTGTATAAAATTTTTGCATACTTTTGTAAGTTTGGTGACAATGCAATATTATGATAATATCGAGCTGATATGGAGACGGGAGGTGAGCATAGGAACTCTGTAATAAGTTACCGTAATCCTTCCGAGTTTGAGCTCTTTAGTGTATGATAACTTTTAAATCAAATTGCACCTTTTTCGAATACTATATAAAAAAAGTTACGTGCATGAAAATATGTATCTCAACACATAATATATCAAATTTTTAATAGATATCATAATATCTTTTCATTTACATATTAATATTTTGATGGTGTAAGGTGGCATAACACCATTCCTATACAAAATCTCTTCCGACAAAAATAAATACATAATTATGTTAACGGTATTTTTTACATGTGAAAAGTGATTGTATTTTTTCACTTTGGGAATTGAAATAATACGACAGTCATGCAGCGCCGCCATATGCAACTGACAGCCTGTTTGACCCAGTTTATACGCCCCGCCTTTTTCGACACAGTTTTCGTGCGGTCATTTTGCGACGCTAGTTGTGCTTCTGTTTTTTTCGTTCGCTGTTTGTAGGTCAATATTTTTTTTTATTTATACAAATAATAATCAAAATCCAAATGACAAATAATAATATTAATAAAATAACCGATAACCTAGCTGCGGGTCACATCACTACAGCGCGCATCAAACTACAAAGGAGATCCCACATGCTATCCTTGTTACGTATTGCTGGTTTGATTGACACAGTGCCTGCCTTACCTAGTATCGCAGAGGGTATACAGCTGTTAGTGTTTGATACTGATATTTGTACAAAAATATAATCTATACATGTGACAGAATAAGATTTTTAGTCAAATTTTTAATCACACTACTCTCATACTCAAAAATAGCAAAGTTAACAGGTTTCGAAGTCGTATCTTTCTGCCCCGTCCCCTCTCACTCAAATACAGATTGACATGAGCGGAAAAGGGACACCGCTATACGAACTTCGAATTTCGGATTAACCCCTTAGCTGACGGTAAAAATGCCGCTGTAATCGCATTGCAGAACCGTCAAGATCTCAAAGCAACTCACATTGACGCAGATCTTCCTCGGGCAGCGCGGCTCGTAGTGTCCGGCGTGCCCGCACATGTGACACACCGGCGGCTTCAGGTGGCACGTGTCGTCGCGGTGCCCGACACGGTTGCAGTAGTTGCAGCTGAAGGAGACGTTATACAAGTTAGATAGCAATTATAAGAACAGAATTGATTTTTATGGCTTATACGTTTCGATCGAATCTTATTCCGATTTCCAAATACTACAAGGTCATAAAAACAATTATTAAATTATATTAAAAATGGTTCTTAATGAAGGAAATTCTCTGTCCCTAGTCAGTTTTCTACTTTCAAAATTAGCTCGTCAACTTCTGTAGTTAATGTAATTTATAAAAAATATTAGAATTCATGTTCTTCAAGTATGTCTTTTTCATAGAACAATAGACAAGATTTCATATTTGGCTATTGCCCTAAATTGATATCCAATGTATAGGAAAATGCATATACATTCCAAAAAATATATTTTAAGACTTGTTTTGCTCTTATTTTTCGAAAAAATTAGCTGAAAGTGCTAAACCGGAAGATGACGTCATTTAGAAGATGGAAGGTCTGTGCCTTCCACAGATTAAAAAAAATCTCTTTTCCGGTTGTCACTAACTCATGTTTGACAGTTAAAAAAATATGTCATTGCTTTGTCATTGCATTATTTTCCCGTTTACGATTGTTCTATTGTGACTCTTTTCCACGGACACTGATTCGCACCTTTTTACGACTCGGTTTTCCACGGATATTGGTTCTAACACTTTGAAGAGTCGACTTTTCCACGGATTTGAGACATGAAGAACTCCGACTGACTCACTCAAGCTGATAGCACAAACTTGCCACGAGTAGAGACGCTCATGAATGGAATATACTCAAAGCTATGATAAAATAAATAAATAAATAAATATTACGGGACAATTGTACACAAACCGAACTAGTCCCATGGTAAGCGCAATAAGGCTTGTGTTATGGGTACTAGACGACGATATATTTAATAGATATATTACTTATATACATAGAAAACATCCAAGACTCAGGAACAAATATTTGTGCTCATCACACAAATATTTGCCCTTACCGGGATTTGAACCCAGGACCTCAGCTTCGCAGGCAACGTTACTCCCACTGAGCCAAACCGGTCGTCAAAATATTGCGTGGCCGCCTTAAGTTAAGAGGTGCCAAAAGTATCATAATCACAACGCAACATTTAAGTCGATAATGCAGTGGGGTACGTGGAGGTACTCTAAGTCTCCAACATATGATTTGTGCAATGCCTTATGACTCCTGAACATATCTCTCTAATGTATCTGAAATAAATGACTAAACAGTGTGAAATTTTAGTGGTTGTTTTTCCCGCAGCGAGATGATTTTAAACATGATACTGAAAAACTTTCCCCAAGGAACATTAAGTCGAAATATTAAAAAAAAACCAGCTCCCCAAAGTAGATTTGATCAGCAGATTGCATATTTTTTACGGGAAGTCGAAATTAAACTGTATAATGACAACAATAAAGCATATATTTAATAAGATAAATCGTTTATTTTAAAGCTAAGAGTACCTAACAGTAGTAGCTTTGAGCATAACACATCACACACTCCCATCCGCCTGCAAGACACCATTTAGCTTTATTTCCTAGAGGAAGTGCAAATAACTTTTTTCCAAATCCAAATATACGTTATTTTAGACGTTTTTACGTAAAAATATTTAGTTTTGCAGAAGACATATTCATCGACATTTGTCAAATTTGTAAACAAATATTTGAACTATCACTAAACGTCAACACTCAATTCCATAGGTAAGTACTCGTACTCTAGGTAATATTACGGCTGACACACACGACCAGATGCCCGTTTGGTGTATTTAAGCAGATTATTTGACTTTTGTTTGCTAATTAGGCTCTATTTTACAAACATACGTTCACTAAATTTACGAAATCAGATCTGAGTAGGTTTACTGACATGATATAGTTATTTAAATCGTTTGCGTGTATAAGCAGTCTTTTGATAAATATAAGTTTTTTCTTCGTTGGCAACACACATCCACTAAATGATGTCATTATGGCGGTTACGCTTTTTTAGAATGAGTAACTGTAAAACTTGATTTTTTGCTCCGAAATGGAGGCTTTCGAGGAAAATAAAAAATACGTATAACTTGAAAAAATACCCTCTTTCAACTGCGTAATAAAAAGGATTGGTCTGAAAAATGAAACATTGTCAATTATTACTTAAAATAATTGATGAAAATATTGCACTTTTTTAATAAATTTCAAAGTAAATTACTGTCCTTATGCGTCATTTCCTTGTCATCAATTAAATGGAGAAATTAAAATAATGAATAATGTTAAAGTATCATTTACATAGAAATAGACAAAAACATTGTAATTATAGTATCTTAAGACCGTTTATTTGTGCTGCTAATTCTAATAAATTCAACATATGCGGTGACACCTATTGATTATTGTTGATTAGAGTGGGCCCTTTGTATGCCGCTTCGACCAGATTTGATCTATTGTGGCAGCCCTTTATTAGAGTTCACTACGGAGGCCCATTGAATATAAATTGATTAGATAAAAATTGGGGTAACTTTCGTCAGTTCCTAGTGCAATATACAGGGTGTCCCAAGAAGTAGTGATATACTGAAGCTGGGACGTAGAGGACCTAGAGGGCTATCTAAATCACCCCCATGTATGTTCCGCGATTTTTCGTATTTTCGGAGTTATGGCTTTTTTTTTAATTCTTCACCTATCGCCGAGTACGATGAGATTTTTATTTATGGTGACGTGAATTATTGCGGTAGATGCTTGATTTTTTTTGTGTGCTAAGCTGATAGATAGGCCACTTCAGTGTGGTAACATTTACTATCGTTAGATCTTTGAATGGAATAAAAAAAAAATTAAATGCCTAGAATGATAAAATTACCCAATATGTTCACAACTTCAAGGGGCTTTAAAAAGATAAAAATCACATAAAAAAAATTACTGTTTGGCTTTTAAAAACTTGCTCTATCTATCAGGTAGCTACCCTGAAAATTTCATTTTATTATTCATAAAACTTCAATCAAAAAATTGAAATCTAAATGTGGCAAGTGCAAAATTAATTAACTTTCTAAATAAATTTCGTTCTAAAGCACGCACTGGCCATCAATAGAAAAAAACATTCCGTCGAATTGCGAACCTCCTCCTTTTTTTGGAAGTCGGTTAAAAAGAACAAAAAAACAAGACGGTTGACGCATGAGAAAATTTTCACGTTGTTTGGTCATCGTTGGTACTTTCCAATAATTTAAAAATTGTGTTTTAATACTTCTAATTGTTCGTTTCTCTAATCATTTTGGCTATTCATATGGAATTTGACTTGCATTACCATTTGGATTAGTGTTATTACCTGGAATCGACGACTTGGCATTATTTAACTGGACTTGAGTTTGCGTGTAAGTGATCATGTTTACTTCACGTGACTACGCAGAAATGCATTACTATTACGGTTATGCTAGGGGGACTGCGGCGGAAGCTTCAAGGCTGTACCGGGAACATGTGGAACGAAGAGGCGGGCCTCAACCTGAAACGTTTCCTGACTATCGCATGATCTTAAGAGTACATAATGCGTATTTGGAAGGTTACATACCGGGTACCAGATCAGGCCGTATGGCCACTATGCCGGATCCAGATGTAGTAGATGAAGTGGTTGAAGAAGTAGAAAGAGACCCGTCGACCAGTGTGAGAGTTATGGAACGTCGTACCGGACTTTCTAAATCTCAGGTACACCGTACACTACAGAGCGTAGGATATCATCCGTTTCACATTAGAAAAGTGCAACAGTTGAAACCGGAAGATTACAATCGGCGAATTGAATTCTGTCAGGAAATGCTGAGGAGACAAGCTGAAAACGAAAAATTTTTTAACCAAATTTTGTGGACGGATGAATCCCACTTTAAGCGCCATGGGATTTTTAATATGCACAATTCTCACTCATGGGCAATTGAAAATCCAAATTTAAAAAGGGAATCGACATTCCAAGAACACTTTAGTGTTAACCTTTGGTCTGGCATACTTAACGGTCAGCTAATCGGGCCCTTTCAGCTGCCAGACCGCTTGGGCGGCAATCACTTTTTAAATTTTCTACGCGTCGATCTGCCCCTGCTGTTAGAAGATGTGGACTTGGAGACACGCAAAAGCATAGTACTGCAGTGTTATGGTGCACCATGCCATTTTGCCTTAGACGTAAGAAACTATTTCAATTAAAGATACCCTGAAAGATGGATTGGTCGTTGCGGCCGGGGTGACGCCTGCCTTATAGCCTGGCCTCCACGGTCCCCCGACCTAAACCCCATTGATTTTTTTGTATGGGGATACTACAAAGACCTCGTCTACTCAAGAGAATGCCGCAATTTGGACGAGTTAACCCGGAAATTGAGAGTAGCAGAAGAAACCATTAAAAATAATAGAAGTGCATTCAGACGTTTAAAAGACAACTTTTTTCGGCGATGTAGCACTTGCATTGAGCAACAGGGGGCCATTTTGAAAATTTCTTGTAATTAAACACCTTGTAATTGGTTTTACTTTGTATTAATCATCATGTAAATTAAAATTTTGCACTTACCACATTTAGATTTCAATTTTTTGATTGAAGCCTTATGAATAATAAAATGACATTTTCAGGGTAGCTACCTGATAGATAGAGCAAGATTTTAAAAGCCAAACGGTAATTTTTTTTAAGTGATTTATCTTTTTAAAGCCCCTTGAAGTTGTGAACATATTGGGTAATTTTATCATTCTTGGATTTAATTTTTTTTTATTCTATTCAAAGATCTAACGATAGTAAATGTTACCATACTGAATTGGCCTATCTATCAGCTTAGCACACAAAAAAAATCAAGCATCTACCGCAATAATTCACGTCACCATAAATAAAAATCTCATCGTACTCGCCATAGGTGAAAAATTAAATAAAGTCATAACTCCGAAAATACGAAAAATCGCGGAACATACATGGGGGTGATTTAGATAGCCCTCTAGGTCCTCTACCTCCCAGCTTCAGTATATCACTACTTCTTGGGACACCCTGTATATTAGACTCGGGACTAAAAGTTACCCCAATTTTTATCGAATATAGACTTACGTGACCCTCCTCTTTGGTGGATTCGGCATTCTGTCTTTTGGGTCGATCACCCACAAGCTCTTGTCTCCTGAAATTGAAACGACACAATATATAGCCTGTGCGATGTACAGTGAGCTGCAAAAAATATACATGAGTAGTCAGTATAAAAATACTCTATTGACGGGTAATAGATTCTAGTCTAGTAAAGATATTTTTGAATCATGTATATCTTTGTGCAGCTGACTTTAAATCCTTATTAGGTTAAATAGACAGAGGCTTTAACCAGTGCGTATATTTTCTTAAAGATATCATAAATACTTTATTATCCAGCATGGCAAACTTATTTTGTCTTTCCTTTGGGAATCGTGCTTTTTCCAGAAAAGGGTCCGTCCTTTGAATCAGGTGGGGGTCACATACAGGCCCAGGATTATCATTGGTTGACATAGGGCAAGGGTTGGCAACCCGTGGCTCGACCCAAATGCGGCTCTTTTCAACTCCATACAAAAAAAAGTCGCACTCGCGCAACGAGGGTTCCGTACGAAACATACGCTAAAAACAGCCGTATCTTTGAAAATCTAGTGTTAGCAGAGACCTACCCCTATGCAATAAACTGGACAGCATAATTGCATGGACATTTGTCAGAAAGTTTGCTTTGCAGCGAAACGAGACGCCATCTATCCGGTAACGACATTGGTTTCATAAGATCTTACTAGATGGCGTTGATAACATTAAAATATTTAAAAAAAAAATCGGGTGAACTTACGATTGCCAAACACACACGGCAAGTCACTTAAATATTCAATTTACATTATGGAATGTATTTTTAGAATCCAGTATTTTTTAATGCACCTTCAATTAAATATTACTTAGATTCACCGTCATATATAAACCAAAGTCATCGATGATTTTGCTAATACAAATACAAAATCGCTTTGTTCGAGAGGATTTGAACCCGGAACATTCGTCGTATAGATCAAGTCATTAAACCCCGTAGCCATCAAGCCATATTCGACGTGGGTGAAATTTATAACCGTATTTGTAATCACTAATCACCTACGCTTGCAAGGCATGCGTTTAGTATTAATAGTTTTTTTAATTTTATTTTTAACCGACTTCCAAAAAAAGGACGAGGTTCTGGTATCGACGGAATGTTTTTTTTTTTTTTTCTTGGATGTTCACCGATTACTCAAAGACTATTTGACCGATTTCAAAATTTTTTTTTGGTTTTATAGAAGGTATTTTCTAGTTGGTCCCATTTAATTTTGGTGAAGATCTGATGATGGAATCCATGAGGAATTGAAGGAACTCCTCAAATATTGTAGGCATACATATAGCGATTTTGGTATTATAAGAAACATAATAAGCATTTGCATTCAGAAAGTGTAAATTGGTGAAGTGGAACTGATGCAGAAGACCACAGAATGCCATCGGAACTCCTCAATGATAAATGATTTACGGGTGGCGACAAAATATCTTGATTAATTTAGCTAAGCAACTTCATAGTCACAAATTTAAATGTTCCTGATGAGAATGGTACCATCGAATTGATTTGATGATGGATCCGGAAGGTAGGCACCAGATCTATGTAATAAAATAATGTATCCTAGCCGTGTTTGGGCTTGTTCGAATCGTCACGAGATACACTTTTAAGTAACGATTAACTAAAAAGTGTAATATAAATAAACTTTTAAACAAAAAATAAAACCGACTCCAAAAAAAACTAAAAAGTAAAAAATAACGCCATAATTCAGTTTCTTCAAATTACTTACAAGTAACCGTTTGTATACTCAATCTATACAGTATATACAATTAATGTTATTTTGGAGTCGGTGCCATCGTGTCACAACTTACTAAAATCGTCAATTTTCAATATTTTACACATTCTTTATACGGCACCGACGCCAAAATAAGATTAATTGTACATTCTGTATAGATTGAGTATACAAACGGTTACTTGTAAGTAATTTGAAGAAACTGAATTATGGCGTTATTTTTTATTTTTTGGTTTTTTTTGGAGTCTGTTTTATTTTTTTGTTTAAAAGTTTTTTACTGAGATTATTTAACAGCTGCTTAAACAAAACATTTTTATTTAAACAAATAAATATTTATAATTAAGTCACATGTTGAATATTTGTTGAATAGTGCAACAATTATATAAAAATAACCACCCATACTTTGAGGGTAGACTTAAGATTATGAATATACCGTAATAGTTTTTATACAAAGAAACTGTTCGTTCGTTCTCTTGCGTCTGCCGTCCCTTTGATTGTATTTTTGATTGAGTTTTAGTATGTATTTAGTTCTTTTATTTTGTAATGATGGGTTCTCGTTGCAATATTGACTTAGCCACAATGTTACAAATAATTACTTTGCATAGTCAAGGCAAAAATTTGTCAGAAATTGCCACAGAAACCGGTGTAAGCGTAAGTATTATTGTTTACATTTCTTTCTAGATTTTATATATTACTTATATCTGTATGCTAATTTAATAATGATTATACATTTCTGAAAATTTACAGAGGAAAACAGTTGTGTTATGGGTGCAACAATTCACAGAGGAAGGATCATATAGGATCTGCACCGCCAAAGGATCGGTAGACCTCGACTTATAAGCGCACATCGGCGTCAAAGCATGGTCCAGGAATATGAAGAAAATGGTTTTCCCCCAACAACCCATTACACCCGTTTATTTAACATAGGCGTGGACACTGTTCGCCGTGTTCCCTACACAGTGAGGGCTTACATCCTCGCAAGCATGCAGTCAAACCCTTGCTGACTCCACAGCTCAAAGAAGCGAGACTAAAGTTTGCTCGAGAATACTTAAATGCCGATTGAAGTAATGTCATTTTCACTGAGGAAAAAACGTTTCACTAGTCAACACGGACGTTTTAGCTTGTGGCGTCGAAATAATACGCGTTATAATAACGATCACGTAGTGCCCAATGTGCAATCTGGTCGCATTACAGTGAATATGTGGGGTTGGATGAGCGGGGCTGACCCGGGAGAACTCGTCAGAGTGCCCAGTCGGGCTAATTTCTGATTACGTCAATATGCCGGAGGAATCCATGATTCGAAATGTGTATCCGGAGGAAGAATTACCCATAATTTCATTTGTGCAGGATTATTGTCTTATACATCATTCCCAAAGTGTGAGTGAGTGTTTTCGCCGGCGTTATAATATAAATATTATTTCGTGGCCTGCTAGATCACCAGATTTAAATCCCATTGAAAACCTGTGGCTATACCAATTAAAAAAGCATTAAATTCTCCTTGTTCGTTTTGATAACAACGCCATCCAGTTTATTTTTTTGTAACCATCATGCAATGCTGAGAGCTACGTGCTCTCAGCATCTTCAGACAGCCAAGCGATTATCGCCTTGCCATGTCCATGCAATTATGCTGTTGATAGTACATACCAAATTTCAAGTTTCTAGGACAACTGGAAGTACCCTATAGATTTACCATGCGCGACAATTGCTATGGAAAAACCTTTTTTAATGACTGTATGTCATCATGTATCAGTGGCGTGGCGTCCATACAACTCGATTCCCACCGTCTCCCCTAAAAATGTTCACGTATTATCAACACCTTGTAACCTAACCTAAAGTATACAATTTATAATAAAATATATAGGCCTATTTATTAAATCATCACATCTCATTTTAAATCGCGCGCGCAACCCGCGTCTGTACGAGTTATTTGAATTAATAATTTTGCGTCTGGCCCAGGCGCGAGTGATCGATGCACACATTAAAAAACTTGTACACATACATAAAATTAAAAAGAAAATATGGCAACACAGAATTCAATTTATATTGACGTCGCACTCGCACCTCAGTGCAGAAAACAAGAGATTTATGTATTTTTCTCCTAAATTCCTGTTTTTTTAGTTAAGTTTTGTTTAATTGCTGTCTTAAGCAGTGAAAATTAATTAACTAGTTTCTCGAGCGTGTGTTTCTGTTTGTATAAGGCGAATATTTAATGAAAAAGGTTTGTGTTGTGTTGTCGATTACTTGCTCAATACATGTTTTGCAAACTTTTTGTTTGAACACAAGAAACATGTAATGAGAGGCCGCATGCTCGCCCCAATTTAAAAATTGATTATAAGCGAAAAGTTATATGATAAAATATAGTTTCCTGAGTTGTAAAATTAACAAAATATTTTGTTTCCCGTGTCTTTTGTTTTCGGATTCGGGAAGTGTTTGGAATCGAACCGGCTTTCCGGATATCAAAAATCTGACAAATTCAGATCGCAAACATGTTCAAAATAAGAAACATATATGTAGTTTTATATCATTGCACAAATTCGGTAGTAATAGGTGAAGGTGGTTAACACTGACGGCAAGGCGATGCATATAACAAAACGCCGCTTTTATTTCGAGAAGAGGGCTTTTTCGTTAATGTAGGTATTTCCTTTTTTGCTCCGGCTTTACTAACTAAATTTTTCACGTCACGCCACAGGTATGTATCTTAGAATTGCGTTGACTTCGAAGCTTGATTTTTTACAACTTCAAGTTGTAATTAACATCATATACTTATGTCTGTGGTTCCTACAGACATAAGTATATGATGTTAATTTCAACTTGTTACCTCCACACTTTTCTGAGAAAGAGTCTTGACAAACAGACGAACAAAGTGATCCTACAAGGGTTCCGTACCAAAAATGGTAAAAAAGGAACCCTTATGGTGCGGCTTTGTGTGTCTGTCTGTCGAACTATTAGAGCGCCATATCTCCAAAACTACCAGTGGCGTGCATTCTATATAGGCAAATAGGCACTGCCTAGCCTACCAAAAATGACTCCAGAACACATATATTTCTCTTCTCTATAATAATACTATAATATTTCTTAAAACAAAACCTACTTGCCACCTTCCATGACGGAACGCGCTGCGATTTAAATTTGCGCGCGAATCTAGTTAAGCGAGCCTGAACCGCAGGTCAGGCAAGACAGTCCAGCGCCTAACCCACAGCACACACGCTCACAATGCGCTTGTGTAATATCGTCCGTGAACTACGTACGAATTTGCTCAGCACACACACTTATACTCAAGTCACACGCACACATACTTGCAATTCCGGCCGCCGGACCTGTCAGTGTTGCCAATTTAGCATACTTTATGCTAAATTCGCTAAATTTTATGTTGTCTAGCACATTTGTTTGTCGTTTAGTATAGTTTTTAGCATACATAAAAGAATATTCAAATAAAGTAAAATCACATATTAGAAATTTTATTAGTAATTTGAAATGTATCCGGGAGGTTAATAAATAATTGACAATGGAAACGATGAGAGTAATCATGAAAATTCCATTTTTCGTTTCGAATCATTTTTCGTTTTTGGTGTCGCTAGTTATTTCATTTTATAATACCCCATCTACAGGTAACGGGTGACAAAAATAAAGACATATTATTAAAAAAAACAATCGAATATAACCATTTCAGTTCAAATTTGCTTTCGTACTTGTATTCGTAAGTTACTGTCAAGATTGAGACAAGATGGTGTTTTGAATTGTGGACGAGAATATTTGAGAAAACTTTTACACACAATGGGTTACCGGTTCAAAAAATGTAGATCGAAAAGACATCTTCTTATAGAGCAGCCTAATATTACAGTGGCGGAGGAAATATTTGACAGAAATAAAAAAATATAGAAGTGAAAACCGCAACATATATTTCCTAGATGAGACATATATTAACGCCAGTCACAATGTTAGCAAATGTTAGCAATCATCATCGGAACTTGGAATTCACACTGACATCGGGAAAGGACGACGCTTGGTAGTCATCACGATGGGAGTCGAAATGGCTTGGTCGAAGGTGCATTGACTATATTTAAATCCGATGCTAAGACTGGCAACTACCATGGAGACATGAACTACTAATTTTTATAAGTGGGTGGATGAAAAGTTGAAAGATAAACTGCTGCCGAATTCTGTAATTGTGATGGACAACGCGTCTTACCACAGCGTTCAAGTTGATAAGAAACCAACCATGACAAACCTCAAAAGTGAAAAGCAGAACAGGCTGCGGCGTCACAATGTTGAATTTCCGGAAAATATGAAAAAAAATCAACTGCAAATTCTTATAAATGCCACTCAAAAAGAGCCCGTTTACAGAATCGATGACCTCTTAAAAGCTCATGGGCACACAGTCCTGCGTTTACCGCCATACCATCCAGATCTGAACCCCATCGAGTTGGTATGGGCTGATGTTAAAAACAATATAGCGCAAAACCGTATTCATTCTTCTCTAGATGAAAAGATAAACGCACTGAATTTATTATTTTCGGAGTTCCCGGCAGAAAAATGGCAGAGGTGTGATGACCATGTCCAAAAAAAATGAAAACGATTACTGGGATCGCGACAACCGTTTCGACAATATTATTGACCCCATAATAATAAATTTGCAGGATGACAATGATTCAAGTTCCGGTAGCGAAATGGAAGATGAAGATAAAAGTGAATCTATGTCAGAATAGTCACTGTATTCATTACCTAGAAGCTTATGATTTTTTGTTTTTCGAACTGATTCTGTTTTAACTCTTTCGGAACTATTTATTTTTCCGATAATTACACATTAATTTGACTTATATTGGTTTTTTATTTGTGCTTACCTAAAAATCGTATTGAACCATAATAAAAATTGGATATAATAAGTATGTACCTATACAGAGTCAAAATATTGTACTTCGGTATCTTCAGATCTATCCGACACGACGACAGACTCTTGTGTGTCCGTGATCTTTCCTGCCCGCACCCCGCCTCCCCGCGCATACCTCAGGAGCGGCACTGCGGTTGTGGTCAAGCTATACCCTAACTAAAAACCCTATGCACGCCACTGAAAACTACTAATGCTATCTATTTGAAATTTGGAATATTTATAGACATGGTCAGCCCACATGTATTGCAAAGGAAATATTTTAAAATTTATTTTTATTTTCTAAAAAAACGACGTATATAAGGGGGGCAAAAATTTAAAGTCTAGCTACTAGGTCATGTAGGGTACCATATGAAAGGTATGTATAAATCTGTAAATTTTTGAACAATTTTTTTTTTAATGTTATTAAATTTTGTTTAATTAAGGAAAATGTGAAAAAAAACACCATTCCGTTCCTTTATCTCCAAAGTTTACCGAACCAAAATTTTCAAATTTTCTCAATTTCTATATATAAACATAAATATTACACGAAAATTATAACCATGTCTATCTAATTTTTTTTTCATTTTCGAAAAGCCTATTTGAACAACCCGGTCGCGTTAAGTTTGCACCTCATTTGCATGCAATGCTATAGACATCAGGTGCAAACTTAACTCAACCGGAACCGGGTATTATAATAATGTTAGGGTAAGTGAAAGTTTGTACCGAACCCTCGGTGCGCGAGTCCGACTCGCACTTAGCCGGTTTTTTCCTTTTGAGGTACGGATCCCTAAAAAGTAATACTTTTTGATCTTATCAAAATCATAAAATAAATACAATAACAGAGAACATCAATGAACAAGTTATATTCATGGATGTTTTGTGTGCGTTTTTAGAAATTTATACTGACAAGAGGAAAGCACAATAAATCAACAAACTAAACGCTAACAAACACACAATTTTTCACTAAGGTTTTTAAGTAAGGATGTCTACACAGGTTAGATAAATATTCTGTGTTATATAATAGTTCAAGAACCATTTAATTGTTCCTTATCACTTACCACAGCTATTAGGTAATGGTAAATTAACACCATTTCCAATTACTAAATGGGGCACATTAGGCAGCACCCATTTAATGTTGCCTTGTTTGTGAAAACTAACAGAACAATGTAAGGTTTTAGATAATTATCTGGATAAAAACTCAAGCTCAATAAAGACTGGTGGAGTGTGAGAATGAATTTGAAAGTGGTGACTCTAATATCTCTAACAGGGGTTGAATTGAACTTCAATCTATTCAGAGCCAATGCTCTGAACTTGATCATGTGAGAGTAATTAGCAATGAAAGGATTTAATGACAGGTTTTGTAAAGTCAGCAAACCCATATTTCCAGAAATACCTTTTTGTCAATATTCTTTTCCGTGTAGGCAGGGTTTGAATACTGGTATTCTTTCCATACAAAATACCTGGTATTCAATTTCGGTATCTCACTTATTATTAGAAATTTATTAATTTTAATGAGCTTAGTTTGTAGCCACCGGCGTAAGCCGTATGCAGGTGAAGGTGGGTAATGAGTTTACGGAACCCTTCACGGTGAGTACCGGTCTGAAGCAGGGCGACGCCCTTTCACCTATGCTTTTTAACTTGGTTCTGGAACATGTTCTTAAAAATGTACTGGCACTTGATTCAGGAGTAGAATTAAATGGAAGGCATAGACTGATAGGGTACGCAGACGACTTGGCTTTATTAGGGGAAAACCGTGAAGAGGTAGAAATATCGACAACAGTTTTGGAGCAAGACGCTGCAAAAGTTGGTCTCAGGATCAATCACGCTAAGTCAGAGTACCTCCATATGAAGCGTTTTAGGAATAACCGTGTCAAAAGAGATGACCTACTTGTAGGAGAAAGCTCCTACAAGGGTGTGGCGAAATTTAAATATCACGGCTGCACGGTTACTGACTCGCATACAAGAAAGGATGAGATCAACATCCGCGTCCAGAACACCTTACGTTGCAGCGCTGCACTACATGGGGTGTTGGTGTCCAAGCTTCTCAGCAGATCAACAAAGTTACGGATTTACAAAACCGTCATCAGACCCATATTAATGTATGGATGTGAGGCTTGGACGCTGACCCTTAGGGAGGAGCAATGCTTGTTAGTTGCGGAAAAAAAGGTGTTCAGAAAGATCCTGGGACCTACAATAAGAGGAGATGGAAGCTGGAGGATCCGCAAGAACACAGAGATTGCGGAACTAGTGGCCGAACCTAACACCATTGGCGAAACCAAAGCACATTGTCTTCGCTGGATTGGCCATGTCGAAAGAATGGGAGACGATTGAAAAGTCAAGAGAGCATATTCGGGTCGATCAGTGGAGCGACGTCCTATTGGTTGCCCCAAGTATCACTGGAAAGATATGGTGGAGGCTGATCTGCGTGAGCTAGGAGTTGGCGATAGCTGGCAGGAAGTGGCGCAGGATCGGGCAAGATGGCGTGCTCTTGTGTTGGAGGCCAAAACTCATTTTGGGTTGTTGCGCCAAAGTAGTTAGTTTTTAATTTGAAGTAAATAATGATTACCTAAATACTATTTAACAAAGATTTTAATATATCTTAGTTTGGCAAGATATTTCATGGTGATAGTATTTCAGGTGAAGATCTGATCCCTGACTGTAGATGCATGCATACTGGGCTATTCAGGCTACTGAAAGTATCTACTATTTACAGAATGAACTATTTTTATTTATTTACTTTATTACTGCTTATTAAGTAAAAGAATTGACTACCTAAAATGGGGATGGGCAGGTCATATGGTGCGCTGCAAAACAAATAAGTGGAGTAAGCAAGTCACTCTCTGGTACCCGAGAGATGGCACTAGGCGACAGGGACACCCTATAAGAAGATGGCAAGACAACCTTCGGCTAACTGGCTCGGGGCTATATTGGACAAGGGTAGCTAGCAACAGAGCCCAATGGCGATTGTTGGAGGAGGCCTATGCCAAGAGGCACACCGAGTTAAGGGACATATTGTAAATAGTAATGTGAATTAAATCAAGTCTTATGTAAACCCTTGTTCGGAAATACAGGCTATTGTTATAATTATATTATATTATTAGCTTTTGCCTTCGTCCACCTTAAATTTGTTTATCGCGGATAAGGGTATTTTTCCGGATAAATAGTAGCCTATGTCCTTCCCCGGGATTCAAACTATCTCCATACCAAATTTCATCCAAATCGGTTCAGCGGTTTAAGCGTGAAGAGGTAACAGACAGACATACAGACACACTTTCGCATTTATAATATTAGTATGGATTAAGTAAAAGAATACTCACGTGACATGTTTTTCTGAATCTCCTGGTGGTTGAAATTCTCTCCGCCCCAGCTCTCATTGTAAAACTTCTCCATCTCAGCTCGCAAGGAGGTCAGCGAGTACCGCCTGCGCCTGCAGACCTTATCCTTCCCCTTTAGATTGTCAAAATCAAGGTCTTCATACAATATCTGTGGCACTTTTGTTGAACAGAACCTGCCAAGTTCCTTTGGCACTGATGCTGCTGTGTTCACGAGAGTGTTATCTCCATATTCCTGTACATTTGAATAGCCAGATACATTGCAGATGACAATGTTTTCCTCAATCCCTGTCTTATCCAGTGTAGCATAGTCATTTGTTAAGTCAACAACAAGGGTCTTGTCTCTAACATTTTCAGGTGTGTTCACTGATGAGTTGTAGTTTGAGCTATCATTTGCATTTCTCTTGCTCTGTGCTGGCTGTTTGCAGATATCCCTGATACTTTCAGCAATACTTGAGTCTGATTCATAAACATCTGCACTTGGAAAGCTTCTTTCGGTAACAATATAAGCATCATGATTTTTAGTAATGTCTAAAACTGACTGATTGCTGTCAGAATCATACACATCTGCATTTGGAATGATTTTCTCAGACACAGCATAGGACTTTGTCTTACTTTTCTTGTTTTTTGCTTTGCTCTTTGGTGTGGCAAAAATGTTATCTGTATTGTGTGGTTTATGTGCAGCTTGTGCAGCAATCGGGGTTGATGTTACCCGATCTTTGGATTTTTTCTTTTTCTTTTTCTTGGAGGGGATGCCATCTCCAAGAAGGTCTGAACCATGCAGGCTGAAATCAAAGCTTTGGTTGTCGGGTTGGGCCGACGATATGTTGAGGGCTATGCAATCCCCACGGATAAAGTCATCGGACATAGATGAGACAACTGATGGAACTGGACTAGCAGATACATCTCTATTACTTTTATTTGGTGACTTGTTTTCTTTAGAATTTTTGTTTTCTTTCTTATTTTTTGATTTGTTAGCAGTTTCAACAACCAGTTCGTCTTCATCAGAGCTCTCAATAGTGATGGTAGGTTTCGGTGGTACAGCCACTTCAATTACTTCATCCTCATCGCTTGATTCCAGTTCTACAACTTTTGATTCTTCTTCAAATTCCAATATTTCAACCGTCTTCATAAAATTTTGTGGAGCTGTGTTTTGTAGTATGGCTAGGGCAGATGGTGGCGATTCGGGTGTGTGGTTCTTCTCCTCTTTCGGCTTGGGGTCGGTGGTCTTCATCGCGGCTGCATGGCTTCTGTTTACGGTCGCGGGCGTGCTTTTGTTTACAAGGGGAGTATTTTTATTGACATTAGCTTGCGTGTATTTGTTGGCCGGAGTGTCTTTAGGCGTGTTTATCTTTTGGTAGGAGCTGTTGTGACTAGTGCGCCAGTAGCGCTTCACGGTACTCCGCGGCGCTTCCTCGACACGCGGAAACTGGCTCGGCTCCGTGTTTTCATCTGCCTGCGTCCCGTCTACATGATGTATCATAGCATACAGCCGCTCCTCCAAATCATTTTCGTTAAGTTCCTGCAACAACACGATTGCAAAATCACCATGCAACGCCAACGATGGATAGTGTTGTTAAGACACAATGAAAATATGGTAACCTACGAACTCACCTCTTCCATATTTCCGCAGCAAATTTAGGTCGAACAAAACTTTGCACGAAATGAACATAATCGAAAGCAGTGTTTGGTATTACTATTGAAGTGCTAAGAGCATTACAAGTAAACAAAAAGGATATAATTACTTAATACGGACACGTCCTAATCACACTCCATTTCGTTAAAACTAAAATGACATTTCGAAAACAGTGTTACTGTATGAAAAGCAAATGGCGTTGTCGGTTTTCAGATCAGTGTTGCAGTTTTATTATGTGTCTCAAACAAACATAAGCATCATAAAAACCATTAGAAATATCATATTAACAGGTCGCTAATCAGTTGAAAAAGTTAACAACTAACAAATAAATATATCATAATGGCTGGTCTTCAGTAGATATTTTTAAATTTTCAGGAATAACTTTTGAGTGCTACGGATCTACGGATAGTAATCGGAAATCATCGCAGCTGGCAACATTAACAAGAACCGCGAATTTTTTATTTTATTTTATACGTGGGGATGTTCCGTGAAATTTCTAGTTTTTTTACATTACGATAAATAAACTTTCTGTGTCCTTAAGGTCATATGTTTGTGCATTTAAAATGTTGATTTTATATTATTCTGTGTGTCGACCAACGTACGCGAAAGTTACAGAGTGCCAGGACCACTTTTGTCTCTTCTCGTTTCCTTATATAATAGTACATTTCGATGCTAGTACGGAAAGTATTTCCGCACGTGTATAGAACGACGTTTTTTAATACAGTTGCGAAAAAATAAAAAAAACAACAACTAAGGAATTCGAAAGTTAAAACGTGCTTGAAGTAAGAAAAAACGCCTCTTCTTTGACAGGCGTTTCGGCAGCTATTCCGTTCCATTCAGACAACTTATTAACCCTTTTTCTCGCAATGTAAAGTATACTCAACGCCCAAAATAAAAAAAAAACCTGCCAAGTTGTTTTCATTTATATTCACAAGATAGAGTTATACAATATTTCCTAACGCATCTTTACCAACTAGCTACATTGCCCGGGTGCACGTATTCAAACAATTTGGGGTAAAATTATACCGATACATAATATTTTCTTCTGTTTCCGCGATTATTACTCATTGAAATAAAACAATTTAACGGATTATATCGCGTATATTATCTCATTTTAGTTCCCGACGTTTCGGAAGCTTTCCAGCTTTCCATGGTCACGGGAGGAGATAATATACGCGATATAATCCGTTAAATTGTTTTATACCGATACACCCAACGACTGTGAGTCGCAAGGAAAAACAAAATCATAATAATTGTTTATTTTCACATTATCGATTGAATTACTATTATAACTAATTTTTAAGGGTGTGTATTTTGTGTTTTTGTATATTTCTACCAAGATGGGTGTAATACTACGACGTTATTTGGTTCCAAATATGCGTGTTGAGTATGCTCAACATTGCGAAACTTTGAGAGACCTATCAATTTCACTGCATGTTAAGCATTCTCAACACTGTCCATCTATCAACAATCTACACTCTGTTTGAACTGTTGAGTATTTTGAACATTGCGAAGTTAAGGTTATATAAATGATAAAGGGAGCAGTTAAGACGATGCCGTTTTTTCATCTGAGCTGTCTAATTACCAGAGAACGCGGTATGGATTGAGGTTCAGAGCTTGTATCAGATAGGTTCAGTGTTATTATTTTAGTTAAATTAAAATTTCTTCATCAGAACTACAACTGCTGCTGCTGGAAGATTCTGCGTATTTTGGCGGCAGTAATGCCATAATTTAGCTGATACGATTACATTTAATTTTATTCTCAAGCAAGACTAAAAAAACTCATGTATAAAATAAACCACCATTATCCAGGCAACATGTTAGTAAATAAACAAGAAATATGAGGCGCAAAACTCAACTTTTGACATATAATTACGGAAAATATACCCTTTATTATAAATATTTACTTTTGTGCTACACTTGATGTTTCATGCATATTATCAGCGGCATCTACATGTCTAATATCAACTCATGATCCCCATGATGATCACTGCTTCTAAATGCTTTAATTCATGGTTTTCCAACTTTACAAAGTGGTTTGAAAATTGAAGAAGAAAAGCGGTTTAGCATAGATGAAATGACGGTGTCGTATGAATGGTGGTAAGGAACGAGAGCAGGTAGCAGATGCCAATATCCCAAAAAGCCAAAGAAATGGGGATTCAAATTATTTGTGTGTATCGTAATTATTTGGCTATATCTGGCGTCGTTCATGACTTCCTTCCATATGCTGGCGAAAATATGTTTCCATTCTGTTTATTTACACTACGAAGACAGTTTGGGTCTTGGGGCGAAAGTTGTTTTGACGCTACATACGATACTCGGAGGCTCGAAAAAAAACCAAAAACTTTATTAACTACTTTTAATTAAAATAAAATTACATTAATTATAGCCTATAGGTGACAAACGCTCGAAGTATGAACAGAAAGTAAAAGTTCAATTAACTGCACTATTGAAGTAAGCGCGTTGCCGTGCTGATGCGGCGCCTCGTGCCTTAACAGTTGCTTTCCGAGGTTTCTGAGTCAGGCAGTTTGTGTGCTGAATCGGCGATCCTCCTTATGGTGCAATATCTAACTCCTCCATCCGCAAATCGGCAATTATTTTCCAACGTTTAGTGAAAAAATTGCCGGAATTTCGTTCTTGGGAGGACAGATTTCAATCTTTTCATGATCTTCATGTTGGCTCTGGCTGCTTGGCTCTGGTTCCGGGACGCTTGTAGCTGCGTGGCTGCGTTTGTAGTATTGCTTACGGTTAAAGAATCTTTTTCTCATACGAATTACAAATTCACTTACATGAGAACATACTTAATAAACTTAAATTTAGAGTTAAACGTACAGTGCAATACTAATAACGGTAGTCATTTTAAGACAAAAAGCAGGTAAGTTGACAATCGGCATGCAAGGTAGATAATTTGTTTTGCGGCAGCGTGGCTCCAAGCGCGCTGCGATAAGGAGTTAGGGAACATTAACGTGCGAAAAAGAAAAAATGGAGGAAGCATCGACATTACGTTGAGCGTAGTTACCTAAAACAATAAATGTAAAATAGAACTGCGTATTATATTATTCATGCGTTTAACTTATTCGGTAGTTTATTTTGTGTTTGAATATTTATAATTACTGTTATTATTTTTTTATGTTTTAATTATTTTCATTCAAAATATATACTTATAATGTTATAGGTAGGTATTAAGTTCAGATAATCATGTTATGCTACTGATTCGATTTGAAAAAGGAAAATAAGAAGTACAAAATAATGTAGGTGTGTATAAATTATATTTTTACGATTTATATGGGAATGATATTTAGTTAACACTTTTTATATTATTGATTACGTGGTATTTAAGGTATTTTTTGTAACTGTTTATAGATTTTAACTCTTTAAAATCTCTTGGTAATTTGTTATATAGCTTGGCACCTTCAAAGACCAAACTCTTCTTCCCATAGCTTATTCTAGGACCACCAGCTTGGGATCCTGTAATACATCTCATCAAGGAACAAACGAGACACAGGACTGCAAAACCTTAATTTCCGAACGTTGTAAAATATCTTATCTGTTTAAAAGTAGTTTAATAGTCTCTGTTTTTTTTTAAATATTATAATTAGTAATGAGGTAGCCTGGGAGTTTTTCTTTGCAGCGTTTCTTTTCTCCTCAGTACGCCTCATTTGTGAAATGCTGCTTGGTAAATTATTAAAATAAAATAATTAAGCCCTTCTGGCACATGTGTAACTGTCTTTACAGCTTAGGCCCATCTGGCATGTATGTACACCTTTATTTGTGTTTTTTCAAAAATGGGTAGTTTGCACAAATTGTATCTTTGACAGAGGAAAATACATCTATTCTCAGTCCACCCGTGACCATGGAGAGCTGGAAAGCTTCCGAAACGTCGGGAACTAAAATGAGATAATATACGCGATATAATCCGTTAAATTGTTTTTAATTCGGAAACAGAAGAAAATATTAAACTAAATTTATATGAATTTAAAATGTTGGTCAATATTGTATTATCCTAATTACAACTAATTCTTACAATCTATGGGGACGTGGAGCGGTTGTTCGCTTGCTGAGCAGCCGATTCCTGTCTTTTTTCGGTACATAATTTATTTCACCTAGTCTAGTATTAGTTAGAAGGGGGTTGTGCTGTCCGTATCCGATGTAGGCGTCACCAGGGGTGTCTAAACCCTCGATGTGCAATTCGCAAAATCGACTCAGCATGTCCTCGTTTAGATCTTGCGCACGGAGGTGCCATGGGTCCCAGTCTAGCATATCCCAGAGGACAAAAGTTTCTGGGCGTCTTGGGAATTGTCCTGTGGTCTTGAGGGCCATACGATATTGGCGTTCAATTTTTAATAAGTTGCTCTTACTGTAACGTGAGAGTAGTTGTACTACGCCATAATCCAATATTGGAAGTAGGCAGGCCATAATGACAGCGAGTTTTACCGTCAAGTCCGTCTTGGCGTGCCAGCCTATGATGGGGGCTAACGCGCTGCGTGCTCGTCGCGCCTTTTGAACTACGTAGTCGGTCTGTTTACCCATGGTCATGGTCTTGTCAAGGTGTACTCCTAGATATTTGATACTGTGTTTATAATTGATAACCTCATTTTTTATACGAATGGTTCTTCGGTACTTTCTCTTGTTAGTGAACATGGCACACTCTGTTTTATCTACGTTACATTGTAGCCCCCAACGATGGTAGTAGTCGATAATAGTTTCGGCGGCCCAGCCTGCGCGCTGCGTTGCGGAGTTCGGGTCGGGAGATCTGTTCAGGAAGCACAGGTCATCAGCGTATTGGGAGAGCTTTAGTCCGCGGACATGATCCCGATGGTCCCAAACGTCGTGTACGTACTGATTAAAAATTACCGGGCCCAGGATAGAGCCCTGGGGAACTCCGTGTGGGACCGATTTCTCATCTCCGTTGGTGGTTCTAAAACGCCCATAGACTTTGCGACCCGTCAGGTAATTCTCTATTACTTGGATAATGTTGTTCGGGACATCGGCTGTTTGAAGCTTCTTCTATAGACCTTTATGATTTATGGAGTCGAAGGCCTTTGAGAGGTCCGTGGACACCATGGCCACGCTCTCCTTAGCTTCCAGCGCATCTGTTATGAACTTACCGGTGCGAAGGATTTGTCGTGTAGGGTGCGCATTCATTAACATTCATCTCGCGGGAATTATAAAAAGTTTGATGTGACTGGAGCAAGGCTTTCGGTGTGTAGGTTTGAACTCCACTCATAGGTTTGGGGGTTGAGTTGAATTGCGGGTTGTTCCTAGGGGGCAATCGGAAAACGTTGCTCTGTGGATTATAATTGGGTGGACGGGCACTTTACATTTGCTGAGTCCTGGTCGGCATACGGTTTTGCGGTCGTGGTTGTATCGAGTTGAATTTAAAGGGTTGCGGGGATGGCTGTACAGGACGTTGCCAATTCTGCATCTGACGCTGAAATAATGGTCGAGGCGGCAAATATCCTACGTTAGGCAAGGGTGCGGTCACCCTGACTAGCTGTGAGGGTTTTGCTGGTTCGCTATGCTGTTGCAAATATATTACGTTTAGCTCCTCTTGAACGAACTCAAGGGCCTTCTCTATGGATTCGGGACGCATGCATCTAATACATTGCATAGCTACCTTTTCATAAAGTGTCCGCTTAGCTGCTATCGTGGTGTTAATGCTCTCATGTAACGAAACGTAAGTCATAATTGTGCTGAGCAGGGTCTGGCAGTGGTCATAAAACTCTTGGGGTGTCCTATTACCCTGACTGGCTTTTGAAAGGTCATTGTACAGTGCGGTTTCGTCACGTTGATCGGAAAAGTTATTAATAAGGGCTGTCCTAATACCTATCCAATTTTCGGAGATGCCATTACTATTGATAGTACTTGCAGCTGTACCAGTGATCTTATTGAGAATACCATTTAGAAGGCATAGGTTGGACAATTCATTTCCGACTTCGTTACTCATATAAGCTTCTACTATCTGGTCGCATATTCTAACAAATCTTGTAAGAATATTGGGGTTGCCGTCAAAGTCTGGGACTAGGCGTAGGGCCTTGTAAATATCGTCCGGGTTTCTAGCCATTATAATATCACTCTCAAACAAATTACCTAAAGAAATATCTAAATCTGAGCTATCCAGATTCCTAAATAAATCTATTCTGTCCCGGCGAGCCTGACTCGATGCAGGTTCCCGGGGTCCCGAATTCTTGGGATGAAAAATCTTAGAAGGATATTAGGACTAAGAATTAAGGAAGCAAGCAACACGAGAACGATTCAAGTGTATAATTGATAGATTCAGGCGTTACTTTGCGGAATTCCATACTAGATCAATGGATTATAGTTCCTTTGCTGTTCCGCGAACTAGTGTCTTTGTTAGATGTGACAATAAATTGTGCTCACATGCGCATATTTTCATGCAGTTTCCATAAAAAAAAATATTTTCTCGGGTGGACCGTCAACATCTCCTGCATCTCCTGATGATGCCTCGTAGAGAGGCGAAACACGTCTCGAGGATTATACTGTTTGGTGTTGGTTTGTTGTGTTTGCATGCGTATTTCTTTTTATGGAAACTGCATGAAAATATGCGCATGTGAGCACAATTTATTGTCACATCTAACAAAGACACTAGTTCGCGGAACAGCAAAGGAACTATAATCCATTGATTCAAGTGTACTTACATATGCTTCATTTCTGGTTCTTCGAAGGATCGATTGCTGGATACACCTCCGGTCTGCAGCACGTAGATTCTTCTCTCGATGAAGCTTTAAAAAGTCAGCTGCCCGCGATCGCACGCGCTCGTTTGCTATTTTAATTTCGGCGGTCGCGAAAAGCCTCAAGATCCGTAAGACTGCGCCACATACGATAGCTAGCTGTCGGAGGCTCGAAAAAAACCAAAAATTGTATTAAATACTTTTAATTAAAATAAAATTACATTAATTATAGCCTATAGGTCACAAACGCTCGAAGTATGAACAGAAAGTAAAAGACCAATTAACTACACTATTGAAGTAAGCGCGTGCCGTGCTGATGCGGCGCCTCGTGCCTTCATAGTTGCCTTTCGAGCTTTCTGAGTCAGGCAGTTTGTGTGCTGAATCGGCGATCCTCCTTATGGTGCAATATCTAACTTGCTCTGTGTCAGTCTTGGGACAATAATAAACAACCGACTTAGGGGATATCAGGACAAATTTCTCTTGGAGAAGGAATTGTCAAGGAAGGATAAGGGTACAAGCAAAGAGCTAGCCTGCAAAAATAATAAACTAGCCGTGGTCAAATGGCATGACAATAAGGTTATTATCACCTTGGCTAGCTCCTTTGCAGATTCGAACCCAATATAATCCATATGGTGATATTGCAAAAAGGCTAAAGCTAAAGTCAGTGTGTAATGCCCTCAGATCGACAAACAGTACAATAGCCATATGGCCTTATACCTAAAAACAAAACCAAAGGCAAACTTCAAACAAAACCATGGTTCATAAAAAGTTACTGATCAGGATATATGTACGTAGCTTTTGGATATATATGACAACAACGCTTGGATATTATAGAACCGAGAATAGCAGAACGGACAGCAAAAGAAAAGGCGGTTAAAAAAGGTTTGGTTCCAAATAGCAATGGAGCTAATGCAAAAGAACAAAATTGGACTTTTGGACACGAACATCTCCTGTTGCAGTCCACTAATATGATAATATTAATAATATATAGGACACTTCCCTGTGTTCATCACGTCCTACTGAAGATATAAACATTGCAGTAAAGGCGCCACAAACAAGCAATACTCAGAATGTAAATTCAGTCTGTGCCTTGATTAAAAGCAAAGTTGTTTTTAGGCGTTTCGTCGATATTTCTTATAAAAAAACATAATTTGTATCTATTGCAACCTCCACATATTGCGCAATGTTGAGAATACTCAACATGAGTTTACAAAGGTAGGATGTTCAATGTTGGACAATGTTAAGCATTCTCATCATACATTTTTTCAAAAAGTTAAAATGCGTTATTTTTATTTTTATTTTTCGTGGGCTTACAATAACCCTATTAATTAATTTTCATGCCTAAAGCAAAAGAAAATAGAAAAATTATTTCTTGGGCGTTAAAGGGGGAACGGTTTTTAAATATTAAATCATTTTTATCAAATATTAAAATAAACGTGTTACACTAATGAAAAGGTAAGTATTAAAATATGAAATGAAATGGAAACCCTCATCAAAAAGTTGTCATGAATTGGAACAAGTATAAATAAAAAAAAAAATGGAAAAGTGAAAACTAACTTTGCGCACGCTAATCAGCTACGTAAAGTAGCACTTTTTGAGCAACTGTATTAAAAAAATACTTTTATTTTTATTATTTTGTTTGGGTGTGAAGTTTATATTATAAGAGGAGTTACTCGTAGTTTAATATCCTATGAATTATATGTTTAGTCATTAAGTTAATGGAGATATGTAATAAAACAAACATGGTTGTATGTTAACATTTTATTGAAAACATAAAAAATACCCATATAAAGTCTTTATGATTTCTTATAATCTATTGGAATGGAATCAATATTGAAGTTGAAGTATTGAATACTAGACGTTTTTCCAAGTCTCAAATTAAATAAGGTAACAATAAATTGTATTTCAATGAGTAAATCGTGGAAACAGAAGAAAATTTTAGGTAACAATTAAGGTTATAATTAGATGGCGTCTCAATATTTTAAATGACGCCCAAAAGGAGATGGTTCTTTAGTCAGAATTTTTCCTGTTAGCGATTTGCTGTCCAACGAATTTCGACTAACCTATAAATACATTGTCATACAGAAAAATCTGGATTTCGAAACAGCCTCAGAAAATCGATTACAAACAGTTTTGATTAGACTGGTTGCAATCAATTTTTGATGACAATACTTTACACTTGGTATTTTTTTATTATATTATGGTAAATGCTCTACTAAGCTTAAGCTATATTCTTAAGCCATCTGCCGAGGTACTCGCTGACTTTGTGCGCAGCATTTCTGAAACAAATCAAAAATATAGTTTAATGATTTTGTATCTTCTCGCCTCCAGATGGAGTAACGATGTTTGTGTTAACATGTTAACAGGCCTCTCTTTCCGACTGGGCACCTTGGGCATGTGGAAGGGCCCGAACCTCACGGAAGCTCCGAAAGATTCTAAATGACATTTTTTTTACAGTCCAACGAGGTCTCTAAGTTTATTATTGAGTGCCCGAGGGCCCTTTCATATATAAAGACGGCCTTGAATGTTAAGCTTGCAAAATCTCAATTGATAATTCAACTCAAAATAATTTTTGACACGGATTTATAAATCAAATCAAATCATTTTTGCCAAACATACACAGGTGGTAGTATATCAACGTACATGTCAGTAGAATTTAGTTACATGACGGCATGTTTCGCCATAATTAGGCATGCAAAATCTTATTCTAGTTTATAAAAGTAATACTAATACCCTAATCATACAATTAATCAAAATACTCATTTAAATTTTACAATGGTCGTATAATCAAGAAGGATTTTAATTTTCTAGAAAATTCACTAATATTATTCCATTGTCTTATGTCCTCATTTAGAAAGTTGTGCATTTTTATATCATTATATTCCATAGTATGATTATAATTACATATTTTTAACCGACTTCAAAAAAGGAGGGGGGGGTTCTCTATTCGCTTGTATTTTTTCTATGTTTGTTACCTCAGAACTCCGTCATTTACATGACAATTTGGAAAAATATTTTTTTGTTCATGAGTACTTAGGTATATCCAAATTGGTCCCATAAAATTTCGGTGAAGATCTGATACCCGGATCCATGAGAAATCGAAGGAATTCCTCGAATATTATGAGCACATCTATGGCAATTTTGGTGTTTATTAAAGTAAAGCAAGCCTTTACACTCGAAAATCATCATTTGGTGAAGAAAAACTGATGATGAAGACACAAGCCACAAGTTACTAATTAGGGCTCAACCAGTGTTATTTAATTCACTAATCGCAATATAATTATTTATCATATATTGCTTAGAGGCAGAAGTGGGTTAAGATCAGGGTAGCAAAGTGGAGCTGATAGTGGAGAACCAGAAAACTCCTCAACGGTTAACGGCCATGATTCTGATATACCAACGTTCAGCTAAAGGTCGTGAGCAATTAACATTAGAATGCATTATGGCTGTAAGTGCCGTGTAAAAGTAGTAAAAGTCGTGTATTATGTGTGGCTTCGATCGTCAGAAGGCAGATTTCGTAGTCTTGTTATTTCCGTTAACGATCTCTATAATAATTTGTTGGCATCCAAAACTAACAACGCTATGCCTTCAAAAGTTTTGACACGGCTTAGTGCAACATATATTTGCCTTTTAGCCAAATTCTTTTTATCAAGGTCTATCACAGCTTTCTCGAGGGTGGTACAGTCGGTGACCTCACATAAGTATCCAGGCATATTCGTGATTATGAACGCGCACTGGAACTCACTAGTGGCGTGAGTTCGAGCCCCGGTTGTATGTCCCTGTTTTTGCTTTTTTTATTATTATTTTAAAACTAATTTGCATGATTTACTTTAATGTAGGTATGTAACACCCAGAATATATTTAAAAAAAAACAGGGGTTAAAAGGCATTTCATTTCTTCATAAATGGCGGACTTATCAATTTGCGTAAAATTAAAATCCATCCTTTAAATGACAATTGAAAACATTCACAATATTTAAAAAATATCAGTAATTATAAAAGGAAGTTACTACTTTTCTGAAACCTTTAATTTTTTCAAAATTCACAACTTTATCCTGCAAGTAAGCCTCGAGGGCACTTTTACATTTAATATTCAATGTTCATATTTGATTGCCTTATTTTTATGTTTGAAAACAACACGTCAATAAGCTAAATTGCTCATCAGTTGCATTTAACAGTAAGTTGAATATATTATATTTTATAAACTTACCTATAGCTCATATATGTATATTAATGGTCTTTGCCTTCGTTTATTCATTTGTCTAGTATATCAAAGGAAATTATTAAAACTGGTTTACGTATAACATGATATTACATGCTATTTATACTTTGTTATGATTTATAATTACATAACAATTCGCATTACGAATACCTTATAGTCTAAGTATTTAGCATTATGAAAATGACGTTTTTCTACACTATAAATGCATTGCATCATTTTATTTTGTTTATGGTCTATTAAAGTTATAAGGATGATTAAATAAAAATAACGTTCCTTGACAGAGAAAAACGGTTAGATTGTGAATCAAACGGCATCGGCATGGAGAAACTGAAGATATAGAAAGGAAGCGGTCAAGGTTTACTCCTGTGATGTTTACTCCTCAGTCTGCACGGGATATAATCGCAAGGCACACTGAAGACCCGTTCCTTTCCACCAAAACGACAGTAAAACAGTGCGCAAACACTTAACATGCATCTAGCAGGACTGAAGACATATATATGACTAATTTTGTATTTTAACTATCAAACTAGCGGCAGAATAACATTAGTTTATTGGGGTTGGAAGTCATCATGGGGCCAGGCGAAATTATAGAAGTCGGTGGTCGCATAAATAGTGAAAAATACTTGGAAATTTTCCGTGACGTCATGTTGCCAACTGTACGACTTGCCTATCCCGAGGGTCAAATATACCTGATAAAAGACCAAATTGTAACAGATTGGCTCGGTTCCCAAAGTGATATCACAACAGTAATCTGGCCGTCATAAAGCCCAGACTTAAATCTGATAGAAAATGTATGGGGCCAAATGGTACTTAACTGGGACCTGTCCAACGTGAGGACAAGCCAAAACCTCAGAGACGGTAAACGGCATTAGTGAGAGGCTGCAAAAAGTTATCGACAATGACGGCAAAGCCTTAAAGTATTTAGTAATGTAAAGGATTGTAGTGATGCTATTCTATCAACATTAAACATAGAGTTTGTTTTTTTAATTGTTAGTAAAGTAGGTGCCCGAGTGATGTTATTGTATTTTAAGATGGAAGCGTGTAATGCATGTTTCTTATCTACATACATGTTGATTCACTGGGTGCCTCTTCATTATGGTTAAAATAAATACTTTAATCAATAGCTACATATAGTTATATTAATTGCAATTGGTTATTTTGTTTATCTCATTTTTTATTTATTTTGGGTGTGTTTGACTACACCAGACTATCGAAATTGTAGTAAAATGTAACATAAACATTACTAAATAGTTGTTTCATCTGTTAATCGAATTAAAATTGTTTAATGTTGGTGGAATGCAACATAAGTATGTTTACGAAATAAAATGTTTCTTATTATATGTTTTCATTCTTATTTATACCCTTATACCAGCAAAATACCAGTATTTGAAGGCTTGTCGAGATTAATTCTAGATGTCGTGACCACCGCAGTCACTTATAATACTTATAAGGAATTTGTCCATAATATTGTCGTTAATGATGATTTATATACATCACACAATTTACTTGGCTTATTTTAAAAATAACTGTGGCATTTCGACAGTAGTCATCCCCATTGAACGAACTAAAATGGCATTAGCAGAAACTAGTAGGTAAAATTTGCCAATGCGGTCTCCGTTAGATGGCACTAGTTAAATATGATCAAAATTGATTACAGTTTATATAGCATTGAAACCCATCTTTAATAGTGCCCACAGAAAAGGTTCACATTGGTATTATTTTAGTTTTATTTAGTAATTCAACAATTTATAAATTACCAGTCGAACAATAAAGTATGCAATTTTTAACATATGGGCGTAGATGTTATTAAAGTTAGAATTATCTTTTATTATAATTATATTGTTATTTATTTTTTTTTTTTTTCCTTTTTTGACTCCTAGACATCCTATCTCTGAAAGTATAGGTTAAGTAATGTATAACCTAGACCCGGAGACAATGTATTCATCTTCCTGTAAAGTCTGCCCAAGTATTTGTCAGTTGTATTAATACTGTTATTAACTTTAATGCAATTATGTAGATTGCGAATGTTTTTCTGTTTATTCTAAAATCAGACATGTAACGTGCCCTTGAGGCCTGCTAGTGGAACGAAGTTTTTAATTTGATGTTAAAAAATATATTTTCCCCTCTACATCATATATGAATAATGATATAAGAATAATAGAAACTACTTAACTAATTAAACACAAAGAAAACAAAAAAGTAAGTTGAGCCAGGTTTCGAACCTAACACCGTTGCAAATGTGTACCGATTGTGCGTTCAAAACCACGAATATGCCTGGATATTTAAGTCAGGCCGCCGACTGTACCTTGTAGCTTATGAACAGTAACAGCCCAACTTAATATTAAAGGTAACATACGACGTTCCACATCTCCGTATCCCCTTGTTGCTTGAAACGTAGTACATGATAGAGGTATGGATATGCAACCGTCACTATCTTTTAACCTAAGACCAACAGTTTCATCGTCAAATTTTACGTACACGGCTTCCGGGAGCTCCTTTTTTTTATTGTGCCCATAGCTCCATTCGTTAGTCCATCAGAGACCGTCTCAACATCACTAGAGATTCTACACCAATTTGAGTTGCGCGATAATTCTTTAAATATTATGGATCAGTTGAGACTGTTGAGGAAAAGAAAGAAATGAAAAAAAATGGGAGTATGCGCAAGACATCCACACTCTATTCGTAGATTTCGCAAAGGCGTATGATAGTATTGACCGTAGCACCCTATTTACCATTTTAAGAAGCTTCGTAATTCCCACCAAGCTGGTGAAGGTGAAGCTGGTGACAGAGGTGGCCACCAAAGAAAGCAGAGCGGTAATCCGGGTTGGAGCGGACTTCACAGAAGAGTTTGAAGTTCACACGGGCTTAAAGCAGGGCGATGCGCTATCACCTATGTTATTCAACATAGCACTCGAATACGTGATGAGACAAGTGTTAGCTCTCGATGGCGGAGTGCAGTTGAACGGGCAGCATAAAGTGGTAGGCTACGCGGATGACCTCGCTTTACTAGGTGAAAGAAAGGAAGAGGTTATACTGGCAGCTGAAATGTTGGAGCTACTGGGATTAACCATTTTGACCTAGCCAATTCTTATAATTACAAAAGTCTTATCTACAATTGGTCTCCCTTATTTACAATAGGGCCTTCTTAATCTTCCCATTTTGGGCTCTAAAAATACTTTATATCACTAAATCCATCACTAAAAAGCAAAAAATATATATTTTTTTATAAAAAAAGAACCGACTTCAAAATAAACTAAAAAGCCAAAAATAATATTTTACATGTCCGTCCGGACATGACGAAACTATAAAGGTGCGTCCACACTTGTATCATTTGCTCGTATCCGATCATCGTTCCGTGGCATGACTGCGTATCGCGCTGCTTGGACGCTCACTGTCGGCATTCCGTATCATTTGCACCGCCGCGTGAAGAAACGCGTCCACACTAAGCCGTTCCGTAGCGGATCACCGCGCCGATCATTTTGCATGCTGCAGTTTGGACGCTAGCCGTAACTTTTCACCGCTCCGATCATTTTGGCATTTCGCCGATCATCATTTTTCGCGTGATCGTTCTTCTGTAGTAGCGTTGTGTTCCGTGTAAAACTGTTGCACTCTGCGATCGCACATCAAATTGGTTGACACCCGTGCAGAAACTTGAAGATCATTATCACGACAGCTGATAAGCCGCGAGCGCCGAGCACCAGCGTGGACAGCAGCAGCCATGCGTCGGCGGCACCGCGCGCGTAGCAACTAAAAATGGCAGTACTTTGGAAATTCGCCGTAGCACACCTGCGCCAGCGACTCAAGCCACGCCTCTCGGTCATCTCTTTCACGCGTAGCTGCAATGGACGAGACAGAAGATAATGGGGCAAAAACCGACTCGAGATGGATTGCGGCGTATCATAACCGCGTAGCATGATCGCGTGTCCTGATCGCTAGTGTGGACGTTGCACCGTCGCGCTCATACCGCGCTAGTCCGATCCGAGTGTTTGATACGCGCAGCAACATGGATTTCGAGCGATCGGATCGGCGTAACGTCCAAACGCGTGATCGTGACACGCGATCATGCTACGCGACGATGATCTGATACGGGCAAATGATACAAATGTGGACGTACCTTTTGGGTTCCGTTTTTGCCATTTTGGCTACGGGCCTAAGAATGAAATGTCTGTACATTGAAGATATTTGCAAAAAAACTATTGTAACGGAGTATTTGGAGGTAACTGAAGCGAAAAGTATTTTTTTGAATTGTTTGTATTGTGTGGCTTCATTGCGCCAAATCGCCTAACCAGATTTTTTGCTACACGGTTAGCTAGGCATGCCCAGATGGTTATAGGATACTTTTTACTCCACTACGCTAAAGAAAAAAAGTGGCTTATGATTTTTTTCTCCACCGCTGACGAAGTTGCCGCTGAAAACCAACGCCAAAATGAAAAAGGGTGATAGAACAGCTCATAAGCTACCGTATTAAGTTATTTGACTTAAGTAAAAAGTTAATGGTTTTCGAGATATTGGCACTTTTAAAAAGTCGTGACTTTTGATTTTTACTTTAATTCGTTGAACAACCATGAAAACCATGAACTTTTTATTAAGGTCAAATTTAGTTAATATGGTAAGCTTATGAGCTGTTCTATCACCCCTCTTCATTTTGGCTTCGGTTTTAGGGACACCCTGTATGTATATAGTCCATGCCTATTGGGAGTGTACTCATAGAAACCCAATAGTAAGTAAATGGTGCATTCGACTGAAACTGTCGAGAACTTGAACATTTAACGCTACGACAAGGAAAGCGAGTTATCGCATGGTGCAAGACACAAGCGGAGCGATCCGAAACTACGAGTATAGAGTACTTTCTCCTGAGGTAAATATAAATTAATCGACACCAACCATTAAATAAAGAAATTAAAAATATACATGGAGCAAACAAATCGCAGTTTTTTTAATGTTTTAAAATGATCAAATAACAAATTAAAGGTAGCAGTTTGACCATGCCACACAGTGACGTCATAGTTTGTATTTCCCTTATAAATTTCATACTATGTAGCGCTGTGACACTTCATATAGTACTTAACTGATTTGACCTGTCAGAAAACAAGCCTATTAGTTCAGAAGATACGCAAGTTAGTTGTTACCACAGCTCCAACACTATGTTTAAAAAAAATGACGTTGATATGGAATTTACCCTATAGAGAAGGCGGATTGTCGCGTGGCGCAAGGCACAAGCGCGGCGACAACGCGCTCCGCTGCCCGTGACGTCGGGTGTCTGCCCACCCATACTGAAGAACACTCTATCCTGAAATAGTTAAGATTAATATTTATTTGAGAGAGAGAGAGAGAGAGAGGAGAGAATCGAAGTGCGTCAGTTTATACTCAACTGCTAAGCCCATGCAAGTGTGAACGAGATAGCATTATAATCTCAGTCGTCAGTTCGTTTTGCGTTGAGTACAGCAGGCGAAGCCGCAGGATAACCCCAGTATTTTATATACCACTTTAGCCAGTATTTATATTTTGATTGGAAAGGTCTAAAAAAAAATTTTTTTCGATTCAGTGATTTCAAAATAGTCCGTTACAATCTTTTTTTAGGGTTCCGTAGTCAAAATGGCAAAAACGTAACCTTTATAGTTTCGTCAAGTCCGTCCGTCCGTCCGTCCGTATGTCACAGGTATTTTACTCAAAAACTACTGTCTGTATATTGATGAAATTTAGAGGATAGGTGTCTTGTATAAGCCGCTACTTAGTTTGGTAGTTAAATTATAATAAAATATAATTCTAAGGGGGGCACTCCATATATGTAACCAAAACTGAAAGAAATAATTTTAAGCAAATATCAATGTGTGGTACATATTTCAACAGTTCTTTTAAAAACACTGAGATTTATATAAAAACAAAAATGATTTAGTGAATATTTTCGGAAATATTCGCTAAGAAAGTAGCAAAAATTGTCCCCCCCCCCCCTCTATTTTCTAAACGGTATGTTCAGAAAGTATGAAAAAATTTACAATTATAAAGCTTAATAAATACTTCCAATGAAAATTGTTTTCGACATGATCGGACAAACCGTTTTTAAGTTAATGCCAAAAAACTGCGCTTTTCAGTAAAATGACGTAAGTGCCGGGGGGACACGCTCTTTTGTTAGTGTTTTTTTCATATCGTATTTTTTTTCATCTGTAGTCAATTTTTCTGTATAAACGGCTCCGGAATCCTACATTGAGCATGGTCTGATATGCTCTTTGCCGGTTTTTTTAATATCTTCTATGTACAGACATTGAATTTTTACAACTTTATAATATTATAAACTAGAAGTTTTATCAGTTTATTTATTAAATTGAGAACATAGGAAAATTTATAATATTTTCTTCTGTTTCCGCGATTATTACTCATTTAAATAAAACAATTTAACGGATTTTATCGCGTATATTATCTTATTTGAAAGTTAATCCGTTAAATTGTTTTATTTTAATAGGAAAATTTAGTTCAAAAAAGTATTTGGCCAGCTGAGACATCAGTGGTTTGTAATTTTGGGTAATCCGGAAGAATGCAGTTCATAGTCTGGTACGTTGGAGTGCACTATGCAATGAAAGTTATCTTTTATTATGCACATTAAATCCTAAATAATAGATTCAGGCATAGCCTAGTTTGAGGACCCCTGTTTATTTCATGTAACCTTAATTTCTGTGCAAAAAATGTAAATATGATAGTTTTAAGAGTTTGTATACCGAAACTGATTTTCAATAAATATAATTTACTTTCACTTTATTTGAAATTAACTAAAAATTTTATCCAGAAATTATACCTATTAGCAACATGTTGTAAACTCGCTCGCAGAACAGTGTCGAAGGCGTCTCCGGCGCTACGGAACGCGTCGCTAGTGACGCCGGCGCAGGCCCACGCCACTAAGCCGCCGCGGTGCACACAAGACGATAACGACTCTAATACCTAAAATATAATGTTACTTTCGTTTATGTTTCACTCAAATTAGGAAGTAAGATATAAACAGAGGATGGCAAATAACGTACCCTATCCAAACCCTAGTACCTAGAACCAAGAATGAGTATGTATATTAGTGTTCAACGGCTGATTACCACTGTCAAATGTCGGTATCGAGAAACGTAACGATAAAGATAATTTACCTTGACGATTAACATGAGTAAGTTTACATAATGCTGTTATAGTGAACAATTTTTTTTCAAAATTCACACACACACACCACACGGACAACCAGGTCCATATAGGTAATCAGTTTGCACGGTGTAATCAGAATCAATCATGGGATTCTCATTCATTTTGAAATAAATTGAAGCAGCGTAGGGTTAATTACTTCCATATGGTAACTGTAGACATTGACCCCACGAGACAGGCCTTGCCTAGTATGGAGGTCATAGGCAAATTATACTGTAACTCATTCTTGGCAGTAAATGACATTTTATTTATTATTATTATTAAAATGATTAATGATGTCCTCCATGTTTTGCTTTTCGGCGTACAAATTATTATTTTACATAATATAAGATGACAAAATAAAAATGGAATAGAATGGAGACGTGCATTCATGTCTGACATTGAACCACAGTCAAAATCAATTAATAATTTAATTTACATGTATGTCACATTAAAGATAACAAAATAAAAAGTCCGAGATTAAAATACAAGTAAAATCCATTAATAATTAAATTTATATACATGTCACATGAAATGAACTATAGTAAAAAGAACAATCATTAAAAAAATCCTTAATGTTACAATAACCTTTACCTGTTAACAATGTCATTAATTCACGCTTAAAACTAGTAGTTGTACTGTCTCGAATTTATTTTGTACTTTATTATATATTTTAGGGGCTATACCACATATGGTCTTCCTCAGCAGAGCAGTGTTGGAGAGTTGACTTCTTATTTCACTTTTATCACGTGGTCTCCGATCACTGCTTGCAGTATTTTCACGCTGTAAATAGATCAGGGTTGCTCCGAACTCCGATTCAGCTACTTCGTAGATTTAAATTGAAGGAAATGTCCATATTTTATATTTATAAAGTAGTCAATCATTAACAATTAACATACCATTAGTTGAATCAGAGCTTAATAAGCATATGTATTTGTATTTAACTAAATGCAACAAGAACTGCGGCGTATCGAATCACTTTTTTTTCAGATTTTTATCGGGTGGTGCATAAATATCTACTGTACCTAACCTAAACAAATTTTGGAAGGTGATTATACTAGTAAGTAATTATAGACAAATAGTATCCGCCTTGTAATTAGTTTCGGAACAATTTTGCATTGTATATTTTTAAATTAATCCTGAATCCGTACTCAAATCTCGGCGAAAGATTATGTACGGTTACAGCTTGTATTTTACGTTGATCTGCATGATTCATACTGTCAGATTATCGACGATAACGATGAGCGAGGTAAATAGGTTTGATAGATTTAATTTTCCTGTACCAGTGGAATAAATTTTAATTTATTGGAATATCAAAATCGCAGTAGCTTGTAATCAAGTAACTAGTAGATCTTACATATCATATTAGTGGTAAGATAGTGAGTAACTTGGGATGATGAGTTTATTGAAGACATGCAATTACCTCGTTTGACTTCTAGAAAATTGTACGTAACAAGGTAGGTTAAGGAAAACCACTATGAAGGGTTACTAATTACCACCACATTCTTATATCAAACTAATGTGTGCAATTATTAAACGTACGTGCTATTGACACCTACCTACCTGCCTACCTGTATAATAACATACTGCAGTAAAACATTAAAAAACATGTGTTCTTTTATTTATTAAATAGCCACCTGGAAAGGGTTAATGCGGCGAGCGCTTTAAAAGCGATACCTAAGCACTTGAGCGGGTTTATAATGGTTGCGTTTATAGAGCGATAGATAAATGACAAAGCATCCGGCACATTTTAACAAGTGTGTTAGGACAAAATTGTTAACATGTGCTTTAAATCTTAGGTACGTCCATCGGGAATCTACTTTGTTATTGTCATTACGCTAATGTTTCTGTATTGTGTAAGCAAACACGCTCCTGACATATCATGTCAGGAACTCTCCTCCGATTTTATTGCGGATGGGTAGACGGTCGTTGAAAGAGAGTGTCTGAAACTATGCGAGAGTTACCAATGAGTCTGTAATTCATGTTTTTAATTTAGTGATTGTGTTGTATAATAACTGTACAATTTAATTTGATCTCATCTGAATCAGATGAATTATTTAATTTAATCTTTAAGAATTTTGTAATGACTTGGGTATAATCCTGTAATGTTACGATTTTCTAGTTCTATAAATAAATAAACAAATGTATTCATGGGAGTCACGGGACTGGCTAAGACTTTTTTTTTACCTTTAAATTATCATAAATATCGCGCGTCACCAGGTCCGCCATTCCATCTAAGCTGTCGGCGCTGGCGTCTTCCCCAATCACCACTAATGCGTCTACTTTGCTCGCCTCTGCCTCCGCTCCCGCTCCGCTCATGTCACTTGGGACGCTGACGACGCATCCATGCGATTCTAACCGTGTTTTGATTTCTTTTCCTAATGCGTTCGTTGTGTTTGATACCTGAAATCATTTAAGTGATATTTTAGTAGGTAAATAAGTACGTGAAGTTGAAAATAGGTTCTGTACCGGATGACCCCACAATTACAAATATAATATTATATAGACTTAATATAAGACCTGAAATACCTACAAAATCTATAAGTTAATAAAAAGTATGATTTGTTCAATAAATTAATTTCATATCTTTCTATCTAACCCCGATAGAAAGATATGAAATCATTGCCTCGACTTAACAGTTAAAGGAATAATATTCATATGTTCAAGTTAAATATCAATTGTATAAAGCCTATAAGGCGATAAATTACATAGTAGAATGATGTATGTAAACTTTCCACAGGTATTGCACAACATTTGCAACTATACCATAACATTGGTAACTTTCCATGAAAACCCAATATGTTGCACAATAATTGTTAATTGTAATTCTCAGAAATAATAAAATTACCCCCTCCCTAACCAATATACGGCTCGAGTATAAAAGCCAAAGCTAATTCAATTGACAATAACCCCACTATATGTGGCATACGAATGAACACATAAATATACAAATAGTCCCCGTACTATTCATGTCGTTACTACGAGGGCTGCTATTTATATATCCGGAAACCGGGATTACAATCTTCTTAAATAGCATATTTGACCGCCATGGTAAAATTTGAACTTTTTTAAGTATATAAGGTATATTTTTTCTTCCTTATTAACGCTCGTGTTTTGTTTTTGACGGGTTTTAAATGTCATCTCGCAGCAAGAATGGAACTCACTCGTGAAAATATTCGTGCTATGATTTATTATGATTTTCGGCGTGGTTTAACGCAACAACAGTGCATAGATCAACTAACTTCAACTTTTGGTGATGAAGCCCCATCTAAAACTACTGTGTATCACTGGTTTAGTGAGTTCAATCGTGGACGTAGTATGCTTACGGACGAAGTTAAGGCAGGTCGCCCGAAATCGGTCGTTGTACAACAAAATATCGAGGCTGTGCGAAAACTTATAATGGACGACCGACATGTTACGTACCGCGAGATAGAGGCGACTCTGGGTATTTCTATGACCAGCATTAATAGCATATTACATAATTATTTGGCTGTAAAAAAAATTTGTTCGCGTTGGATACCCCACAACTTAACAAATGAGCAAAAACATGCTCGCGTCGAATGGTGCAATAAAATGTTAAAAAAATATAACCGTGGTGACTCAAAAGCCGTTTATAACATCTATACAGGTGACGAATCCTGGATCTATGCATACGATCCCGAAACGAAGCAACAATCAACGGTATGGGTGTTTCAAAATGAGCCGAACCCTACGAAAGTTACTCGTGCAAAAAGTACATTGAAACAAATGGTGGCCTGCTTCTTCGGTATTAATGGCCATGTAGCTACAGTGCCACTAGAAAACCGTAGAACGGTTAATTCAGAGTGGTACACGACCATTTGCTTACCGGAAGTATTTGAACAAATTCGTAAAACTAACCAGCGACGAAGAATCATTCTTCATCATGACAATGCCAGCTGTCATACGTCACGCGAAACAACTCTATTTTTGGAGGGTCAAAATGTGGAATTAACGGGTCATCCGCCGTACAGCCCTGACTTGGCACCCAACGATTTTTATTTATTTCCAAATATAAAGAATAAATTACGCGGTCAACGATTTTCGACCGCTGAAGATGCTGTCGACGCATTCAAACAACACGTTATGGAGGTACCTCAGGCGGAGTGGCAGAAGTGCTTTAAAAATTGGTTCACGCGAATGCAAAAGTGCATAGATCATCAAGGGGAATACTTTGAAAAACAATAAAACTATTTTCAGCCGTGTACGTTTGTTTGTTTTTTTGTTTCCGGATATATAAGTAGCAATTCTCGTACAAGTTATCGGTACTACTTACTAGCCTTTGGAAATACTTACAAGAAATAATCGTCAAGTGAATTAGCTTCAGTCAGATAGATATCATAGTTAAAATAGGAAGCCTAAGTATTGGTTTAGGAACGGGATTTCGATATAAACTGTGACTTTTTATTCTCTACTTCACCTACACTGCCCTTAAAGCTATCGAAAGGGGTTCAGACTGCTTTTACAGTCCTCAGTCTGCACAGGTTCTGCTAACGACTGAGCTTTGCTCGAGTTGCTTGACTATCAGAAAATTGTATCGTACATATTTTGGAAGGTAGTTTCGAGCACTGGAAAATTTACCTTATTTCATAAAAGTAAAATGAGCTAAATAAAATAGAAAAGGTATACGTGCGTCGATTTGTTTTCTGTTTTGGATTAAATAGTATTATTTGCATCGTTCTCAGTAGGACTGTGTAGACCTAGCGTCGTTGTACGCTTAAAGCGCTGATGCGGCCAGCACAGTACTAGCGAGCCGCCTATCAACGTAGCAAGCAGGAACAGTGTACCCACTATATAGAACTGATGTGGACCGGGGTTCGTCGCTCGCGCGCCTTGTGTCGTGCGCTGTACGCTTGGAGTACTGACGCGGCAGCACTAGCGAGCCACCTTCTAGAAATAATAGTGTGTTCACTGTTTCGCGGGTTGTAGGTACGCTACGAGCACTGATGCGGGCAGCACTAGCGAGCTGTCTTCTAGCGCAGTAAGCAGTAACAGTGTACTCACTAGGACTGTCCGGACCGGGCATCGCTCGGGCGCCCTGTGTCGCGCACTGTACTGTACGCTAGCAGCACTGACGCGGCCACTACTAGCGAGCCGCCTTCTAGCATAGCAACCAGCAATAGTGTACTCACCATTAGGACTGTGTCGCGCGCTATAATCTAAGAGCACTGATGCGGCCAGCACTAGCGAGCCGTCTTCTAGTGTAGCAAGCAGTAACAGTGTACTCTACTCACTAGGACTGTGCGGACCGGGCGTCGCTCGCGCGCTCTGTGTCGCGCACTGTACGCTAACAGCGCTGACGCGGCCAGAACTAGCGAGCCGCCTTCTAGCGTAGCGAGCAGACGCCAAGCCAAAGACGCACCGCCTTCCACTGACTCTGTCATGATTCTGGAAAAAATAGAATAATATTAAATTGATACTCCATACTAATATTATAAATTTGAAAGTGTGTCTGTCTGTCTATCTGTCTGTTACCTCTTCACGCTTAAACCGCTTAACCGATGTGGATGAAATTTAGTATGGAGATAGTTTGAGTCCTGGGGAAGCCCATAGGCTACTTTTTATCCCGGAAAAATACTCTTATCCGCGATAAACGAACTTAAGGCGGACGAAGTCGCGGGCAGAAGCTAGTTTATTATATTGCCTTTATATCGTTTAAAATCGTAGTTTTAAAGCGTAACTCAGGAGGCGTAACCATAGCAACGAGGTACAGAAAAAAGTTGATTGACCCCAAGACATTATTAAATAGAATAGAACATATCAAAAACTCATAGAAACCAGGCCATACTCGACCAACCAAATTATAATATTTTTTTCATGTAAACGAAGTTAGAAATTATTTTAATGTTAGTAGATTATTTTCGTAAACATACTGAGTCACGCAATATTTATAGACACGTTTGGGAATTTGAATTCAGAACAAATTAGGTACATTTATCACGTACGTATAACTGCGAAAAAATTCCAAACGTAGGTTATGGGAGTTCATCAAGAGGCGTATTTTGAAATACGGTACTAAGTTTCGTCGCTCCAGAAGTTTAGGACAAAACCCAAGTGCGAGTTGGACTCGCGCAACAAGGATTGCTACGCCGCCCCATTGGCCTTAAGGTAATTACGCCCCTGAGTTCGTCAGCTTATTCGTCTCAAAATCGGGAATTTGTATCGTTTTGATTTTATAACATTTTGTCTAAGTATTGTCTAAATACGTATTTTTCACATGATTGCCCTCTGCTGAGTGTGGAATTACCACCTGTTACAAAGCGAATGGGTAAGCAAAAGCTATTCAAACACAGGCAATAGAACAATTTATTTTATCAGAACAATCTATTGCTTCACAGTAATTGCGGCCAACCTACAGGCACCAGCTAAAAACTTATCTGTATAATAAACTTTGCGAAATTGTTCAATGCGAAATCTTCTGCGGTAAAACTGGGGTGTTACATTGGAAAACTTAATTTAGTTGGCATTACGAGTTGCCACCATTGCAGCATTGCTGGTAGTTCGAAGTCTGTCTTTATAAACTAAGGCCCTATGGCCTTAACTTAAATTAAAAAAATTAAGCCCTTTTGGCACGTATTTTCCAAAATTTAGAGGTTACTGAAGCGAAAATTTTTTTTTTTTATGTTTTTGTCTGTTTGTATGCGTCGTTGTGGCTTCATCACGCCAAATCGGCTAGACGGATTTCAACTATTTTTCGTACACGGGTAGCTGGGTATCCACAGATGATCATAGGATACTTTTAACCGATTACGCTGAAGAAAAAAATAGGGGTAATGACTTTTCTCCTCATTAGGCCTTCTGGCATACATTTATTTGTATTCTTGTACCTTTATTCGTATCATTAGTCATCACAGTTACATTTTCTAAGGCATTTTGGGATAATTAAATGAAAAAACCCACCAAGTGCGAGTCGGAGTCGCGTACCGAGAGTTCCGTACAAAATATACGCTACAAAAGCCGTATTTATGAAAACCCAGTGGCAGAGCCCTACTCCTAAGCAAAATGTACGCGGTGTTCGATCATTTTATATTGGTTACTGATATAGACAGACAGACATAAAAAAATAGTTTTTCAGATTTATTTTGTTGATTGTGCTGTAAGAGCTTCCTTCATACCAAATTTCAAGTTTCTAGAACAACTGGAAGTACCCTATCAATTTCAAAAAGTGTCGAAATATACGTTGTCATCTCACTCGCTCGGATTTTTCATTATAAAACAAAATCTAATCACAATAATAAAAAGATGTTCAAAAATGTACATATCAAGTCCTTTTATATGATACCCTACTTGACCTAGTAGCTATAGACTTCACATTTTTGCCCCCCTTCACCCCTCTTACACGTCGTTTTTTTAAATAAAAAAATATTTTAAAATGTTTTTTTGCAATAATGTGGGCTGACCATATTTATAAATATTCTATATTTCAAATAGATAGCATAAGTAGTTTTTGAGATATGGCGCTCTAAATAATAGCTGGACAGACAGACAGACAAAGTCACACCATAAGAGTTCCTTTTTTTAAATTTTTGGCACGGAACCCTAAAATAGTCTTCAATATTTTTTATTAATCTACATGACGGACTAATTATTTTAATTTAGTCATTATACCTGTAGATATGCGACAAGTTTAGTTGGTTGTGTTTATAATTATCATAAATATACAACGTATCACAAAGCCGGAGGTGCGGTTTTAGGTTCGAATCCCGGCAGAAAATAACACAAATTGTATTTTTTATTGCAATAACTTTACTCGTAAATGGGCGATATTCCATTTTTTTTACCCCCTAATGTTATCAAACTATCTAATAATATTTGCATAATTACGAGAAACGTATTCGATATTTATAAATATTTTTTTAATTTTAGCCACTGATTTTAATAAAACAAAACTACCTCATTCTATAAGGGCCTAAGCGCGAACGATGGTGTTCTGAACACAGCTTATCAGTTAACCCATCAAAAACCGAACTAGTTCTGTACACAAAAAAGCGGATCATAAACATAAATCGCTTACCAAAACTCCTAGGAACCACGCTGACTCTCACCAATGAGGTCAAGTATCTGGGCGTCATTCTAGACGACAAATTACTGTGGAACAAACACTTAGATAATAAACTAAAGAAGGCCTGCGTGGTATTCTGGCAGTGTAAAAGGCTACTTAGTAGAACTTGGGGCATACACCCCAGAATCACAATGTGGCTTTACACTGCCGTGATAAGGCCAATTATCACATACGGTGCTGTGGTCTGATGGCCCAGAACCAAACTGACTAAAGCCAAGCATAAACTGCAGCAATTCCAGAGGCTAGCGTGAGTCGCTATAACGGGCTGCATGAGAACTAGACCCACAGCGGCACTGCTGGGACTGCCGCCTCTCGAACTGTTCATTCAACAAGAGTCGTCTTTGGCAGCCATCAGGCTAAAGGCACTTAACCTCTGGGGTGTAACATACGGGACCCATGCCAAAATCCTCGACGAAGCTATCAAATTCCAACCATTGATAGCCGCTCCCAATGATAAGGTACCCAAACAACACAACTTCAACAAGAGTTACACCATCGAGCTAGTTGAAGAAGCCAACGACCAGTCCGGCATACATGAACTACGCATTTATACGGACGGGTCAAAGACAAAATCAGGTACGGGAGCAGGAGTGTTTACCTGAAATAAACGTGAATATATCAATAGCCTTGGGCGAAAACAGCATCATCTTCCAATGCGAATGTATTGCCATCTCACAGGCTGCCAAACTCTGCCAAGGCGGTGGCTAAGCGGAGTATCAAAGATCAAAAGATACGTATAGTTTCCGATAGCGCTGCAGTACTACGAGCCCTGGACAACAAAAAAATCAAATCAGGACTCATACTAGAATGCCACTCCGCATTGGAGACGATTGGGTTACAAAACCAGGTCACGCTGCAATGGATCAAAGGTCACAGTGGCTCTCTAGGTAACGACGCAGCCGACCAGCTGGCATAGACGGGATCAGAGCACCTAGCGATAGGCCCAAGTCCTACGATTCCTCTGGCTTTTAACCAGCTGCCGACATGGCTACGTCATAGAACACGAACACAACACGCTGATCAATGGGCAAAACCCAGTACATGCAGATAGTCCCGGGAAGTGGTATCACACCCATACACGCGCCTGACGAGGCGCCTGTTGTCACTTGACAGGCCTGCCCTACGTATAATCGTAGGCATCATCACTGGACACTGCCCACTTAACAAACATTTATATGTTCTATGAATAACTGACAGCCCCCTGTGTAGAGGTTGCCTGTCCGCTGAAGAAACAGCTCCTCACGTGATCCTGGAATGCGTCGGCGTAGCTAAACAACGGGCTGAAATCCTCACAACACCGAGGTCGCTCCGAGAAGCCTGTGGAGACATCAGGAGGATCCTGCGCTTCTGGACGGAGCGAGGCTGGCTAGACCCCTAGGCTTTTTTTATTTCTACGTACAATGGCCCCGCTTTTACGGGCTCAGTGCGGAAAAACGGAGCCCATAACATGGGCATAAGCGCAATTAGAGGTAGAAAAAATTTTAAAAGTAAAAAATATTCTGCATCTGTGGGCTCATTCTGACAAGTGTCATAACTAAAGGTGGTGAAAAGCGTTACAATTCAATTTTAAGTCACCGTGACTCTCGTACCAGTTGTAAAAAAAATCACTTCATATCAGACTAACCCTGACTTGCCACGTTAAAGTTACTTACTGTAATGTATTCAGTCTACCATGAGTTCGGCACGAGGTAGTATCGAGCGCTCGATGACGGTCTATCTCTTTCGCACTATTAGCGCGTGCGAGAGGGGTGCATTGACTCTCGATTCGAGATACTCGCTAGCGCCAATCGTAAACTGAGCTCATGGTAGGTACGCAGATCAGTATAACAATTTTACCGTGATTTGACACTTGTTGCTCACATAACCTACGTGAATTTGTAACCTTCCGTCGTGACCAGACACAGTTATACTTTTCTAGATCACTGTGATTTTTTATTGTATCGTTATTTTTACCTGCCACTAGTAACTACTACAAACGTAAACTGCCAATATAAGTTAATACTTTTTTATAATTACCAATACAAAAAAAAAGCAAAGGAATTAACTTTGTACCGCCTAAAGATCACTATTTGCTAATAATATCCATTTTTTTCAAAAAATTGTGATCCCATAAATAATGTTAATGTGTTCAGAGAGCCTATATGGGATAGATATGGGCTCTCTGGCTCTCAGACCAAGAAAAAAAGATAAACATGACATTACGAACAATCTAGTGAGGCCACAAAAAACCATGCCAAAGCCAACTTCACGCAATACAAATACAAACAAATCAGGTGTGTGAAGTTGTCTGATTTGTCAAAACCGTGCCAAAAAACCGGCTTCACAAGATTGTTCATAATCTTTTTTTGTTGGTCTGAGATTTATCCGTGATATTTCAATTGTAGTCACTTTCAAAAAATGAAATATTGTCCATTATATAGCCTAATAGTTCTATACATAATATGTAATGTAGTGTATTTCACAAGGTAATAACGTTGTGCAATGTAAATATGCCCATTTGCGTCTACAGCTACACAGTTCGGTCTACATTTTAGAATTTATTGCCAATTGTATCGGTTAAATAAGTAATTTGCGTCGATGTGTACTAAACGTATGGCTTCAAAACACGGCTAGGCAAGAACAAGTAGTGGTGGACGAGATTATCAAGTGCAGATGTATCTAGAGATTCCATTTGCGGTTATTCACGTCGTAAAAACTGCACTGCTCGACATCTTTCGGTCCAATCCGCGGACCTTAGTTATGAGGCACGAGCGGACCCGGTCACTACACTTTTCTCACTTTCTCCATGCGCTCGTGTGTGACCGCTAATGTAATCTAATTAAGTCTGAGTCTCACGGTAGTTTTCTAGTTTAAACTGCAATACAAAATGGGCACCTTAACGGCCCTGATTCAGATTCACGACCAACACTTTGTTTTGGCCAATAAAAAACCAGCTAAGTGCGACTCGGACCCGCACACCGACGGTTCCGTACAAACTATACCTATGCTAAAAAAGGCCGTATCTTCAAAATCCAGTGTCAGCAGACAGCCCTATTCCTAAGCAAAATGTACGCGGAGTTTGATCATTTTATATTGGTTAATGATATAGACAGAAGAGACATAAAATTATACTGTTCTTAGTATTTCTTGTTGTAGCGGCAATAGACATACATCATCTGTGAAAATTTCAACTGTCTAGCTATCACGCGGTTCATGACAGACGGACAGACAGACGGACGTGTCCGTCCGTCTGTGCTTTTGTATTATTTATAATCTTTATCTATATTCTTTTTCTCTCTTTATCTATATTATTCCTGTGTCATTTACGCTACTGGCAAGGATGTCTGGAAAAGGTCGCTCTTTAACGATAAGACTGCCTATTGTCTACCGTAGTTTATGTTAAGGCTCTATTGTACTGTTTCTGTTGTTGGTGTGCAATGAAGAATTGTTGTATTGTATTTTAGAAATATGCGTAAGGATTGACCGAAATATAGTATTTTTGCGTGCTATATATTTATTCAACAGTATATAGTACACAGAGTCAAAATATAGTACAATACTAAATATTATAGTACGGTTGGCAACCCTAGCTGTCACCGGCAATCCGAGCCGACCGGCGGAACAAGCAGCGGACCTTGGATCAAAGGTTACGGAATAAAAAATGTGTCGTAACGGCTAGTCAGTGAGCACTGCCGACGTTGGACGGATTTGTGGAAGTGATCTTGAGCAATGTGTTCATCAGACCTTGTGTATGCTTTAAACTCAACAAGTATATCATCTCAGCACTCTGAAGCATCCGACTGCTATTCTAAATATTAGACCCGGTGCAAAACGAGTACTAAACGATTATCACATTTATTTTGATACTAGCTTCTGCCCGCGACTTCGTCCGCCTTAAATTCGTTTATCACGGATAAGGGTATTATTCCGGGATAAAAAGTAGCCTATATCCTTCCGGGACTCAAACTATCTCCATGCGAAATTTCATCCAAATCGGTTCAGCGGTTTAAGCGTGAAGAGGTAACAGACAGACAGATAGACAGACAGGACGCACTTTCGCATTTATAATATTATAGTATGGATTTAGTACATGTTTTCATCAAACGACTGAGTAATAGGAAAGAGAAGACGACTATATGAAATGCTATAAGGCTTTAAATTACTGTAGAAATAAAAAAAAAAATTGTGGTCTCCAACTGCACTTTTTAACTCAAACTCTTGGAGTCGAAGCATAACTGTCAGCATATATAGCTATGCCGTGTCGCTTACTCTAGTAATGGCCCTTTCTACGTCTGTTGAAAAAAAAAGCCCGACTGCATAAAAAAACTAAAAAGAAAAAAACAAGTCCAGTACCCTAGAATTTTGTTAAGTTATAATGGAAATGTTTCATGTTTAATGATCGATACTCACATAAACAAATAATAAATTCTAATGTGGAACATAGAGATTTTAAACAGTCGGGACCCATAAGAAATCTAGATTTTTTACGCAGTCGGGTTTTTGTTTCATATTTTTATTTTATTTTACGCTTTCTACTTAAAATTATAAGTCAGTAAATTTCGCAATATTTATCGTGGGGGTTATTGAGAAGCTTGCACAGATTGATAATGGGGAATGGATGAAAATTTTCAAAAATCTTGAAATTTTGTTTATAGGTAGGAATAAGTCTCCTTATCGTCAGAAAAAAAATACAGATTTATCTGTGGCTTACAAAAAAATAAAAAGATGAAAAGGTGTTGGTGGGCGTATATGACAGCTTATACGGTACGGCAAATGCACCATTGATATTTTCTATTAAAATGGCTGTAAATGTACTGTTATTCTTGCCGTACCGTATAAGCTGTCATATACGCCCACCAACACCTTTTCATCTTTTTATTTTCTGACGATAAGGAGACTTATTCCTACCTATAAACAAAATTTGACCCGTTAAGAACTAACATTCAAAATAAAAAAATGATATAAGAAAGTTAACAATGTGTTTCAAATCCCTATTCAACGATACCCCACTCTTATATATCTCATCTATGCCCCACTCGACATAGTTAGTACATACGTCGATTTTTATTTTTTCCTTTTTCACAATATGACATCTCAATATCGCCTTTTTGAGTTTTCTTCATTTTCATGTCTTTAGTGACAATTAAGACGAATCGATTGACGTATAAATCATCAACAACCCACGCGTTTGGTCTCTAGAGTGCCAGATAGGAAAAAACATACCTACATACATAGACTGATAAACACATTTCCCTCCTTTGCGTCGGGTAAGAAGCGGCCGGCCAAGGGTCTTCGTAATTATTGTACTATTAACATACATTGTTTTTGACATGTATTGTAGTGGTTCAATTTATTTGAATAACATCGTTTTGACATACATTGTAGTAGTTAATTTAATTTGATGGACATCCTTTTGACAAACACTGATGTAGTTAATTTAATTCAAATGTATCGTCGAAGACATGCTAGTTCGCGTTCGATTACCGAGCAAAGACGCGTAATTTGTGTTGTGATTTTTTTAAATAGGTTGGTTTGTGACACGATGTTTTTGGTCAGCCTTTAACATAATATGTGTGGCTAGTAAATATTGCATGTTCAACTACTTTATCGGTATGTCCAATTAAGTTTTTTATAGTTTAGAACACCGAGAATCAATAGTCCTATTGTCATTTACATAAAGCTTATACTTTAAACAAACTAAAAAAATGCACTTTTGCTGTAATTTGTGTGGCGTAATTTGTGTGCCACTTTAGTCCACACAAATTACATTTTTTGTTTAAATTGGATATTATGAGCATTTTATATGCCTAATAACACTTGTTATCTTTAAAACCAGTCAAGTGCGAGTCTGAGTTGCGCACCGAGGGTTCCGTACAAACTTTCACTAATTCCGACTTAAAGCGCAGGTTTGCCGCTGGTATCTATAGCGTTACATACAAATGAGGGGCAAACTTAAACCAAACCGGGTTATTCAAAAAATATTATTAATCAAACACATTTAAAAAATATATATAATTGTTCGAAAATGTGCAGATAAATGCAGATCAAGGCCTTTCATATGATTCCCTACTTGACCTAATGGCTAGACTTGGTTTTATAAAAAATGGTCGTTTGATACTCATATTGGTCGTTTCTTAGAAAATAAAAATATATTTTGTTACGTTTCCTTTGAAATACATGTGGGCTTATCAATTTTATAAATATTCCAAATTTCAAATAGACAGCATAACTTATTAAAATTAAAAATGTTATTTGGGTGGCAAAAGTGTAATTTGTGTGGCATGTTTTTTTTTGGCAGCAACTTGTAGCTAATCTATTCGTCAAAAAAGAGTGCATCTTTCTGCATTTTGTTCATCATTCCATTATCAAAATTATAAAAAAAATTAAAAAAAACGCGCCACGAAAATTACCAAAAGGCGTCGTGTTAAAAAATTACCCTCGTATTGCCACCTATGGATGAGCACAGCTACCAAAAATAGTTGAAATCGGTTAAGCCGTTTTGGCGTGATGAAGCCACAACGACACATACATACAACATGAATAACATCCAAACTAAATATTTTTCGATTCATAGTCGATATCACTTGGTTTTTTGAAAATATCTTCAATATACAGACTGATTCACACTAAAAGGAGCTGTTTCGATCAATCAGTCAAGTATGTCCGAGTAACCACCCTACTACGAAAGTAATCGAAGTATCCATATGTTGTCGTATTAAATCAGGTTCGTATTTACCCTTGGGTCAAGAGGGCCATGGCCCGGGGCGACAAACAGCCAGGGGCGGCGTGGCGTAGCAGCCCTCGGTGCGCGAGTCCAACTCTCACTTACTACTATGTTTTATTGCAAACTAGCTTCTGCCCGCGACTTCGTCCGCCTTAAATTCGTTTCTCGCGGATACGGGTATTTTTCCGGGATAAAAAGTAGCCTATGTCCTTCCCCGGGACTCAAACTATCTCCATACCAAATTTCATCCAAATCGTTTCAGCGGTTTAAGCGTGAATGAACACGGCTTCTCCGTCGCCGCACCCCATCAGGATTTGCGCCTCTATGAGGTTTCGCTGCAGCTACACTACTTTTAGCCGGGTTCCGTTGCATAACTGTGGAGGTGACAAATTCCGAAGAAGCATGATCGGAACTCCAACTTTCAGGGTTAATGTGTGTGCTGGGAGTCCTGAAGCGCTCATTGAGTTTAGGAACTTCATCGGGTATGTTGTGACGTTACCATCATCCAAGACGGTGTTAATAGAATTATTTACTGCCTGTTCACCTTTTTCGCCAATATCCGCGCATTAAATGCCGCTGCCTGTTCAATTTTCAGCGTGAGTATGGCTCTCTTACAAACCCAAGAGTTGTCACGTCACGTCACCTGGCTCAGGTCTCCGTATACGCTCCGACTGTGGTATTTAACGGCCGGAACGATCCTGCATAACGTCTCTGGTAATCGAACCAGGCCGTTGGTTTCCTCCAAGTCCTTCTTTTGTTGTATTATTAAATCAATTATGCAATTAAATTTGTTGATATCCGTATCTTCTAAACTTAGAGTTAATTTTGCAAAATGGTATTAATTTTAGCGCCGCCTGTTAGTTTCGCAGGGTACTCGATACTCGTAAGCTCCTAGCACATGTTTGAGAAAAGTTTGCACCTCCTTCCTCAGTAGCGCGATAAGATTCAGGTGCAAACTTAACTCAATCAAGTGTAGTGGCTACCCCCCCTTTTTAACCGACTTCCAAAAAAAGGAGGAGGTTCTCAATTCGACGGAATGTTTTTTTTAAGGGTTGAATTTTTATAGCCTATAACCTGGCCGGGGATTTTCTCGACAATTTGTAAAGTTTGCATCAAAATCTGTTGAGCCGTTTTCACGTGATGCGCGTACAAATAAACGACAAACAGATAAACAGACAAAAATTCTAAAAACTGTTGGAACGTGTTCTGTTATCCATTCTAAGTATCCCCAGCCAACTTTTTTTCGAATATCTTTCATGTACAGACTTTCGACCCTCTTCAGCTTTATTATACGTAAGTACCTATAGATAAATAATTGATTTCATTTGACTTGACCGGTTTTTCCCTTAACATCTGGGGCGGCAAAACTTATTGGCCCAGGTTCAGACCAAGAAAAAAGATAGACATGACATTACGAACACTCTTGTGAAGCCGTTTTTTTGGCATGGTTTTGACAACTCAGATAACTTCACACACATGATTTGTTTGTATTTGTATCGCGTGAAGTTGGCTTTGGCATGGTTTTTTGGGCCCCACTAGATTGTTCGTAATGTCACGTGTATCTTTTTTTCTTGGTCTGAGGGCTCAGGGCGCCAAATTTTTAAAATACGCCCCTGTATTAAATACGCTATTGATTTTACCGAGTTCTCTATCTCGATTATCCACCACACCTGAACTTTACCATAGCATAGGTACATTCTCCGTAATCAACCATTGGTCATAGACAAAAAGCGTGTCTTTAGCAATATCGCGTCATACTCATTGTTCAATGACTGGCGGCTATTTCCCATTTATTGTCAGACAAGCCCTCGTTCTGTTTCTCATGGACTGATTCAGCATAAATGAGATGTAGGATTGGTTTTTACAATTCGGAAGGAATTTGTATAATTTACTTAACTTAAATTAAGGGAGCACTTTTTAGGGTTCCGTGGCCAAAATGGCAAAATCGGAACCCTTATAGTTTCGTCATGTCCGTCCGTCCGTCAACTCAAAAACTATAATGTATATATTAATAAAATTTGGACCATAGGTGTCTTGTGTAAGCCGCTACTTAGTTTGATAGTTAAATAAAATATATATACATTTCTAGGAGGGGGCACTCCATACAATGTACCCGAAACTAAAAAAAAAATCCAGTAAATATCAATCTGTGGCACATATTTCGACAGTTCTTTAAAAACAGGTAAAAAAAATATATATTAAGTAAATATTTTCGGAAATATTCGCTCCGAAAGAAGCAAAAATTGTGCCTCCCCCCCCCCCTCTCAATTTTCTGAACGGTATGTTCAAAAGCTATGAAAAAAAATGACAAATATAAAACTTATCATGTTGAAAACAATTTTCGTTGGAAGCATATAAATACTACAAAACATAATAAACATGATCGGACATACTATTTTTAAGTTATTGCTGCTTGCCAAAAAACTGCGCTTCTCAGCAAAAGGACGTAAGTGCCCGGGAGATACGCTCTTTTGTTAGTGTTTTTGTTTCATATCGTATCTTTTTTCATCTGTAGTGCATTTGCACTACAGGCGAACAAAATACGATATACAAAAATGTACAGCAAAAGAGCGTATCTCCACGGCACTGTTTACGTCCTTTAGCTGAGACGCACAGTTTTCAAAAACGGCTTAACCGATTTTATTCAATATAGTTTTCATTCAAAGTACTTATATTCATATGATCATAAATTTTTCCATTATTTGTTGATCCGTGGTTGAAAAGTTTCAGGGGATGTTATTTTTTGGATTTCCGGAGCGGATATTTACAAAACTGCTGACTATCACAAAATAATGTTTGGAAAACCCAATTATTTTTAAAAAACCTATTCATCGACACCCCACACACTAGTGTTGGAACGAAAAAGAAAATCACCCCCACTTTAGGTGTACGAGAGGTACCCGAAAACAAGTTTTTTTATTTTATTTTTTATATTACCGTTTTGTCGGCGTGATACATGATACATACTCGTACCAAAGTTCAGCTTTTTAGTACTAATGATCACGGAACTAAGCCGCCGACGGACATACAGACGGACGGACGGACAGATGGACACCGAGGAACTGTAAGGGTTCCTAGTTGACTACGGAACCCTAAAATGTATCGCTATGTCATGTTGGTTCCAAGATACGTTTCAGTGTAGCGTGGGTCGTTTCATTGAGTTTCATTTGATTTCCGTGTCAATAAAGCTTTTCATTTGATTTACGTGTACTTAATAATGGGAACGGCTTTTTGTATGAAGATGGTCAGTCCTCTTGTTTCCATGGAAATACCGTCAATGTCCAGACATTTCTTTTGTATTATAATAGTATTGAAGTTAAATTTGTCTTGACCTGACGGAACCACTGCCGTGCTCCCAGATGCCTACATGAGATGTCTATTGTGTGCTGCCACTTAAAAACAACTAAATAGCTATTTTACGTGCGTCATGGTTCGTCATTAAATCAGTTCCGTCATTGTACTACAAGTAAGCTTGTTTTTCAAGATACTTGCAAGGATACCGCTTACTGAAACTCGTATACAGTATACACTTACATATACACGATGGAAACAAGTAGGTAACCCGACTGATTTTAACCACCGATTAATAGATTGCTTTGCTTTTCCGCGAAATAGTGACTTGATTAGATGTGACCATAAATTGTGATCACATGCGCATATTTTCATGCAGTTTCCACAAAAATATACGCATGCAAATACAACAAACCACCACCAGACAGTATTTTCCTCCTTTTGAGATTTATGCTGTCAGTTGGTTTTACATACATATAGATAGTATAAAGTTAATTCTATATTTCTATCACTCCATAAAATATATATACTCGTAAATCTGAATGGATTAATAAAAAATATTATTTAAGCCACAAATAAATCTATCGTTTCTCGTCGTATATATGAACTAACGTAGTGTTTATATTCTCTTTAGAACTGATACCTGCTAGTATACAATTCTCATTCAAATTCCAAACCTCTGTCGTCCAACACCAGTCAGATATCCCAGTCCTACATTTATAAACCTAATTAAAATCACAAAACGAACTCCCCTGAAATAAAATTGTGTCCGCGCTTGCCTTAAGTCGTGAGGGAACGACGACAGAAGACCCTCATCTTATTTCCATGAATGCAATATTTATCACTTTCAATTTTTAGCGAGCCGCGAATGAGAACTTAAGGTCACTGACGCAACGGTGGCGTGTGGGCACAGCGTTGGATCTGGGTCAGCTGACCTCAAGCAGATGTCACGGCATGTTTATAGTTTTAAAAACTTACGTATAGGTATTACTACTCGTAGAAAGTGCCCGAAACTTGGTCAGCGGAGAAAAAAAATTACAACCCTCTTTTTTTCTTAAACGTAATCGGATAATGGTATCCTAACATCCCTGGATGACCAGCTACCTGTGTAGGTACCAAAAATTATTGAAACCCATTTAGCCGTTTCGGCGTGATGAAAGCCACAACGACACATACAAAATGTGATTTTTTGTAATCGTAACATTAGTTTAAAAGATAGCTAAGATTTCTCATTGACTATCCATTTGTCAATTACAAATACATATTATATTTTCGTTCACTGTTTTCAACAGCAAAGTAAACATTTTTTAATATCACCTATTTATAATGATAAAACTATACACTTATTCATAAAGGAGCATACAGAGATCTTAATCTTGATTAAAATAAGATTTATTTAATATTTTCTATAGACGTACTTTTCCTTATGTCCGCTAGGTTTTTTTTTACCCTGTATTTATTATGTATAAAGAGAAGGAAAATGGCCACACTTGTCGTTTTAACAATACAGTTTAAAATTATACCCTACTTTACTATATAGGTCTAACGCATAACTGAGTCTGTTCCTGCGGTATGGGAGCGGTACACACAACACGTACGGACAAGTGAGGTATAATAATTTTTCATGTAAACAATTTACTGTGATTACCAAAGAACATTAAGCTCCTTTGATCGTGACGTTGCCACATATGTGGCCAAGTTTCGCTTACTGACAGAAATCAATGTGACAGATAATACTCCCTAAAACCATCATTTTTCGAAAAAAATATCGTTACCATTTTATTAAAAGGGATACTTTTCATATAGAAGCCAGATTGATTCAATTTTTAGGGTTCCGTAGCCAAAATGGCAAAAACGGAACCCTTATAGATTCGTCATGTCTGTCTGTCCATCCGTATGTCACAGGCATTTTACTCAAAAACTATAAGATGTATATTGATGAAACTTGGAGCATTAGGTGTCTTGTGTAAACCGCTACTTAGTTTGATAGTTAAATAAAAAATATATGTATTTCTGGGGGAGGGGGGGCACTCCATACATGAAACCGAAACTGAAAAAAAAAATTCTCAGCAAATTTTAAGGTTTCTAAGAAAAAAAAAATATTTAGTGAATATTTTCCGAAATATTCGCTCCGAAAGTAGCCAAAATTGTGTCTATTTTCTAAACGGTATGTTCAAAACATGTGAAATATTTTCAAATATAAAACTTAAATAATACTTCCAACGAAAATTGTTTTCAACATAATCGGACATACCGTTTTTAAGTTATTGCCAAAAAACAGCGCTTCTCAGCAAAAGGACGTAAGTGCCGGGGAGATACGCTCTTTTGTTAGTGTTTTTTTTCATATCGTATTTTTTTCATTTGTAGTGCATTTTTTTTGTATAAACGGCTGCGGAACCCTTCATGGGCGAGTCCGACTCGCACTTGGCCGCTTTTTTATGTACAAAAATCGACTAAACTAGATTTTGTTTTTTGCTTATTTGACTTGGTTCATATATAACATATTTTAGGTACTCCTAAAGGCTTCAGGAATGTGAGGTTAAAATCTTTCCGGTTGCTCGCGGGCACTGTTTATATATAACTATAATTTGACGACCGGTTTGGCTCAGTGGGAGTAACGTTGCCTGCGAAGCTGAGGTCCTGGGTTCAAATCCCGGTAAGGGCAATATTTGTGTGATGAGCATGAATATTTGTTCCTGAGTCTTGGGTGTTTTCTATGTATATAAGTAATATATCTATTAAATATATCGTCGTCTAGTACCCATAACACAAGCCTTATTGAGCTTACCATGGGACTAGTTCGATTTGTGTAAAAATTGTCCTGTAATATTTATTTATTTTATTTATTTATTTATTTATATAACCATATCAAAACCATAAGATTTGCCTTTTGCACCACTAAGTAAACTTCATTCGCGTCGCGGCTGTAGCGATGGCGAAATCATAATGAAAGTGTTGTAACGATCTTCCAATGTCATGTTTTCTATTAACCTTGCGCAGCGAGACCCGCAACTTTGTTTGCGGACGAGAAAAGTCATAACCGACTTTTTAGGTTTACTTAGCCAAAATGGCAAAAAATGTTTCAGCAAATATCAATGTGTGGCACATCATTCGACAGATCTTCCAAAAACACTTGAGGTTTCTGAAAAAAAAAATGATTTAGTGAATATTTTTGAAAATATTCGCACCGAAAGTAGCAAAAATTGTGTCCCCTCCCCCTCTATTTTCTAAACGGTATGTTCAAAATATATGAAAAAAATTACAAATATGAAGCTTAATAAATACTTCCGACGAAAATTGTTTTAACATGATTGTACATACCGTGTTAGTTATTGCCATAAAACTCCGCTTCTCAGCAAGAGGACTTAAGTGCCGGGGAAATACGCGTTTTATTTTTCATATCGTATTTTTTTCATCTGTAGTGCATTTTTTTGTATAAACGGCTGCGGAACCCTACATTGAGCATGGTCCGACATGCTCTTGGCCGGTTTTTTTTACTTCCTTCAGGGTAGCCCGGTAAATAGTATCCTATTTAACCATCCTCGAATCCGACTATCAAGCTATCCTTGTTCCAAAAATGGTTGAAATTTCGCCCAGCCGTTTTTACACGATGATGCCGCAAAGATATGAATATGATGCAAACAAAATTACAATAAAAACCGGCCAAGTGCGAGTCAAAGGGATCTGCTAACACTGGATTTTCATAGATACGGCCGTTTATAGCTTATATTTTGTAGGAAACCCTCGGTGCTCGAGTCCGACTCGCACTTGGCTGCTTTTATAAATCATTAAAACGTGGTCCAGTGAGCCTTTCCATGCATAGGGCAGGGCCGGCCCAAGGTGTTCCGGTCTGGTAAAAGCAATCGCGGCGAAGGCTACTATGTTCGTGAATCGAGAGTCAACACCTGCGGGTTTTAAGAGGCTACCCGGAAAATTTTGGTAAATTTTACTGTTTTAAAGTGATATAAAATCTCCTCTTGCTGAAAACCACGTAAAAAATATATTTATATTGTAGCTTGGTATTTGGCCTATATTTTTTTCAACTGGAATGTTATAATACCCATTAAATCAAGAGAAGAAAAAGATTCGTAAAGTCCTTTTTAACCGACTTCCAAAAAAGGAGGAGGTTCTCAATTGGTCCGTTTTTTTTTATGGATGTATACCGATTACTCGAAGACTATTTCACCGATTTCAATTATTATTTTTGGTTTTATGGGAGGTACTTCCAAGTTGGTCCCATATAATTTTGGTGAAGATCTGATGGTGGAATTCATGAGGAATTGAAGGAACTCCTCAAATATTGTAAGCTAAGCTTTTAACTGTGCCCTGCATGTACATATATGAGGTTTGTTTATTTGTGAAATTGCATCCAGAGCTATATAAAAGGAATAAGGACATATGTAAATTTAATACTAGATACCCAAATCGTCTCGTTATTCCTGCTATAAAAACGAAACTATATGGAAAAAGTACCTATTGCATGTCAATCAGTATTTTTAATCGCTTGCACGATGACATTAAAGAATTGCCACTAAAGATATTTAAAAGCAAGCTGAAAAATTGGTTAATAGAACAATGTTTTTATTGTATTGACGAATACTTCAATTATTTTAAAGACTGACTGATTATTTATTACATTTGAGTTAGTTCCAATTAATTATTAGTCGCGATAGATCTGACATCTAATATTTATATCTTGACATTAAATACATATATATTGACCTGGAAATTTAGATTAGATATTGGTAGAATATAGACCTGGCTATTTATATTTATAAGCATGACATTGAATTTATATTGATTATGTGGAAGCTCTAACTGCATTTCTTGTATTTTAGTTAATTGAAAGTATTGATATTGAAACTTTAAATCTCGATTATAAATGTATACCGTAGACATTTAAGTTATTTAGAATAATGGTGTTGACATTGTTATAATTACCTACTTATTTTTACTGCAACCGATATTGCAATTGGCGGTTACAGTAACCATCTTACTGTATTTCGTGTTTTGCGTGCCAGCTGCTGGTGAAATGTGCGTGTTTATTACTATATATTTGCAATGTATCATCTGTTGTACCACATTTCAAGCAAATAAAGATATTATTATTATTATTATTATTGTAAGAATACATATGGCGATTTTGGTATTATAAGAAACATAAGCATTTGCATTCAGAAAGTGTAAATTGGTGAAGTGGAACTGATGAAGAAGACCACAGAATGCCATCGGGACTCCTCAATGATAAATGATTTACGGGTGGCGATAAGATATCTTGATTAATTTAGATAAGCAACTTCATAATCAAAAACGGCTAGGCTACATTATTTTATTAAAGAGATCCGGTGCCTACATTCCGGCTCCAACAATTACGTGTACAATTCTCATCAGGACCATTTCAAGTTGCGTCTGTGAAGTGGCTTAGATATTTTAATCGTGATTATCTCGTCGCCACCCGTAAATCTTATCGGTGAGGAGTTTCAGTGACCTTCTGTTCTTCGTCAATAGTTCCATATCACCAATTACACTTTCCGCATGCAAATGCAGCGCATGCTTAATATTATAAAAAATATATACAACCGAACTGAGAATCACCTCTTTTTTGGGAGTCGGTTAAAGAGTAAACACTATTTGATATTTCTACGTTTCTTTAATACAGTAAATATGAAAAATAAACGGATTGCATCTTCTATTAGGCTTTAGTGTCTACAGTGACCTAGGATTCAAATTGGTTGACGGGCCATTACCCGCGCTAAACATATAGCTGACCCTAGTATCCCTTTCTTCCACACGTGTCCGATTCTATAGCCGACTTGCATTGCAGTCCGCTCGTGACTTTGTCCTTTTTCGAGCCTCCACACGGTGATAATGATAGCTAATCTGACCAGATCAGCCGAAATTTCCGATTGTGTGGTAATCAAAATTTAAATTTAAGTAGCACGCGTCGCTGCATTCGGGCTTGTTTTAGTATAGTAGGTATGTCATTATTGTTATTGGTTAATACCTAATCCAGGACCTCCCCTCTTACAAGTGACGTATCAGATACGAAATAGCTCGATAGGTTATTCGTAAACTTTACCTCAGTAAAAACAAGTCCAGCTCGACTCTGGTCGTACTAATTGCACATTGTATGCTAGAATTGCTAGATGCCTGATTACGAGAATAATTGCCAAAGAAACAATAAAGGTCTGAGTCACGCATGCAATCATGCGGCCTTCAAGGATGGATACACTAAGATTTAAGTGATTCCAGTAGCTAGTATCATACGTACATACGTATCATACATATATACATCATGCATCTTTCCCATAGGGATAGGCAGTACGCCAAGTAGGCGCAAACCCACTTTTTAACGGCCGAAATAAGAAAATGCTCGTTCCTCCATACACTTGTCTGAGTTGTCGGTCGTGTGACGTCACGCGATACGCTCGATTTGCATGGATTTATTTAACGTCCAGCCGTTATGTCGTTATGTCGTATAGTGTCGAATTTTCAACATGCATACAGCATGCCTGAAGCAATTAATTAAGCCAAATTAGGTATTTGAACCCGGAGTCGCTAACTTAAATATAAAATAGTTGCCATTTACGTTAATGCTTAATCTATCATGCAGGTGATAAAGGTGGAACCTATAGCAGAGTACAACGAGTAAGCTCACTGCAAACAAAGGTATATCGGGCGGCTTTTATGTTTGCGTGCGGGTACGCACGCGCTCTCGCTTACGCGTGTGCGTTAAAATAAGGTGGAATTAAGGAGGCGTTAGACGGGCTGCGCTAGCCAGTGCCGCCGCCAGCGCCGCCGGTACGTTTTTTCGTTCGCTCACTCACAGCTTCGCGCCGCGAATGCGTTTGTGTATCTACAGTTTTTGTTTATATAGTTGTAAATAGTGTAATGTTGTAAATAAATAATAACTAATTTAAAGTGTGTATTAGATTTACAAGGACAAGGACCTGAAAATAATAATAGTGAATAATGGCAAAAAACAGAACAATACTGCTTCTATGTAGGCAGTCTTCTATGTTCTCTTTTCTGTTTTTGTCTGCCTCAACAGTTCATCAAATCCAGCAATATCGTTATTCCTGTTACCATCACAAGGGGAACGGTAAGAAATATTAATTAATGATAAAACGAGACGAATTTCAAGTTAATAATATCCAGCTTTTGAAAAAGATCACATGCATTTTAAAACTGGTTTTTAATTTTTTAACTATCTGAAAGAAATAGAATTCTTGCTTCCTTGTCCATGCTTTCGTAAAATTTATTTGCAAAAGCGATTTATTAGAATAAGGATCTATTTTACTTTGACAACGAATAACAAGGCCTTCCGAACCTCTCGTAATCAAAGAAATTATTTTTCTGTGTGTAATTTGTAACTTATTGTATCCATACTATCCATACTAATATTATAAATGCGAAAGTGTGTCTGTCTGTTTGTCCGTTACCTCTTACCGCTTAAACCGCTGAACCGATTTGAATTAAATTTGGTGTGGAGAAAGTTTGAGTCCAGGGGAAGGAAATAGGCTACTTTTATCCCGGAAAAATACTTTTATCCGCGATGAAGGAATTTAAGGCGGACGAAGTTGCGGGCAGAAGCTAGTAGTATTATAATGTAAACATGAGTAGTACAGGAAATTACATACTCTTTGAGTAGTACCGTACAGTCGCCAGTGTTGCCACAGCAGCAAATATATCGAAGCGAACAAGGTGCTCGCAAATATTCTTACACGACTCTATTGTCAAGGCGTTAGAGTGCATGTTGAAGAAAGAAGATATATTTGATCGCGACTATAAATAGTGGTAGCATTTAATTATTACCTAATTTGCGAGATAAATAGTACGAAACAATTCGTCGAATTTATAAGGAATATTTTTTCATAATAATAATATTGCGGTGCCGAATCTTGTTTGTCTAGACAGAGACATACAAGATAATTTTACGCTATGCTTTCATTCTAAAATTATTTTCCAATAATAGATCTAAAAAATTGTCTTCGACAACCCTAGGCGTCCGCACCGGAGTAGGCAATTAAGTCTCCTAAAGGGTCGGAGTTTACATACTTCTCCTATTTTACTATGCCTATAGGTACCTATGCTATTTAGCTGCTTAGGATTGGGATAAATTTGAATACCAAAAATATGCTTTTAATGACATACTAGCCCCGATGAGTTTTCGACTAGTCAGAGCAGTTTTTTAGATACCATATAAAAGTTCCATTTCGCACGAAAATATTTCACACTAAATAAAAAATAGGTAAGGACACCACTATTTTCGGTTACGAATTCACCAGGCGTAAAAAGGGCCATTACTAGATAAAGCGACACGGTCGGCATAGCTATATCTACCTATGCTGACAGTTCTGCTTCGAGCGAATAGCGTGCATAGAGTTTTTGACCAAGTTAGGCAGTTTTTCTGTGCCTATATGGAGCCATGGTCGTTCAGGGCTTCAGGGTAGGCAGTTTCTCTGAGCCTGTATGGAGGCATGGTCGTTCAGGGCTTCAGGGTAGGCAGTTTCTCTATGCTTGTATGGAGCCATGGTCGTTCAGGGCTTTAGAGTAGGCAGTTTCTCTGTGCCTGTATGGAGCCATGGTCGCTCAGGGCTTTAGAGTAGGCAGTTTCTCTGTACCTGTATGGAGCCATGGTCGTTCAGGGCTTCAGGGTAGACAGTTTCTCTATGCCTGTATGGAGCCATGGTCCTCAGGGCTTCAGGGTAGGCAGTTTCTCTGTGTCTGTATGGAGCCATGGTCGTTCAGGGCTTCAGAGTAGGCAGTTTTTCTGTGCCTGTATGGAGCCATAGACGTTCAGGGCTTCAGGGTAGGCAGTTTCTCTGTGCTTGTATGGAACCATGGTCGTTCAGGGCTTCAGAGTAGGCAGTTTCTCTGTGCCTGTATGGAGCCATGGTCGTTCAGGGCTTCAGAGTAAGCAGTTTCTCTGTGCCTAATATGAAGTCATGGTCTTTTAGGACAGGCAGTGTCTTTGTGCCTATATGGACCGCACTGCTTCAAGCCCATGAGTGAAAAATTGCAACAGGACCTGCTTGGCTGACCGCCATTTGACTTGGACAATAGTTATTAAAGCCCTTATTTCTACAATAAAAGCCTTATAGAATTGCTATTAAACAATGAAAATAAACTACATTAAACATTACTATTTGTTCCTATTACTATACCTATTGATCTAAGCATGTAATAATTATCAAAATAAAAAATGGCATAGTTGTTTAGTACTGGAACTCTTCAGCATTGGGGCTAGTATAGGCTGATTTTTCTTTTCTTTGCATATTTTGTTAAACAAATGGTAAAGCGTTGCACATGTTTGTTCATAGTAAAAACGGAACAAACACTGCGACTTTAGTTAGACTAGAAGTAGTATTAAATAAAGTATATGGTTTTAACTTATCTACACCAGAATTACCACAGAGCCCAATTTGGTTGAACCGCACCTTATCTTAAAACGACTTCAACATTTTTGGGCACAAACCTAAGTCAATAAGTACTTAAAGTATTTAAACACCTAAATAACTCCAAGTGCCCTTTAGCTCTGGCTATACAAACATCAAATACTGTACGGTAATGTCTAAGGCACACGGCTAAAGTGGGTCGAAATTCGTTTACGTAGGTCAGCGGTATCTGATAGGCCTTGGAAAGTAACTGTGGAAGGTCTCAGGTAAGGTTAACAACATTTATATGATATTGGTTATTGAATTACCTACTCATTATAAAGGTTTGGTTTAACAAAGTTTCGAATTGTATACTGTGTCCGAGGGGCGTCGTGGTCGAATGCTCGCGATCCTATGGCGCCCCCCATGAGGCTGTGAGGAGAGACGCCGGTGTGGTTTTAGTGGGTAGCCCTTCCATCTGAGAGGCGAGTCCCACATAACCCCCCATCATGGCTTCCCTAAACCGAGGGGATATGCGTAACGCATTTCCACACAATCAAAAAAAACAAAATGCACTACAGATGAAAAAACCGGCCAAGAGCATGTCGGACATGCTCGGTGTAGGGATCCCCACAGCCGTTCATACGAAAAAATGCACACTAGAAAAGGTGAAATAAATGCGATATGAAAAAGTGCACTAGCAAAAGAGCGTATTCCCACGGCACTTAAGTCCTTTTGTTGAGAAGCGCCGTTATTTGGCAATAACTCAAAAACGGTATATATATAGGAAATGCAATACCGGGATCCCGCATCCAATATGCGGGACTAATCTCGTTCGTAAATTGAGCGGGATTCCGCGGGATTTGTGGGATTGAGGAGCGACGTAGCTCATACGTGTTACTCGTTGTGCGGGCATGCGCCAATTAGCGTAATATCTTTACGTTGGTAGAGGAGTAGTGCGGTGTGGTGAGGGGACATGCGCTGAGGGCGCGAGAGAGAGTTTCACCCGAATTTATGTATTTTTTTGCCAGTTTTAACCTGCAATTAATATATATAAGGTAAATATCTCCAGTTTGCCTATGACTCTTTAATGTCTATTGTTCCCAGCAGCGTTGAACCCGAAAGAGCTTTTTCTGCTGCTGGCTACCTAATTGGCAAGGCCGTTTGGCTCATTATACAATTAATACTTTAACTTTTTTGCGCAGTTATTTCCAAAATAATGTCTGAATTGTCTGAGTCTGAATTGTCTTATTCTATTATAATTTGTAATTTGTTTGTTATAATACCGTTTATGCCTAATGTTGGTTCTTTAAGATGTTTAACAAAGAATTTAATTAAATATTGTTCAATTTCAGTAAAAAAACTTTCATATTAATGATATATTCGTAAAATCTTACACTGTCTTGCGGGATCCCGCGAATACCGGGATCCCGCGAGACTAAGAACTGACAGTCCCGCCGAATACCGGGATTAAATTCCTCGTGCGGGATTGCATTCCCTAGGTATATATGTTGGAAAAAATAGTTTCGTCATGTCCGTCGGTCCGTATGTCACAAGCATTTTACTCAAAAACGACTATACTAGATGTATATTGATTAAATTTGGAAGATAGGCGTCTTGTATAAGCTGCTACCTACTTAGTTTGATAGTTAAATACCTATGTAATAATAAAATATATTTCTAGGGGGCACCGAAACTGAGAAAAAAAAATTCAGCAAATATCAATGTGTGGGACATATTTTAACAGTACTTTAAAAAGACTGAGGTTTCTAAAAGAAAAATTTGATTTAGTGAATATTTTCGGAATATCGCTCCGAAAGTAGCATAAATTCCCCCCCTTTATCCTAAACCTTATGTCGAAAAAATATGAAAATTATTTGAAATCTTAATAAATACTTTCAACGAAAATTGTTTTCAATATGCTCGGTGAATCCACTTGAATCATACAATACACCCTGCCTGCAATGATACATTCTACCTATAGTAAGTATCATAAAGTTAATTAAACAAAAAAATAAAACCGACTCCAAAAAAACTAAAAAGTAAAAAATAACGCCATAATTCAGTTTCTTCAAATTACTTACAAGTAACCGTTTGTATACTCAATCTATACAGTATATACAATTAATCTTATTTTGGCGTCGGTGCCATATAAAGAATGTATAAAATATTGAAAATTGACGATTTTAGTAAGTTGTGACACGATGGCACCGACTCCAAAATAACATTAATTGTATATACTGTGTACATTGAGTATACAAACGGTTACTTGTAAGTAATTTGAAGAAACTGAATTATGGCGTTATTTTTTACTTTTTAGTTTTTTTGGAGTCTGTTTTATTTTTTTGTTTAAAGGTTTATTTATTTTACACTTTTTAGTTAATCGTTACTTAAGTGTATCTCGTGAAGATTCGAACAAGCCCAAACACGGCTAGGATACATTACTTTATTACATAGATCAGGTGCCTACCTTCCGGCTCCATCATCAAATCAATTCGATAGTACCATTCTCAGCAGGAACATTTAAATTTGTGACTATGACGTTGCTTAGCTAAATTAATCAAGATATTTTGTCGCCACCCGTAAATCATTTATCATTGAGGAGTTCCGATGGCATTCTGTGGTCTCCTGCATCAGTTTCACTTCACCAATTTACACTTTCTGAATGCAGATGCTTATTATGTTTCTTATAATACCAAAATCGCTATATCTATGCCTACAATATTTGAGGAGTTCCTTCAATTCCTCATGGATTCCATCATCTGATCTTCACCAAAATTAAATGGGACCAACTAGAAAGTACCTTCTATAAAACCAAAAAAAAAATTTGAAATCGGTCAAATAGTCTTTGAGTAATCGGTGAACATCCATAAAAAAAAAATCCGTCGAATTGAGAACCTCTTCCTTTTTTTGGAAGTCTGTTAAAAAATTAAATGTCTGTACATTGAAGATACCTTCAAAAAATGATTGTATCAGACTATTTGGAAGTCATTTAATAGATTTTTATGTGTCATTGTAGCTTCATCACGCCAAATCCGCAAAACAGATTTCAAGTATTTTTGGTACAGAGGTAGTTGGATAATCAAAACAAACATACAAAGTGACCGTCGTTATTACGATACACCGACCACAGTACGTATTACTTATTTTTTCGAAACTTTGCTTCGATGTACAGACATTTAAATTTTCCAACTTTATAATAGTAATAGAAGTGCTACAGACCGGCCGGCCGTTCCTTACATTACATTATAGTACGACTATTAATGACTTCAAGATACCTATCATCAGCGCAAATGCACTTGGTAATGAGGTATCTCTGAAGACTACATTAATCATTAGGAAGCACTAGCCTAAGTTCAGATTTGCTTAGAATACCAATTATTACCTACTACGTGTTTTTCAACCTTTTTCATCAGGCGACCGCTTTCAATGGAAAAATATTTCGCGATCGCGACCCTCTTATCTGTGCCTATTCAATCATCAAGAAAATCATAACCCATTCTATATTTTATTCAGCGTAGTCGGATAAAAAGTATCCTGAACCCATCTGTGGATGCCCAGATACCCGTGCACCGAAAATTGTTGAAATCTGTTTAGCCGTTTTGGGGTAATGAAGCCACGACACATAAAAAAGTCGATTCAGAGCGAATTGAAAATTTAGAATGGGTGTTGATTTTTTTTCTTCGCTGATGAAGTTGCGGGGCACCTTCTAGTCTGTAAATAAATTGATCTTGAATGTTTTGACAAAAGATCATCGACTTAGTCAGGTCACAATGTGAATTTTAAATTTCGATTGCTTAAAAAAAAAACAAAAGAGGTACTTAATTGTACTTGGACAAGACAATGCCTGAAACAAGCCAAACTTACAATAACACCTGCTTTGTATTACACCGGCAGGTTAACGTTTTCTTCAATAGCATTCAAATGTGAGTAGGTATATGGGGTCAAACTCAATGTGTCTTTTGACCACGAAGTTCCCAGTTGTAAAAATTACCTACATTATGACATTGAGGATACTTTTAATAAAATAAGTGAAACGGACTACTTGAATGAGTCGATTTTTTAATCTTTTTGTATGTTTGTATGTACGTATCTGTGTCTTTGCGGCTTCATCATACACTTTAGGTACCTACAGTAAAAACTATTTTTTCTACTCTTAGAATAAGAACTCCGCAAATCATACTAAAAAGGCATGGGTACTTTTTAGATTGGAACATCACTCTCTATACTCTATGGATTATATTATATGCCACTGAACTATAATGAAATATAATATAACTCCGCGCGGAACTATAATGAATTTCAAAAAAGAACGCAGCGTTTTTACAATTATTTTTTTAGCTGTGTTTCATTTGTTGCAGTTTATGTGTTACTCGTATAAAAAATATTGTATAAAATAGTTAGTATATAATTACCTTTTTTGTTTTGGTTGGTATTTGTAATATTTTTGGTTGCAACCTATTCGGAAAAGGTTTAACTGGCTTCGGCAATATCCACAGGGTCCGATAGTCTGTAGCAGCGTAACAAATGGCTTGCAAAAGAAGTTCCACTCTGATTGTGAAGTGCATTGCGTTGGTGCAGCCATCTTGCCGGATGAACTAATCGCTCGCTCACTATTTAGCAGACATCAGACAATTAAGCGTCGAATGCAAAAATCAATATGAAAGGAACGCAAAATTTTAATGGTAAAGAAATATTATCGGGATCTTATGTTTAAAAAACCGGCAAAAAGCATGTGGGACTATGGTCAGTGTAGGATTCCGTAGCCATTAAGTCCCTAGGTACTACCACTACGAAGATACATCGCAGTTGAAAATACGATGTGAGAAAGTGCACCAGCAAAAGAGCGTATCTCCACGGAACTTACGTCCTTTTGCTGAGAAGCGCAGTTTTTCGGCAATAACTCAAAAATGGTATATCCGAGCCATTCAAGTCTTGATTGTATTTAGTACCGACTTCAAACTAAACAAGAAATTCATTATATCGTTGATGTTTGGTAACTAAATTGTTGACTTTACACACTCTTCTAATAGTTATTTTGACAATTAAAAACGATTTGACATTTGTATGAATATGTATGAGTTAACGATACACGTTTTTCCATTAAGTATTATATTTTACGAACGCAAACGATGTCAAAGTTCAACGTAGGTAACAGAGGCGTGGGTGGCGTCAGGAAAATTTCAAGGGAAGCCAAAGCGTATTCATTTACTCATATTTAAAGAAAAAGGTGATTATAAGCCTTTCCTTGGGCAACCCGGTGGGAATCGGCTCATATGAACGCCACGCCGCTATAGGTAGGTACATTACGTACACGTTTTACATACCTAGGTACTAGGTACAATACAACTTAGATAAGTACGTCTATGTAAATTATTGTCCATTGATTAGCACCTCCGCAGTCTTTATGCCTTGCGCACTGCGTCCCACCCCAACTCTAAGTGGATGGCGATATGGTAGCATTCCCGTTAGTGGGTTTGCGCTCCCCCCACTGAATCCGATTACTGTTAGCAGGCCTAGCCGAAGCTAAACCTATCCGGTTTGAAGTCAGGTTCTAAAAACCGGCCAAGAGCATGTCGGATCATGCTCAGTGTAGGGTTCCGCAGCCGTTCATACAAAAAAATGCACATAACAGGTGAAATAAATGCTATATGTAAAAGTGCTCTAGCAAAAAGAGCGTATCTCCACGGCACTTACGTCCTTTTGTTGAGTAGTGCCTTTTTCGGCAATAAATCAAAAACGGCGTAACCGATCATATTAAAACTATTTTTTGCTGAAAGTATTTAAGTTATATTTTATTTTTCGGACATAAAGCTTAGAAAATAGAAGGAGGGGGATACGATAGTTTCGGAGCGATCATTTCCGAAAATATTCAATTTTTAAAAATAACAATAGAAAACTCGAAATGTTTTTAAAGGAACTGTCGAAATATGTGCCACACATTGATATTTGCTGTTTTTTTAACTTTTGTTTGGATGTATGGAGTGCTCCCCCTCGAAATATACTTTTTTTTTATATAACTATCAAACCAATTAGCACTTTATACAAAACACCTACTCCCACTCTAAACTTCATACTTTACTACGTACTTTTTGAGTAAAATGCCTGACATACGGACGGATGGATGGACATGACGGAAATATAACCCTAAAAAAGGTATTTGCGTGATTTTTCTGTCACATATAAACTTATTCCTAGCTCTTATTATAAGATACTGTACCTAAGCATAATGGTTTCTGATCTTTGCTTCAGTAGCGCAAGAGCCAAGAGTATTGCGTGTTCTTCGAAATCATTAATTATCGGCCTTATTTAACATTTTATTAAACACTAAATCATCACTAATAAATTTGTCGATTTAAAAAAAAACATGCACACGTTCTACTCACGATTAGTTGACTTTTCGATTTTTTTAGTCTCGAATTATTTGAAAGTTCAGTTCAATAAATTCGTAAATGCTCAAAAATTGACGGCAATGACGGAGTTTTGAGAAAACAAACATAAAACAAATAAAATACAACTGAATTGAGAACCACCTCCTTTTTTGGGAGTCGGTTAAAAAAGAAAAACTTTACTGTGCTTAAAAAAATAACCATGACTGATAACTGCTTACCAGCTACTTACCACATAGGTACTCGTACCTATACTGAATAATTTCCTCAATCATGTCATTAGTACGGAGTAGAAAACTAACCATAAAAGCCATTAAAGGTATCATTAAGAATTCTAAAGGATAATATCTAAGTAGTTATATAACACGTTCACAGTCCCCATACAAAATGTTTCGATTTCTTGGTACGTCCATGCTCTACGTATGGGTCACGGTCTATAGTGACCCATTTGTGGGGCACGGACATAATGCATAATTTTTCGTTATAAAACCTAATGTCAAAAAAGCTTAGCACACATTTTTCAAGATTCCGTTTTGCAATATAACGTGTAAGTATACTGTAGAAACAAACAGTTTATTTTATAAGTTGCTTCTTAAAGGACTTAATGACAATAATTACTTATACTTGTCTGAATATAGAGAGCACCATAAACAGCAGAATTGCGACATTGGATTTTATAAAAGAATGCACACGTTAAATTAAGTACCTTTGCCTTCGTTATCCTTAGAATCCAGTTCACACACAAATTAAAATAATTTGGACAATCTTGCTGTAGATGGTCATTTTGTTAATCGAAAACAATTTAAAAAATCACAACACCCACAAATCAGATCACTGGGAAACTTTTTTCAATTTAGCGCTACGTTAAATTCGAATTTCGAATAAGTTTACCCGCGCATGAGCGTTCGGTTACGCGGCGGCAGAACGAATGCACGCCAGTTTGTTATGACAGCAGCGCCACACCGTGCACCGTTTACGTAAAACCTTGATTTTTATTTAGGACTCAACTGCATTCTTAAGATTTAAGGACAGTTGTTAGGCATGTTGTAATTTAATATAAAGTAAGCCTCTCTGACCACACAAATTAAAAACAATACTTCATTTTTATCAGTTCCGCCCACAATACTAAATATTGATTTCCAACGTAACACGCACAGCCCCAACGTATTTGAAAATAAATTTTCAGAAGGGAATGTGAGTGCTGCTGCTCGGCTCCTTTTTTCCCACGATGACTTGGCTGCGCACTCTGCGGAGACTTACGCCGCCTTAAGGGAGAATCACCCGCTCCTTCCTTCCTCCGCAAGTCTGCCAGATCCTCCTACCCGTGACGATCCCACTGTCTAAGTATCTGAGGATGCAGTTAAGGCGGCTATAGCATCTTTCCCTCCGCGGGTGGGCTTGACGGGCTATCCCCTCAGCACCTAAAGGACTTAACATCCACGTCGCTGGGTGATCGGGCGACGGCTCTCGTTAAAGAGCTTACTGGTCTAATAAACTTAATGCTTTCAGGCCGTGTGAACAGTGGGATTGTACCAGCATGTATGGGGCTAATCTGGTAGCTTTGGCCAAAAAGGATGGCGGTATCCGTCCGATCGCAGTTGGCTGCACTTTCAGGCGCTTGGCTTCGAAACTCTGCTGCCGCAAATTTCACGAAAAACTATCTAACACATTCAAGCCCCGGCAGCTGGGCTTCGGAGTTAAAAGTGGTTGTGAGGCAGCGGTTCACGCCGCACGCACCTTTCTCTCTCGTCCGAATTATGAAGTATTCCTAAAAATTGACGTAAGAAACGCATTTAATTCGGTTGACCGCGGTGCTCTCTTAGCTGAAGCCAAAAAAGAGTTGCCTGAGCTCTACTCCTATTTATGGCAATGCTATGGAGCACCGTCAAAATTACTTTTTCGGAATAAAATTATAGCATCGAGCATGGGTTGTCAATAGGGGGACCCGCTCGGGCCTGCAATATTCATTTCAAGCCTTAATTCTAAATTCAACCTCTGGTACCTTGATGACGGCTCCCTTGGTGACGACGCCGAAACTGTCTTACAGGATCTGAATCTACTAATGGTAAATTTCTCAAAAATAGGCCTTTCATTAAACTTCACAAAGTGTGAAATTTATATTCCAAGTCACGTGTCACAGGATCGTAAAATTTTAACGAAGTTTAATGAAATTTTACCAAATATATCTGTCCAATCATCTTCTTTACTTACACTTCTAGGTTCTCCAATTTTTGACGATGCTATCCACCCCGTTTTTAAATGTAAACTTGATCTTTTTAACGACACATCCGATCTTCTTTATAAAATTTACCCACACATGGCTCTATTCATTATTCGTTTCTGCTTATTCAGCCCTAAATTCTTATATCTTCTCCACAGCTGCCCGATTTGGAAGTTTCCGACCATATTATCATCCATCGATAATTCAATTCAATTAACTCTGTCTAAAATTTTAAATGTAAATTTTGATGCAAGGTCTTGGACCCAAGCGGTTCTTCCCATCAGATTAGGTGGTCTGGGGATTCGCTCCACGAGTAGCGTGGCGCTACCAGCGTTTTTGTCCCCCTCCTACGGTTCACTATCTCTTGTCAATTTAATTCTAAACCAATCTAGGTTTCTTGACGACGAGGTAGTGTATCTTAGGCCAGAGAAGCCTAGTGCCGCGCTTGCCCCGGAGAGGATACCCCAACCACAAAACATATACAAAGAGCCTGGGACTCCCCATGTCTTAAGGCAACCCATGTTCAACTCTTTCAGACCAGTTCGGCCGATTCAGATCGTGCTCGCCTCCTGGTCGTATCCACGGCCGAGTCGGGTCATTGGTTGCGTGCACTGCCTTCAAAGCAGATAGGCACGGTTTTGGACCCAAGTTGCTTAAGAATAGCGATATGCTTGCGGCTTGGATCTGAAATGTGTGTCTCCCATACGTGCACCTGCGGCAAGAACGTCGATCGGTTGGGTCGACATGGCCTTTCTTGCACAAAGAGCGCCGGCCGCTTATACCGCCACGGCACCATTAACAATTGAATTCGCCGTTCGCTTGCCACCGCCTCTGTGCCTGCGGTCCTTGAACCCTCAGGTATGGCGAGAGACGATGGCAAGCGCCCCGACGGAGCAACGCTGGTGCCATGGAAGCTGGGCAGGGTGCTGGTGTGGGACGCGACGTGCGTCGACACTTTCGCACAGTCCCACATCCAGACGACCCGCTCAAAGGCCGGCGCTGCAGCTGACCAGGCCCAAATGATTAAGCGCCGCAAATATTCGACCTTATTAAACAACTACGAGTTTGCGGCGCTTGCAGTCGAGACATTGGGCCCATGGTCAGCTGACATGTGTATGTTCGTTAAGGCCTTGTCGAAACAACTCATTAACGCATCGGGAGACCCCAGGACTTGCGCTTACCTCTGCCAGAGAATCTCTCTGGCAATACAAAGAGGTAACGCTAGATGGTGTATTCTTTCTATAATCTTTTTCATCTTATAAGTTTAGTTTAAGGTTTATATATACTTTTTATTTTCTTTTATTTTGTCTGTAATGTAAAATATTTATTGTAAAACATTCTTAGTCATTTACTGATACTTGTATATAGTATAGGTACTCTTAATTGTATAATATTATTCATTTGAATTAATAATTAACCTTTAGGAAGAAATAAATATAAATATAAACTTGTCAATATTATGTACCTCGTATATTATGAAAATCTATGTTAATTTGTGGGCAAAAATAAAGATTTTAGATATAGTATTATTACTAGAAGGGCCGCAACTTCGTTCGTGGTGGAGGATAATATGTCATCGTCCCCTCTCGTTTTTGCCAGCGTGGTATGGGTAAAAAGTATCCTATAACCATCTATGGATGTACCAAAAATAGTTGAAATCTGTTTAGCCGATTTGGCGTAATGAAGCCACAGCGATACATATGAACAAAAACAAAAAACCTTTAAGCAAAACCGGCAACGTGCTTTGACTCCTCGTTACTATCAGGTGATCCGTGCCGGCCAAGAGCATGTCGGACCATGCTCAGTGTAGGGTTCCGCAGCCGTTCATACAAAAAAATGCACTACAGATGAACAAAATACGATATGGAAAAGTGTACTACCAAAAGAGCGTATCTCCACGGTACTTGCGTTCTTTCGCTGAGAAGCTTTAGAAGCGCAGTTTTTTGGCAATAACTCAAAAATGGCTCGACCGATTTTATTCAATATAGTTTTCATTGAAAGTACGTGTAGTATAATGCCTCATTTTCTTGAATTTTTTCATAATTTTTTGACCCGTGGTTGAAAAGTTAGAGGGGTGACGCAATTTTTTGGATTTCCGGAGCAAATGTTTACAAAATTGCTGACTTTATCAAAAAATAATGTTTGAAGAACCCTATTATTTTTAAAAGACCTATTCAAAGACACTCCACACACTAGTGATGGGACGAAAAAAAAAATCACCCTCACTTTAGAGGTACCCGAAAAAAGTTTTTTTTTTTTTTTTTTGGGTAAACAAGAATGCTGCTTTCCTGGACTATGCCAAGAATTATTCAAAAATGTTTAAGAAAGTGTGCATAGCCGCTAAGGCAAATTATATTAGTTCTAAACTCAAAATGTCTGACATTAAAGTGAAAACTGTTTGGAATATTATTAATAGGGAAACTGGTAAAATAAAAACTCGCAATAGTGAATTCAACATCATGACAGGAAATGGTCAGATTATGTCGAACCACGATGTTGCCTGTGCATTCGAAGATTATTTTTCCAACATTGTAATGAGTACTCCAAGATGTATTCAATAATCTGCGACCGAAGCCCATTTCTTACTTAATATTAATTTTAGCAAATGTTAGCTTTAATTTAAGTAAATTGAATAGAAGTTATTAAAACATTTAAGTCACTGAATTTAAAGAAAACAGAGGATTTATGGGGAACTTCAGTAAAAATTGTTCATCATATCATAGATTCAATTGCACCCTATCTAGCCTTGATTTACAATAATTGCATATCAGAGGGCGTTTTTCCTGATCTTATGAAATTGAGTAAAGTCCTACCTCTTTTGAAATCAGATGAATTAAGTGACTTGACTAATTTCCGTCCCATATCTATACTACCTGTATGAAGTAAAGTTTTCCAAAAGTTAATGTTGAAGGTCTGCTGGGACACTTCAATAGAAATAAACTGCTTACTAGTAAACAGTTCGGTTTCACAAGGGGTCGTTCCACGGCTGATGCTGCATCTGTACTCATTAAACATAATTACAACATCTGGGAGGAATCTTATGATGCAATTGGAGTTTTTTTATGACCTTTCTAAGGCATATGATTGCGTTGATCATGGAAAATTTTGAAATTAGAACATTATGGCCTGTCTATAAATGCCTTAAACCTATGTCTTCAACTCTTCATACCTCAGCAATAGAACATAAACAGTTGTTGTAAATGGAACCCAATCCAGTGGAGCTGCAGTTAAGTTAGGAGTGCCACATCTTAGGTCCATTTCTATTTTTGGTTTATATAAATGACTTATCTACAGTAGAAAATCTTATGATATAGGACTACTTGCTGATGATACATCATTAATTTTCAAAGTTGACTGGAAAGCAACAGACTATGCCGAAATTAATAGTGTACTAGTTTAAGTACTTGACTGGTTTACTATTAATAATCTGCTATTGAATGCTAAGAAAACGAAATGTTTTAGATTTGCTTTATCTAATGTTAGAGCAGTGGATTCTACAAAGTATATCGCTCAATGGTGAATGTTTAGAAATGGTGGATAGGGCATTATTCTTAGGTATAACGTTGGACAAGAACTTGCAATGGAGCCTCCATTTAGCAGTAATTGCAAGTAAATTAAGATCAGCAGCCTACGCTATTAGAAAAAATTGACAATTTACCAATGTTGATACTTCTAGCTTAGTTTATCATAGCTATTTTCATATAGTATCATCATACGGTATTCTGGTTTGGGGCAAAGCAGCTGACACACAGACTATATTTGTGTTACAAAAAAAGAGCGATTCGTTCTATATATAACCCGAATTTCCTTGACTCCTTAAGATAACTTTTTATAGACATAAACATATTAACAGTAGCGTCCCAATATATTTATGAGAATATTATTTATATTATTAAGAACCTAGACTCTTCTACTAAGAATTCATATATCCACAATTTTAATACTAGAAATAAAAACAAAATCGCTATTAGAAAGTTCCGCGTTTGTAAAGTAGCCAAATCATTCGTAGGCCAATGTATATATTTTTATAATAAGTTACCAGATGATGCTTTAAAATTACCTTTTCCAGCCCTCAAAAAGTACTTAAGAAGTCTCTAATGGCAAAGGCATATTATAGGGTAGAGGACTATTTAACAGACAAAAATGCATGGCCCAAAACAGAAACCAAATAATTTACTTTTCCCGGGACACGGTTCCTATGAGGTGGCATATCAAACGTATGTAAGTTGTTTTATATAAAAAATCATATTATTTTGCTTCTTATCTTCTATTATTTTTTACTTTTATAAGTTTTGATATGTTTTCTTGGAGAGCTACGCATTGAGTTTATATTCAAAACATGCATTTAGGCTATCCTACCGTTGTACTTAGCCTATGCTAAGTACAAAGGTTGTAACAGATATAAGAGTTATTTTGAAAAATGACTGACTGTTGAGTTTGTTTCGGTTTTCTTCTCAACAGTGGTCTCCTCTTGGGAAACGCCGTACAGTCAGACTTGTAAAAGTGCCCTTGCGGCCTACTTAGAGAATAAGATCATTATTAGCGTGATGTCGGCTTGATACATACACATACTCATACCAAATTTCAGCTTTGTAGTACAAATGATCACGGAGCTAAGCCGCGGACGGACAGACAGACGGCCAGGCCGACATGGCAAAACTATAAGGGTTCCTAGTTGACTACGGAACCCTAAAAACTTAATTAGGTATGTTCAGCGTTCTGACTGAAAAAGTCATAATCATAATAATAACTTATTGCTTCGCCGTAGTTCTATAACAATTCTTGAAACTCTAATTGTCGCTGTTACGAAACTTAGTTGAGATCTTAATTCTATATGTTCAAACTTGAAGGAATGTGCTGTTGTTACATTTAGCAGGCAAAAAAATTGTTAATTTTACTTTGCTTTATTTTTACGAACTTACACAGCTCAGATAGATACACAGATACATATATACACAAGAGTCCCAAACACTTTAAACTTATAATAACCCTCTTTTTTTGTCGGGGGTTAAAAATAAAAAAAATATCCAATTGTTTTTGTGGTGTCCTCCACAAGGATTTGTATTGGTAATTAAAACACACAAGGACTTTGAGTATACGCCCAGTTGGTGATGACAGCGACCACTCCGTCTGACAGCTGGGCAGATACTAACGGAGTGGGGTTCCGTCCACCACTTGATTGTATACATTTATTTATATATAAATAACATCGTTATTCAATTATTACATGACACACATGACTACGTGAAATCCAAAATACCACATCTCTTCCTTTTTGTAAAAAAAATATATAATCTTATTTAAAATGGAGTGCGACTTAATATACGATGTTAAGCTATATTGTAAGGTATTAAATCAGTTACCAAGATTTTAATTTGTTTCATTTTTGTTTTAATCATTAATCGTTTTCATTTTCAGATTCACATATTTTATCTGATCCTACATTTTGTCTTGATTCTAAATCCTCTACTACTTGCCAATTTCCTTCAACGCGTTTAAGATGAATTATATTTCTTTTATACTCTTGTCCGGTTAAATCATTTCGAATATTCGCTTCATTTCCTTCCTTATTAACGACTGTATGCGGTTCAGGAGCAAAATTCGGTGTCAGTTTATTGTTTTTGGTAAAGTTCTTTACGTACACTTTCTGACCAACTTCAATGTCTTGCTCTCGTGCTCTTCGCTTCCTGTCTTCCCTCACTTTTCCTTTTTCTTTCCTTAAAACATCGTTATCTCGTACTTCAGGCTCTATGTCTTTATTTTCAATGTTCACTAAACTTGGTAATTTGTCTCTGAACTGCCGCCCGTAGAACAATTCTGAAGGAGATTTTCCGGTCGTCATTTGCGGAGTGCTGTTGTACATCATGAGGTATTTGAGCAAATCGTCTTTCCAGTCCATTTTCTGTGTTTGACTAATTTTTAACCTTTTTAAAATATCCCTGTTCTGCCTTCCTACTTCTCCATTTTGTTGAGGCCAATAAGGAATCGTGTTATAAATGCGAATTCCTGACTCTTGGCTAAATGTTTGGAAATCCTGGCTTGTGAACTGTCGGCCGTTATCACAAGTTATGCTTACTGGAAAACCTAATCGAGAGAAGATTTCTTTAAGAACGTTAATTGTATCTTTGGCTGTAATCGATTTCATAATTTTTATTTCTTTGTACCGACTAAAGTAGTCGATCATAACAAAAAGATAGTCTCCGCTAGGCAATGGACCTAAAAAATCTATAGCTGTGTCAATCCATGCTTCAGTTGGTAACTCCCGCCTCTTCATAGGAATAGGTGGGTTGGGCCCTGATACCAAAATACAACCTTTACAATTTTTCACGGTGTTTTCGGCGTCTTTATCTAATTTGGGCCACCACACTTTGGTACGCAATCTAGCCTTCATTTTTAATATCCCGGGGTGACCTTCGTGGGCGGCTGCTAGTACTTGAGATCTTAGTTTTAATGGGATGACAATTTTGTTGCCCCGCAGTAAGATACCATCATGTAACCAAAGTTCATTTTCAAAAATTTTGTAATTATTAATGTTAGGGTCCCATTTGTTTGATATTAATGCTTCTCTAATGAGGGCAAAATCTTTATCGGCCTCAGATGCATCCGAAATCATTTTTAAAGACAACGCAGTCGGACGAGCATGTTCGACAATATGGTTTATGTGGAACTCGTTGTCAAATGGAATCTTATGCGTAGTGCAAAGACGCGAAAGTGAGTCGGCAATATTAGATTTGCCTGATTTGTACACAACTTTGTAATTATAAGATTGCAATCTCAGTACCCATCGTTCAATTCGAGCACAGGGTTTTGAACGAGTTCCAAAAATTACTTCCAACGGCTTATGGTCAGTAATCAACTCAAACTCATCTTTACCGTAGAGGTACATGTGAAAGTGCTCTATTGCCAAAACTAAAGCAAGTGCCTCCTTCTCAGTCTGGCAATATCGCTTTTCAACGTCGGTTAAGCTTTTGTTTCCGTAGGCGATAATTCGCGGCCCCGTTGAGTCATATTGCACCAGTACGGCTCCTAACCCTACAGGACTGGCGTCGGCAATAACCTGAGTCCGGTCTTTTGGGTCATAGTAATAGGTTACTACGTTTGAATCCCGCTAAGAGATTGTTTGAGCTGGTTGAAAGCCTGTTTTTGGTCATCTTTCCAAAACCGTGTGATATCTGTATGTTTATTAAGCTTGAGACGTAAAATTTGACGAATCGGTTCGGTTAGGGTCGCCAAATTTGGGATCCATTTACCGCTTGCACCTCAATTCCTAGTTTTAAAACTCTCAGAGCAATTGCACTGTCTTTCCCTAACAAGTCCCTCGACCCATCCTTTATGATGTAGAATTTGGTTATTGTTGTTTCAGGGCCGACACAAATTGAGGCTTCAAATGATCCTAATACCGTTAAAGGTGTCTTAGATCCGTAAGACATAAATGTTTTGTCTGGATTTTTAACTTGGTCCCAGATTATAACTTTTTTTGATTTGAGCAGATTCCATGTATTTTCACTAATGATATTACATTTGCTGCCTGAATCAATTAACATGTCAATCTCCACCCCTCCAATCTGACATTTTATAGACGCATCCTCATCGATATGAAATATATAATCGATTTCCGAGTCCGATTGCTTGTTATTTGACGTTTTTGATGTGTCAGAAGTTTTGACTTCAATGCGGCGGTTTTTGGAGTTAGGCTTGGAATTATTTGTATTGGGTCTGCGCTTACTGGCCCTCGTTCGGCACATTTTGAGGAAATGGCCTTTAAATCCACACTTTGCACAAATTTTATCTTTAGCGATACACAGTTCGCTATCGTATTTATGTTTTGTGCTCCCGCATCTTGTACACTCAGTTGGTCTTTCATCAGATTTTTTATTTTGTCGAGTATCTATTTTATTTACGTTGGTCTTTTGTTTTTCTTGGAAATCACCCAATTGCCTTTCGACAGTCTCAAGCGAATTCGCTTCTGTAATGATTTTATCAATTGTAACTGTATCTCCCATTAACAGAATCTTCTTCCTCAACTCTTGTGATAAACATTTTTCAGTTATTTGATCGATTAAATTTTCATTTTCATCTGTGAATTTACATTTAGTGCTTTGACGACGCAATCTAACTAAAAATTTATCAAATTTTTCCCCCTCTTCCTGTTTTGTCAGCCTGAATATGTGTCTCTCATATAAGTGACTTTGTTTTGGCGCGAAATATTCATCCAGTTTCTTAATTGCTACCTGATAAACATCGACCGATTCGCTCGCTTCAACGTGAGCGCCGGGGATGTTGAAGTAAACATCTTGCAATGTTAACCCTCCAGTATGCAAAAGAGTAGCCCGTTTCTTAGCCGGGTCACTTATATCAGACGCTTGCAAAAAAATGCCTAGGCCGCGTTTCCATTTCTCCCACCGAATACCGAGAGAACTTGTTTCGCCTTCACAATCGAAAGACTCCAATGAAGGTATTTGGTTCATGGCGTCTGTAAAGAGGATAATACGAGATATTGAACTATTATTTTATTTATTTAGCTTTACTTTGAGGAAGAAGAATCCGTAATTTTATTTGGGAACCATATGTTCGCTTGTTTACAGTTACCAGTTTTTTTTAATTTACACACTTGCAATATTCATATTTAACACGTCCTCAGTCCCATAGTACTCGGCATTTATGTAATATCAATGGAAAGTCCGTAAAGATACGAATATTTATTTAAGAATAATATCAAGTGAGTTATTTTTATAAATGTGGATAGGTATTCCTAATTGCGCACAACTCACTGTTTTACGAGTATTATATTATATTGACACGTTCCAAATTTTTGGATAGGGCCCTGGGAACGTACTAAATAATCTTGCATTTTGGCACTGGTTTTTTTTGTTTTTTTTTTTTTTTTTACACACCCGTAACTCGTTTGTCAGCTCTAAAATATTTGGCTGCAATTTTGTGCCACTACACACACCACACAATATTTAGCAATCATCTATGTATATAGATATATTGCTTCTTTTTTTTCACACATTATATACAAACAATTTTGGTTACCAATAGGTTTCAATTGTTAAGTTCCATTAAGATAACAGCCAAAACAAGTAGAACGAAATACATTACCCACCTGCACTACACCGCTCAATGTACCCTACCGCAAATAAATGGATTCGCATAACGTAAACAACTCCGGTTGCTTAGTCTAGATTCTTAATTTACTTTTAATATCTTAAGTTTTGGTGAACATATAATACAATTAGAAGGATGGCCTCATCATTAAGTATTTGAAAATAAAGTTCAATAAATTTATGTATTTATTTGTGCGGGTGGAATGTGGAATAAACTTGCACTTGTTTTCAAATTAAGCTTCATAAATTATGCTTCATAAGGCGAGTACATATGCATGTACTGAGAATAGCAAGAATTTGTTTATATTACTGTTCTGGCCCTTAAAGTTTAAGTATTTTAACATTATATTCACATAGTAACTCTGTATCTAACCTATTGGTCTCCAAATTGCATGCTATAATATTGTTCACGTAGTACAAATACTTAATACTTACGAATTGATCCTCGTCGCCAGTTTGTGGTGTCCTCCACAAGGATTTGTATTGGTAATTAAAACACACAAGGACTTTGAGTATACGCCCAGTTGGTGATGACAGCGACCACTCCGTCTGACAGCTGGGCAGATACTAACGGAGTGGGGTTCCGTCCACCACTTGATTGTATACATTTATTTATATATATATAACATCGTTATTCAATTATTACATGACACACATGACTACGTGAAATCCAAAATACCACAGTTTTAATTTCGAAAAACAAAACCATGTATTGCCGGTAATGACACTGCAAAATTCAGCAAAAAAAAACTTACATTATTATTTTAAAACATTTTGATAAAGCAAACTAAATAAATACTTACTTCATAAATATAAAATGCACATAATACTCGTATTAATACCAAATTGCCCACCCTAATGAACAATGCGCATTTCGAACTCTAACTTTTTTACAAAAAAAAATATTTTGTAACTACTTAGGATGCGTAACTGCTGCATTTACAGATTGCTTCAAAAGTGTAAGAAATGTAACACTCATTGCCATATACTAAATTCCAGTTACAAGGATTACTACATAGCTAAAGAGTAGGTAGTAATAAATACGCGGCAGGTTATTACGTCCAGTCTGGCGGTTACGCGCCTTACGTAAGGAAAGTCAACGGGCCACTTGTTCCCGCTAAGTATTCTATTGGGAACTGGTCTAAGTCAATGACCTAAAGCACTACTCGTAGATCGCAGCTGCTGGCTGTACGGTCAAAAATGATTGTACTACTGAGGTAAAAATCACACTGTTTACAGCCTGTAGTCAGTCATTCTACTCGAGCAGTCTTTGGGTAGGTAAGGGAGTGTATTAGCTGACCAAATGTAATACGGGGTTAGGTAACAACTGATTGAGCTATGTCTACCCACTTATACATACATAACAGTAATAAAATACTTTCTCTAGAAGGGATAGCCCTGTATAAAAAGTACAAAAGAAGTAAACCGTTGAGGAGTTCTCTGGTTCTCCACTATGCTTCACTTTGCTACCCTGATCTTAACCAACTTCTGTCTCTAAGCATATGTGTGTCCTCCTTTTCGTGTTAGACAGGGTAAACAATAAAACATCAAATATGCTGTTTTGTTCCGGTGTGCACGCGCAACCTCGCTCTGTGGCGGTCGACCAGCCAGTGTCGCCACGCCACGTCGCTCCCCCGCTCTGGGTGCACTCTGTGTACATCACACCTCCCTTTAACAAATCAGCCATGTAATTATCACATACGCTAATTGACTGCATATAATATCTTATAACTAGTACATAGTGGACTATACTCAGCAACGCAAATTACACAATCAATATATAAACATATAAACAAAAGGTTTTAGTTTAATTAATCAATATCGGCGGTATTTGATTTTGCATGTTTAGTCCATTTAACTTCTATCGTCTCCGTTACTTTCTTTTTTTTAGGGTTTTGTACCAAAAATGGTAAAATAGGAACCCTTATAGTGCGACTCTGTCTGTCTGTCTGTCTGTCCGACTATAAAAGCGCCATATCTCAAAAACTACTTATGATATCTATTTGATATTTGGAATATTTACAAACATGGTCAGCCCACATGCCACACATAAAATATTTTTTTATTTTCTAAAAAAACGACCAATATAAGGGGGGCAAAAATTAAAAGTCTAGTCACTAGGTCATGTAGGGTATCATATGAAAGGGCTTCTTAATCTGTACATTATTAAAAAATAATTTAGTTTGCTTAAATTTTGTTTATTAAGGAATCTGTGGAAAAATATGTCAATTGGAGACAATATTATAGCCTCATGGCCTCAATGAGCTTGAAATAAGCTAAATATGGTCAAAACATGTTGAAGGGCTGTAACAGCCAAAGCTTCGCTAATTGTGGAATATCATTTCACAGGTAACGAACGATTGGTTGTATTTTACGATAAAACAATAAGACCATATGTCAAACTTATTACGGTGGCTATGATTTAGGCCGGTTTCGCTATAGTATTTAATGCAATCGTTATATAATGTTTGCTGAGTGGCCTAAGTAAGGTACGAGACTTAAAAAGCTAATTATACAACTATTGTATACAATACTTTCTCTACGAATAGGTATCATCATCATCATCATCATCATCATCATCATCATCATCATCATCATCATCATCACCATCACCATCACCGTCACCGTCACCGTCACCGTCACCGTCACCGTCACCGTCACCGTCACCGTCCCCGTGCCCGTCACCGTCACCGTCACCGTCACCGTCACCGTCACCATCACCATCACCATCAATTATATAACTATTGTATACAATACTTTTTTCTACGAGTAGGTATCATCATCATCACCATCATCATCATCATCATCACCATTACCAGTCCATCCTCAATTATCTTCGACTCTGTGGCTATTAATCGTAACAATAAAATAATTTCCACCCTAGGGATGGAAAAACCCATGAAAATTTTAATTTCTTAAAAGGGGAGATTTTTTTTTATATATATTTGCATTAAAACGAGTCTCCCTAAACAAAGATTTTTTTTTTTCGCAACCAAAGTTCTATTTTTGAAATCATTATAGTGCATTCGAATTGTTGGCTTATGAAATAAAGTGTTGGCTTATGACTATATCAGTTCAGTTGGAAGTGCCAGAGAGTATCCGACGTTGAAATGTATGCTATTAAAGTTTAGTCTATGAAGTTCTTATTGAGGGATTAAAGTCGACGAGTAGAAAAAAATCATAACATTACGTTTATAACTTGTACTTTTGTCAGCTGAACAGTGTTCTGAAGATGTCGTAATTAGCGCGTATTATCTATTATTTATCAACATAAATAAAAATCTATTGCCGTGCATCAATCGTCTCAGTAAACGGTCTTATTGCGAAGAATCGACCAACATTTTAAGAGACTCGCTAAATGGCTGGATCAAGGATCAGATACAGAAGGCAGTAATCCTGGACATGGCACGTATCGTCAGGTTCCTCTCTGTGCAGCCCTAACCAACGGCAGCTTGAGCCCTGCCCCGCTGCTGGTGGCACCCTAGGTTAGGTTTTTTATAATGTGTTTATATTCTGTATTTGCTCTTTGCAATTTACTTTTTAGGTACTCCTCTACTTGACCTAATAACGCAAGTGCTAATATTATTACACCTACAAACGCTAGCTCTAATTTTCATTAGCCCTAATGTCATATCACCTAATTTTTATACCCTAATTAGTTGTTAGACCTAATAATCGAATACTCTAATAATGATTTGTACTAATAATCAACAATACTAATATGAAATAACCTAATAATTACCAAACCTAATGATTATTAGACCTAATCATTACTGACACTAAATGTCAAGAGTACTAAAGATTATTAAACCTATTTTTACGTTAAAACAGAAAATACGGATTTGGACAAATATCGAATTGGCTGAACCCCGAAAACTGTAGGTTAGGTTAGGTTTCTATTGTGACAATGTATAACGGAGCGAGCGAAGCGAGCGGAGCGTCAAAAGATTCCCATATGGCAATTCCGACTCCAAGTGGTCTTGTCTATCCTACCCTTAGAGTGTTATTCCAAAAGCGGAGGCGCGGAGGGAGAGCAGCTGTCGCCCGCTGTAACAAATGGTAGGCGCCCGCCCGTGCGAGCCGAAGCTGCGGAGGTGAGTTTGGGGGCCTGCCACTTGTTACCTAAGGCGATAGGGCTGCTTTCCCCGCAGCGCCGTGCGCGCGAGCGCAAATGAACGAGTGCTAATGAATGAATGGAAATAATTTTTGAAATTATCCATTAAAGGCATATTTAGGTTTATAGATAATTAGGTATAATAAAATGTAGGTTTTAACATAATTAGGTATTATAATATTAGTAGTCTAAAAAAATCGGCTAAGTGCAAATTAGGGCTAGTGAAAATTCGGTATGATAAAATTAGGCATTATGAAAATTCGGGATCCTGAAATTAGGGCTATTCATTAATTAGGATGAATGAAAATTCGGGTTTGGGATTTTAGGGTTACCAAAATTAGGGCTAATGAAATTAGGACGAAAGTTTTTCGGGCTAACGGAGGGGAACCTACTTTTTATATTAATACTGTAAAACCCACCTAAAATGTAAAATAAATTAATTATATAATACTAAAACTTACATATTTATATTTAATTTAGGTATTTAGATTATGTCCTAGGTACTGAATATGAATTTACACAGACATATTGCAAAATAATCATAATATCCATAGATGTTCTTAGTCACCTTGATTAAAACGAGATGCAAACCTCCGGTTTGGCTTCTCTGTCGGTCACACTTTTTTTGTCACAGGGCTCAGTCCAGTTTAGTTAATAAGTCCATGGACCTACCACGTTTCTATGCATTCCGTATCGCTAGGTAGTGATTTTTTCAAATTTGCCGCGTTTTTTGAGTATCATGTTTCGCTAACTACCTACCATTTCATATAAAAATTTTGTTGTGTGTATGACAGTTAAAAACTTTTAAAAGAGTTTTTCAGAAGCGCGTCAAACTTTGAAGAGGCGTTGTACGCGCCCTAGCTGGAAAAGGAGGTAAAAGACTAAATTTAGCAAGGTAAGAGAAGGACTTTTTATGAATTATGAATGTTACTTATAAACTTGACGTCAAAATATAAGAAAAAGATAATTATAATTTGTGGAGACTGGAATATAGACATTTTAAAAGACAACCTCTTCACAAAAGATCTTAAAGGTGTACTCATGAACTATAATTTTAGGACGCATGTTAACTCTCCTACCAGAGGCAAAGCATGTCTGGATCAGATAGCCAGTAATTTAAAAAAAATGTTAAAGCAGTTACACACAGTCTCTGTTTGTCAGACCATGACAGAGGACAGACTATCGATATAAAAACAAGGAAAGTTAAAAAATGATCCATTGGTTCCAGTATAAAAGGGATTATTGTAAGGAAAGCATTTCTAAATTCTCTGAATGCATCTCTGCTTTATCTTTCTCTAATGTACTGACCACTGATGATTTCGTTGATGCTTTCACTTTGTTTTATGAGTTTTTGTGCTTACTCTACGAACTGTGCTTTCCTTTGATAAGGGTGAAGGTAAGTAGCCGTCAGAATAAAATTAACTGGCTGACAAAGGGAATAAAAAAGTCTTGTAACACTAAACGTAAGTTATATCTCAAAGCAAGGTTAATAAAATTCAATAAAAATGATAACAGACGGAAACTTAAAACCTATAATGCCCTTCTGAGGAAATGTATTAACGCTTCTCAAAAAATTGTAAATAACAAGCACATTATGACGAATAAAAATAAATGTAAAGCCACATGGAACATTATTTCTTCAATGACATGTAAAAATAATAGTTATTATGATTTTGAATATATACAATTCAACGACAAGATTTTCAATAACCCTCAAGACATTTGCAATTTATTTAATAATTATTTTATTGACGTTATAAATCGTGATGAAAGCAGTCATCAAACTTTACCTGAATTTAGTTGTAGTTATAATAATCCATCTTCTATGTTTTTAAAGCCTGTAGACGAGAGGGAGGTATACAAAATAATCATGTCACTGAACAATAGTAAATCCTGTGGTTATGATGACATAACAACCAACTTACTGGAGTTGAATGCTGCCTACTTAAGTTATCCTTTGACGCACATTATAAATCTTTCATTTGAACAAGGTATATTTCCAGAGCAACTCAAACTATCAAAAATTAAACCTCTGTTCAAAAAAGGCGACCGTAGGAACCTCAATAATTATAGACCTATTACATTAGTTTCCGTTCTTTCAAAAATTCTCGAAATGGCCATCTGCGTCCGGTTAACTGCTTTTCTTGATAAGCAAAATATACTTAGGCCTGATCAGTTTGGTTTCAGGAAGGGTCGATCGACTGAACTGGCGTGTTTTAACTTTATTAAGTTTGTTACAGAAGCCATTAACAATAAATCACCAATTATGTCAATATTTTTAGACTTAAGCAAGGCATTTGACAGTGTCAATCATAACATACTTTTGAGGAAACTGGAAACCTATGGGGTCAGGGGTCCTCCTCTTGCTTGGTTAAAAACTTACTCGGATGGTAGAAGGCAACGAACAGAGATTTCAAAAATTGTAATGGTTGGAAAAAATCGAGTTAAACAGGATTTTGTTTCTGATTATCGAGAAAATAAACGGGGAGTTCCTCAGGGGAGTAACCTGGGCCCATTACTATTTTTAATATATATTAATGACTTACCTCAAGCAACTAGTCAAAAGTGCATTTTATTTGCGGATGACACGACCGTGATGGTAAAAGGCAATGAGATTTCTTCATACGAAGAAAACATAAACAAAGCATTGCTGACATATGCCGATGGACAGGTAGAAATAACCTTAATGTCAATTTCAGTAAGACTCATTATATGCAATTCCAATCATACAATACTCAAACTAGTAAATTAAGTGTTAATTTTAATAATACAGCAATAAATAGTTGCGATGAAGTTACATTTTTAGGTATACATATCGACAAAAATTTGAATTGGAAACAACATGTCGATTTTGTTTGCACCAAGTTGGACAGTTTTGTATTTGCCATAAAGAAACTTAGAATGACTGTTTCAGCGGAAGCTGCCATCACGGCGTGTCATGGCTATGCATCTTCATTGCTTAACTATGGGCTCTTGCTTTGGGGAAATTCAATCGACATAATTAGGGCTCTTGTTAGACATAAAAAGTGCGATCGTGCAATAGTTAATATCCCGTACACTGATAGCTGCAGGCCAATTTTTAAAAGACTAAATATTTTGCCCCTACCTTGCATGTACATAAAAAAAGTATGCCTATTTGTCAAGGAATATCCAGATTTCTTTAAAAATAGGTCCGATGTTTTTATAGGTAAGCAAAGATCCCAGTACAAGTGCCTACTGTATCAACCTCCGTGTCGTATGGCTATATATCGTAAGAATGCTTATAATATGTGCATATTCATATACAACAATATCCAAGAATATATAAGACAAATGGAGTATAGTAATTATGTACGAAAAATTACCAGATGGCTCATTGAACATTGTTTTTATAGCTTAAAAGAATTTTTAGATTATAGTCCGCATGACTGACTTATTGTGCACAACTTAGAATATCTTTTTGCATGTTGTTCACATAATTTTATATTATATAAAATTATTTTTGCATGTCGTTGACCGACAGAATACTTTACTGATGTACCTTTAGACCTTGTACCACATGTTTTGTAGTATTCTAGCAAATAAAACTATATTTCTTTTCTATTCTATTCTATTCTATTCAAAATGTACTTGCTTTCTTCAAAAAATGTTGTGCCATTTCGCAAACACAATATCTGTTTTGTTGGAATGCAAAACAGTGTTATTTTTATTAAGTACAGTCAACATCCCAATTGTTTTTTACTATGGTGAGTTGTTGGTCACACCGTTATTTTTGACAGCTGTCAAGTGCGATGTTAGGAAAATGGCGCGGGTTTGGGTTCGTAAACAAACGTATTAAAAGCTCACAATTCTTGCAATTTACAAGGACTATTCATCTCTTAAATATGGCTTCAGCAGCAAAGAAACCGAAGCTTTCGTTACCTTCTTCATCTAGCTCAGAATCGAAGGTCACTGTGGATGAATTTATGAAAAGTTTGCAAGCGAAGCGCGATGGGTCCGCGAAGTCAATTTTAGAGTACAAATTCAATAAGAAACGACTTAGGATAATATCTCAAGAGCAGATGGTGATGGATAACTGCGAGGGAATCGTCTACTGGATGTCTCGAGACAGCAGAGTGCAGGATAACTGGGCGTTTCTGTTCGCACAGAAACTTGCTCTGAAGAACGAGGTTCCGCTCCACGTGTGTTTTTGTTTGATAGCGAAATACTTGGACGCTTCTGTGAGGCAGTTCGACTTTTTGATCAAAGGTAAGATTTTGAAAATAATTCAATTGTCGAAACAGTGGGATACTGTGCGTCGAAGCAACTGAGGTGAAACAAATGGAGATAACTATTACTCCATCTGTTTCTTTACTGCGAGGTGATTTTTGAGTATGAAGAAAGTTTTCTTTAAAGGTTGAAGGAATCATCTAATCCTCAATATCTTTTTATTTTTAAACAAACTACTTTTTTTGGCTATGAGTGCAATTTCTCCTCCAGATATGTTGACCAATCATTTTCTGGTACCTAGGTAAAATCATAAGTTTCATCTCCCTGAATGAATCTTGTTTTCCACAACAGTAAGACCTTAGTACTAGAAATATATAGTAGAAATATTTGTGGAATTGAACATTGATTGCTATTATTTTTCTACAACAAACTTTATAGAATATTGAACAATATGTCTCTCAAAAACTACTGTGATACTCGGGCTACTAAATTTTAGTTGTGAAAGCCAAGTACTGATCAACATGTTTAACCTGAACACAAAATGAACTGGCAACCGAGATCATACTGCTATCTCTTTCACACCTGTTAAGATCATGCAAGTATGAACGAGATAATATTATGATCTCGGCCTCCAGTTCATTTTGCGTTGAGTATAGACAGTGCTCCATTCGGGTCCTTTTGTGTCTCATAGCAAAGGTAGTTTAAGAAATACTTAGCTCACAATATGAAACAGCCAATGTAATCTAAGTAAATTTGTCTTTAACTCAATTCCAGGTTTAAAGACAGTGGCAGCACAGTGCAAGGAGCTAGACATATCCTTTCACCTGCTGGAAGGCAATGGAGGAGATGTTCTGCCGCAATGGGTGATCGACCACAAGATTGGTGCGGTGGTGTGCGACTTCAACCCTTTGAGGACTCCTTTGGGATGGTTGGAAGGTGCCAGAAAGGGGCTCAAGAAAGATGTTCCTTTAATACAGGTATTAAGAACGGAGAACCTCATTGCTTCAAAGTAGTAATGCCAAAAATTGGATTGTTCTATTTTGTGTTGTCATCCATGTTTCTATAAAGTTATAAAATTTAAACATTTGTACAGTCTCCTCGTACTCGCGGTATTCCACCCTTAGGACGATAATTGTTTGAACGTCTTGCAGGCGATTGCAAAGTGCTTGGGTATTGCTTGGTTGCAAAGGTTAAGGGGTTTTTTTTCTTAAGTGGAACACCGCGAATGTATGCAACTGTACATGTACATCTTACATCTTCTTCTTCTAAATATATATATAATAAAAGAAGAATCTGACTGACTGACTGACTGACTGACTGACATATCAGCGCACAGCCCAAACCGCTGGTTTTTCAAAATTGGGGGTCCCAAGTTCGTATGGGGAAACAAGATTACTATCATTATTACTTATGAGTAATAATCGCGAAAACAGAAGAAAAGATTAGTTAGACTATTTTATTTGAAACTTCACAGAAGCGTTCCTAAAGATAAATGAGTAAACACGTGTTTCAGGTTTTTTCAGCATTCAACCCCTAAAAGGTGGAAATGTGGTGACAAAGTCTGAAAATCGACATGGGTATTGTTTCTATGGTGTATCGGGTTGCTGATTGCAAAACAACTACGATTTTAAAATCCGATGTGACAGACTTAAAAATACCATCTTCCCTGTTGGGTTATGATTGGGTTTAAATGTCTAAATATCAATATGGGTGTTGTTTTATGATTTTTTGGGATGTTAATTACGAAAATGGCTTAAAATTGCCTCATGTCCCTCCCGGATCGCAGGGAGACCAGAAGGCTGGCAACATTGCCACTCTGAATAGCAATGCTGACTCTCTGGACTGAGAAAGTGCCAGCCCTCTGGTCACCTGATGCTTCGCGTAGTCTCTTAGACGTTTTTTAAAGAGTGCTGTCACACTCGGTCCACACAGCTGCAACATCTCTACCTCTGGAATAATGTTTAATCATTTTTTGCTTAGTAAATGCATGAATGCATGAAGCTGCAATGGGTTATTTTGCCTAATCTCTCTGCTACTATATGTTCAGGTAGACGCTCACAACATTGTACCATGTTGGGCAGCTTCGGACAAGCAGGAGTACTCGGCGAGAACCATACGGAACAAAATCAACTCCAAGCTCGAAGAATACTTGACAGAGTTTCCCCCGGTCATCAAGCATCCCTTCAAGAGCAGTTTTAAACCTGAGGTGATGCACAAAACTATTTTTTTTAACCGACTCCCAAAAACGGAGGTTCCTAATTCGTCGGGACCTTTTTTTTTATGTATGTTCACCGATTATTCGAAGACTATTTCAGATTTCAAAAATGTTGGTAAAGATCTTATGATGGGATCCATTAGGAATCGAAGAAACTCCTCAAATATTGTAAACATATGGCGATTTTGGTATTATAAGAAACATAATAAGCATTTACATTCAGAAAGTGTAAATTGGTGAAGTGAAACTGATGTAGAAGACCACAGAATGCCATCGGAATCCACAAGTCAGTTAAGCAACTTCATAGTTATAAACTTTTCCTTATGAGAATGGTACCACTGAGCTGATTTCATGGTGGAGCCAGAAGGTAGGCACCGGATCTCCACAATAAAATAATGTATCCTAGCCGTGTTTGGGCTTGTTGGAATCGCCGCAAAATATACTTTTAAGTAACAATTCACTAAAAAGGGAAAAATATTTTTTTAACAAAAAATAAAACCGACTCCAAAAACAAAACTAAAAAAATAACTACACAATTCAGTTTCTTCAATTTACTTCCAAGTAACCGTTTGTCTACTCAATCTATACAGTATATACAATTGAGTAGACAAACGGGGTTTCTTGGAAGTAAATTGAAGAAACTGAATTGTGTAGTTATTTTTTTACTTTTTAGTTTTGTTTTTGGACTCGGTTTTATTTTTTGTTAAAAATTTAATTTTTATATTTACGATCCCCAGTGGTGGGCAAAGGCCTCGCTCTCATTCCACGTGTCCCAGTCTTGCGCAATTTCCCACCAGTTCCTCTAGAAGAAATCAATTATTCTTCTTTAAACACCATTTCGTAACTTTGGTTATTTTGCATTTATGTTTTAATGCTTGATTCCCTATACAAATTTCTGCCCCCTTTTCATTTTCTTATTCCGGAATAAAAACTATCCTATCTCTATGCTGTTCGCAAAGTCTTAAACTGTCTCAATACCAAATTTCATGTAAATCTGTTCAGCGGTTTAATTAACCGTGAAGAGGTAACAGGCAGACAGTTTCGCATTTATAATATTGGTATGGATTAGTACGAATTACAAATATTTTTCCTCTATCCATAGTCAAGGCTCATGTGTCTAAACCGAAACCAGGAAAACCTTTCTCTTTTAAAACACTTGAGGAAAAATTATTATCACAAATTCAATATTAAGAATAGCGGTGTGCTTTCGCAGTGGTTTTGGTTATGGTTCATTCAAAACAGTCGTTTTAGCCAATTTTCTCTATTTGTCTGTTAGTGGAAAAAAATATATGAAAATCAAACATTGTTAAAAATTAGAACCAACCATTTTCTGCACCACAGATGAACACTACCAGCTATATTACCTGGAAAGTTCTTCATCATAGACAATTAATCATATGTGTTGTATGCAAGGGGCGGAAACTTTTAGCAAAATTCAACTGTCAAAAGCGTTTGAATATGTTTTGTATATACTATCGACAAGTAGCAATTTCTGTGGGTGGGCATACGGGCATGCTATCTCTAATTTTATTCAGTAGCCAAACAACCCTCTTACTTACCCATATTCAACCATAAAATTAATTAGTTTTGCTATTTATTTAAAAAATATATTTAGAAGTTGGTTTAAATAGACTGTGTATAATATAATATGACACGTAAACTTTTAAGAATATAAGCGACAGAAAATTCATGAAAACTGTCGTACAATTTTGTTCTTGGAGTTAGCAATATAAACAATCAATCATGGTACTTAATCAAAAAGTTTACATTTTAGGGGTCGTACCAAAACATTTAAAGAGATCCATCAAAACGTATCGGTAGTCTTGAAAAAATATGGAAAAAATATTGAATCCATTCACTCTTGGTCATAAGTGGTTTCTGTGTCCAGCCAATAGACTGGGAGGAGGCCATAGAGTCCCGCGAGGCCGACAAGTCAGTGGGGCCGGTAGCGTGGGCTACTCCGGGGTACGACGCGGCCGTGAAGATGCTCAAGAGTTTCCTGGAACAGCGGCTCAAACTGTTCGCTACTAAGAGGAATGATCCCACGAAGGACGCGCTCAGCAACCTGTCGCCTTGGTTCCATTTTGGTAAATAAACCTTGGAGAATAGAAAGGTAAGGACGACAATCTCTGTACATCCAAAGTGTCCGTCAAAGGGGGTTAAATTGGTGGCGCCACTGTACCAAGTGTGTATATTTATTTTACTGGCAAGAATGTGTCTGACAACTGATATTGACAGTAATTTTGCGGTTGTAAAATAAATTATAATGCTGCCAAAAACATCCACAATCATGTAAGAAAAAATATTTAGAACCTGATTAACAGTGATCGTAAATTTTGTTACATTTTCTCAAACATGCAATGAAATGTCGTCATTACGTCTGTTAAAACAGGCTTCAGAGTATCACGTTTCGGGCGGAAGAACTTGAGAGAGCTGTAAAGAAATTTCATACAAAATTGAAGGCTTAGGCCAGAAGTATTTTTTTTTTTAATTTTCAAGTAAACATGGCGTCTGTGTTATTGAACAGAGGGGCTACTCCGAAACCCAAAAACGAAGTTCGTAACGGGCCGTCCCTCTTGCTCTCATGTTAAGCTGTATTTGAGTGAGCGGGATTACGCCAAACGAACTTCAGTTTTCGGAGTAGCCCCTTTGGCTAAACAGCTGAATCATATATATTTTTTTTTTTAGTGGCTGAATGGTTATCGGACCAAAAATATCCGCGTTAATGCCAACACACGAATAGACATTAAGAACACAAATCTGTATGGTTCATATGTTGATGAATACATTTGAAATATTGTCTTTACGTAAGTCACCAGAGACCATAGAAAATATTTAAAATCCTCTGCATTTATTTTATTTATTATACAAATTAAGATTCTTATTATCAGGTTGTGTATAACGGCCCTAAAAAAAAGCATTATGGAGGGATTGGAGGGAAAATTTAAAAACTTTTGTCGTGTAGTTTTTGAGTGGTGTATTTTTTTTATTTCATTGCATATGTTTGAGAAAAGCACTACATGCCTCTGGCCGTGAAAAGAGCTTGCCGGCTTCGTATACGTCTATAACTACTCACCCGGCAAGCCCTTCTTTCCCGGCGTCTGCAGTAATGCACTATTTTGGTGCAGCGATCATGGTATTGCGATATAGATGTGGAAAATAACAATTTAAACGATTAAACATAGTTAATATTGTGGACAGTAGCCCTGACCCATCATTTCGGTTGAAATTTGTCAAGTCTATAGCACTCTACCATGATCGCTGCTTTAAAAATGTTACCAAATTTACAAAGTATTTTGTAGCATTTCGATAAAAATGATATGAAATGAGTTGTTGACATGACCGGAAGACCGGAACTGAGAACTTGTTACTCTAGCGCCATTGTGGACGGATTTGGAACTATTTTTAACTGCTTTCCGCTGGACTCTTTTTCATCTGTTTTTCTACATGAGATTGCCCTCCTTACCTTTGGCTAAAACTCTTATTTTATTTCATCATTGTTGCAGAGGTAATCAACTTTATAACACACACAAATCTATCCACGACTTTTAATACTTTCGCTGACAAGCTATTCGTAGTGCTACGCACTTTTCTCGAGATACGGGGAAGCGCATGGTATCGGCTACGCGTCTACGAGCAGAACGCCCGCTAGGCGGGTTCCAGGCAGTCAATATGTTAAACTTCGTTGTAAAATAACTATTTGTTTAAATTTATAGTGACTCCGGCGACACTAGGGACATTAGGGACGTCAAAAGTTCGAGTATAAAAGTTGTTTTACCCACAGGCCAATACCACCAGAATAACGACTTTTTCGGACACGTGACGGCTATGGCGGCAATTATTCAAAATACTAGAAGGTTACCAAATTTAACCTTTCCAGCAAAAACTAGCCATCGTAATAGATGCATTCTATAAAATTGTCAGTACTCGCGACAAAACCAATTAGACACTATCCAGGTGTGAAAAAAATATGAAAGAAAGTTAAGAGTTTGGCAAATGAAAGATGAGGATGGAATCAACTGCGAAATTTAAAAATGTAGCTGCAGTGTGCCTGTATGAGCTAGAGTTAAACAAATTCATTGCTTTTGTCATTAATTATGAAGTTATTAGTTAATGAGAAAAGCAATCAAATTTGTTTATAAATTTCGCGGTTGATTCCATTCTCATCTTTCATTTGCCAGACTCTAAATCATTTATAAAAATTGTTATTTTCAAATTATTTATTTAAAAATCTAAGTGCCTACTTGCACCTCGTTTTTAAAACGCGCGCTGACGGCGCGTTAATAAATGGTGCATAGGCTCTTACCTATTCTGTCATTTCTATAATAACTTTACAGGACAAATCTCAGTACAAAGAGTGGCGCTCTGCGTGCAAGAGTACAAGAAACAGTATACTGAGGGCGTGAACGCGTTCCTCGAGGAAGCCATCGTGCGACGCGAGCTGGCAGACAACTTTTGCTTCTACAACGAGCATTACGACAGCGTGAAGGGGGCGCACAGTTGGGCGCAGAAGACCTTAGACGACCATCGGTGAGGCTTACGATATAATAGTATTGATTTCAGTACAAACAAGCGTGTGCAAAAGTACAAGAAGCAGTACACTGAGAGCGTAAAGAGGGCGCACAGCAGGGCGCAGAAGACCTTAGACGACCATAGGTGAGACTTATGATAGGCATGTTTTCAGTACAAACAGTGGCTCTCTGTCTGTAGTGGAAATCTCTTTCCGCATACTGAAATCAGGTCTGATATTTTGATAACAGAAACAAAAAAACTTTCGAATTAACCTGTCTAGTCAAGTCACAACCATGTACTATCAAATAGGGACGGAGTGAGATCTCCGTGTGTCTGGTCTTCAAACTCAAACTGCCCCATATCACAGACTGTCCAAAACTGAGGTGACCCGAATGACCTCATCATGGGTGGTCCAAAAAAAATAACCAACTAGTTTGAAGATTGCACCATTAGTACACTCAGAATCATAATCTCTTTGCAGTCAAAATAATTTCACATTTGAATTAATTTCAGGAAAGACAAAAGATCGCACATCTACACGCGCGACGAGCTAGCCCAGGCTAAGACCCACGACGACCTGTGGAACTCCGCGCAGCTGCAGCTGGTGAAGGAAGGCAAGATGCACGGCTTCCTGAGGATGTACTGGTGCAAGAAGATTCTGGAGTGGACCCCGAGCCCTGAAGATGCTCTCAAGTATGCGATATACTTGAACGATCACTACAGCATCGATGGGAGGGATTCTAATGGATACGTTGGTAAGTTTAGAGGACTATTTTATACTATAATAAGGAAGAAAATTCAGGAGTAGACCCAGAGCTTTGAATGCTCTCAAAGCATACTAGATTTACTAGGGAAGACTAATAGAAATACTTGCACCGATGCAAAAGCTTACATACAAACCACTTTTCTACAATTTAGAATGTGTTTTACAACTTCTGATTTATGTCTCAGGATGTCAAAAAGAAGGCACAAGGCACTGACAAGAGCTAAGCTAAATATTATGCTGATGAATTTTAAAACACAACAAATTTCAACGTGGTGCAGACTAGTGTTGGGTAGGACATGATATTTAAATGAGTTTGTATGAGTGCCTCATTCTTGAGAATGAGGTGGTACAATGTCCCACTTCAAATGAGGTGAGGTAGAAGGTCTGTTAATCCTAAAAACAGCTACGATGGCAACCGTTCATATACATATTGATTTGATAGATAAGCAATAGAAATAATTGACAATATTTCATATTTCTGAGTGATACTTTTTATCGTACGGCTCGAAAGAATCCAAAATTGAAAGATACCCTTATTTTTTTTGCATTTGTAAAAATCTTATATTTAATGCAAAAATCCATGGATATTATCAGTTTGATGAAAAAGGGCGTATGTAATAAACGTCTATCAGCTAAATGACGTCACAGCTGTGTTTCATACACTTTAAAAAACTTTGGAAATAACAACAAAATGTATTGCAAACTTTGACATTTGAGTGCCCTCAAACAGTTTTACAGTGACTGCAGTTGTCATGAAGTCACGATAAACGTCAAAACTTGAAAACGATACGCTTTCTAAAGTGGTGCAACTGTCAAGCCTCTATAGATGTCAAACTGATAACCGGAAGAAAACTTTTTTTATAGTGGCAATATTGGATCAGCTGTGTGACGTCACTTTCCGTTTTAGCTATTATATTCTAAAAAAATGTATAAAAATGTTTTTTGTGTTCTACAGGCGTTTTTCTCCAAATGGTTTTCGATTTAGGGAAATCGGAAAATATGAAATGTTGTCAATTACAAAGAACAAGTTTGAAATTCATTAAGTAACAAGAATCAGTATAATAATTTTGAATTCATAAATGCAAGAATAATATATATGTAATACAACTTTAGAACATATTGTAATAAATGCAAATTTATAACAATAATATGGTCAAAGTATTGTTTTCATTTTGTTTACTCATATTATTTCGATTTTGTGCTATGAAATTATAAATTCTCATATTATATGATTTGATTTGCATTCATAATTTTAGCCCGCACAATTGTTGCTGATTTCCTGCAGCTAAAAGAAAATAGCTGAAAATTTTGTCTGCAGTGCAGACGAAATCGCGGTCAATTGTAACAAGTAAATCCTGTCGCAGGCTGCATGTGGTCGATCTGCGGCGTGCACGACCAGGGCTGGATGGAGCGCGCGGTGTTCGGCAAGGTGCGCTTCATGAACTACGACGGCTGCAAGCGCAAGTTCCCCGTCGCCGACTTCGTGGCGCGGTACGGAGGAAAAGTTCACAAATACGTGCCTAAGTAAGGCCCCGAGCAGCCCAGAGGATCTGTCAGCCTTTCTGAACGCAGGCACAAAGTCAGCCTTTGAAACTTGAGAACAGATCCTTTCAACCCATCCTGACCTAGAGCCATAGTATGTACGCGCTGGTTGTGATTCAGTGGCGTGGCGTTAATGGGACCCTATTCTCATCGGCTTGCCTATTTTAACTTTATTATACTACTTTTAAACATAAGTTTTAACACATAAGAGAAAGTATACTCGGGCTTTACCGACAACATGTTTGACGTCACGCCACTGTTGTGATTTAAGGTATCTCCACAGTGGTCTGCACTGCGGGCATCTAAATGCCACATTCGTATTTCTCGTATTGCCAGATTTGAAAAAATCAAAATCTCCAGATTTAGCTGTTGATAGTAATCAGCTTATTGATATTGGGTATAATTTATGACTGCAACTGCGGGTGCTGCATCCGAGCTAGGTCTCAGATTATAATAAGATTAAAGTAAAGTATAGTTGATTGAAGTCGTCGGCGACTACGTTCGTTCACAAATACGTGCCCAAGTAAGGTCAGGAGCTTACTCAAGAATACAGAGGCACAAAGCCCCTTTCAAGAATTTGGTCTATCACTTTTCAACTTTATTTCATGTCCATTAGCTTCAAAAGTGTTAGACACCTTTCTCGGCCGACTGTACACGCTGGTTGTGAATTAAGGCATCTTTCCACGGTTGAACACATTCGCAAAATATTTCCTTTAGTCCCACTCGTAGCCCGATTTGGTAGCTAGCTACGAAATGCGAATTGTGCTTTCCCTTCTTGTACCTAGCTACCAAATGGGAACGATTTTCGCATCGCCAACGCACATTTGGTAGTCAGTTACGAAATAGGAATTGCGCTTTCCCATATTATAGTTAGCTACCAAATGGATACAGTCATCATCCTATTATAAATGTCAAGCACTTCACAAGTTCAAGTTTCCTTATAGTGACGATGTCATAAAATAAGTCGCACCAAATTACAAACAGTTTGAAAAATAAATTTAAAATAAATAATAAAATTAAGGAATGAGGCTAAAAGATTCCCGTTTCGAAGCCAGCTTCGAATCGGGAATATTTTTCCCATTTCGAAGCTAGCTACCAAATCTGGGTACGAGATGGGACTAAAGGAAATATTCTCGTTTTACCGGATTTGAAGATGCCAAATTTAGGCTGAATTTAACCATTTGCTGTGTTAGTTATTAACAGTCGGTTACACATGTCAATAATTGTAGACCTCATAGACGTGCTTAACATGCTGGAATTGGGCATAAATCTGACTGCAACCGCTCGCTACTGCACTAACATACCTCTTATTTTGGTCTTAGATTATAAAATTGAAGACTGTAGTTTAAATCTCAGAATAAGCGTAGAAAGCCGGAATAAGACTGATCAATTTGCTCCATTGAATTGTACAGTTGCACGTCGTTTGTTTCCAAAATAGATTGTAAATTGCTAAAGATTTTCAAAATGTCTACCGGTTTATTCCGAGTGAAACTTATTGTGGCTTTAATATGTCAACACCTCACAGAAATAGACGTAAGTTGGTCAGTTGCTTGCATCTCGTTATGATAAGAGTCCTATAATATCCCTTGAGTTTCAAATCTAATAAAATAAGTTTTTATCTTTAATAATAAGTGTTTCTTGTATTATTATTATTACATTGATTTGTAAAACGTCCAAGTTCAAATTTAGTCTTTAAATTTGCCATTGTAAAATATTGTACTCAGCTAGCATAAAAGTCTCGGTACAGTCAAGTGTAAAAATATGGGTGGAACTACTCTAAAATATGTCCCATCGCTCTTATGTCAACGAAATAATGTTGTGGTACGTATTTACGAGAGGATTGATTCGGTACATATTTATGTACAAAAATACCTATACGACTACCAACCGGTATTTGGGCGAGGACCAAATTTTTGGCGAGTACTTAAGGCATTTTATCTGCCTAATTTTAATTGATTCCGTTGTAACACGAAAGTTGGCATATTTATTGCTTGAATGTCCACGGCTCTGGCCCATTTGGGCCCAGTGAGGGTTAAGAACTTGTAAACTCATGTCGAATAAGATTTTTAGAATTTTAAGTGTACAACAAAAAGTACCTAATAAAATTACATACCGTAAAACTATAGTCCAAAATTACTCAACTATGGACCATGTTAAATCTAACCTGTCCTGCCTAGGTGCGATATAACGTATGCGGAATGAAATTTGGATAAAGTTTAAAACACTTAAATAAAAGTCCGTGGTATAATCAATAAACTTTTATATTAATTAAAAAAATAAACTGTTAAAATTTAACGTAAGTAGGCTGCGATGAAAGTCGATGTTAGCATTTTTTTTTAACTCTTAATTTTATTTTTCGAATTACTTTCTGTATAGTTTTGGGCCAGAAATTATTTGCATATACACGCCTTTTCAGATTGCCCCAGAAATCTTCGATCCTGCGAAGATGTGGTACATTAGGTGGAATTCAATCCTTCGGTACATATGGGATTCCTAATTCCTCCATTTTGGCCAGGGTCTTTTTTGAGTCATGGCTGGATGCTAGATCTGGCCAAAATACAACATTAGCTTCTCTATGAAGTGTTCTTATAAAATCACGCACAGCCTGCAAACAACACTCCATATATCATTCAGCATTGACTGATAAACTCGACTCAAAAAATACCGGTTTCGACAGACCGCGAGAGCTAATTGCAAGCCACAATAAAACTTTTTTGGGAACTTCATATGCTCCACTTATTTAACTGATTCTTTGGTTTGGTTATTGGCATTTTAAAAGTAAAAGTTACCCTACCATTCATTACCGTCTGAGGCGAAATATGATTGATTCATCATCCATAATACACAATGCCGTTTTTAGGGTTCTGTACCAAAAAGGTGAAAAAGGAACCCTTATGATGCCTCTCTGTCTGTCTGTCTGTCCGACTATTAGAGCGCCATATCTCAAAAACTACTTATGCTATCTATTTGAAATTTGAAATATTTAATAAAGAAGATGTGGAAAAAAAAACAATTCCACCTTTATCTCCGAAGTTTACTAAACGAATAATCTGGAATTTGCTGGAATTATGTAATTTATTATGAATATTATACAAAAAATTATAACGATATATCTATCTGTCTTACTTTTTTTTTTATCACCAAAAATCATTTTTGTATAACGCGGTTTGGTTAAGTTTGCCCCTTATTTGTATGTGACCCCATAGATACTGGTATGCCTCTGAAGGCAAACTTAACTCAAGCGGCAAGTTAGGTCGGAATAAGTGAAAGTTTGTACGGAACCCTCGGTGCGCGAGTCAGACTCGCACTTGACCGGTTTTTTGCGTAGAATATGCTTCCTACCAAAGTTACGAGTCTCTTCTTTTGGGTAAGTTTTTAGTAATTCGGACACGGTTGGTTTTATTTTCTTTGTTCGTTTCGCAATTCCCATATCTTGAAGATACTTTTTCCAGTTTTACTATGACAGTTGAATTTTTTTTCCGAATTGTCTGTACGATTTAGCTATTCGACCCGCCGTAATTTTCTGTAATTTCCATCTCTTCGAAAATTGGCTTAAAGTACTTACTTTACCGGAACCAGGTTTTCTATTAGTACAATTTCGTAAGGAATAGAACGACAAAATAATATAAATCGTACTTTGGCTCTACCCCATTTGAGTTAAATGTTTCACGATCCTCGACTTAAATCAGTCCGGATGAGAGTCGGGAATATTACACACGCTTTCTCGACGCCTTTTAGCATTATTTGCCGCAATAATTATTAAACAAAACCTACGACCAAGAAATTTGTACAAAATATTTTGACAGATAACAGAGAAATAAATTCATAATTTTAAATATAAAATTACTTGTTTATTTTTTCTATCAAAATGATGAATGCGAACTTTGTCCAAATTTCATTCCGCATACGTTATTATTAATAATGGGTTCATAGACAATATCATTTTAATATTTTAAAGTATGTTCTGTCGAAATCCGAAATGATTATTTATATATTATTTTCTTTCCGAACCATACCTGAGGCTCGTTTCACAAAAGCTTGTAACTTGTATTACAAGCGGAAATCTCTTTCCAACAATATCTAGTAAAAAAAAAATAAAAAAAAAAAAACAAAAAACCCGACTGCGTAAAAAACTAAAAAGAAAAAAACAAGTCCAGTGCCCTAGAAATTTGTTGAGTTATAATGGAAATCTTTCATGATTCATGATCGATACTCACAATATAACAAATAATAAATTCTAATATGGAACATAGCGATTTTAAACAGTCGGGACCCATTGTTGGGAAGATTTGCGTCGATCTAGATTCCTTATGGGTCCCGACTGTTCAAAATCGCTATGTTCCATATTTTGATTGGATTTTTGTTTTTTTAATTATTATTTTTTATTTTATACTTTTTAGTTAAAACTATAAAAGTCAGACAATTTCGCAATCTTTATCGTGGGGGTTATTGAGAAGCTTGCATAGATTTATTACAATGCAATGAAATGAAAACTTAGTTAGAAAGGCTTGCTAACCAACTTTAAATCGTTATAGTTACTTACGTTATACCTAACTGGTAATTCCAAATTAAAAATGATAAAAGAAACCTAATAATGATTTTTAAGTCCCTATTTATTGATACCCCACTCGATATAGTACGTCAATTTTCATTTTTTTCTTTTTCACAATATGGCATCTCATTTCATTATTTTCATGTCTTCAGTGACATTCGGACAGTTAAGACAAACCAAAATTGACGTAAGAATCATCAAAATCGGTCCACGCGTTTGGTCTCTAGAGTGCCAGATAGGAACAAACATACATTCAAACATACATACATACATACATAGACTGATAAACACATTACCACTCCTTTGCGTCGCGCAGTCGGGTAAAAAGAGACTTCCACAGGCCCAGGACTAGCTAGGAGGTTTTACGGTAGCTCTGTTTGTTTGTCGATGATGTTGTTGCGTGAGTGTTTTGTTAAGGTTTTTTCTAATTGTTTGTATATGAGTAATGTGATAGATTCAGCTCCGAGTGCAGTCCTTAAAATAAGAGTTTATAGTATGAAAAATCACATCATTGGGTTTTTTTTAATATGTTCGTTCTGGTGTAAAAATATGAGGACCTTACACACTTTCTGAAAAATATTTTTTTACGTAATTTTGTGGCGGGTCGTCCACTTATTTTATAGGTTTCATTATACTTACCCATATTTTTTTACTAGAACTTATCATAAGGGATTGCAATATTAAACCCAACACTAACATAAGTACCTGAATTTCTACCTCGAATATTCTGAACATTGAACATTGAATGGATTGTGAATGATGAATAAAACATTTTCAAAGAGTTTTTTATTATTATTATTCCAAATTGAAGTAACGGTAACCTGGAAGCTGTTGTATTTAAAACGTCACGGCGTTGAGCGTGAAGTGAACTAATTTGCTACACCCGACAAGGGTCTATACCTAGACTTAAGTACTTGGTTTGCAATAAACATCTTATTTCAGATTCCCATTGTCGGCTGTAGCAAACAGTTTTGTAAACGCGCCGCATGTTTGCATCGATACAAACGCGATACGCACGCTTTGTCAGGACGCTGCTATATGTAATGAAAAACGCGCTGTCGACGCGCGTTCCTAGAACGCAGGGTTGAGCCTCAGATTTATAAGGGGACAAATGTTCCACAGCATGTATTGCCAGTTTGACGTGACTGCTCGTTGCCAACAATACGCAAAGCAATGTGGCCAAATAAGTTAACACGTTCGCTGCCAATGACAACGTTTGTGATCAAACATTAACTCCTATGCGGGTGAAGCGTATGCGTGGTTTTATGTTTAAGTGCCAGTGACACAAGGTTTGTGATCAAAATTTTATTTCGGCCGGCACAGCGTAAGGACTTAAGTAGTGAATTGCCGGCGCCGAACGTGTTAAGCGAGGTAACCAGGTCTTCTGGTGAATTCGTGACTGTATATGTACTATGTAGACTAGTATTTAACCTAAGTAGTCTATTGTAATGATTGAGTCCCCATACAAACTTCCATTCCTTCAGGGATGATTCTGTCCTGTCTACGGTATCAAACTATCTTTATTCCAAACATAGCTATAGATCGATTCAGCGGTTTAAGTATGAAAAGGTAACAGGCTGATAGACAGAGGAGTTACTTTCATATGGATAGGATTAATATACAGGCTGCATTCCAATTGCAACTTTTATAATTGATAACTGTTCATAGACTGCAGCCGGCAGACTGTTCGCATACATTTATTCCTTTTGTGCGCCAAGCAGCGAAGTAACACGACGTGACCCAGACGCCACAGCAATAAAATAAATTGAACCTTCAAAAACAAAATAGTGATTGCAGACCGAGCTATTGATATTATATTCGGAGTCTGCACCATAAAATTTGGACGGCACATGCGACTCTGGCGTCAGTGGCACAAATTTTCGATGCTGTGATTTGCAGACTGTAGGGCTCAAAACGATAAGTTGGCATGCATTCCGTCTGTTTCAACCCTTAGAAGGGGAACGATGACTTTTTGGAAAGGACTTTAATAATAACACAGTGAAATAAAACATTTTTGCTTATAAATATTATTATTTATGAATGCGACTGTTCTGTAATAGTGACATGACCATAAATTTCAAAAATCTTCATAAAATTCGAAATATAAAACTAATATCAAACTGCTATTTTCATTGGATTTTTCAAGTCAAGTCGTCAAAAATTTCTTAACCGGTCACTCAAAATTAAAAATACACTTGATATAGTTAGTCGATTTTCATTTTTTTTCTTTTTCACAATATGGCGCCTCATTATCGCCATTTTGAGTTTCCATGATTTTCATGTCTTTAGTGACATTTGGACAATTAAGACGAATCGATTGACGTAAGAATCATCAACATCGGTTCACGCGTTTGGTCTCTAGAGTTCCAGATAGGAACAAACATACATACATTCCTTTGCGTCGCGTAGTCGGGTAAAAATATCATGAAGTCACCACAATCCCCTGTTCCATCTGTCCCTACCGCTATATCCCCCCTGATGGAAGTGGGTGGAATATTTTTCCTTTCTTCCCCACCAGTAGGGATATATGGAAATAATATGTCCACTTATGCCTCCTAGGCCCCACTGATAGGGGTAAATGGAATTTTCATCTCTCCTGTTCGGAAGGTTTAATTTTCATGGGTTTTTTAGCCGGGTGGAAAATAGCCTTTCCATCCCTAGGGTGGAAAGTAATTGAGTCATGTTGGATGGATGATGGTGATGGATGATGATGGTGATTATGATGATGATGATGATGGATGATTGATGATGATGATGATGATGATGATGATGATGATGGTGGTGATGATGATGATGTTTTTTTTTCCTCAAAGTCGAAATGAAAAGTAGATTTAACTCTGGTGAAATTACCCATTTATTTCTTGGAAATATCTCGGGTGAAATGGGTCACTGTCAAGTTTTCAACCCTTGGTTAACAATCTACTATTCCTCTAGATAGAACCACGGTACCCTTTAGTAGGGACAGTTGGAATTTCTTCCACCTTTCTCTACCACGGTATCCCTTAGTACTCTTAGTAGGGACAATTGGAATGGGGAATGGATGAAAATTTTCAAAAATCTTGAAATTTTATTTTAAGTAAGAATATGCCTCCTTATTGTCAGAAAAAATTACAGATTTTTCTGTGGCTTAGGAAAAAATAAAAAGATGAAAAGGTGTTAGTGGGCCTATATGCCCGCCTAAATTAAGAGCGTTTATACCCGCTTAGCTGGCAACGTCGCATATTTTGTCTTCTTACTTCATTATTTTGTGGTATTTGAATGAAACTTAAAGATATGTTCAATACATACCTTACATTTTTAGCATTTATATTGTGTTTAATTCATGTACTCATCGCTTTTGCCTTAATTTTCCTACAAAACAAGATATAGACATAAATTCATTTTTAGAGCTTCGGTTGTGGCAATATCATGAAATTTTGCACTGTACCAGCTTATCTACCGAAAACGTAATTAATGAATTGAAAACATTTTCAAGTTACATACACATTTCTCAAAATAATCAAGAAAAACCAGAAAATATGCGACGTTGCCAGTTAAGCAGGTATACACCCTCTTAATCTGAGTAGCGTGTCCGCTGTAATTATAAAGCTATTGACTACAATCCCATCTCTCGGCAACTTGTGTTTTTACGATACATTACCTACCTATGCACATCTAATGACACAAAGTTCTGTTTTTCTCATATGAGAGCGCCATATATATAGATGGCGCTGTACACAACATAGTTAGAAGGAATATTTATTAATCTATCAAGTCCTGTTAAAATCGATGTTGTCTTCATGATAATTTCATCACATCACCTGTGTAAGAAATCATTATTGTAAAGTGTCCAAAATCACCATGATTCCCCAAGAGCGAGCGGTGGAACAAAGGTCTAGAACTGGGCTAACTGGTAGATATCCATTTTTATAGGTCTCCAAGCTCCAAGTCTCAGGAGTACTTGTATTGTACCACTATTCTATTAGCTATTTTGTGTATCTTTCATCGATTTCGCTTGCCAAGAGGTCTGTCTACCTCTACGAAAATAAAATAAAAAATACTTCAAAGACAGGTAATTTAATTGTAAGACAAAGTATTTCATATACAGATCGCATTGGAAAATCTATTATGATAATAGCGTATTGCTAAACGAGACATACTGCATTAAATACATATGTGTACAGGGAATGGTTTTATTTATACTAACACGATAATTATTAGTTATGAATATTTCGTAAATTGTAAAAATGAATATGATTTCGGTTATTTATGTAATAAGCCGATTGTCAACATTTCCTCTATTTTATTTATCATTTTCGCACATATTTTACAATTGATTAGTTACATATCTAGCCATATACATTAATATTATACACCATGTTTTCTGATTTTCTTTAATTTTCACATGTGTTACCCGTCAATACGAATAGCTTTTCCTAGGGAGACTTTACGGACACGAAAAAATAGCATTTCATACAATGTATTATCAGTGACTCAAACAAAACTTAGGAAAAGTTGATCGCATTGACACACAATATACAAAGAGCCAAATATATCGAACACATCTTCATACTATAGGCATAGAATAGAATAGAATAGAATACTTTATTGTTTAACTGTGTCAATACATGGGTTGGAAAATTATTTCTTTCTGGTTTCAACAGCTACCCATTCCGAGTGTACAATATATTATTTATATACTATTTTTTCTAGTTCTCTCTATTTTTACAGTTTTGACATTGTGTTTAGCTACTATAATATTCATTAACATCATAGAAAGCCTTTTCGATCAGCCATTTCTTTAGCCTGCATTTGAAAGTTATCCCTTCCAGAGCTTTTAAGTCGGAAGGGAGATGGTTAAATATACAAATCGCCATTATAAAAGTACTCTTTTTATAAATAGAGTTTTTAACTTTAGGTACATTTAAATTATATTTATATTGCCTTTTTCTATTATTCTTTAGTGAAGACTTTGTTGTAAAATACATTGATTGATTTTTGACGTATAAACACAGATCTAAAATGGAGAGAAAATATAATTATATTTAATTTATGCTATAGGCATAGGCACAAAGATGTGTAATTCATTGCAATATATTTCTATGGTGAAAGCAGGGACCGGCCCGCTATCACTCAAAGGGTTTTGTAAGGGTTTTGCATAAGGCTAACCTTAAGAACATCAAGCCCCAATCAGCCTTAAAAACCCTTATCTAAGCGCTAACCCATATGAACAAGCGGTATCACAATTCCCCTTAAAAATAAGAATATTTGCTCACCCATCCTTACTAAATGGTTAGCCTAACAAAGGGTTACCTTTATTTTATAAAACTTACGACGCGTAGGTAACATCGAGCGAGACTATTGAGCGCTTTGTCGGCGGCGGCATTCTTGATTTTTGCGCGCTTCAAACCAGGGATGTTACTGATATACGCATCAGGTTTGTGCGAGTGAAGTTTGTTTATTTTGACAAGGACTGCCGCTTTTGTTTTCTTTTGTACGGCAGCTATCAATGCTTAGAATCGGGTTAAAGTACTATGCGATATTGTCATATTTAGTTAATTTTTTGTTGTGTTTGTGTACTACAATGCCACCACCGACACAAAGTGGAATATGGGCATATCAGCATGCAAAGTACCTACTTAATACCCATTACAAATACCTTAACATCGCATCGTAATAAATAAATAAGTATTTTCTTGTTATTATTATTAAGTAGTCAATTTCTTGTGCCGAAAATAAAAATGTTTTTTTCTTAAATCCTGTGCTAAATTTAAATGTCTAAAAAATAGGAGGTTCGTAGTTCGTCGAAAATCGGATTTTTTATGTTTGTCGGTTGCTGATCAACTCAAAACGGTTGGACCGATCTGTATTTTTAATCTTTTAAGTATTGCCAACAAATTAGGATCTTATGGTGGAATCATAGATGAATCGAGGGAAGTCATCAAATATTATGGGCATTCATTCCTATCCTATAGCAATTTGGCTATTTTAAAAGTATTTATTTTACAGTAACTCTTGCGTTTGCTTTCGTAATGTTTTATTTATATTTTATATTGTTTTTTAGCAGATTCCCCAGATATCGATCCGTCACCTGCAAACTCATTTTTTTAATCCGATATTTGAATGGGAATCGATTAGTCCTATTTTCAGATAAACTTGTCTGCCACCCTCTTGCAAGCAGCACTAGAACAGTTCTATAAAGGGTTCATCAGGGATCGGAAAACGTTTCTTTTGGCATACCGGTTTCGTTCATTGATCCGCAAACGAAAAGGGTTTAGTTTCCGTTTGCAGTTATCGGGTAAAGAACTGTTCCATTGAGCTACCCGTTAGTGCCAAATCGTTCGTAGTTCGTTTTTGGGAAACGCAATGAACCGGTAAAAAATTTCAACTTCACCGGTTAATTTCTCACAATGACGACAAGATAGGACGAGCATTGCTATCTCTTTTATACCACTACTGAAGGAAGCCACACCATCAGCAGTATTACATTACCTACTCACTGGATTTTGTTTTGACCTTGCTGCTTGCTGAATGAATTGCTTTTTGGCGTGTGGCTTTGGTTTAGCTTGGCGTGTCTTGATTGTGCTTTGTGCCTATTTTTTAAAATATGAAGTCGCAAGAATATAAAGTCCTTCCGGGCAGTCAAGCATTTTCAGTGAAAAGGAGTATTAACGATTAATAGGGTTCTAATGATGGACCTTGGAGGTACCTACTGGATCACAGTGAAAAAGTCATCACAGGTGTCGTTTTCTAGGTTTTTGGTGGTGCCGATTCCGAAAATGGCGTCCATTTAGGAATTCAAGATGGCGGAAATTACTTTCTATAAAAAAGTCATCATGGGTGTCGTTTTCTAGGTTTTTGGGGTCCCGATTCCGAAAATGGCATCCATTTTGGAATTCAAGATGGCGGAACTCACTTTCTATGAAAAAGTCATTAAGGGTGTCGTTTTTAGGTTTTTAAGGGTGCCAATTCCGAAAATGGCGTTCACTTTAGAAGTCAAGATGGCGGACATCACTTTCAGGGAAAAAGTCATCGTAGGGGTCGTTTTCTAGGTTTTTGGGGGTGCCGATTTCGACAATGAGGTCCATTTTGGAATTCAAGATGGTTGACATCACTTTCAGTAAAAAGGTCATCATGGATGTCGGTTTTTAGGTTTTTGAGGGTGCCGATTCCGAAAATGGCGTCCATTTTAGAATTCAAGATGGCGGTCATCACTTTCAGGGAAAAAATCATCACAGGTGTCGTTTTCTAGGTTTTTGGGTGTGCCGATGCTGAAAATGGTATCCAGTTTGGCATTCAAGATGGCGGAAATCACTTTCTATGAAAAACTCATGGGTGTCGTTTTCTTGCTTTATAGGTGTGCCGATTCCGAAAATGGCGTCCACTTTGGAATTCAAGATGGCGGACATTACTTTCAGGGAACAAGTCATCACGGGTGTCGTTTCAATCAATTCTTTAATGGACGCCATTTTCGGAATCGGCACCTCCAATAACCTAGAAAACGACACCCATGATGACTTGTTCTCTGAAAGTGATGTCCGCCATCTTGAATTCCAAAATGGACGCTATTTTCGGATTCGGCACCCCCAAAAACCTAGAAAGTGACACCCATGATGACTTTTTCACTGAAAGTGATGTCTACCATCTTGAATTCCAAAATAGATCTCATAGTCGAAATCTGCACCCCCAAATACCTAGAAAATGCCACCCATGATGACTTTTTTAAAAGAAAGTGATTTCCGCCTTCTAAAATTCCAAAATGGATGCCATTTTCAGAATCTGCACCCCCATACTACACTTAAAGTGATGTCTGTCATCTTCATCATCTAAGTCCATTAAGCTAAAAAGCACTCGTCTATGTTGATCCAAACCTGTGTTTTGTAGGGGTACTCTCAGGGTCCATCATCAGGACCATTTGGTGGCACCTTATATAAATTCTAAGTTTATTTAATGATTTCCTTCAATTTCTCATGGATCATCAGATCTTCACTGAAATTAAATGCTTTTAAACAAAAAAAAATTAAATGGTTTGTGAATGACGGAGAATTTCTTCTCTTCTTCTATCTTCATAAATATAATCGAATTGAGACCCACCTCCGTTTTTGGGAGTCTGTCAAAAAGTGTTAATATCTTCAAAACTGGATTTTAATGGGGTTCATTAAACATTTTTGCTCCTAATGACATAGAATACGCAGTTAAAATCTTTCGGATTCCTCGCTGGCACCGTGTGTAATAAAAGTAACGATAAAAATTACCATTAATTGTGTCGTGTGATAGCGCAGCAAATTCGCAGTCCACATGAACAACTGGCTACTAAATAGATCAAAACAAACAAACAGAACAGGCGAGAAGGCGAGGCACAAAGGTATAAACTAAATGAAGTGAGTGTAAAAGAGATTGCATGATCACGCGACCGTCGCGTTGGGCGTCGCCGTTGCTCGCATAATACCGGTTAGAACTAGTCTTGTCTCATTCTCTTAAGAGACTTAAAGTATGACATGTTAAAAAGGAAAGTTTTATATTAAGCGCTATGAACATAAGGGTAACCCTTTAAAGTGGATAGCAAGATAAAGAGAATATCGGTTAGCAATTGTAAAGGGTTAGCCTTATTCTTAGGTTCCCCTTATAATAAGGGATAGTCAAATGTATGGGTTACCAGTTAGAATCTGTAAGTCTTTTACTGGGTTATACATTACAAAGGGAAGCCCATTGAAAGGCTTTAGCCAGGGAAAGGGTGGTCCGGTCCCTGAGTGAAAGTTTAATTTCATTTTATTGAACTAATTTTATGAGGTGTATAATTAATGTTGAAATTCCCACCGTTGATTTGTTGCTTGACGCTTACATCGATTTTATATTCACTTATGTAAATATCATTAATAGCAAAAATTTACTTACGAACTTAAAGATACAAATTCATTTTGAAAACAATACATACAATCATCCATGCAGCTGTCTTAAAAATAACTGATCTACTACCATAAACTTTTAGATTTCGGTTTACAGTTTCACAACCAAGGACCCACTAGGTGGGTGCTCTGCTTTTCGTTACATTTGCACTTTCCTATGATAATAGCGATGTGCATAGTGATACTAAAATCTTGGTTTTAAAAGTGTTTAATGTTAACAACAGTCAAAACCATTCATAAGTACCAAGGACCATTAAAACAAGAGGACTGACCATCTCCTTACGAAAAGCTGTTCCCTGATATGTACTGTCAAGAATTTAATTTGTTTTGTACCTTGTCATAGTGACATTGATATGAAATCTCTATCGGCTTTCATATTGATTATGACTGTGACAAGGTATGAAATGGTATGTAAATGAAATTCCTTGACTGTACAACTTCGTCTATGTATAAGAATTACTAATTGCAATTATTTAACTTTGTAAGTGTGACACATAAATTTAAATGTTACGATTTTTTTATTAATAGCTATGTGCGAACTAATTTTTACTATACTAAGGTTCTTTATTCAACTATAACATTGTTAAATGTTTAGTTTTTAAGCGCCATCTAGGTTTTGCCAGAATATCTCCTTGCAATCGGAACACGTTCCAAAGTATGGTAACTAAAAGACCTCTTGTTTTAATGATCCTTGATAAGCACTTACAAGTTGTTATACCTGATACTCATTTAAATCGATAACATTTACACAATTACAAAATTACCTGGTTATTTTAAGGGACATTAACATTTTTTGCTTTATTTTTAATTTGTTCTCACTTAGTTTTGAAATAGTTATAGCTGGACTATAGTAGAATGAAGGGTTGATATTTATATTTGTGCAGATGAATCTGAATGATGATTAATTGTTGGCAAATTATGAGGATAATTTGAATGTTCGTAAATAGAGACAGTATCTTGTATTAAAAAAAACTTCTGGTATCCAGTCACACAGCCCTTAAAAATATACACTGCAGTGATCACTGGAATCCAGTAATTGGCTATGTGTGTGTATTGGGCTGGGTTTCTACCATCATTACAATCAGCCTATCAACATCATCAAGGATTATGGGTATGCCAACAATACCCATTACAGGAAATCTTGCAGTCACACAAACATGCATTAGTGCTAAACATTGTAAAAGGTTACAAAGTTGTTGCCACTTCTTTTCACTAAGAAAAAACATACAGAATGTGACATATGGCTGAATCTAATTTAACTAAGCAGCGAAGTAATATGACGTGACTCAGACCCCACAGCAATAAAATAAAATGAACTTTCAAAACTAGTGATTGCTGAACAAGGTATTGATATAATATTTGAAGTTTTATAACAATGGAAATTAGCGTAACTTTTCGATATCGCCTTCTGTGGTGGTCAAAAGATTAATGGATGTTTGGGTCAGTCCAGAATTCAACTAAAATTTTAATTTAGCATGCTTCCTCTTTCTTTGTCAGTCTTGGTTATCACTCGATGTCTCCTCACTTCCATCATCACTGGACTCCTCGCTCGAATCTTCATCGGAGCGCTCCCCTCGCGCTGCCTTCTTCGCCATCAACTGCTTAAACTGGCTCACGGTGATTTTCCTAGGCATTATCTCTCTTAGGAACTCAAGAGTGTCGTCCTCTTGAACGACATCGGCGATGTGTTTATACTCCAAGAACTTGTTATCGCTGTTTTTATACGCTCGCTTCGCTAAGTCTGTGACGAAGAGTTCCTGAAGATAACAACGTAACAATGCTAAATTTTATACACTTCAGAACATACATTTCAAGCAAAAATGACGTTTTTTTCGAAAGAGTATGGTTATCCAGTGCCGGCGTCTGCCAAAACAAAAAACTTACTGTGACTTTAGTGACCAAGTATAATGGCTCAGGACCGACTGCTTCGACATCTGGTGAACTTTTCATAATGGTTTTCACTCTAGACAGAGGCAAATGTAAACCTTTTTCGGCTTTAGGCGTAGCCATTATGTTAAATATGAATAAATCGGGATAACGCACAATAAACAGATCGCCGTAACCGAACCGCGCGTTTTTTAGTTTAGTATTGTCACTGTCACTGTCAGAGATCTGTCAATGTCATTGGATTAACACGAGGGTCTGCTCCAAAACTACGTTGCTTGTAGTTCTAGCCGGAACAATTTCATCGGCCAACTATATCATAGTTATGAATTACTTTAGTTAGAGTTTTTAACTCCTGCCGCGTTACTTCGAAATTCGAAGTTCGTAACGTGCTCTCGCTCTCATGTTATGCTGTATTTAAGTAAGCGGGATGGCGCTATACGAACTTCGTTTTCCGGAATTCGGAGTAGCCCTACTGCAGATACAATACGGATACATCCCCTCTACCAGCGAAATCGCGGGTCGGTTAATTTATTGGCTGGATGCGTGATGACACTGCCAACTAGCGGTTACAATTACAGCGGACTGTGAAATTTCAAACGACTGTCTGACATTACGAGAAGTAAGTAAAAAAAATAAAAAATATTTTAATGAAATGTCGTAATTTACATGTATTCTATACGATTATGTAAGTCTATAGTGTCGATAATAACGTCGACCTTTTTATTTTCTATAAATATAAAATATATAAAATGGCGAATCAATAAATTTCAGGCAGCCACGCACAAACTTTCACATTACTGTCTTCACGAGAAATAAACAAATAACGCAATTAATATATCTTTCAGACCATTATTTATCACATGACTATACGTAGGTCACTCGATAAGTTTTGAGATGCTCGAAATTCAAAAAGGGAACGCACCTGAATTATATGTTTTTTAAAAGCAAATTTATTTAAAAATAGAACACAAGTTGCCGATTCGCTCCAATTTAAAAAATGAATATGTTACAGTCATTTTTCTAAAACGGTTCCCGCGTTTTTTCTTCGTAACGATGGAGCTTAACCGCGAACATTTGCGTGCTATGATATTTTATGATTTTCAATTTGGTTTATCTGAACAATTGTGTTTGCAACGATTGCAGTCAGCGTTAGGAGATTCTGCTCCTTCACGGGCAACAGTTTTTAGATGGTTCAACGAATTTAAAAGGGGTAAAACCAGCCTCGAAGATGACCACCGAAGTGGTCGCCCGCAAACAGCAGTAACTGCAGAAAACGTGTGGACTACTGAAATGTTGGTGCGAGAATATCCACGAATAACATACGAAGACATAGAGAATATCTTAGGCGTCAGTTCGGGGAGCGTTAGCATCATTCTACATCAACATCTTGGAGTAAGGAAGCTCTGTTGTCGTTTGATACCACGTTTGCTCTCCGATTCTGAGAAACCGGCTCGTGTAGATGCGTCTACGATTCGACAACGGGACATCGCGGCGTGTATCGGAAATAATTAGAGGTGACGAAACATGGAGTTACCAATATGACCCGGAAACAAGCGGCAATCGTCAGTATGGGTCTCTGGAAAGTTACCAACAAAACTACAAAGAACTCGTAACGTCGGCAAAAAAATGGTAGCTAATTTCTTTTCACGGGGCGGACATTTATCAACATCAATGCTGGAAAATTATAGGTCAGTCAACTCTGATTGGTATACTACAGTAGCATTGCCGCAAGTTTTCAAAGCATTGCGAGAGAGGAGACCAAAGACTGGACTTCAGGGAATCTTGCTGCATCACGATAACGCCTCTTCACATACGTCCCTCAGAACAAAGGCGTTTATTGAAAAAGCTGGGATAGAAATCTTACCACATCCACCCTTCAGTCCTGACTTAGCTCTCTGCGATTTCTCTCATCTTCTTCTCGAAAATGGAACGCACCTGAATTATATGTTTTTAAATAGCAAATTTATTTAAAAATAGAACACAAGTTGCCGATTCGCTACAATTTAAAAAATGAATATGTTACAGTCATTCATTTTTCTAAAACGGTTCCCGCGTTTTTTCTTTGTAACGATGGAGCTTAACCGCGAACATTTGCGTGCTATGATATTTTTAACCGACTTCCAAAAAAAGTAGGAGGTTCTCAATTCGACGGAATGTTTTTTTATGTTATGATTTTTTTGGTTTATCTGAACGATTGCAGTCAGCGTTAGGAGATTCTGCTCCTTCACGGGCAACAGTTTTTAGATGGTTCAACGAATTTAAAAGGGGTAAAACCCGCCTCGAAGATGACCACCGAAGTGGTCGCCCGCAAACAGCAGTAACTGCAGAAAACGTGTGGACTACTTAAATGTTGGTGCGAGAAGATCCACGAATAACATACAAAGACATAGAGAATATCTTAGGCGTCAATTCGGGGAGCGTTAGCATCATTCTACATCAACATCTTGGAGTAAGGAAGCTCTGTTGTCGTTGGATACCACGTTTGCTCTCCGATACTGAGAAACAGGCTCGTGTGGATTGGTGTCGTGAGATGCGTCTACGATTCGACAACAGGACATCGCGGCGTGTGTGGGAAATAATTACAGGTGACGAAACTTGGATTTACCAATATGACCCGGAAAACAAGCAGCAATCGTCAGTATGGGTCTTCTCAGAGGGAAAGTTACCAAAAAACTACAAAGGCCTCGTAACGACGGCAAAAAAATGATAGCTAGTTTCTTTTCACGGGGCGGACATTTATCAACATCAATGCTGGAAAATTATAGGTCAGTCAACTCTGATTGGTATACTACAGTAGCATTGCCGCAAGTTTTCAAAGCAGTGCGAGAGAGGAGACCAAAGACTGGACTTCGGGGAATCTTGCTGCATCACGAGAACGCCTCTTCACATACGTCCCTCAGAACAAAGGCGTTTATTGAAAAAGCTGGGATAGAAATCTTACCACATCCACCCTTCAGTCCTGACTTAGCTCTCTGCGATTTCTTTTTGCTCCCGGTGGTGAAAGAAAAAATAAAAGGGAAGTTTTTTCGAGTGCTGAAGAAGCCGTGGCTGCATATGAAGAAGCAATTTCGGACCTATCTGATGAAGACTGACAAAAGTGCTTCCAAAGTTGGTTCAGACGAATGGAGCTTTGTATAGAGAGTAATGGAGCGTATTTTGAAAAAAATGTAAAATAAATAATCCTAATATCTTCAATAGTTTTTTTTTATCTCAAAATCTATCAAATGACCTACGTAATGTAGATTTAGATCGTGCACGTACACAATTGAATTGCCGTTTCATATCTCGTTACTTTACATAAAGTATCTTGTTTCAATAAAGAAGAAATAAAATCGAATTAAGGTGCGTCCACATTTGTATCATTTGCCCGTATCAGATCATCGTCGCGTGGCATGATCGCGTGTCACGATCACGCGTTTGGACGTTGCGCCGATCCGATCGCTTGAAATCCATTTGCTACACGTATCACACACTTATATCGGAAGAGTGCGGCATGATCGGCGCGCCGACAGTGAGCGTCCAAGCAGCGCGATACGCAGTCATGCCACGGCACGGTGATCAATACGAGCAAATGATACAAGTGTGGACGCACCTTTAGCTATTTAATGTTTTATGGAGGAATATTTAAATTTTTAGTATGCATATAATATTTTTTCTCGATACATTACGTGGACTGGTACTCGTGGAATGTAAAAATAGTTTAATTTTAAGTTGTATTGCTTTTTAGATTTTTCTATGTGTGTAGTTTGTTCGACTGTATACATTTATATTAAACTTTTAACAGCTGTCAATGTCTTTTTTCTAACCAAAACTTTCCGATCATCCCAAAGTTCCCTCTTGAGAGACTATGGCTACCCTACTATAAAGTTAATTGTGGATTTTTAGAGTTTCGAATATACAATGAAAAATTGGAACTCAAGGAAAAGAATTTGATCAAGTCGGCCGATGAAATTGTCTCGGCTTATATTTATTTTGCCTGAGATTTCGAACGATGCCTTCAAAAAAATGCCTCGCAATGTTACCCGAGAAGAAAGAAAAAAAAACTAACTAAACTAAAAATATTTCTATATTCTTTTATTTTATTATTTAAAATGCAGTTGTGAAGAATAAACAAAAAAGAAGAATATGAAACATAAAGTTCAGCATATCTGATGTAAATGATACAGTTTTTTTTTTCATATGGTCTCACTACATGATGATGATGATGATGACGTTAGAAAGGGCACTATATATTTCCATCTCATTCTAACGTATTACCGCGTCCCACCTGCTCACCGAATATAGATGATACCAAAGATAATATAAACACTACGTTTTAGGTGATACCACGTGATACTAACGAAGAGTATCGGTATCGGTGATCGTGACGAGAGGTTATTACCCATCATCGTTGAGACAGGCGCATCTCACTATAATCTCAACACAATAATCGGTAAAAAATTGTAATTAACGTTTCTATCTAAACCTAAGGCTCGTCACAGACGGAGCGATAATATATATTAAGATATCTTATAGCAACGCAACTCACGATATATTTTGCCTACTATTTGACAGAGTCCCCACACGCAGCGATAATATATATTATGATACCGTAAGATATCTTACGATATATTTGAGTATATTTTGGCGCAACTACAGGATGTTATTATTTTTTTGACGTGCGATTGGGCTCAAATTTATTTATCTTCGATGACAATGCAACAATATGGTACTAAGGAACTGGTCTGATGATGGAGTCCGAAGGTAGACGGTGACGTTGAGGATATGAACTCCTAAAATACCTACCTAAACAAGATAAACACAGTAATAATATTTCGGATTATTTCGTCTGTCTTAGCAAGCTCTCTGCTCTGCATTGATATATACGTTACACTAGATCCGCAGTAAGGAGCCACACGCGTGTAACTTGATAGAAGCCTTATCTCAAGTAGTTGACAATCTGACACTGACCGTGAAACTAGTCCGTGAAAAAGGAGCGTAAAATCATGCACATCGTGAAGGAAAATCACAACAAAACACATGGAATTACTTTTCACATGAGAGTTTACTGTTTCTACAATCAAATTCATGTAAATAACACGAAAAATTAATTAAATCAACTGGCGGCATTTTTTACTCTTAGTGTAGCTAGTAAAACATTATTTCAATTCCCCATATTTTTGGGAGAATCTAGCTTATTTGACCCATAATTTTGAACTTCTCATTAAAATTAATGGTTTTTAAATTTTACTGGTTAAAAATTACTGATTACTGGCGTCTGTATAGGTATCCAACATGAAAATGTTATCTGAAGTTTTATTCCAAATTTCTATAATGTGATAAGTTCGTTAAAAAAGTATAAATATATCTATCTTCTTTAATTTCAACGACGATTTCATTTTCGGAGAATACACAGAACCTCAGATATTTCGTTTCCTTACAGAAACAAATATGAGCTGTTTGCCATTTTTTTAAGTTTCACAGTCGTTTCATGTTTAAAAAGCACCAGATAACAACTTTGCAAGCAATTAACGAAAAAGCTCTAAATGACTACACTTTATTCGAGTTAATTTCATAAATACATATTTAACTTATACTTATTTATGTAGATATTTGAAAACATTATTGATTGTTTAGGGGAAATATTTTTATGTCGTAGGCAACCCTGATCTGTTCGAAATGGTTCCTTAAATATTTTCATGACAGACTTGCACTAATAGTGCCATCTTTGTCGCGCAACGCGACCCCATGCGGAAAAGGGATAAATATATTTTGATACTACATTTTGTAATTTTTGTCGGTTACGTCCTGAGGGGCTACTCCGAATTTCGAAAAAACGAAGTTCGTATGGCGCCATCCCGCTCAGTCAAATACAGTATAACTTGAGAGCGAGAGGGACAGCACGTTACGAACTTCGTTTTGCGGGTTTCGTAGTAGGCCCTCTGGTTTTTGACGCGTGGCACGCTTTTTGTGCTGCGTTGTTATGACGTTTGCACCTCTTTTATATTTACCTCAATGATCTAGGGTCTGAAGATGGAGCTGGACGGTGGACAATGACAATAGGTGGTCTATTTTTGTATAGAGAAAAAAGGACATTCAATCTCCACATCGTTTATTTTGGTCTTCTAGGTATCAAATAATAATCATTGTCCCAAATTATAATTAATTGGAAGATGGTCGCTCTCATCGAATGAATTGTGAGCAGAATTTATAATGTTCATCATACAAAATGCATTTCGGCAAACACAACCCAGAAGATAAAAAGCAATTTTAGCCTTAATCTCTTTAAATAGTACCTATACGAATATACCAATTTAGTAACTCAGTTCAAAAACCAGGTTGATCAGATTATAAAGTGCATTAAAGACTGTTCTTAATATACTAAAATACTAACTAAATTGTATAAAAGACAAATCATTGTATAAGTTGAATTCTCCTCGTTATCTCGTTTTTTTGTGTGCTCTTGAGTCCAGACGGATTTAGTTTTGCCGATACAGTAACATTCAAATCAAATACGGCATCATAATCGCCCTCTGACAAACTATGCAACAAGTCATGTTTCACAAACAGCCTGTATATTGTAAAAACGTCCTCTTGCTTCGCCGGCTACGAGCATAATGGCGGCAGAAATATATATTTTGGTATCTTTGTCATGTGAGGGGCTTAGCTATACTGCTCCGTGTGTGATGGGCTTGAGATTGTCGTAACAGATATGTACACTCGAATACGAAGAGATGACTTTTGTGTGAAAAAGTGGACACCTACATCCTTTTTTAGTCGACATCCTACAGGACTGGGCATCCACAATGGTTATAGGATACTTTACCCGACTATGCTGAAGAAAAAAATTCTTTTCCGTGAACGAAGTTGCGGATACCTTCTAGTCATATATACATTTACATAACCCTCCTTTATCATTCTGTCGATATGTCTGTACACGTACATTATGTACCTAGTTTACGTCTGTGACTCATGGCAGTCATCTTTATTATTAGTTTCTATGTAATCAGTAGTGACTATGACGACTTTACTACGGTATTGTTTACTGTTTGAAATAGATTAGGCACTATGAAAGTCTAATAAAAATACCAATTTGAAATTTGCTGTAGGTGTCCATAAATAATCCTCTAATGGCCTTATATTAGAAGGCTCAAATTGGAAACTAAGCTCAAATAAATTGAAGAAACACCCTGATAGGTTAAATTTGCAACTGGTATCTATTATGTTGCATACAAGAAAGTTGAAAACTTAATTATGATGTTGATGTGAATTATTGTACTGTCTAATTTCATAATTCAAGATAAGGTGAACAAATAAATAGACGGTGTTGGCCTTAACACTAGCTGTCTTTATTTTCCATTTCCTTATAGAAAATACTTTTACAAACAGTATAGGGGCCGGCCGCGCGCCCGAGCGCCCGCGCGGGGCTCCGCTGACTAGTCAATTGTGTCGCCGCGCCAACCCGTCCTCCAATGAAAACGATAAAATAATACAAAAAATACTGATAGCGAGATCGAAACTTCTTACAGGCTCTTCTCGATGTTAATGAGCTCAGCGATGCCGTCGTACATCTCCTTGACGGCCTCGTACTCGGTGAGACCCATGCGGCGCTTGTTGGAGATGTCGTAGACACCGCCCTCGGCCTCGGTGTGCTCGCCGCGGGTGCCGCGCACCTGCAGGTGGTACTTGGACGCCACCTCCTCCAGCTTCGCCTTGTCCGCCGCCAGCTTGGGCAGCTTGATGTGCACAGAGGCGCGCACGGTCGTGCCCAGGTTGGTGGGGCAGAAGGTCAGGAAACCGAGACGGTCATTGTGGGAGAAGGGAACCCTCTTCTCGATGTCGTTGACGGCATCCACCAGCCTCTTGTAGACCTGCTTCAGGTCACCACCCATCTGCATGGAGATCAGGCGGAGGTGGTCCTCCTCGTTGCACCACACCAGGAAGGTCTTGTTCTCGTTGTGGTAGATGCCACGGCCGGTGGGCCAGAAGCGGCAGGCGTTGGCAGCCTGGAGGAAACGGTCACCCTCCTTGAAGAGGAAGTGGTCATCAATGAGCTGCTGCTGGGTCTCCTTGGACATGCCGGTCAGGGGGTAGAAGGTGCCCTTGAGCTCACCCTCGAGGCCAGAGAGGGTGGAGGAGACTTTCTCTTCCATCTCTTTGTATTGGGCCTCAGTCAGGCAGGGGTTGAAGGGGTAGCCCTCCATGGAACGGCCGCAACGAACGCGGGTGGACACGACGAATTCGCCAGCGGGGTCCAGATTGCCGAGGGTGTCGACATCACCCCAGTTCTTGGCAGGATGCTTGTCGGTTTTCTTGAAGCCATTGTGGTAGTCCTCGATGATGGGGTCGAACAGGTCAGCGAACACTGTGTATGACTCAGCATCGGGAGCGTAGATTCCAACACCAGAGTCCAAGTTCTCAACACCTGAAAAAATCAAAATTTAAATGTTTTACATACAAGAATAATATATATTAAGGATTGGACAGTTGTAACACCATTGCATGTAAAGGTAGGATGCAATCAACATCCACTGAAATTTATTGTAAGTATGTCCAAGTGATTAAAACTGATTGAAAGAATCTCAATAATTTCATTCACAATCAGCACAATTCTAATCATTATTATTATTGTTGCTGTAAAACACTTAATGATCTGTAAGGCTGCTATATGAACAGCCAGTGGTATAAACATTTATGAGCATTAATATCCCCACAGACCATTACAATTTATTTTCTAATAAATTATGTGTAATGTGAATTATGAGAGGATTAAATTTAATTACTGGTTGGAAAACTCAATAATAGTTTAGAAATCAGGCATACAGAGAACAATTAATACTCTGGAAAAGTGCCTCTGGAAATAATAGGGATTTACAAACATTTTTAATTTGTAATGGGCCTTCATTGCATGTCTTCAACACCCAATAAAATGATGCAACAGGCTCTACATATTGTTAAAGTACCATGTGGAAGTCTAATTGGAGTCCAGCAAGAATAAAAAAGATAATGTGAATGTTATAAGCAAGGTTATTACTAAGTCATATTGAATAGTCACTATCTTTATCTTATCAGATAAAAACTTCGGTTCCCAAATTTATATCTTTTCTGCAAACTGCATTTTAGGTGTAAGCACTATTATAATTTTACATTATTGTAAATATTAGTTAAAAAATAGTAGTAAACGTGTCTTACCCGACTGGATAACGTCCAAGAGGGTGGAGCCAAAGGAGGTCTTCTTGTTCTTGAGAGCTTCGAAGACCTCCTTGGTGAGGTACTTCTTCAGCAGCGACTTGGAGTCGGAGGCCTGGAGCTTGCTGAAACCAGCCTCCAACTTCTCAATGGTTGCGGCGTCCACCATTGCTGCGGCTTTTCTGTAAAAACACCATCATTAAACGCATTGTCCATTAACCAAACAATTCCTAAGGTCAATTAAAAACAATTACGATTCTAACGCTTTTAAAGCAGCGCATGTTGCTCGTGTGCACATTTCTCAAAAGTTAGTTCGAATATAGACTACTAAAATTAAAACGTTTTAAAATCCCAGAATCAGAATTTTGGTTTCGCTCCAACGAATTATGACAATAGTGACAAGAAAATGCATAGATGTAAGACGCCTAGATATTTTTTTATTTAAAAAAATAGTGATGTACCCGCAACGTTACCAATACAATCGAAGTTTTAAAGTTGACATGTATAAGTTTTTACTAAAAACAAATATTCAATCGATTCACTAAAAGGAAGGTAGGTGGAATTGATGTGCAAATGTAGATAAGTTATTTCAGTGAACTACCAATAAAGCCGGAAATGCAAGGACATTTTAAGATAAAAATGCAAAGTACAAACCGCCTGATGAGGTAATACGCAAGAACAGCGCCACCACAAACAACGATTGGAATCGTGACTTTAAATTTATAATTCATGTTGAAGAATTGTAATCAAGCCACTTTATAAATGCAGAAAGGGTCTAAGAACTACAGGTAAAGGAGTTGTTACGCTGACTGTCGGATTTAGTTTGAATTGTTTGTCGAACACACCCTAGTCTACTCGATTTTGCTTTGGAATTACGTAATTTAGCCAGAGGTCGCCTTGACCGGCACGCGCAAGTCGAACGGATGTGTCAGCTCACTGCGCACCGTCGGCGCTGCTTCGTCGCCGCGCGCAGCCGCCTCCCACTCGCGGCCAGCCAACCCAACGAGCGTGTTATCGCAGTTTCTTGTTACCTACTTGCATTCATTCCTGAAGGTATACCAACAATTAAGCGTCGTTAGATTACGGTATCAACTTATCGACGATTCTACGTAAGTCGTCGGATTACCGGCACTGCCAATTGATAATGAATGAATACCGGCAAATGCATAGCTCGAGTTTGCTTTTATATGCCAGAGATTGCAATGCTCATGATACGTGTCAAATGAAATGTGGATATTCAACTATCAGCCGCAATTTACAAACAATGCCAATTACCCGCATTATTCACACTTTAAAAAGAAACATTTATTTTTACAAAAAAAAAACAAAATATTTATTCACGATAGTTTCATAAGTAAAGTTTTATCCCTACATGCTATTACTTCATAAATTGCTTGAAATTAATATAGAAACCAATATTGTACCGTAATTTACAGTGTAATCCGGAAATGACAGCATCCCAAATTGGTTCAATGGCCGACGTGAGTGATTCTGTTCCCACTTTCGTAACCAAGCAGAGATACCCTCTTTGGATGTATTAACGGAATCACGACCCCATTTTAGTCAGAACTAATAAAATTTAGGCACATTATAATAAGAAATTAGCGCCGGTGACCAGAGATGAACGCCGGTAGGAACATACGCACCCGTCGGCTTCATCCGCCGGTTTGTTTTCCTTGTTTTCTTTCGTTGCACAACCACCCATTTTCACTAATGCCAATTATAAAACTAGCCGATAAAACATCCACCAAATCACTACAAACTACTGCTAATAAATAAAAGGAATGGAGAAATCTAAATGCAATGATGGAATGATATTTTGTCCAAATGAATGTAGCCAGGAGCCGGGAGTGGCGAGGGCGAGCCGAGGGGAGCCCGGATCGATGCGCGGAGCGCGGTACGCAGCCCGTAGCTTCCCGCCCTTTGGGGATCGCTTCAAAACTTTTCGGAGGGAAATCGTCCGGGACCGCGAGACCTCACAATTGCTTTCGCGGGCGAAATTTAAATGCAACTCCGCAAAACTGGGCGCGCGCTGTTGTTTTATCAGGAAAATTGCACACTTGAACGTTATCTTTGCACATCTTGATGTATAGATTAAGTTGTCACTGGGTATAAACTTGCATTAACCGTTTGAGAGATGCCGGCGGCGGTCGGAGCGGTTGGGATACGACGACAATTTGAAAGTTAAAGTGGCCACCGCTTACCTTGCTATTGTACAACCGTCAGAGTCGACTGCGAGGTGCAGAATGGTCGGTGCGGGAGCGCGCGGAGCGTTAAGCCCGCGACGCCCCGCGCCCGCACCGCAGCCCTTCCTCAATCAACCTTGGCCTTGCCGTGGTGCCCTGACTTGGCCGCCCGCAGCCATGTAGCTAGCCGCTAATTCAACATCAGTTCGAGTCCAAATGGTCGTCTTGACCATCATATAATCAATGGCCGAGAACTACATAAATGATGGCAAATAATTAGTTACGTATATTAATGCAGTATATTTTTTCTATGCGATCTATCAATTAATTACGTGTATAATTTTATAATTTTAAAGTTTATCTTAATCTAGTGACTTTAAAGTGATTACCTATATAAAGTGCTATTTGCAATATACGGCAAACATTTGAATTCGTACAAATCCTATTCTAATTAGATTGTGCGAGAACTAATGCAACTATCTATAAGATACGGAAAAAAATATGCTATACCAATTGCCAATTATAAATGGGCAGCGTCAAATTTTTATAACAGTTTTAAGAAAAGATGAAAAATCAGAAAAAAGAATAGTGTCCTTTTAAATCTTACTTAAAGTATTTTGTATGCCATAAAATAAATGTGATTGGCCTGCTGGAGCTGGAATGTTCATTTCCTTTGATCAAAGCTCCTTAAATAAAGACAAAAAAAATGTGATTGAATCATTCTTGTCAAATCACAATATGTAATTTATTGTGACCTAACGACCTTTTTTAATAATCGAAATTACAATCGATCGATTAAAACAATATCCTAATGGCAAGCTCTAGTGTCCGATAGGTACATCTAAGGAGGGAGGGAAATTTAAAATTAGAATGTTGCTGGTTCTTTTTTTTGTTACTGGATCGGGTCCAACGTTCTATCGCGACGATGCCAATGTCAAGTTTGTTATTTTTCACTTTCATTGCATAACTCTAACGTCGATCGTTCTTTAGTTTTATTTATATTGCGTTTTAATTTCAATGAGGTAGGTACTGTACACATATTATTTTGTTTTGCGCCCGGAAATTCTGATGAAATGCTGAAGTATTTGTCACACACAGTGTACCTGAAAAAGGTTTGTAGTTTGTCATGTTAATCAAAATTACAAATAAAAACACCATTCAACTGTTTTCGAGTGGATAGGTTTTACGCACGCTGTTTAGTTTAGTGGAGTGCGGGGTCCGCTTTAAACCGGCATGCAAAGTGAAAGGGTAGAGTGCGTATTAAAAATTCAGGCACCTAGTTTCAACAGTGTCTGTCAAGGCAGTGAAGCCCATGAAATATTGCTAAGGGCGTCATTCAGCAAGGGAATATAAATGTTTAAATTGATGTACGTACACGTACGTAGCTAGTGGCTAGGATATACCTACACCCAATATATTTATACATATGTCGCGTAAACGAAATAAAAACAACTTCTTTTCGCTGAAGCAGGTATGTAGGTACCTAACGGTATTTAAGCAGTAAATTATACATAATAGTAAGTAACTAATCTACCTATGCTGCCTATTAGAAAGTCGTACATAATAATGAAAATGTCTGTAAATTGAAGATATTTTCATAAAAATAAGTGTAGCGGAGCCTTTGAAGAGAGAAATAGCGACAAATAGTGCAGTACACACTATACTAATTTATTAAAATGTTACAGCCATTGTGGTTTACTTCTTACATATAGGCTTGCTGTAAGAAACTGATAGCGATTGAAACTTATTGAACTTTACAGGCATTTATTATAGTAGGTACACATCCTTTTTTTTACTCATAATTTTAAGGAGCTTGGTCCTTGAAATCCTTAGTAATTATTATAAATGCGAAACTATTTTTTTTTGCACGTGATACAGGGCCAATGGATGCACGTAATAGATATAATTGTGAGTGTGACCGAGTGATGAACGAAAAAGGCAGGAAAAGCCTCAAGAAACTTCTTTATGGGAAACGCAGACCGTAAAAGGCATTGATTATTACGAATATGTACACATCGACGGCACAAAGCGGAAACGTACTAACTGCCGATGGATTCAGTTGGCGGTTACTACGTTTCCGCTTTGCCGTCGATATAATCAAATCGTATACCTAGCTATATAGGTAGGTACCTAATGGGTAAGAACTAAGACGGTTGATACGCGGGCGAGGCATGCAGACCATTATCATTAGTTCTTGAATAGAGTTTAATAGACAGGGCAAAACAATCATGAACCTGTCAATAAGTAATATTCACCTAGTAGGACCGTGACGACCGGCGTAGGTACTTATTGGTACCTATGTATATGTCTACAGGTACATACCTATTCAACTAGTGTGACGATAAATTATAATTAAGAAATTAGAACAAGAAATGAACGCGATATAAAGTTGTAAAAATGAAATGTCTGTACATTGAAGATATTTTCAAAACATATATTATAACGGACTAATTGGAGGTCACTGAATCGAAAAATATTCTTTTCGGATTTTTTGTATGTTTGTATGTGTCGTTGTGGCTCCATCACGCAAAATCGGCTACACGGATTTCAACTATATTTGGTACACGGGTAGCTCGGTATCTCCAGATGGTTATAGGATACTTTTTACCCGACTACGCTGAAGAAAAAAAGAGGGGTTATGACTTTTTCTCCTCCGCGAACGAAGTTGCGGGTGCTTTCTAGTCTATACTATTAAAAATTGTAAAATGAAATGTTTGTATGTGTCGTTGTGGCTTCATCACGCTAAATCGGCTTGACGGATTTCAACTATTTTTGGTAGTTTAGTAGCTGGGTATCTCCAGATGGTTATAGGATACTTTTATATTTTTCACTTTAATGTACCTACCACGGCCACGTAGGTACTACACAGGTAGCAATTTTTTTTTATTGTTGACTTGACAACTTTTTTCTATTCAGTTTAGTCATAAAAGTGTGAGCGGCGTTGCTCGGTATATATCTTTGCGATTCACGTATCACTCTCATCGGCTCATCAGGTCAAAACAAGTGAACGGATCTCGAGCATTTTTGTACAAGGATAGCTGACTGAGCTTTTGAGAATTGGTTACAGGATCCTGTATACCCGACTACGCTGAAACCAAAAAGAGGGCTATGACTTCTTCCTTCGCGAACGAAGTGCCCGCTACTACTAGTATTTCTAAAAAAAAACATTCCGTCAAATTGAGAACCTCCTTTTTTTGGAAGTCGGTTAAAAATCCATGTTATAATTATAACGTAACGATACGACCTCGTCTGTGACCATAACCTTGCCCTTGACCTCGATACCGACCTATATTTGATAGCGAAGCCCTACGATACCCTCCTTTCACGGAACAACGTAACAGACAGGATTCTCGTACAGCCAAGCCAGCGTCATACATAAGGAACCGACCATGTTAGTACTTTGTCACTGTAACTACTTTAACACAATTTCAACTGTTGCTGTAAAGCAGGTTATTACGATATGGTCCTTAAAATGATTAGCTATTTTTGCCTTGTGTAACTAAAGCAGGGCTAATGACAACCCGCTTACAAGAAGGATACAACTGACATGGTATTACTATTAAGTTAGGTCGTTATGTAATTATGCTTGCCTGTAGGTAATAGGGCTCTCAGTAAGTGGCGGAACGGCTTAGTAACGTATCTAATACATAATTAAGTGTTTAGTAGGTAGGATGGTTGACTTGGTATACGAGGGGTTACTAAGACTTCGAAATTCGAATTTAGTATAATTATGCCGCCAGTGTCTCTCCAGAGAGTTTGTTTAACTGTATTTTATATTAATGAAGAAACTTAATCAATATAATTATTGATTATTTTTTTTATAAATTTGTATGGAAATACCATAATTGTTATTCAAATGAATACCTATTATAACGTAGTTCGATTGTAAAGGAAAATAAATCAATGCAACCTACTAAATAGCAAGCAGGATTTGAACCTGAGCTGCCACCTCTTCTTTAACGCAGAAGTGCATTTGCAACTGACCAACTGAACTATCGCAAATTTACGTACACGGCTTGACATTTTCGAACACAATCTAGTTACCACTAGCCCTCTGTGTCTTTTTAGAGTTCCGTACCAAAAATAGTAAAAAAGGAACCCTTATGGCGCGACTTTGTCTGTCTGTCTGTCTGTCTGTCCGACTATTAGAGCGCCATATCTCAAAAACTACTTATGATATCTATTTGAAATTTGGAATCTTTATAAACATGGTCAGCCCACATGTATTGCAAAGGAAACATTTTAAAATACATTTTTATTAAAAAAAAAAAAACGACGAATATGAGTCTGGGCAAATATTAAAAGTCTAGCTGCTAAGCCAAGTAGGGTATCATATGAAAGGGTTTGATCTGTACAGTTTTTAACATTGTTTTAAATATTTTTCTTGTGATTAGATTTTGTTTTATTAAGCAACCAATGACCATTATCTCCATACAAAAAGCCGTTCATATGTACAACGCCATCTATGAATACGATTTATTATTTACAATTTTTCAGCTTTACAAGCGTGACACAGTATTTGAATGTTGCAATTTATTTACTACTAGCTTCTGCCCGCGACGTTGTCCGCCTTAAATTCGTTTATCGCGGATAAGGGTATTTTTCCGGGATAAAAAGTAACATGTCCTTCCTCAGGACTCAAACTATCTCCATACCAAATTTCATCCAAATCGGTTCAGAGGTTTAAGCGTAAAGAGGTAACAGACAGACAGACAGACAGACACGCTTTCGCATTTATAATATTAGTATGGATAGACATCTATTCGTCGATATATTTTATAAAACCTAGATTTGAAATTTGTTCACGACAATTGCAATACATTTTTACTTTGGTTTATATGGTTTAGTAATAATATTAAAAAGCCGGCCAATAGCATGTCGGACCATGCTCAGTGTAGGGTTCCGCAGCCGTTCATACGAAAAAATGCACACCACAAAAACAAAAATGCCTGTGACATACGGACGGTCGGGCGGATGAACAGGCATGACGAAACTATAAGGCTTCCGTTATTGCCATTTTGGCTACGGAACCCTAAAAATCTTGACATTGGCAGCTAACTTTTAATTGTCCTGCTAATCTGAACAGACTAAAGTAAAACTGTATACAGTCGATTGTCGTGAACAGTTAATGACACTTTCAGGATTTAAAAACAATCTTGGAAACATTATGACATAAATTAAACCATCAGTAGATTCTGAGTCCAAAACGAGACAAGAAACAATATATTGGATTTAAATTAAAAGTTACCTACCTGTTATTTTTTTAAAGGGACGTACAAATACAGATGTAATGACTAGTGAACAATGTTTAGCCATCGTGTTATCTCGCAAGAGTTCGTTGTTCCACTACATCTGTAATGAACCCTTTACCAGGCGAAGGGATATATATTACATGTCATATATTCCTCCCACATCTTATATCGGATACCGTAGTCATTTTTTAACTCCAAACCTCCTAGAAAATATTTTGTCAATCCCTGAAAATAGTATTTTATGATCTTCATTCACAACACGCTTCTAAATAGCGTAATATATATTTGGCAGCCGTTTAAATTCACTTGAACTCTTATTTCAGTAAACTACGGAGAAATTCGAACATTCTATGAAACAGAAGTACATAGGTCGAATTTTTTTGTTGATATTTTGTAGATATTGAGTGTTGAAAGGTAATGTAATTGTAAACATTGCTAAATATTCATGCATTATTGTGTATGATCAGAATTAGGATGTGGGTTGTCATTATCCCATGGCCTTATTAGAGTTTAATTGTCTTGTCATGTCATAAAAACTCACGTAAGTAATAAAACTGTTTTAGTGTTCAATTCAACCTAGAGCGAATTCATGTAGCTAGCTATAAAATCTCCTTTTAAAGACTTTGAACGTTAAACGTTTATACATATTTTACAAGGCGTTCAATACGGTTGTAACAGTATATACAGTACAGATGAAGACACGCTAGTTTTTAGGGGCCGGGCCTATGATGGTCGCGTTTAACACGCGATAAATGATATGATAACACGCATGTCACTCTCGCATTCATATTACGTGTCAGAAGGTGACGGCAGCTATGTCACTTATTTATCGCGTGACAAACTGGGGGTTAATTAATTTTGACTAAGGTAATTTTCATTATTAGGAACTTGGTTCCTAGGAAGATTATTTAATTAGGTTAAATAGAGCATTATAACTTTACAACAATCACATTGTATGCACTCTAATAATATACATATTATTGATGAGGGCCCGTATGTAGGTGCCTTCATTAAGTACTGTCTAGTTAAAAAATTAATTGAAACATTACAGTTTAATGAATGCAGCCAAGTTGTAAACAGGATAATTGTCCTGCTTCGGACATTCACCCATCTTTATTATTACAAAATAATGTTGCTTATAGCCGTAATTATTAATTACTTCAATGGAGATAACAATATACATAGGCTTCCTTATTTGCGTTTTGAAACGGAACATTTCTTGATGAACGGCTTGATTATTATGCAAAAGTACGTATGTATTAAATAATAGTTATTTTGATTCATTGTTCATTTGTTATTAAGTTATAAGGAGTCTGTTGGTTGCATTTATAATTTACTTTTAGTGAAGTTGCCTACCTTAACAATAAAATCTTGTGAACGCATTAAGAAACAATTAAACTTCTTACTTACAGCTTAAAACTAATGAACAGTCTTATCCCATCAAATCAAAGTAACTCCACTCCAGTCGAGAGTTTTTTTTTTATGTTATAGGGCGACTAAGCGAATTAGATAAGGTATTAAAAGACCGATCGTAAATTATAAATGTAGATAAAATTAACGTAAGTTTGCTGTAAAGTTTTATGGCAATAATCAGGGGCGTATTTTGAAATTTTGCGCCCTGGGCCAAAAAGTTTCGCCGCCCCAGAAGTTAAGGAAAAAACGGCCCAAGTGCGAGTTGGATTCGCACACCCAGGGTTGCTAAGCCGCGATGCCGCCCCTGGCTGTTTGCCGCCCCGGGCCATGTCCTCCTTGGCCCTAGGGTAAATAAGCCCTTCGTAATAATGCGATTAAAAATGACGAATGCAATAGGGTTGATTAATATGCTACGGCCAGACTTGAAGGCGAAGATTCGTGTTCGCGTTGTCACGATAAAAGTTCGTGTTCGATCCATGACGAAGTGCTTGGCAAAAAAAACTTCACTATGTCGCGATAATCTGGAACGTGAAGAGCGCGAAGTTTAGCACCAGACGAACTGTGTCGCGACAAAACCTTTTGATGTGCGGCAATTTACCGACAGCGGCGCGAAGGGCATTTGTATTCGCGAAAATGAGTCACGATAGGACGAATTATTTCGCCACACGTGTCGCGACAACGCGAATCTTTGCGTTATCGCGATAGTATGGCCCGAGCAATAGGGACAGAGTTACATACAGAGACGCAAATATATTAGCGAGATGGGCCTTTGAAAAATTGACATATATTGGCTGGAAAAATACTCCTATTGCCTTTATATCGTTTAATTTCGTAGTTTTAAATATTGACTCAGGTGACGCAGGAGGTTCACAAAAAAATCGTTTGACCGAATAAGAAAAATACTCACCGGCACCAGCCATTAATTAACGTCGGATAAAGTCGCAAACCTCAGTCGGATCAAATGTAGATCTTTTACAGGAGGCACAATGGCGGTCAGATATTGCGAGGTTATCTATTTCGGTTTTTAAACTTAAACGGTTTTTTCCTAGTATTGGAGTGTTTTGCCACTATATGCGTTCAGACTATAACTTTATCTAAGAGTAGGTTTGCGACTTTAGCCCACGCATTTAATTTGCTCTCGTTTCTGGAAATATAAATGCTTAAAGTTTGCCGTGAATCGCACGATACCGATGTTTCATTCCATTATGATGGTGATCAGCATTAAGTTAGGGTATTAGACTTTAACAATGCACAAAAGGAGGGCTGTGTATTTTCTATTACTCTCACATAAATTACGCAAACGGGTAACTTTCAGTAGTAACTACCCTCCTAAATCGGAAAATCGATCAGTTTACTATCTGTGCGTGCTATTGCTACGTCGTTTTACGTACCTGCGTAAACGATTTCGATGAACCGTACCTTTCCATTGTATTAAACATTGGAATAGCATATAATTTATAGCTCTTTATCGATTTTTATGACGTGAATTTGAAGGTCTGGGCCATTCCATTCTGTTTGCAGCTTCGTTCGCGGAAGGAAAAATGTAAAAACTCTTTTTGTACTTTAGCGTAGTCAGGTCAAACATGGTAAAACATATTGTATAAACTATCTGTGGATGACCAGCTACCCGTGTACTAAAACTGGTTGTAATCTATCCAGCCGTTTCGACGTGATGAGCTGATGAGTTCGTAAAAGAACATACATACATACAAACATAAAAAACCGGCCAAGTGCGAGTCGGACTTCAGGCTTCCGTACAAAATATACGCTACAGACGGCCGTATCTATAAAAATCCAGTGTTAGCAGAGCCCTACTCCTAAGCAAAATGTACGCGGTGTTCGGTCGTTTTATATTGGTTACTGACATAGACATACATAAAATTATTCTGTTTTTAGTATTTGTTGTTATAGCGGCAACAGAAATACATCATCTGTGAAAATTTCAACCGTCTAACTATCACGGTTTATGAGATACAGTCTGGTGCAAGACGGACAGACAGACAGACGTACAGATAGACAGACAAACAGACAGCAGAGTCTTAGTAATAGGTTCCCGTTTTACCCTTTGGGTACGGAATCCTAAAAACGATTCAGTGACCTTTGAAGGTAACTTAATCGTATATATATACTCGTGTATAAATATATAGAATAGCCCTTTTCACTTATATATAAATATCTTCAATGTACAGACCTTCCATTTTTACAACTTTATAATAGTAGGCATATTGCTGTGCAATGTTGTTTCGACACGCAGTTTGAACCATGCAACGTTTGTTTATAAGAAAGACTTGCTTATAACTTGATCAGTGTGCATTATTTTCGGCGTTTTAGTTTAGTACTTGTGTCCGAAACGAAACAAATCCGTACTAGCTAAAATTAAGATGTCGTTTGGTTTTCAGGTTATTAGTTTTTTAGGGTTAAAACAGGACCCTATTACCTACTAAGACTCCGCTGTCCATCTGTCTGTCCGTCGGTCACCGGGCTGTATTTCAATGAACCGTGATTATTTTTATTTCTGTTGCCGCTACAACATAGTACATTTACTTAAAACGGTATAATTTTATGTCTATGTCAGTAACAGTAACCAATATAAAATGATCGAGCACCGCGTACATTTCGCTTAGGAGTAGGGTTACACTGGATTTTATAGATACGACCGTCTGTAGCGTATATTTTGTACGGAACCCTCGGTGCGCGAGTTCGACTCGTACTTGGTCGGTTTTTTAAATTATTTTGAAAATGTTGCAATGAATGCAACTTCTAAAGCTATTTGGAAAGTTGCTTTAGGGTGCGTCCACATTTGTATCATTTGCCCGTATCAGATCATCGTCGCGTAGCATGATCGCGTGTCACGATCACGCGTTTGGACGTTGCGCCGATCGGATCGCTCGAACTCCATTTTGCTACGCGTATCACACAGTTATATCGGACGAGTACGGCATGATCGGCGCGCTGACAGTAAGCGTCCAAGCAGCGCGATACGCAGTCATACCACGGCACGGTGATCGGATACGAGCAAATGGTACAAGTGTGGACGCACCTTTAGACTAAATTAGCATGCCATGAATCACACGATACAAACAAAACCGCAAGCACTCGAAGTGAATCAAAGTTGTTTTTTTTCTATGGAATATTTAGAGGAAGGAAAACTTCAGGTCACCGGCTACGTCGGTATTTTGTTTTTATTTTGAAAGTTGCATAAATTGTGCCCCCTCCCCCATCCCATTTATCTTTTAAACCTTAATTTCAAAAAATATGAAAAATTGAAAAGGTAAAGCTTAATAATTTATATCAATCAATGAAAACTTATCCAATTATCGGATTTACCCTTACTGAGTTATTGCCGAAAAACCAAATAAAAGGACGTAATTAAGCGCCGTGAAGATATGCCCTTTTGCTGGTTCACGTTTTCACATCGTAGTTATAGGGTTCCGTAGCCAAAATGGAACCCTTATAGTTTCGTTATGTCCATCGTTCGTCCGTATGTCTCAGGTATTTTACTCAAAACTTTGGTAGTTACATAACAGGAATAAATATTTCTAGGGAGGGGGGACCCATACCCAGAATTTCTAAAAACACTAAAGGTGCGTCCACATTTGTATCATTTGCCCGTATCAGATCATCGTCGCGTAGCATGATCGCGTGTCACGATCATGCGTTTGGACGTTGCGCCGATCCGATCACTCGAAATCCATTTGCTACGCGTATGACACACTTGTATCAGAAGAGTGCGGCATTATCGGCGCGCCGACAGTAAGCGTCCAAGCAGCGCGATACGCAGTCATGCTACGGCACGGTGGTCGGACACGAGCAAATGATACAAGTGTGGACGCACCTTAAGGTTTCTAAAAGGATTTTTTTAAACCGTAAGTCCAAAGAATTACAAAAGTAACGCTTTTTAAGTACCTACATTCAACAAATATTATTTTAAACATGATCGGATTTACTGTTTTTGAGTTATTATTGAAAAATACGATTCTCAATAAAAGGGCGTAAGTGTCGAGAAGATACGCTCTTTTGTTGGTGCGCTTTTTCACATCATAATTTTTTAATTTGTAGTGCATTTGTTTGTAGTAACGGTGGCGGAACCATACATTGAGCATGGTCTGACATGCTCTTGACCGGTTTTTTAAATAGCTTGTTGATGTGTCCCGAGGCCTCCTCCCTTTTTCGGCATTTTCATCTATTCATCTCTATTGTGTGTCCTAGCCCTTCCAAAATGCCTCCAAATCGTCCCGCCATCTCCTTTTCGGTCTGCCTCGGTTCCGGTAGTCAGCTTGTCCCAATCCCACCGTTTTGGATTTATTCTGCAGACCAGCCCTGCCCAATCCCATTTGAGTCTGGTGATTTTACACCTATGTCCCCAATAACAGTTCTGGAGCGCAGCGTACTACGTAGGTCACTCGATAAATTTTGAGATAAAAAAAAACTATTGAAGATATTAGTATTAATTATTTTTCATTTTTTCAAAATACTCTCCATTACTCTCTATACAAAGCTCCATTCATCTGAACCAACTTTGGAAGCACTTTTGCCAGTCTTCATCAGATAGGTCCGAAATTGCTTCTTCATATGCAGCCACGGCTTCTTCAGCACTCAAAAAAAACTTCCCTTTTATTTTTTCTTTCAGCACCGGGAACAAAAAGAAATCGCAGGGAGCTAAGTCAGGACTGTAGGGTGGATGTGGTAAGGTTTCTATCCCAGCTTTCTCAATAAACGCCTTTGTTCTGAGGGACGTATGTGAAGAGGCGTTCTCGTGATGCAGCAAGATTCCCCGAAGTCCAGTCTTTGGTCTCCTCTCTCGCACTGCTTTGAAAACTTGCGGCAATGCTACTGTAGTATACCAATCAGAGTTGACTGACCTATAATTTTCCAGCATTGATGTTGATAAATGTCCGCCCCGTGAAAAGAAACTAGCTATCATTTTTTTGCCGTCGTTACGAGGCCTTTGTAGTTTTTTGGTAACTTTCCCTCTGAGAAGACCCATACTGACGATTGCTGCTTGTTTTCCGGGTCATATTGGTAAATCCAAGTTTCGTCACCTGTAATTATTTCCCACACACGCCGCGATGTCCTGTTGTCGAATCGTAGACGCATCTCACGACACCAATCCACACGAGCCTGTTTCTCAGTATCGGAGAGCAAACGTGGTATCCAACGACAACAGAGCTTCCTTACTCCAAGATGTTGATGTAGAATGATGCTAACGCTCCCCGAATTGACGCCTAAGATATTCTCTATGTCTTTGTATGTCATTCGTGGATCTTCTCGCACCAACATTTAAGTAGTCCACACGTTTTCTGCAGTTACTGCTGTTTGCGGGCGACCACTTCGGTGGTCATCTTCGAGGCGGGTTTTACCCCTTTTAAATTCGTTGAACCATCTAAAAACTGTTGCCCGTGAAGGAGCAGAATCTCCTAACGCTGACTGCAATCGTTCAGATAAACCAAAAAAATCATAACATAAAAAAACATTCCGTCGAATTGAGAACCTCCTACTTTTTTTGGAAGTCGGTTAAAAATATCATAGCACGCAAATGTTCGCGGTTAAGCTCCATCGTTACAAAGAAAAAACGCGGGAACCGTTTTAGAAAAATGAATGACTGTAACATATTCATTTTTTAAATTGTAGCGAATCGGCAACTTGTGTTCTATTTTTAAATAAATTTGCTATTTAAAAACATATAATTCAGGTGCGTTCCATTTTCGAATTTCGAGCATCTCCAAACTTATCGAGTGACCTACGTACTTATATCTTAAAAAAAACGATCTAAATAGGTAAGTATAAACTTCTTTATCGACACAAACAAAATTGTATCGATCTATTTGCGACAACTTATACGTTCTACGAATTGTCAATATATTTTGTTTCTGACAAATTGTGATCTGATGCAATCCTATCATTCCATCTGAAATAACGATAACAACGATAAGCAATTCGTCATCAGGTGATATCAATGTGTTGTGTGCGTCATCAGTAAGACTTTTGGAAATTTCCTTATACAGTGTCAGTCATATTATAAAATACAAGAAAGTGCCCGCAAACTTCGTCCGCGGAGAAGAAAACAATCATAACGCCCTATAACCAGTTAGGGTAAGTAAAAATTTGTATGGAACCCTCGGTGCGCGAGTCCAACTCGCACTTGGCCTGTTTTTTTCTTGGTCTGAGTATGGGAACAGTTATTTTTGCTACTAGTTTTGGCGCTTAAATAAAAATAGCTCATTTAATCTATCAGGAAACTAGTATAATTAGCCCATTAGTTATAGTAAATGAAACCTGCATGAGATAAAAGCATATGAAAACTTGTTATTTACGTCAAAAACTGTTACGCAGATCACCGTTCGTCAAGCCAACTCGTCACAAGTTGCCCGGCAACCCGGTTCCTCGGGCTAATTATCAGCTCCTGTGTTTAGCGTCACTCATTCATAACATACCTAATTGTAAGTCAGACGGACTGTCACTTTATTTTAATTCTGGCAAAGAGAACAATTGAAAAAACCGCCGTGGGAAGGGTTCTGGTACGGTTATTATATTACTTTATTAACAGTATTTCAACTTCTAGAAATTTTTAGAACTCGAGTATACAAGAAAGGTTACAAATGTGTTGTACTGTGATGTACATATCTTACTCGTACTAGCCTTTTCGTGGATGGATTCCTCGATTAGTGTCTTAATAAGGATATACAAAACTGCGATTTTGGAACGTGTTTGCTTCCCTGATTATTATCTTCTAGAAAGTTGTAAAAATGAAATATCTGTATATAAATAAGTGAAGGGCAAATAATAAGTGAATTGACAACATTTAATTTTTTTCGATTTCCCTAAATCGAAAACCATTTGGAGAAAAACACCTTTAGAACATAAAAAATATTTTTGTAGATTTTTTTTTGCAATACTTTTCCAACAACTACCAAAATAGCTAAAACGGAAACTGACGTCACACAGCTGATCCAATATTGCCACTATATAAATAGTCTTCTTCCGGTTATCCGTTTGACATCTTTCGACGCACTATTGACAGTTAATTTCACTCGAATATCGTCTTGTATTTTTAGTATGTCTCCTGCCCTTGATTTCGAGCTTTTCAACGACTCGGCATTGCCACGGCACCAACGGACACCTGCTCTCTCTCTAATGACGACTCGCAAGCCGTTGGGCAAGTTTTTAACAACGACTTCTCAACTGTGATTTGACTCATATACTGCTCGGTTCCTTTGATTTTCTACGACTCGGCTATTAAGACATGGACAAGCGAAACGCGGAGGGATTTGTGCGAGCTGACAACACTAATAATTTGCCTCGAAAGGAGACTGTGTATATTGATGATGGAGTTTATGCAAAGCTCGGATAAGTATAATTTCTTCTCTCATCAGAGGTGTCAGAACTTCAAATGCTATGGGCTATGTAGAAATAAAGCGTCCTAATGATATATTTTTTGTTAAATGCCGCTTAACACCGGAGCACAGGGTGCCCATCAAAATGTACCAAATACCTATCTGCACAAATAGATATAAGAGAATAGGCGATATACGAGTGTTGTTCATACAAGTTTTCTTAAAACAATATCTTATGCGTGGCATTTTCTACATAATTATTGAATTAATAACACCACTACGTATCATTTTCAAGTGTTGACGTTTTTATCTTGACGCCGTGACAACTGCCGTCATTGTAAAACTGTTTGAGTGAACTAAAATGACAAAGTTCGCATTACATTTTGTTGTTATTTCGAACGTTTTTTTAAGTGTGTGAAACAGAGCTGTGACGTCATTTTGCTGATTGTTAGACGTTTGTTACATACGCCCTTTTTCATGAAACTAATAATATTCATGGATTTTTGCATTAAAAAATAACATTACCGCAAATATAAAAAATACGTGTATCTTAAAATTTTGCCTTCTTTCAAGTTCGACGATAAAAAGTATCATTCAAAAATATGAAATATTGTCAATTGAATCGAAAAATATTTCTTTTGCATTTTTTGTATATTTGTATGTGACGTTGTGGCTTCAAAACGGCTAAACAAATTTTTGATACACAAGGTAGCTGAATGAGTACCCTACATGGTTGTAGGATACTTTTCATCCTACTACGATCAAGAAAAAAAGAGGGTTAATTTTTTTCTCCGCCGACGAAGTTGCTAAGCATTTTAAACGGATTATATCACATATTATTATCTCATTTTCAAATTTTACTTAATTTAAACATTTTAAACGGATTATATCACATATTATTATCTCATTAGAGTTCCCGACGTTTCAGTAGCTTTCGTGTTCACGGGGTATACTGAGAATCTGTAGAGCTTAAAGCGATTACTTTTATCACTCATTTAAATGCTTTATTTAACTTAAGAGATAATTTTATATTCCACTGACGTATAATTGGCCGAGTAAGTTTTTCCTACGAGACACAAAGTCATTACATGATCTGTCCAGAGTTCATATTTGATGAGAGCCCCCGATATTTAAATTTGTCAAAGAAAACTAAGCGCTTTTTCCCAAAGTTAAGAGTATACGGTAAGCTCGGTTCTCCATACAAACGTAGTTACGCTCTCATTTTCAAACGACTAGCTAGTTTTCTTTGAAACTTTGTACTTAGAATAAGTTAAGGTATATCTAGGCCTGTAATTAGTTCATGAAGCTTCAGATACCATAGTAAAAAAAATACAACGAATTTAAGTTTTTCATACAAAACTTGTTTTTGCTGTATTTCGTTTGTTTTATATACTGCAGGCATGTAAGCTAATTTCAGGCCTAGATATACCTCATGTCATTGTATATGCAAGCTTTCGATGTTGTTCTATTAAGCCATGACATTTAATTGAATTTTTGGCTCCCGCGATATAGGCTTTGCCTAGTGCGGGGTCCCCTGGTAACTGGGAATTTAAACATGTTGTGCACGTTTCTTCATATAATTTCATGCTGTTCTTATTTGTTGTTTTTGTGCAATAAAGAATCTTTTTATCTTTATCTATCTTATCTTAATCCAACACGTAGAACTGAGAACGAAACTCCGTTTGTATCGGAAGGTGAAATTCGGCCGAGCTTACCGGCCTCAGCATCAGCCGTAATAGTTAATGTGCTGTAGTGCTGTTTGCTGTCTTGACCGTGGCCTGGCCTTGGCAGTGACAGTGAGGAGCGAGCTGGAGTATCTTGAGTAACGGTTCCGACGCACTTGCTCTTTTGCTTACCGGTTTTCATGCAACGATACATTACTCATATTCATATCACATGATCTGTACACGTTATATGTTATATTTTAACAAAAACATGTCCAGATGTCAGGACGTAATTTTTTTTCATACTTAACGCTTTCACGGAAACAGGACCATTTTGAAAATAGCATACCTACTGTGGCACAGATGAAACTCACACAAAAATGTACTTAGCCCACAGACGGACTGTTAGATTTATTTGTCATTGAACATTGTGGCATAGCCGCGACAGATAAATATTATGTATATGTAATTTTATACAACCAAAACCCTCCCGTTGTGGTAGTCCGGATTCCGGCTACAGCCGTCACGTCTACAGCAGTGATGCGCCACAGCACCTGGTCGTCCCCTTTAAATGGGTAGTGCGTTAAGCCGAGGTTACCCTGAAGCTGTTACTGTGGCTCTAGAGACCTCGGTGATGTGTGTAAAGCGGCACAAAAATCTTGCCCTCATATAAAACCTATAAGTTTTCTTCGGCTGTGGACGAAGTGACGGTTTTGTGAAGATAAAAGTCACCGGTCACAGCCGTAGTGTCATATCCATATCATGAGGGTCCTACTTTACTCGATTACAATGAAGAAAAAAGGGGATAATGTTTTTTTTCCTCCACTGACGAAGTAGCGGGCACCTTCTTGTTAAACATATAAAACACTAACTTGACTTAGGTATACGTAACTAATAACAAACAAGGCACAGCCTGAACCGCTGAAGCTAATGGGAACATGAAGTTTGAAACGAAAGGTAAGACGCACAAAGGAAGTCTTTTTGAGAATTAGCCAAAATTCTAATCGTACACGGACGAAATCGCGGCAATCGCAGGGAATAGCTCCGAAGTATAGATAAAAGAATATATATGTAAAGAATTTACTCAAGTCATAAATCACAGCAACAATTTCACGAACTGTCTAAATCCTTCGATCGAATATAATCAGTCAGCGACATTTGCATAACGTTATCGGGCTTCCAACGTTCGCGAACGTTCGGCCTTGCCCCGGATCCATGGCGGCCGGCCAATGTCAATGTCAGTGCCTAGATTTATACCCGAAAACAATTTTGTTTAGAATAGGTATTCCTATAGGATCGCGATTTCTAGCAAGAAGATGCAATGTTTTCCTGCGGTTGAGGTACAATGTCACTTAAAGGCTTCATAAAAATAATAAAACCTAAATATACCTAATATAACTAACTAGAACTAAACAAACATCTAAAAAAACATACTACCGAATTGAGATATTTGAGATCCACCTCGTTTTTTCGGGAGTCGGTTAAAAAGGGCCCCCGTGGCATTGTACAATAGATGCTTTCATCTAGTTAATACTTAAAAAAATTGGTATTTAGATTGTGTCATGTGAGTGTGTGTCAGAGCTTTTCTTACCATAGTAAAATTAACATTCCGCTCATTTGTTTTTTTCATAAAACTTGTAGGATACGCGCAGCAATAATAAAAAACTATAGACAGTTGTTTTTTGTGTCAGCTGACTGAGAAATACGTACCAACTATATTTATAGCAGGAAGATCGTAATTCAATGTGTTTACAGTTTGCAACGCAACCATTGCGGCTGTTATTTAATTTAAACTTAATAGACTCATTTTATAAATGTGAAAATTCGTTCGTTTCTTGTTTATAATACAGACAAAATAGCAAATAGGTAAGCATTGATTTAATTAATTACGAGTATCATAGTAATAATAATGATTATTTGATTTTTATGTTTAATATTGTGTATTTAATAATCCTATTGTTAAATTGTAATAGATTCATTCATATTGTTTTGTTATTGACGCTTATGTAATATTTACTTTTATTGTACTTTTGTAATTAATAATATTCCAATGTTCGACACAATAATTATTGTTCAGAATGAATAAATAAAAAATAAAAAAAATATTATAGTAAAGTTTTTTCATCTGAATTAAGCAAAGTTTTTATTTAATTCACCGGTTAGTGCTCGCTATTTTAATATTATACATAACATTAAAAAGAACTCGGCTAAATGCGAGTCGGACTCGCACAACGAGGGCTCCGTTTGAAGTATACGCTGAAAACATCCGCAGTTTTAGTTAAGCAGAGCCATACTCCTAAGCAAAATGTACGCTGTGGGTTCATTTTATATTGGTTACTGGCATTGACAGACAGACGTAAAAAATAAAATGTTCAGATTTATTTCGTGGGTTGTGCTATAAGACTGCCAACAAACTGCCTTGCAGTTTGGCGAATTTTCGTCATGTAAAAACGCCGTGTATATTTTGTGTTAAGAATAAATAAAAAAAGAGCTTTTTCCATATTAGGACAACTGGAAGTATCCTATAGGTTTTCCATGGACGGCAATTTGTATGGAAACAACTTTTGTAATGACTGCGTCTTAGGATTGCGTTGACTTAGAAGCTTGATTTTTTTACAGCATCAAGGAACCGCAAACATGAGTATTCGATGTTAATTTCATATTCATTAATACCTTAACGCGTTTCTGAGAAAAAGGGACAGACAGACGGACAACAAACTGATCCTATAAGGGTTTTGTTTTTCCCTTTTGAGGTAAGGAGCCCTTAAAACGGTCCAGTGAATGATAGACTCATGTATAAACAAAGTGTCGTGAACAGGGTTTTTGTCCAAGGCAGACAGTTAAAATGTTTTAATCACAAGCAAGGGTAGGCACTGCCCTTGTGCCTATATGGACCGCCCGCAACTGAACAACACTTAACCTAAATCTCTGAATATAGGGGTGAAATTTGTAACACATGTTCCTAGCTGTGTATACCATCCTCTAGGTTGGACAGAATCAGGCCTCTCTTTACCACTGGGTACTCTGGGCACGTGCCCAGGTCCCCCAACCCCATGGGGGCCCCGAAAAATCTTAAACGAGATTTTTTTTGACAGTTCCAGGTCTCAATTTTTATAATTGAGTGCCCCAGGGCCTCCCGGTTTTGAGTGCCCAAGGGCCTCCGCATGTATAGACGGCCTTGGACAGAATATCACTCTATAGTAAGCAGTTTTTGAAAATCAACTCCTATGGACGCTGATACAATATTTTGGGAAATTACAAAATTATATTTTTATGAGTAAAATCACAAACTGCGAAGTGTCTTCTCGTCCAGGATACCTCAGAGCTTGAAGACGAAAGTTTTCAACCATTCCGTATTACCGGTGATGACCTAAGGAGCCGAGACGTGGTCTACTCTCTTACTATGGGCTTCGCACTTTTCATGATAAATCTAGAAAGGCTGTGGTCTGTCGACCTAGACCAAGGGTATCCCTCGTCTACCATGCGAAGTTAAAAGAGGTGTGATTTCATAGATTTTTATGGCGTATACGTCTTTTAGCAATAACAAAATGTTGTACTGGTCTGACCTCGGATGTAGGACTTGGTTGGACGCTTGTTGTAATTGGAGTTTTTCTGTCATAGCTGAAATCAGATCCGGAATCGGAGGTTTAGTAAATAAAATGGAATAAACCCATTTCGAGAGATGCTCAGATTGGCGTATCGAAGTCCAGGGAAGCGCCGTTGCCCAAAGAGTTCGTATCGTATGCCCGTTGTAGGGCAAATCAAAAATGTGGGGCTCGGCTTAGACTTCTCTCATTTATATATGGGCCATTTTGTTTATATTTAAGTTTTAATGTCTGTATTTTTTAATTCAGTGTAGTGCATCTAAGCATATTAATTGAAAATGTTATATTTTTATGTGATGCTAGGCTAGTCAATCGCGCCGTCGAACTCACTTAAATGTTTTGCTAACATATAGAAAAAATCCTTAACAGTGACTGATAACTGACAACATGAAACCGGTAAGATTGACAAAAGATTTTATTTAATGAGTAATAATCGCGGAAACAGAAGAAAATAAAAGGTTTTTTGTCAGATTCACCTCCTACTAGTAGGAGTCCCCAGTCCCTACTAGGTATGAATTTGTTTTAGATCTCTTCATGGCTCGTATAACGATAGGAGATAGCAAAGCCAATGTTATTCGTGTACCGACGATCTCTAAAATTATTTGCTCAACCGAAGGTTACCTAGTTTACACTGGAAAACGTCTATCATCTGTCAAAGAAAGATAAGTGCAAATGGATATCAGATAATGATAAAACACTTTCGTACCGATAAAATGCTATAATTGATGACAAAGTAACCTCAAATGGCAACCGAAAATCTAATTACGATCGTCACCACTTGTTAGATATTCAGTGAGGCTTGACCGCGTTTATTTTCGTTAGTTTTAACTTAGTTAACTGTTTTCATTACAAAAGCAACCTCCGCGATTACGCTGTCCTGCACAAAGTACCCCCCGGCGACCTACCTCAGTCCAGAGGCTCTTCGTTATACATTGACGCGTATCGTGTAATATTGAACCTTTATTTTTTAAGCGCAGCAATATTGTGTGCGCAGTACATTAATAAACAATGCGTGGGAAACCGTATTCGTCTTACAATTACTTCTTAGAAATCTTGTACATACCTTCTTTTGTTTAGCCCTTTTTACTAAAAACTAAAATTAAACATGCTGCACTGTAAAAAAAACATGTCACGTTCAATATTATGACAAGTACCCGAATAAATATCGAATACCCGGAATCCAAATAAAATATTATATTTAACCGGTTGTAATCACTCTTCATTATGTCCACTCGCGAACTTTAGGTATTTTAGCTCACCTTATTCCGGTCACTGGAAATAAGGTAATCGGCGCCCAAGATTATTTAGTAGTAGAAGGCGCCCGCAACTTCGTTCGCGGAGGAGAAAAAATCATAACCCTTCATTTTTTCTTCAGCGTAGTCGGGTAAAAAGTATCGTATAACCACCTGAAGATACGCAGCTACCCGTGTGTGTAGTTGAAATCCGTTTAGCCGATTTTCAGTGATGAAGCCACAACGACACATACAAACATTCATAAAATACAATAAAAATATTTTTCGTTTTAATGACCTCCAAACAGCCCATAATAATCATTTTTTTGAAAATATCTTTAATATACAGACATTTCATTTTTACAGATTTATAATAGTATAGATAAAATGCACCTCTCAATTTCGATTCTTTTAAATTTAAACATAATTATATTACTTTTATTCTGATGTGGCCTGGCTGATCTGCGTCCCCGAGTCTGTAATTTTTCTGATATTTTAACAACTTCCGACAAGCTAGTCTAATTTCTTAAAGGTAGGGGATACACCTCCAAGGTGTTTAACCGGGCTTAACCCAAACCTTTAAAGGCTGGAAAAATTGTTCGTTCTCTCGCTCGCACGCGGTTACGCGTAGCTTTCACACTTTATTTAAGATCAAACGAAAGACCCTTGGAAGCAATGGAAGACGCCGTCAAGCTCTTGGAATGGCAAGGATTCGGCATCAGCATTAATGGCGAGTACATCACGCACCTTCGGTTTGCCGACGATATCGTGGTCATGGCAGAGACGCTGGAGGATCTCGGTATGATGCTCGAAGATCTCAACAGAGTATCTCAACAACATGAAGATCATGTCGAATGTCCATGTAGCGCCCACCCCAGTAGTGGTTGGTAACTCGGTCCTCGAAGTTGTCGACGAATACGTCTATCTAGGACAAACAATCCAGTTAGGCAGGTCCAACATCGAGAAAGAGATCAAACGACAGATCCAACTCGGATGGGCAGCGTTTGGGAAACTGCGAAGTGTCTTCTCGTCCAGCATACCTCAGTTCTTGAAGACGAAACGTGATGACCTACGGAGCCGAGACGTGGTCTCTGACTATGGGCCTCTTAAGGAAGCTCAGAGTCACTCAGCGAGCTATGGAAAGGGCTGTGCTCGGGATTTCTCTACGGGATCGAATCTGGAATGAGACGATCCGTAGACGAACCAAGGTCACCGACATAGCAAACAGGGTAAGCAAACTGAAGTGGCAATGGGCAGGGCAGATAGTTCGAAGAACCGATGGCCGTTGGGGCAGAAAGGTTAGTGGAGACCACGTACCGGCAAGCGCAGCGTGGGAAGGCTACCCGCAAGGTGGTCCGACGACCTGGTTAGGGTTGCGGGGGCTCGCTGGATGCGGGTCACCTCTATCCGGCCCATGTGGAAATCTATTGAGGAGGCCTGTTTCCAGCAGTGGACGTCCTATGGCTGAAATGATGATGATGATGATGATGATGATGATGAAGATGATGATGATGAAAGAGCCGTCTGTTCACTTTGTACTACCATCTATGTCCCTGCTATTGTGGATAATGTATACATAGTATTTATCTCTATCCTCCTCCTCCTCAATCGGTCCCTCAATGCTCTGGATCGTGACTCTGCCGACGTAGTTTAGCGAGTATTCCCTTCCATGAAGCTCGATCGATTGCCTGTTGAAGGGCTGCATTAACCGGCATGTCAAGGGCAAGGGCATATCTTTATCCTACCCATTTATATTTTCCATGGAGATATCGTCGGGCATTTTATAAATACCCACACGTCACACTTACACGTTAATCTTAGACATGTCAAGGGATCTATTAATCTTTTGATTGGATCGTTAGGGCATGCACACCGCGTTTTAAAAACGCGCGTCGAGAGCGCGTTTTCCATTCTATAGAGCTGACTCGCGTGCATATCACGTTATAGAAACGCGATTTGGATTAACCATTAGCCTCAAATTTCAAATTCTAATCATGCTATTCCCTCCCTCTCTCTTATTAAACTATATTTGAGTTAACGAGACGCACACAAAATTCGTTGAATTAATTCCTCGTTGACTTTCGTGTTGTTGGCATATTCATCGTTGATAACTAACCCACACAGCACGGGCGGCGTCGTGTATCTGCACAACGTGGCACGACGTGCTGTTTTCAGGCGCCGCGTTTCACGTTGACGGCGTCCGTGGTGATGTAGCCCGGCCCTTACAGAAGATCATGTGCTCACCTTACATCATCCACCCTCACAAGCAAGCACGTTATCATGAACAACAAGAGCACTAGGTACAAACGTAGCCACTTGCGCAGAAACACTTTGAGCAGATACAGTATCATCGTGGAAACTTCGCGAAGTGGCAGGTGCCCGATAGCGGTATCAGTGGATCGCTGATAACGGCGAGTGGAGGGCGTGGACACGACTTTCTTTCATTCCAAATAATATAGAGTAATCTATTTAATTCAACCTAACCTATTTAGTTATTTATTTTGAAAGGTGGAATAGAATATCTATTTTTCGAAAATTTGCATCGTCCATCACATCAGTAACTAAGTATATGCATAAGTTCAAATAATATTTTTTCATTTCTATAGTATCTAAGTTTAAAACAACGAATGTTCTACAAATTAGCCTAATTTTGGCAGACTCGTCTGCTTAGTCAAAAATATTTCAGTTATGGTGGTCAAGGCGTGAAATTGCTTTGAGCTAAGGCCTAGTTTATTCCACCCCAGTTCGCTGAACAACCAGGCGGGGTCACACGAAATTCAGCGAAAATGTCTACTTTTACCAGAGATTAGATAATGTACTTCTATATCATGCAAAAAACCAAGATTCCCACGTTAATACTTTTCAACAGAAAAAGCTGAATCATGGTCGCGGATTTATTGCATGGTGAATCGGCATTACTGGAGATTTTCGTAAAATGTTTAACAACCCGATGAAATGACAATTTATTGAAATGAAATAGTACATTTCGATGCTAGTGCGGAAAGTATGTTATTGCTCCACGAGCATCGAGATATCGCAAGACCCGGGACGAGTGAAGAATGACATTTCAGCACGTGTATCGAACAAAGTTTTTTAATAGAGTTGCGAAAAAATAAGAAAAACTACAAGTACAATATCGAATGTTGCCTTTGGAAACTTAAGAAAACACGCCTCTTCTTTGACAGGCGTTTCCGCGGCTATTCCGTTCCATTCAGACAACTTATTAAGAACGGTTTTTCAATATTCAATATTAAAAAACAAACGACTTATAATGATGAAAAGGTAAGTAATAAAATATGAAATATGTATATTTATTGTATTCTTACATTAACAGAAGGTTTTTATGTTGATTACGACGTTTAAAGGAAACTAATATTAACACTCATCAATAAGTAGTCATGAATTGGAACAAATATAAATAAATAAAAAAATGGAAAAGTGAAAAGCACTAGTTCGCGAAAACCTACATTCCCCACGCTAAACAGCTATTTACGTAAAGTAGCACTTTTTGAGCAACTGTATCAAAAAAGGTATTCGATCTTCCTGTGATCCCGGTGCTGGCGCGGACAAAGGCTCAGTATTGCTGTGCAGCGGGGCAACGCCGCCAGCATCTTGGGAAGGTCGCTACTTAGTTATTCTTCTTTATTATTGTTTTCTTATTATATAGGAATTAAATATTTAAATGAAAATAATTTAGTACGAACCCTTTCCATCTACCCATCCAAACACTACACTTCCAACATCCGTGCATAGATCCGATGATAATAAAGGTTGAACACGCCAAAACTTGGGTATGTAAAATCGGCTATTGTTACGCGAAATCATAAAGAACTCTCTTATAATATGTTGATAGTTTTTTTCTTATGTTTATTGGTTCTCAAAATATCGAGCAAACAACATCAACAACGCGAACGCATTTTGCACGAATATGTAGAAAATTCAATGCTAAGCTACAGATATATCGCGAAACGACTGAAATATTCTCCATCTATGGTTTGTCGCGTATTAAAAACGTTTCGTAGAATCTTAACAATAGATCGAAAGCCAGGAAGTGGTGGGTTGCAGGAAGTCAAGAATAAAAATGAGAGTGTTGTTAGGATTTTTGCCTCAAATCCTAAGATCTCATCTCGTGATGTTGCCAAAAAAGTGAAAATGTCTCGAGTCTTATGTTAAAAAAGTAAAACGTGGGGCGTTATAAACCCAGGCCGTACCAGATCGAGACTCGGAACTGAACTTATCCGAAAAGAAACGGTCACGAAAATTTTATGAAAATTTCATTACGAAGTTTGCATGCGTGGTCATGGACGACAGAACATGTATAAAAGCAGACTTTAAACTAATTCCTGGCCAAGAGTTCTATAGCGTCTGTTCGACCAGCGTAGGTCGAACAGACGCTCCTGAAGAATGTAAATTAAAAAAAACTGTCTAAATTCCCAAGAAAATACCTTCTTTGGCAGGCAATATGTAGCCGCGGAAAAAGAAGTCGCTCCTGTTTTACCACCGGGACAATAAACAATGATATTTATCAAAAAGAGTGTTTACAGAAACGTTTACTGCCTTTCATAAGAAAACACAACTCACCACCGCTGTTTTGGCCAGATTTAACTAATATTTTCTTCGGTTTCCGCGATTATTACTCATTGAAATAAAACAATTTAACGGATTATATCGCGTATATTATCTCATTTTAGTTCCCGACGTTTCGGAAGCTTTCCAGCTCTCCATGGTCACGGGTGGTGAGTCCACGCGATAATAATCCGTTAAATTGTTTTCAGATCTAACTAGTTTTCATTACGCAAACCCAGTGTTGAACAATAACTAAAATATGAATTGTTATTATAGAGTTCATTAAATTTGTCACTTAATGCCGAAAACAAAAAAGTTATTTATTGTTATAATTATGTAGTATCAATCTTTGTGTGCCTAAGTTTTGGCGTGTTCAACCTTTATTCTGCGGAGGTTTCTACTTTTCAATTTGTATGTTTATCTCCAAAACCAAATTTTTTCCAGATTATTTATGAAATGTTATGTTCTCTATTTAGGTTATGTCAGGTTTGTATTACAAAAGTAGAAATAGATACTTAGTGGGCGTGGGCGAAAAGAATCAGTTTGCCAAACATAATTAGCCCATAAATCAGTAAACCTTTTAAATCACTGATCCCCAAGTTTGGAGATTACAGCTCAGGATTTTGACACTTCTCATCAGGAAAATATGTGGCGCCAACTGTGCGCCAAGTGATTTTACGGTTTCATAAACCGTAATGTATTTAATTTTTTTTGTACGAATATTTTCTAAACTAAATTCTTAGTATTTTTTAAGAAAATATTTAATAATAGTAATTGACCGAGCGAGCGTCTCTGTTTTAGCTTGGATTTTGTGTATCGTTTCAGTTTTTGGTAAATATTTAAAAATGGTGGATGTATTATATTTGTAGTAAGGGGTTGACAGGTTGGTTGTATAGGTTTAAACTAAATTCTTAGTATTTTTAAGAAAATATTTAATAATAGTAATTGACCGAGCGAGCGTCTCTGTTTTAGCTTGGATTTTGTGTATCGTTTCAGTTTTTGGTAAATATTTAAAAATGGTGGATGTATTATATTTGTACCTTTTTTTTATTATTATTTATTTACTAAAAAAAGTACATATTTCTTATTTCTAAGACAGTTTCCTGCAAAACTATATTGTACAGTTTGACTGCAGGCACGAGTCTCTATACTAATAATACTATAGAATATTTATTATTTATATACAATTATAGGATAAACGAATATATTTGATGCTAACTTTAATTCATTCATTTTACTCAAGCGACTGCAGCAAATATTTATTCAGGGCCTTTTTAAATTTGGGCTTGCTTGGCTCATGACGGATGTTCTCGGGTACCTAGTAAGGGGTTGACAGGTTTGTTGTATAGGTATTAGTAGATTGATAGATTAACACGTGTATTTTAATAGTTTGGAAGTATAGAACTTAGATTTGCCTTGATTTCGAGTAAGCCGATTAAATATAAAAGATAAAAATGTAGGTAGTTTGCATATTTATGCTGATTAAACCCGTATCTACGAGTCTAACGACTAATAAGTGTTATTATTATCAGTCTAATGAGGTCAAATATATCATCTGTACTAGATGGAAGGTCCATGTTCATGCTATGGTATCGTTTAGCTACTTACTTTTGTTTATATCTGGCACAAAGGAGAAGGACGCATGTCCTTCTGATGCAAATTAAATTAAATTAATAGTTCGCTAGCTTGAATAAAATATATCGTATTCTTAACCGATTTCAACATTTCGATTTCGACATCCCCGTTTTGAAAAGTATGCCCCCATCAGAATCTGAACTAAAGGAGAACATAATGCAGAGTTCTTTGAAGTATTTTTTTGAAGATCACCGCGTAGGCGCGGACTGAAACGCATATTTCATCGTAAATATGCAGAACCACATCCTCAGGCTTGTACAATGGAGAACAAACTTCAAAGAGTCACATTACAATCCGTTTTAAGTTCTTTCCTATAAGGTTTAAATTGGATGGCCCATGATATCCTTACGCCATTTTTCTGCAGTGCTTCCTGACTGCATCTGCCGCTACTGACCGGATATTGCCCACGATTACCGGGCCCGCCTCTTGCAGGCTATTCATACTCGTACAGAGCTGCCCCGTCAAAACTAACCGATCAAATTAGTACCTTATCGCTTAAACTCCTATGAAGGGTTTACACTGCCACTGGTTTGTTATGTTGCTGTGATAAAGGTGTAACATGGTCATACAATTTTGAATTCGTCATAATTTCTGCGATTGATCCGGATTACACCAGTTTGTAGCGTCATGGTAGCTCCTCAAATTTGGTATACTTATACAAAGTACGTATACGAACGTATGTCTTTACAAAATTAAGTAAGGGTTGTAAATAATAAACAAACTTTATATTTTCAGGTATTGTATTGTTCACTTGGCTTTAAATACTTTTTTTCTGTTTGCTTACAATATTTTACGAAGTACAACTTAACAGAAAGGTTATAGTTGGCTCTCCATAGTAAATCGGCGCTTGCATACAATTGACTCGGCTTTTTGGTAAGCTTTGATATTCTAACGAATATATTATGACCTAAGACCTGGAAGAAATCTGCAAAAAGGTGACGCTAATTCACAATCACATGTAATAATCATCATCATAAAAAAAGTTTTTTATAATGATGTATTTTTATAATTTTGCTATTTAGTCTTTTTGTGGTGACGCGAATCAAAACAAGAACATTATTTCAAAATTTGAAAAATTTGCTTTGCAAAATTGAAAATCGAAATCTGTCAAAATTAGGACGTTGATACTCACCAATAATTCTCATTGAAAGAGTTACTTATATCGAGAATCAGAGCCGATTTACTATGCAAAGCCGACTACCTAACTTGAACCTTACTTTATGTATTTCATACGTCGTTCTCCAGACAACGACGTATGAAATATAGATCCAGATCTAACTTAGCGCTCATTAGTATTTAGGCACTAATTATTTACTCCATAGGATTGCATACTAAAATGAGTTTCAAAATCATACTGGCGAATCAGAACTTATTGACTCTTTTAGATGCTGGTAGCATTTTTTTATTCAGCTTCAAATCTGTACCGGAGGCATCCTTTATAAATTTCTTACGGCGATTTAAAAAACCATTATTTTTTGTGTACAAAATGAAACAATTTTGCACTGTAAATAGGTTTATAGATTTTTTAACGCTTGTGTGCTGGTAAATAGAATATTCTCAAGGATGTCCTGGATACAATTTTGAAGCTCAGTAAGTCAGCTAAATGAAAAATAAACTGCAACTCAAAACTGTCAATTGACTTCGACTTCGTTGTATAATTTTGAAAAGTGCTTTTCGTGGAAAAAATAACGAGTGCCTAAATTCTTATGATGGGTAAAGTAGGTATTCTAGATGCCGTCAGCCTAGATGAATGTTCTCGGTGTGATAAGGAAAAGCATTTTTCCGTCGCCGGTGAAATTCAGGACTTGAACACTTCATTTGTCTGCCTTACGGCAGCGTGGAGAATCTGTGGATGCAAAAAAAGACTAAAACAATTTGCATAACATTGATATGGAGAATCTTCGATGGAAGGGTAAAATCTACAAGATCATTGTAAGACCTGTTGTCATGTAAGGATCGGAATGTCGGGCTGTGACGGATGAAAGGAGATTGCAGGTTACGGAGATAAGAAAGTTGAAAATGATGAGTGGCGTGACAAGAATGGATCGGATAAGGAATGAGTATATAAGAGGAAGCCTGAAAGTAGCACCCGTAGTCGATAAGCTGAGAGCAAATCGCCTACGGTGGTATGAACATGTTATGCTGAGGGAAGAGAGTCATGTGACAAGAAGGGTATTAGATGTGCATGTGCAGGGATGTAAGAGAAAAGGTAGACCCAGGAAAAGTTGGATAGATTGCGTGAGAGATGACATGAACAGGAAGGATGTGAGTGACGAGATGACGGAATTCACAGGTGATAGAGACATATCGAAAAAAAAAAACATGCTGCGCCGACCCCAAGTAAATGAAATAAGGGCAAGCGAATGATGATGGTAAGGAGAATCTAGATTCTTTGTAACGTGTCTGGACGTGACGTGATATATCTTCGTTGTGTACATCTCCAAATGTGTCCGTCTATAAATGTATCATAAATATTATATTTTATTTTCTTCTGTTTCCGCCATTATTACTCATTGAAATAAAACAATTTAACGGATTATACCGGGTATATTATCTCATTTTAGTTCCCGACGTTTCGGAAGCTTTTCAGCTTTCCATGGTCACTGTTGGACGGATGAAGCTTCCGAAACGTCGGGAACTGAAATGAGATAATATACGCGATATAATCCGTTAAATTGTTTTATTTCAATATTCTATTTTGTTTCAAAGTTTCTTTTCTGAGCTCACATCACAATATTGGGAGTTGGGATTAAAGGTAGGGAGTTACTACATCGATAAAGTCACTTATCGATGCTTTTATTACTTTTGTTTGTAGGTGTGTATTTTTTTGTAACTAATATTTTGGAGACCATGTGCGGCGATGATACAAACCTTATACGATAGTTTTGATGGACTTGCGTGATCATTTTCGTTTGACAGAGGTAACTCTTATTTTGGAGCTGGTGGCGGGGGCGGGGGTGCCGGTGCCTCTGCAGGTGGCGCGGCCGCTGCTTGGATCATCTCTTGCGAAGGAAGCGTGCCCCTGCAAAAACGAACAGAGTGTTAAACTGGACACTCTTAAGATAAATGATGGGTTTTTGTCAGCCAAGATGTGGAATACGATGGCTGTGTCATCGTTTCCGATTGCATAATTGATAATTTATTTTTGTGTGCGCGTTTCATCGTAATCATCGTAATTTCTATGATGCCATCAGGGATGATAGTAGGCATAAGAAAAAAGATTTATTTAAGTTAAAAATATTTCGCCTAAGATCTTTGATGAGAATTTCAAATTCCTCGTAAACCGACTCTAAGCATGAGCCGATACGAGGAAGGAGCCAATAAGTGGGCCCTAAAAAGGGTGAATTGTTACGTTTTACGGACCAGGATCACGAAACCAGCTCAGTTATGTAAGTTACACGCAAAGGTGGCCCTCAACAGTATTTAGTAAGCGCCGGACAGCGGTCAATCCATGATCTGTTATATTAAGTAGTAGCCAAGGAGCTAAGATCACGTAGCCACCATCGCACGAGGGCCTTGCACCTTACTTTAAGCGTAGGCAGTCCCAAACCACATTTCGCAAGCATAAGTCAGCGGCCAAAGACCGCAGACAGAGCACAGATGTGTAATTTTTCGCGCGTCAGCGTCACTTTTGGGCATACCTTTTCGCCGAAATGCCTGATTGGTCAAAATAACACAAAAATCTACTGAAATTTTTGGCAAAATGTGTCCATGGAAGTGAGGCGGTTGAAACGCTCAAATGAACCAGATGCCGATGCCACAAGCGATGCACTGGGTGCAGTGTTACCACGTTTACTACAAATTACGTGAGACGTGAACGAGATGCTTTTTAAATGTGGAAACTTTTTTCAGGTCTGTCTCGATATTCACTGAAGCCAGCATCGCAGGAGGGCCCGGTAATATAAGCGGCAACTCCAAACCGCATTTAGTATGTGTGTTGGACGGTTGATGACCGCATGCAGAGAACAGACGCCGCAGCCGATATGCTTTTGATACGGCGTTACGACATAAATATACAACCAGCTAATCAATGAGGAACCCGAAGGAGATGCTTTTGAACGTATACGTTCTTCAAGTCTGCTTAGTATGTACTCAAGACTGCCATGTTGCAACCGATGGGTTACGATCACGAAGCCAGTGTCGCACGGGGATCTGGTAATGTAAGTTGCACGCGTAGGCAGCCCCAAACCGCATTTAGCAAGCATGAGTCACCGGTCGATGACCGCATGCAGGCCACAGACTGGGCGCAGACGATGCACCAAGGTGCAATAATACCATTACCATGTATTTGCAACCACTTATGTAATAGTTCGGAAGACATTTCACAATATTTTTGTTGTTTGAAAAGTAATCTTCTGTAATCCGAAAAATGAAATACAACATTTTTGAATTTGTAGGCGGGACCATAGGAAGAAGATATAGGATGCTTCACTTCAATGTATGCCACAGGTAATCTCTACAATCTACAGTTATCGACTCACTGAGTAGTTACATATATAGGCTAATTATCCTTACTTGTCCTAAATACTCAACAATATTCTAACCTAAAAATATACACTTAATGTCGATAGTCGATACCAGTGTGCATACCATGAGCTGAGTTTACGATCGGCGCTAGGGAGTATCTTGTATCGAGAGTCAGTGCACCTCTCTCGCACGCACCAATAGTGCGAAAGAGATAGCCCGTCATCCAGCGCTCCATACTCGCTCGTGCCGAAATAATGGTAGGCGCACTGCTGTTTTCTCGCAAGGAAATAAATTTAATGTATGAAATTGGTAATTTGGCACCAAAAAGTGGGAGTTAAGTCCTTAACTCCCATTTTCTCGTCTTTTCCTTTGTTATAATGTTGTTTCCTGTTACAATTAAGGATAAATAACCTGTAAGGTGATCTCAGTACGTCACCCAAAACATAAATGTGAAGAAGAGAGGCAGGTTCTCAAATGCCACCATTTTTGTTTGGCATTGATTTGTTAACGGTTATCGTAAATTCATCTCTCGGTCTCACCAGATTTTATTAGGTACTATACTTCTTATTCTTGTACTTTTTGTTAAAAAAATCAATTACTTTAGACATTGGGACCGGTGAAACAAAATAAAGGCTTGTATTGCTCTGGTATTTTCAGTATAATATCCCTTCAATAAGAATCTTGTGTGTCTGTCAGGACAGAGCCGCATTACTCTCGTAGTGAAAGCGTCGGGGCGTCTAGTCCACTCTATTTAGCGCGGTTGACAGCTTTTCTCGGAATTTCTAGGCATTATGCATTATGCTGCCGTGAAACTCCAATATTAGAAAGTTTCTGGAGTATAATGTAAAATTTGATTTGGAATTTTGTAAGTAGGTGGGCCCATCACTTAATTTTTTTTACGGAACTTGCATATTAAATTAATATAATTAATATACATATATAAAACTCGTGCGTTACTGATAGACAACGCACAGCCTAAACCGCTAAAGATATAAGCATGCATTTTAGAAAGTATATTACTTTATAGTACGTGGACGTGTACTAAGAAAGGATTTTTCGAAATTCAACCCTTAAGGGTGTGAAATAGGGGCTGAACCGTTGTATGGAAATAGTTCATTTGGAAAGTTATACACTTAAATCTTTGTATAAAAGTTTCTTACTAAAAAACAAAACAAATTATTTAGCGTTGCTATAAAAGTTCATCCCCTAAGAGAGTTCAAAAAGAGTTGAAAGTTGGTATGGGAAACATTTCGTTTTTAAGTTAGACGCTTAAAACTTCGGTCTCAACCTCCTAGTGTGCAGTGAAAAATATTCATAAAGGCATTTTTGAAATTTCATCCTCCTACGGTGTGGTATAGGGATTTAAAGTTTGTATGGAAAACCTTTAATTATTTGAGTAACTGTTATAATATTTCGCCCATAGACTCTTCGTTTAAAATTAAGAAAACTAATTTTAGCATTTTTGAAAATTCCTCTCCTAACGAGATTAAATTGGAGTTGAAAGTATCTTTTGAAAACCTGTAATCAATTGAGTAACTGTTATAATATTTCGCACATAGACTCTTCATTTAAAAATAAGAAAACTCATTTCAGCATTTTGGAAATTCATCTTCTAACGGGGTTAAATTGGAGTTGAAATTTGTTATGGAAAACCTGTAATTATTTGAGTAACTGTTATAATATTTCGCGTATAGGCTCTTCGTTTAAAATTAAGAAAACTAATTTTAGCATTTTTGAAAATTCATCTCCTAACGAGATTAAATTGGAGTTGAAAGTATCTTTTGAAAACCTGTAATCAATTGAGTAACTGTTATAACATTTCGCACATAGACTCTTCATTTAAAACTAAGAAAACTCATTTTAGTATTTTTGGAAATTCATCCCCTAACAGGGTTAAATTGGGGTTCAAAGTTGGTATAGAAAACGTGTAATCAATTGAGTAACTGTTATAATAGTTCACGTGTAGACTCTTTGTTTAAAACTAAGAAAATATTTTTTTGCATTTTTGGAAATTCATCCCCTAACGGGGCTAAATTGAGGTTGAAAGTTTGTGTGGAAGCAAGCTTTAATTAATTAAGTAAATGCTATAATATTTCGCATATAGACTTCATTTAAAACTAAGAAAACTAATTTCAGCATTTTTGGAAATTCGTCATCCCTGAAAGGTGTGAAATAAGGGGTAACAGTCTGGGACGAAAGTACAATGGCCCATAAAGAGTGTTTTGAAGCGCTGAATAGAAAGATTAAGCTTTGAGATACACGCCATCGTTTAAGTTGGGTGGAGTCACTATGTTGTTAGCTGGAGACTTCTGTCAGACTCTGCCGGTAGTTCCGAGGGGAACTCGAGCTGATGAAGTTAAAACTTGTATTAAAGCGTTAAATATTTGGGCTTTATTCAAAAAACTCCACCTTAAGATAAATATGCGAGTGCACTTTAAGGGCGATATTTGTGCTGGAGAATTCTCCGACATTCTCCTTAAAGAGGGATCTCGCCTTAGTTATGCGGACCGTTGACAGCCTAAATCTCTCAAATTCACCCAGATGTTCAAAATCTACACAGCAAGTCCATGTAGTGATTGTGTAAACGAGCGATTCTGACACCTAAGAACGGACCAGGCTTCCGTTATTAATAACATTTTATTGAATTCGTTCGAGGGTTCGGAATACGAATGCAAGTCTGTAGTGAACACGAATGATGCCAAAAACTATCGCGTAGAGTTTTTAAGTGCACTTAACCCATCCGGCCTACCTTCTCACATCTTAAAAGCGGGTGCTCGAATATTGAAGATGTATGTAGAGGCGCACTTAGGAGGATTTTTTGAAATTCAAGCTACACGCGGACGAAAAGATAAATTATAAATAAAATTATTTTATATTATTTTGCTGTTGCACTTCTTCGCATAGTATTTTTTTCATCTGTAGTGCATTTCTTCGTAGTAACGGCTACGGAGCCCTACGCTGAGCATGGTCCGACATGCTCTGGCCTTTTTTTTAAATTGGGAATCAAGATTTACTTTTTTTTGCTATGGTTTGCAGCAAAGATGCGGAATCCCTGTCTTTCAACAGTCACAGTAACATTTGCACAAGAAAATCAGCTTTCAACAAAGTCTGCCGCAAAGCTTATTTCTTTGCAGACCTCATTTATTTGCGTGTGGCATCACTGGATAGCAACAACACGCGCCAACCGATTCGATTTCGATTGAATCTCGAACAATCGAACATTGATTTAACGGCATTTCAAATAAAATGGCCTACTGACTCGGAATTGGATTTTTTGTTGTTACTTCGACGTTCCTGTCGCACATTCTTTTTGAATTGATTTTATAAAGTGAAAGTCAACTTTATTTACTGTATACCTATCCATTTCACGCAGATCTTTGAGATCTTTTGCAGTAGGAAATTACGTTTAATGAAAAACTCATTCGTTGTATTTTTAATGTTTACGTCTTCGCTTTTTGTCGAAAGATTAATGGATTACATTTCCTTTGCCTTTCTGGGAAATACTCGTAGTGTCTTGGTTAGATGTAGGGAACAATAAATTGCGCTCACATGCGCATATTTTCATGCAGTTTCCCAAAAAAAGCTTCTCGGGTGGACGCCGGACCGTCAACATCTCCTGCATCTCCTGATGATGCCTAGTGGAGAAGCGAAACACCTATCGAGGATTATACTGCCTGGTGGCGGTTTTGGGGTATTTGCAATATTTGCATACGTATTTTTTGTGTTTATTTTTTTTCGAAAGGTATACGTAATTTATAAATCGGGGAACATGGTTGTGATTCTTCCAAGCCAAACCAAGTGAAGATTCGAACTACTATAACTAAAACCCACCCATAGATAAACACTAAGGTAAAACACCCAATTATCGACACTTTAACGTCGAGATTCGAGCATTGTTAAAATATATGGTTTCTTTATGATAATACATGATTCTTTAATGCGCTGAGTAAAATTTTAGGGTTTATTCTATATTATTTTAACGTAAAAAGAAGTGTAATACCTGTAACTTAGGAAAAAAACCAAGATAGATTTAGGCTCTTTTTAGCCTAGTTATCGACTGCAAAATTCCATATATCGACACCTAGTAATCGACATGTTCCAATAATCGTGATCTAGTAATCAACATGTTCTATTTATCGTCATCCAAATATCGACCTAACCTCAAACACAATTCCCAAAAAAAGTCTTATTCAGTCTTTTAATCATTTTAATTAGCTAAATAAACAAACAGGGGCATATTGGCATATAATGCGTAGGTAATTTAAGTACCTAATAATTTTTAACGCTATGGTGTTAATGTTTTAAGTTTTTTAAATCCTCTATATTATAAAATAGTTTTATTTCTTATTGATTATGTCAACTTTTAATCACACTTTTGTTACGTAGGTTACTAGGTTTCATCAACTTGCTTAATACTAATCAACAAAACTTAATGAGATCTTCTCAGTGGCATACAAAATTAACATACTTATTATGATATTATCCAGTTGGAATTACAATATTACCAAGTACCTATTTATTATTTAATAAAATTATGGCATGTTTTGATCACAGACTCGTTACCTTAGACTACCACTTAATTAATAGTTATTTGGCTTAAAAAGTCTATAAAACAAAGAAAATTGAATGTTTTCTGAAGAACATTACCTAAATTAAATACTTAATACCTTACATTTGGAAAGACAGATATTCTTTCATTTCTGGTATCGTATAAAAACCTCTTTTATTGCATAGCATTGGTTTCGAAATTGCTTAAACTATGTCAGACTTTTGGTACCAGATTTTGTCTTCTTTTTCCGGCCATTTGAACGTGTTACCCACTGAAAAGGTCATGGTGCTAATTTCAAATTTGTTTTTATCAATATTTTTAGTTACGCCTGGGAAAAATTCACCTTCGTATTGGATTATAACATAATCTCCACTAGAATATGTTTTTGCTGGCTTAGAATAGTTGCTCAGTGGTATATCTTCGTCTGTTAGTTCTTTTTCGATTTCCATGTTGTAGCTATCTTCACTTTCTGCATAGTTTACCTCGGTGTCTGTATTGTCCGACGATGTGTCATTTGGTTTCGGTTTTGGTATCGTATTTCGTTTCTTCTTCTTATTTTCTTTATCTTTTAGTCTATTTTCCTTTTTGTTTTCCATCTCTCTCTGTTTTAACTGTCTTTTCTCTTCTCTTTCTTGAGCTGTAATTTCTTTTTGTTTCTGTTTCTCTTCATGATAATCCCTCCACGTTTTACTTGTGATGGCAGAAGGAACTTTTTCTCTTAATTTTCTTTTTTTCCCTTTTTTATCTTCATCTTCTCCGGGCCAAAATAGATTTCGTTTAAATGGCGATGGAATATATGTATTTCCCACTTTATTTGCAACAGTTTTTGATGTATTAGGGCTTATCATCTCTTTTAAAGGTGTTTTTACTGCAGCACTTTGAAGAACACACATTGAAGAAGTTGAAGCTAACTGAAGTAAATCTCTTGCTTGCTTCGATGAACTTGGCTGATTCATGATCAAAGCTTCATTGGACTTTTCCTTGGATTCAGGTGTAATCGTCTCTTTTGAAGATATTATTTCTACTACAGAATTTTCATTGAGGGTAAATGTTGAAGTGCAGGTATTGGAAGCTGTCTGAAGTGGATTAATTACTTGGTTGGAAGAACTTTGCTCATTAACAATCAACACGTTATTAGACTTTTCTTTTGGTTCGGGTCTGGTCGTCTCTTTTGAAGTTGTGGATTCTGCGGCAGCCGAAGTTGAAGACCAAGATGTCGAAGGTATTGCAATTAAATCTGTTATGTTGGAAAAACTCGGCTTATCAATAATTGATGTGTCATTTGTTGTTTCTTTTGATTCTTGTCCGGTAGTTAGGTTTGTCAGTATATTCGATGTAGAATTATTAGATGTTCTGGTTTCATTTAAAGGAACTGAATTTGCAACATTGTTATCACGATTTTCCACTACATTGGAAACATCTTCTTGAGTCAAGTCAATTTCAGCTTGCATCGATCGTTTATTAACATGATGAACTCTCTGTTTATTGCTAGCCCATATTATATACAGTGACGTGTCTTCCTCATTTAATCGAGAATTTAATTCATCTCGACTTTTATAAAAGAGTTCGTCGAAAAACTGCAACTTTTCTGTCCCCAACTTTGCCACTATTTCCTTTTCCAGGAAATGAAAAAAGAGTGCCTGTTCTGTTGCTACTTGTGGGTTTTGTCGAGTTTTCATTTTAGTTAGATCGATGTAGTCTGGGCCAAAAGGATACAAACCACCAGCGCGAAAACCATTCTTAATGGAATCTTTCGTGAGCGATTGCAACGCTGTTTTAAGGACAGGAGCAAATTTATCTTTTGTTAAATTTTGTCCTAAATTTTGTAGTTTCCAGTCCTTTACTGCTTTTTTCCAGTATGATTTCAGTGGTCTGAATATAGCCAAATCCATTGGCTGTAAAATGTGCGTACTGTTTGGGTGTAATGCTATGATTTCTATGCCATTTTCAGTACAAAAATTCGACAAATGCAGGGTCAAATGCGATCGATGACCGTCCAAAAAGAACACTACAGGTTTTTGGATATTTTGCTGTAACAACCATGGATTAAAAACGTTCGCTATGTATTCATAAAACGTGCTGCCACACATCCAGCCACTCTGTGAACGTCCAATTGCCCAATCTTCGGGAAACTGGGAGGAAATTGTGGACGGAATTCTCTCATATGCAAATACTACCATGGGTGGTGCCAATTGCCCAGCGGCGTTTCCAGTAATTAATACTGTTAAATTATCCTTTTCATCTCCGGAGGATTGGTAGATATGTTTGTCACCTTTTTTTGCAAGAACTTTACCAGCCTTAGGCGACAAAAAAAAGGCGCTTTCGTCTGTGTTGAATATTCTTGCCGGCTGTTCTAATACATCTTTAAGATCTTTTTCACGTAGATAAGATTCCACTTCTTCAAACCAACATCTTATATGCTCTTCTGTAACAGCATCTCGAGCTGTCGTTAAATTTTGTGCCGTTCTCTCAGACAATATAGGATGTCTATTTAGAAAAAGGTTGTACCATTTCTTGCCCGGTCTATTCTCAGTAAATGGGGTTATTTTATTCTGATCAATTATGATACGTTGTACGCTATCGAGTAACTCATCTCTAGTAACGGGAATGTGTTTTTCAGCCATTTCAAGTACCCATTTTTCTAAAATAGCTTCCTCTTCCGTTGACAAATATGTTTTAGGGCCCATGGAACATTCGAGTGGCGTCTTACCGGAAATCTTGTCATATAATGTAATTCTGGGTACACCAAACTTTTTTGCAGCAGTTGCAGTTTTTTCACCTTTTCTGACTGCTTCTACCGCCTGGGCCATTTGAAGAGGCGTGTAATTTTTTTTAGGCGCCATGCCTGCAAAAAATGTTGGTTACTGGAACAAGTAGACGAACATATAGAATATCCAATCATCGACATATCGGCTGTCGGTCATTGGAACATATGGGATATCCAATCATCGACACGGCTGTCGATCATTGGAAGCAGTTTGAATATTTAAATGAAAGACATATATATTTATAGTGCTCAACAAGCTTAGCTAAATAATATAATAAAGTGCACAAAATAAAATAAAAATAGGTTTCGACATTTGTCGAAGATTGGAAAAAGCAGCCAATCAATCTCCAATTACCGACAGGCGTGTTTTGACATTTTAATATAACCTCACCCTTCTAATTAAACTGTTAAAAAGTTGTGAATTTCTATCCTAATTTCATAAATAACTTACATTTTCGATAAAGCAAAACAATGAAAAGTTATGGGCAATAAATCGTACTCACCTCCTTAGCGATTTCACTAATAAAACTGAATTTCGTTGGCGATCTACCGCGGTCGAAACATGCCATTACGCCATTTTGTACAAAATGGCTGAATGTATGAAATGTCATCCGCAATGACAGCTAAATAATCCTCGTCTATAGTTTATGCTTCAAATGCGTTCAGAAGTCAGAAAATACTCTTTTTTTTTTTTTGGAAACTTTTTAAATGTCGGACAATGGTGCCTTGTCGAAGATTGGGTGTTTTGTGAAGAACACCAAAGCTCGTCGAGGCTCGGAAACTGTAAGTTTTATCTTTATAAAAAATAACCGAGTATTTTTCGTTCCGTAATGAGATTTTCGTATATTTTATTAAAATCCTGCAACTAGAACCAGATGTTTCGAAAGATATTCTTATCTTAAATATAGCTCTAAAACATACCAGAAATAGCGTCTATTTTTTACCCCCGACAAAAGAGGTGTGTTATAAGTTTAACGTGTTTGTGACTCTGTGTATCTGTGTATCTGTCTGTTCCATCGCAGCGCCCATACGGATGGACCGATTTGACTACGGTTTTTTGTGTCATAGATCATTTTATCCCGAGTGTTCTTAGCTTTGTTTGATGAAAATCGGAGCACTCGTCTTCAAGATATTAATTTAGTGAAACAAGTCGGGTGGATTTTGTTTTTTAATTTTCTATAGTTTTCCGGTCGTTGTGGAGATCCTTTGCGACGACGTCTACAGGCTGATATGATGATGACATTGATGAAGAAATCAAATGCATCTACGCGGAGGGCCAGATACCCCAAGCGCGTTGTCCATCCCAAACTTTCTCCTCTGAAATCAGCGAACCCAGAGGGCAAGCTTGAAGGTGCGAGATCAAAGGTAGAGCTTCCGTGAAAGCCTGCAGATCCGGAGTGTCTTCCCAATCCCAAGAGCAAGCCTGAACGGCGTGTTCCTGTAACTTTGTCTGCTTGGTAGGTTATAAGGTTAAATACCGTAATGAAAGCTAAAGTTGCGTGTTTCTTTTTGTCATATTTCGTACGCGCGCGTGGTTCGTCGCCGCTCGCGCAGCGTCTCGCGCCACGCTTCCGCGCACTCGCACTCGAAACGCGACATTGGCTGCAGCGCCGCGCTAAGCGCCTCTGCGTACGCGTCGGACGGAAAGATACCCCTGTGACAAAAAGAAACACGCATCTTGAGTCATGGGTGTGGGTAGTTACCTTATAACTTGTGGACATATTTGAGAAGCTTCGATCCATGCGATTTTGTGTCCATGATGCGTATAAGCTGCTGCTGCTGTTATTAGACCAATCCTGATTTATGGGTGTGAAGCTTGGACACTGACTAAAAAGGAAGAAAATAAGCTCGTACTGGTGGAAAGAAAAATCTGGCGAAAGATTCTGGGACCAATAGGAGATGAGAATGGCAGTTGGAGAAGGAGGAAAAACTGGGAGTTAGAAGATCTGGTGGCTTCCAACATTATTGGCGAGATTAAAGCCACATGATTCCGCTGGCTGGGTCCCCTGGAGAGGATGAGAGATAATGGGACCGTAAAGCGAGCGTATCAGGGGCGACCGCGTGGAAGATGTCCGGTCGGCCGCCCCAGATACCGCTGGAAAGACGAGATGGAAAAAGATCTATGCGCCCTAAATACCCCCAATTGGCGGAAAACAAGATTCTCTTCGCGTCACTGACCCAGAGTAGTAAGTAAGTTGCGTATTAGAATGCTCTATGACTCGCTCTCCTTTTGTCTACAAACCCGATGATATTGCCACAGGGGTCTCCTCAAACAAGTGGACCAAACTGTTGGTAGTTTCTAACAGTCGTAAATAACGACTGGCTGAATAATGAGGGCTCCTGTGGCGAGCCTTGCGAGTATCTTTAGTGGTGTTGGGATGTGATGCAAAGTTCATCCGGATATTCCGGATCGCTAAAACTATTTCAGCTCACTCACCTGATCAAAAGCTAATTTGCATAATTTTTGCTTTTAAGATTGTAATTCCAATTTGCAACTGCTCGACCTGGTTGCGACCTCCGCACTTATCGTAGTCTCATGCCCATTGTTCCTCTTCACCGCACCGGTTTTATGACGAACTCCCTTACTGTCCAAGCAATTAGACTCTGGGACGGACTCCCACTCGCTATCAGACAAGCACAAAGCAAACTTAGCTTCAAGCACATGTTGCGCAAGCACCTCTTCAGTAAGCTCCAAGATTAGGTCTATCGCTCGGTATGACGTTGTGCACTAGGTATATAAAGTAATATGTATGTAGGTATATTCTATTGTGAATTTGTGTAAGTTTATGTGCGTACATATTATAAGTATGTATGTATGTATGTAAACACTTTATTGTACATAGTAACCAGTTACAAACATATAAGTATATCTGTGAATTCTATATCTCTTGAATTTTCTTAGTTTACAGGCCCTGACTGGTAGAGAATGCCTTATGGCATTAAGTACGCCATTTGTAAATTTTTCGATTGTGTATAAAGTTTAAATAAATAAATAAGTTCGCCTTTGTGCTCGTAATATCTGCCTTGATTGTATTTAACCCGTTATTTTGTAATTACTATCTTACCTGCTAACCTGCCGCCAAACAACAATTCTTGTACTGTTCTGTTTCGGTGTGAGCAGGGGGGCCGTCTAAGCCATTTTCCACGGCATTTTCCAGCCTTAACGATAATGCTTCATGAGAAATGCCATAGGGGTAACACTTTTCGCTAATGACAACTGAAGGCATGGAATACTGTATCGCTAGATATCAACCATTGTGATGATTTTAGAATGCTGCATAGCCCAGCTTGAGACCCTGCATTGGGTTCGATAATTATTGAAATATACGAGCCATAATTGAGACACAAATGGAAACGACACTACTTAGGTATTGTTCATTTGTCTCGTTGTTAGAAACATTAACTCAAAGGCTCTCATTGCCTTTTATAAGTCAGATATAACATAAAACTAGTTTGAATCTGTGCAGTTTTTTATTGTTGTTGAAAAATAAAGCTCATATTCCTTATAGTAAATAAAATAAAGCTTCTCCGGTAAGGAATGTCTACAAACCATTATTCATTGCGAAACCAGACGTCAAAACACCTTACGCTCCTTAAAAAATCCAATAAACCAGAAAATTCTACGGCACTGATGACAAAAGGACATAGGTGCGTTATAAAATGAAATACACATACTACCTTTTCTTAAAGCGCTAAGATTACCTAACAGTTACCTCACAAGCTCGCGAAAAGCACTTGGGTTATTTTAGGCGAATATTCAGTATATCATAGCAATCGTAACTTATCCCTCGCAACGTCTTATCTGACTCTGGTATGGACGTAAAAAAGCAACGTTCCCTTTTTGTTTTAAAGTTTACATTATAAGAACAAAAGTCTCAAGATAGGGGTTTTGTCGGTTTTTTTAAAGTGTTTATTCTCTGGAACGACGCGCCTCTTGGTAGCGGTCCAGCCGACTTGCGTCATTGGAGAGTACCTCGCAAATAACTATTGTTTCCATCTTCATATTGCCGACTAGGGGCCATGCACACTGTTGTTGTGGATATGCGAGCAGAGGTTGTTATGAATATGAGTAAAGTAATATACTTAGGTAACGGTATCGCAGCGTGGGTGGGAATATAAAGACACAGTAGATTGGCCGGCAGATCCCCAATGGATGAACTCGAAGACCTGGGTAATATGGAACTAATCGGTATCGGTACTGATGGAAAGTATTTTTTCTAACACGGAACGTCAAATTGTTTATACTATACAGGCACCGGTAAGTAGTAACTTATTATACAATGCGTAACAGGAAGAACTGAAAATTTACATTGACTATGACTTTGACACTTATGTGTGCTAGCTCTGCCTATAACACCTACTGAACAACTATCCCCACAAGATATGAGTCGATTTTCAGACAAAATATTTGGACGTCCCATACAAATGTCGATCAGCTGATGTTCATTTTGCATGAAAAGTATAATATTGGAAAATTGTTCAGTATCATGGGCTGAACTAGCCCATAAGAGGTTTATTTCTGTTACACCTTGAATACTAGATACTTCTTTACCTATAACAACTTTATCTATTACCCTAAATATCAACTATATTTATTTGATCACTAGAAGGTGCGCCCTACTTCATTCGCGGAGGAGAGAAAAGTCATAATCCCTCTTTTTTTCTTTAGTGTAGTCAGAAAAAAATATCCTATAACCATCTGGAGATATCTAGCTGGGCTGGGCCGCGGAGCGTTTTAACCGCTGCACTTTTATGTAACGAATTTTTTACATCATACGTGACGAAATTCGATAATTTTTTTGAATAGAAATAGAAAATGATGCCTTGCCTGCCTTATGCCGAAAACTCCGATGCGTTTGTCAATTTTATTCACCAGTAATTTGTTACATAAAAGTATCGGCGGTCGAAACGCTCCGCGGCCCGACCCAGCTACCCGTGTACCAAAAATAATTGAAATCCGTTTAGCCGATTTTGCGTGATCAAGCCACAACCACACATTCGATTAAGTGACCTCCAAATAGTCTGTTACGATATTTTTTTGAAATTTATTCAATGTAGGTACTGCCATTTAATTTTTCCAAGTTTATAATAGTACTAGAAGGTGGCCCACAAACTTCGTCCGCGGAGGAGAAACAAATCATAACCCTCTTTTTTTTTCGGCGTAGTCGGTTAAAAAGTATCCTATAACCATTTAGAGATACACCCAGCTACCCATGTACCAAAAATAGTTGAAATCCGTTTAGCCGATTTTGCGTGATGAAGCCACAACGACACATACAAACATACAAAAAATAAACTAAAAAATATTTTTCAATTCACTGTCCTCCAAATAGTCCGTTACGATAGTTTTTTTGAAAATATATTCAATATACAAACATTTAATTTTTACAACTTTATAATAGTATAGATATGTAGATGTCTGTTTATAAATGAATCGCTACTCTATCACCACCTCCAATCAGAGTGTGAATAATCCTTTACAAAATAAATTTGTATCAATTTGGTAAAGGCTCTAATTTGTTTTTAGACTGAACTATTACGTGTTAAGACTGACTTTGAAATATTGTATGTCCCGACTTAATTCCTTTTGGTTCTAAATACACATGAGGCAAACAAAACACGACAGTGATGAGCCTGCGGAAGTCTAAATTTATGAATGAACAGGTTGAAGGAAAACAAGACTAAAATTATTTGTATTCTTCTCTATTTACAGCAAGAACTTTTATTTTTTCTTACTCAGGACCGGTAGTTTCAAACCGTCAGTAATTAATTGCTAGCACAGACTACTATACTTTGCTAGTTATAATAACACGAAACACGAACGTTAAATTCTTGTAGTTTGGAGAACTTAACGTTACTAATTGGGATGATAGATGTCAGAGGTGACATCTGACATCGCACTTTTGCGACCCCTCGCAACTCGTCTATATTATAAAGTTGTAAAAATGAAATGTCTGTACATTGAAGATACGGATACGGACTATTAGAAGGACACTGACTGACCCACAGTGACCGTATAAATATTAAACATCTTTTTAAATAATAGGATGACTTGGCCATCGCACCAAATAGGGCCAAATGCGGCAACATAATGCGGCTAAATTTACGCATACACAAACATAAATGAAGCGTGGTGACGTTTAGAGCTCTAATTAGATTATTTAGGTTTTGTTGCATGTAGATTCTAGGTTTGTATCGTGTGCTATTGACCAAGTTATTCTATTTATTAAAAAGTTAAAAATATGTAATATTGATACGGTACTGTGGGTCACTATAAAGGTCTCCATAACATGTGGTTAGTTGACTAATTCATTTTTGTAAGTAAATCTCCTTTTTTTCTTTTTTGATATCGGGTATATAGGGTATCGGGTGAGCTGCAATTGCTAACGTTGTAATTGCGTATCTTTACTTTCTTATCCTTACCAGGGAACGAAACCGGTATTTTTTTCATAGAAAATATCCAATATAACGATTCGTTTTTTTTCGTTCAATTACGAGATTTTCGTATATTTTATTAAAATTCTAGAATTTGAATCAGGTGTTTTGTGATTAATTTCTTTTCTCCTAAATACAGTTTTAAAACATTCCAGAAATAGCGTGTACTTTAGTAGATTTAAAAAATACCGGTTGACTGATCCTTAGTTCCTTACTTTCCTTACTATATTATAAACGTGAAAGTATATATGTACGTTCCACTTAATCTCAAAAACTACTGGACGAATTTTTATGAAACTTTCCAGTTATGTACCTTATATGTCAGAATAGGACATAGACTATAATGTATGTCAAATTTCATTCCTTATAGGGACGAGAAAGGGGATGAAAATTTGTATGGACAGTAAATATTTTTTTACGCTAGGAGCTTGAAATCTTGGTAATACGCTTCTCATTTAAATTACTAAAATATCGAGTTTTGGGGAAAGACATAAGCTACTTTTTATCCCGGAAAAATACCTTTTATCCGCGATAAACTAATCTAAGGCGGAAGAAGTCGCGGGTCGCCGCTGGTATTAATATAACACAACAAATTTACTTATGCAGCCTGGATATCTGGAAAAATGAACTGAAATTGTAGAATGTTTTAGTTTTTGATTGCTTTGTAGATTAAAGATTAAACACTAATAGGGTTAACAATTTGGAGATGGTCTTGGTATTTGGGTCTGATATAATAAATACCTTAGAAATTTTGATGATCGGTGAGTCAGTGAGTGAGTAAGTGACAAAATTGAGGAACTTTGACTTGAATTCATTATTAAACTACTGGTTCACATTTTATGCTATTTGGAATTATATCTACCTATGTAATGCCCCCTTGGTCATTGAACATGTAGGCTTCTAGTTTTTTCCACAACGAACTTACAGGGAATAGCTTCGACAAAAGGATGGTACGGCCGTGCTCTGTTGAAATCCCTTAATGCCTAAATGCAAACAATGGACAGCAAATCTCAGGATTATGTCAGTCTGTTTACAGATCACAAAAGCATACGAAACTAATGGATTTTCCGCAAGGATGTGCCAAAACAAAACATCGTCTCGCCGCTTCCACGAATTCTATCACAACATTTTAAGTGGAATCAAAGCCTGGCATCTGTTCATGGCATGGCAGTTGTCTAACTCTTGTGCTTTTATAATACACTATGTATTTTATGTTTTGCGCAGATTGCAATATACATACTTTAATGAGGGGCTCGGACACTAAGAAACATTGTCTAAGATATTTCGGGGCCCTCGTGAGGTTGGGGGCCCTGGGCACGGGCCTTCGGGTAAAGACGATACCTGTAGTTATTGGGCGGCCATTAAGTGATTGGGTGGCGTCTTCACTATACGTAGTAATAATAGCTCAATGCCCAGGGCCTATAATTTTAAGCACGACTGGAAAATAAAAGACTTTAAAAAAGATGGATAATTATATGTATTCCATTATATAATTATCCATCTCGGATCGCCTAGGTTGTAAATATTACACAATATAACTTAAAATGAACTGACCTAAACAAATGTCATTGAGCCTGGACACGCTTTTCGAATGCATGATGAAAAGGGCCAAATTTGTCATGGGCTGGCATATCGTTGAGATGCTTGTAGCAGGGGCAGATGGAAAAGGAGATGGTGTGATGATCTGGATAGATTTTTAGGGTTCCGTAGTCAACTAGGAACCCTTATAATTTCACCATGTCCGTCTGTCCGTCTGTCTGTCTGTCTGTCCGCGGCTTAGCTCCGTGATCATTAGTACTAGAAAGCTGAAATTTGGTATGAGTATGTGTAATTGTGTATGTATCACGCCGAACATTTTTTTTTTCGGGTACCTCTCATACACCTAAAGTGGGATGACTTTTTTCGTTGCGTCAAGTTCCGACACTAGTGGACCAGCCTGTTTTATATACTATATTTGACAAAAAATGCGCTAAAAATAGCTTAAATTTTCGATGCATCCCCGGCGAGACCTTACTCAGCATAGGGAGGAGTGGAAAAGGTGCGCATCACAGATCCACACACACATAGAAACAGGGCACAAAAAACTCATGGGTGTACGTGATCGCTTCAATGCACGCAATTGTTACCGATGACTCACAATCATCGGAAACTGTTCACTGCTAACCGGCACCACTTTTACCTCCGGCTAAAACGAAACAACTATGTCTGTAGCTCAAACAGTTACTGCTTTTTTACTGTGAAACGATAGACCGGCCTTGTGCCTTGTGCGGTGACGTTTCGTCTGCTTATTTTGTAGTTATCGTTAAAAAGGAGTATAAGCATTGTTTGCACAATATTCATATATTCTTTTGGATGACCATTATAGTCTAAAAAGGCAGTACACAAACCGCGTTATTTATTCGGTAGTAAAAACATGTCTCTTAGTATTTTTCCGCACGGACTGTATATACGTATGTATGCTTATCTTTTGGGATATACATGCATATTCTATGCATTTTATTGGAATAAAAAAATGTCTAATCGTACTATTCCTATTTTTCAATAAACTGACCAGCGATTTAATCCAGGATCACCTGATAGTAAGTGACTACGCGGCCGAAGATATTCGGCCCCTATTCTATCGCTAAGTATGCCACAAATCGCGTCAATCCGTTGGTTCATTGCCGTTGCATTGATCTTGGGCGTCAATAACTACATACAAATGTGATAAATAACTCGTATATAGGTTACATAATTTCATGGTTTATTTCCTTAGTTCTGCTGTACTGTCGAAACTCGACATTGAACTTGACTTCCTACAATGTCAGTGCAAATTAGCGTGGAGGTCGGCCCACGTAACAGATGTAAGCGAATTATCACCTCCGGCGGACCTTGACAGACATGCAGACAAACACAGACTATTGTTCCCGGCGCATCATATCCATTATATAAATCATTTTGAAAAGGAGACATTATTTGGCACATGGTAAGGTTGGTTTTTCAATCATATTATAGAGCTAGATGCAGCCTTCGAAGGTAAGTAAGCAACATGTGTTAACTGAGAGGCGAAAACACATGCAATGAAAAACGTATTCACTGTAACCGATGCAAAATGATCCAGTTTGTGTCTTATTATATACACGAAAAGTCTCTATTCAGTCGTTGATGATAATTTTGTTTCAGATGTTTTTACAGCAAAATCTTATGTCATTCCAAGAATCTCGTGAATGCAGCTTAAAAAATAGTGTTTTAAAGTTTGTATTCAAATGCAGCAACGAGGAAGATACATCTGTTTTTCTGAGGCTTGGTAACGTGGTCTGACTGTGTTTCCTCTCATTTAATATAAGTATTTGTTAAATACTTGAGGATAATGAAATGCGTTAGCGCAGAAGAAGGCGAAGAATGAACAAAAACATACATTAATGGATTAATCTTATTTTATTGTTTTTAAATATGACGCATTGTCAAAGTAACTGTGTTACATCTGTTACGATTAAGCTGCTGAGAAGTTTTTGAAGGGGTGTAATGTTTGTTGTGCAGTTATCGTCTTGAAGATCTAGACTTCGAGATGACAGTTCAAGCTTGCCTAGCATATAAGTGTCTTGGAAAATTGGAATGTATAAAGTCAGCTGGTGGCGCCACAGTAGCAAGTGTGCATTAAAAGGTTACAATAATAATAATGCCTCAAAATAATTCACAACGATGCACGAAAAATCAATTCGAACACGATTAAATATTTACATTAGAAGAAGATCGAAGGATTGAGAAGCTTTTCGATACAAATGTGTTGTTGACTTCATACTATCTTGCTACTCTAGCGCCATTCCGAGCGGATTTGGGACTATTATTTTGCTTCACAAATTTTACGCCACGCCATGCCAGAAAAGTAGTGTATTTCTGCTTTTCGCTGGACACGTTTCATCTGTCTTCTTATATGAGATTGGCCTCCTTATCTCTCTACTCCATGATGAAAATTTGGGCTCAATAAAATAAGAAATTCATTTATTAAAGAACAAACATAATTCTAAAGATATACAAAACGTTTTACAAAACTTGTATATGTTCGAGAAATAGAATGTTCAAATAATACAACGCAATGTGACGGATGAGAAAGTTATTCTTCATCAGTCAATTCAGTGGGTTCACCAGTTGGTTCATCTTCGGAAAGTGATTCTGGATCCGGGTCTGGGATAGCTTCAAGATAATCATCAACATCTTTTAAGAGATCTTCGCCTTTTTCAACTACTTCATCAATCTCGTCTGCAATTGCCGTGGCAACTACAGCAATACTCGATTTCCTCGTCGCTATAAACTCCTCTATCGAATGTTTTCCACCGTCATTATACCATTCCCTGAAAGCAAAACAGATAAATTACACTAAATTCAACTAATATTACAATAATCTGTGCTGTTTTATAGCAAAAGAAAAATAAGGAGAGCGAAAGAAAAATAAGGAAAGCGAAAGAAAAACAAAAATAAACATACCATTGCATCGATAATTCGGTTAGAGTTGTTAGAGATAAAAACTCGTTCACAGCTCAAAATAAATATACGTTGTTTGTTGCGTGAAAAAGGGGCGTTTTATGAGATGCCAAGTGGCATTAGTGTTGGCAGTAGAGGCGAGGAGATAATACAGTAATCCACGTAGACTGGGTTAGCAACTAGGTTACTATCAGCTGACGTGATTCTCGAATTATTGGAGGGGTTCCAAATGTTTTACGATTAGGTTTCAGTTTCAAAATGCGAGTAGCGTATTGGTACTTTACTTTTGTAATATATCAGTTTTAGAATATTGTTATTCTAGTTCAAGGATCACCTTTGATAGCTAACGGATACATTTTATCCAAATCGCACGATACATATAACTATTTTGCCATTCTCATGACTATGAACAATGAAGGTGGAGAGAACAAAATAATAAAAAAGGTTAAGTATTCAATCACGGCAGATAATAGAAGTACCAACGCGACCTTATTATCCCTATGGCATCTCTTTCAATCGATCTTTAAACGAGTAGGTAAGTGAAAGAAGGTATGAAGTAGACTAATATTCCAAGACCTTGTTTCTATTCTAGCCGTTGGCATTGGAGATATGCCTCGGTAGTTCTATCTGCAAGAAAAAATCAACAAACAGTTTATATGAAACACAATGAGTGCGTCACTTTAAAGGCTCGACTTCCATTCTATTTCCTGTAGTTATGTAGTTTCAAATTCTGTGGAAATCAAACTTGATGAGTTTTGTCCTTTTCTGTTTGACTTTTTACATAACAAGTCGTATTGACATAAAAAGTTATGCAATTTGTGGATACAATGGATCTTCGTTACCAGATATCGTGACACGAGAATCGGTCTAATTGCAACACTGTCACGAATTTAGAGAAAAATTGTCATCTACGTAATTGAAAACTGAGATAACAATCCGTCTGTTTTTTGGGTTCCGTACCCAAAGGTTACCATCGAAAAATCAAGAAGTCTGATTGTCTGTCTGTTAGTCTGTCACAGGGCTCTAACTCTACACACTCTATACACCTGAAATATTCACAGAAAGTCTATTAGAAATATTCAACAAATAATTAAAATAAATAAATAATAATATTAACAAATAAAAAAAAACACAGTTTTTTTTGTACAATGTCTAACAGATTTTTTCCTGCGCGAGTTAGAATCTCATATGACTGTTGTAGGGCCAAAATCAACTGAACGTTAGTCATAAACACTAAGTCGGACCACTCGCTTGCACTTTCTGTTTCTGCTAAAGCGCGAGTGAGAAGGCTTATGACTCTAACGTTCAGTTTTTTTTGGCCCTGGTATAGGTACGAGTAGGTTCCATTCCAAGTTCACAGCGACCTCGTATAATTCAATAGAAACATTAATCGCTAAATAGCTATTGGGATAAATCTAGCCCGAGCCGCGAGTGCCAAAATCGATCGCATTAGACTATTATGTTTATTTCTCGCATACCCACCGGCCAAGTGGCCACCTGTAGGTACGTGTGTTGAGAATTATTGCGTTGCCACTAGGGAATGCAGTACCGGTACCATTTGTCAGTCCCGGGATTTTCGGTACTAGCCGGAAGAAGAACCGGGATTTCCCGGTTTTTCGGTACTTTCGGGAAATGACTTGTGGTGGTTTCGAGACTTGAGTAGTATTTACCCTATAGTATTGTTGGGAAATAATAATATCCTAGATACAAAATGAAAATACACGTTTTGTTATCAAACTAAAATAAACTTTAATTATTTAAATCACAATGAACTAGGTAAGTTTTAAGTTTGTCTTAGCGGTTTATAAAAAAAGACTAAAATAAAATCAAACATAATATTTTCTTCTGTTTGTTTTATTTCAATAAAATCAAACAGTTTGGTAAATGCTCACAATTTGTTTGTAATTATTTTGACTTCAATTATAAGAACATTTTTGGCCAGGTAATCCCTAAATCAGTAATAATTAAGTTAAGTACTTATAATATAACTGGTTGTTAATTATATTACATTATTTATATATATATATTACTATATTTTTGTACCCACTTATGTAAAATATTATGTCTGATGATTGGGCGATTTTAACACAGACCTGTTAAAAACAAATTTCAGGTCAAGCAAACTTATAGCGATCATTGAGTCTGTCGACCTTGCTGTGCTTCCGCTTAAACCTACACATCATAACGTTGACACGTCAGACTTTTGGTTGGATCTTATCCTTGTCTCCTCCGTAGACCGTGTGGGTAAAGTAGGTCAGCTTCCGGCACAAGGTTTTTCACACCACGGTCTAGTGTTTTTGAGCTACGACATTGAGCCTCCCAAAACACAACCAGTTTGTATTTAGATCCGAAGTTTTGTTAGATTGGATATCGAAGCGCTGCAGGATGCGCTTGCACAGGACTGGTCAGCAACTTTGGAGGCGCCGTTAGTAAACGAAGCGGTGGACTCGTTGAACGCGACGATTCTAAAGTTGTTTGACAAGCATGCACCTTTTCGGACTGTGAAATTGAAGCGACCTCCTGCGCCGTGGATAACTAGAGCGGTCCGCACTGCAATGAAGAGACGGGATCCGGGCATTTCGCAAATTCAAGCGGGATCGATGCGACGTGAACTGGGCGTTGTTCAAATCTGCCAGGAACTGGTGTAATCAGATAGTAAGAGCCGCTAAGCGTGAATATATACATGTAAACATTATTTTCTCCTCCCCAGCTGATACCTGGAAATTCCTAAAAAGCCTTTGGAAAATCAGTTAGCAAATTTAATCACTATCGTCTCCTTCATTAAATGATCTTAACTCACATTTCGCTAAACCTTCCAACTTAGACCCTACCACTAAAGCTCAAAGCATTTCTTATGCCTTGCCCTGTCCTTCTGAAAATTTCTTTTCACTCACTCCAGTCACTGATGACGAGATCAGTAAAGTGATTTTATAAATTAAATGTAATGCAGTTAGTCATGATTAAATAAGTAGGTTAATGATTATCAGCATCCTGGAATGTATTATCCCAGTTATCACTCATATTGTTAACTATTCGATGTATTCTGGGGTTTTTCATTTGTTGTGGCGTAATGCCTATGTCATTCCCCTACCAAAACTCTCTCTCTAATTCCTGTTTACCTAATGATATTCGTCCTATCTCCATACTTCCTTTTCTTTCTAAGGTTTTGGAAGCCGCTGTACTATCAACAGCATAATTGCATGGACATGGCAAAGACGATAGATAATCGCTTGGCTGTCTTAAGATGCTCAGAGCACGTAGCTCTCAGCATTGCATGATGGTTACAAAAAAATAAACTAGATGGCGTTGTTCTCAAAACGAACAAAGAATTTAATGCTTTGTTTGTTGATATGTAAGTCTCACAAGCACTAAAATTGTTCTGTAATAGAATAATCTAGTACATGGATGAAATATAATCACTATTAAAGAAAAGTTTCCACTGAAATTAAAATGGCACCTGTATTTAACTTTTGGAACACGCTTCTTTTTACCTGACTTACAGAAAAAGAAGGAGGTTTTCAATTCGTCGGAATGTTTTTTTTTTAAGTAAGGTTGTTTTAAAATTTATCTTTCAAGCGTATTGTTACTATCGTAACAGAATAGAGTCTGTTCTGCAACAAGAACTCATTGCAAATATACCACCATTTACACTTTGTTCCTTCATCAAACTACGAGGTTTTTTTAACCTTCTTAACTTCATCCACACTTCAATAACATATGCGATGACATGAATATTACGGCACTATACTTTAATAAAAATTATATAATAAGCAAGGTGGAACTTCAGAATACCCTCCTTTGGAAAATACTCTACTTTGGATGCAAATTTCCGTAAAAAGTTGCGTTGCTAGTTGTTTGAAAGTCATCAAGCATGAAAATCTTTTATAATATTACATAATATGAAGAGATAGTCAATTGATACCTAGACTAGGCTGAAACAAAATAATCATTGCTTGTGCCTGAATCTTCGCCTGAATATTGACTATGAATACCTACACTTATAGCAATGGAAATACTGATTCAATATTAGTATGGTTATTAAATTATATAGTTATTGCAAGAAAATTTACAATTGACTGTGTGTATTCATAAAAGGTAAGGTAAAAGAAAAATAGTCACAAGTACTCTTATAATGACACTCCTCAAAAGTAGTTTTTTTTTTAAATTACAACCAATTAATAACTATCTATACTTACAACTAGAAATAATACAACTTTGAAATGAAAAAAAAATACTTTATTTCTTACACAATATTTATTTAAGATAAATAACACAATTTATTAATCTATAATTTAAGTAAAATCTCTTCTTAAGATTTTGTTGAGGGTATAGCTTAAGTATTCATTTCCAAAATTGGAAAGAGGATTGAAGCTTCCCTTCAACAAAACAGTATTATGAGCGAATACAATTAATTACAAATCTGAGACTGGTTATCATTGTAGGCGAACGCACTCTAACATTTACCTTTTACTGTTTTACTAACTTATCTTTTCTTAACAATTCAAAGACTATAAGTGATGAAAAAAATATCGTAAAATACTGTCACAAAATAGCGTATATGCATAAAAAAAACAATATGTGATTGAGTCCCGTTTTGTAGTATAAAAATGTAGTTATTTACTATCATAGTATAAAAAAATATACAAATAAAATATACTTAACGCAATGAGGCCCTGTTAATCTAATTATAAACATCAGTCTAACCCTATCTCCACTTACTTATGTCCTTAATTGGTATAGCCACAGGTTTTCAATGGGATTTAAATCTGGTGATCTAGCAGGCCACGAAATGATATTTATGTTATAACGCCGGCGAAAACACTCACTCACACGTTGGGAAGTTGGGAACGATGTATAAGACAATAATCCTGCACAAATGAAATTATGGGTAATTCTTCCTCCGGATACACATTTCAATTAGCCCGACTGGGAACTCTGACGAGTTCTCCCGGGTCAGCCCCGCTCATCCAACCCCACATATTCACTGTAATGCGACCAGATTGCACATTGGGCACTACGTGATCGTTATTATACCGCGTATTATTTCAACGCCACAAGCTAAAACGTCCATGTTGGCTAGTGAAAAGTTTTTTCGTCAGTGAGAATGACATTACGTCAATCGGCATTTAAGTATTCTCGAGCAAACTTTAGTCTCGCTTCTTTGAGCTGTGGAGTCAGCAAGGGTTTGACTGCATGATTGCGAGGATGTAAACCCTCACTGTGTGGAGAACACTTCGAACAGTGTCTACGCCTATGTTAAATAAACGCGTGTAATGGGTTGTTGGTGGAAAACCATTTTCTTCATATTCCTGGACCATGCTTTGACGCCGCTGTGCGCTTATAAGTCGAGGTCTACCGATCCTTTGGCGGTGCAGATCCTATATGATCCTTCCTCTGTGAATTGTCGCACCCATAACACAACTGTTTTGCTCTGTAACAATTTTCAGAAATGTATAATCATTATTAAATTAGCATACAGATATAACTAATATAAAAATCTAGAAAGAGATGTAAACAATAATACTTACGCTTACACCGGTTTCTGTGGCAATTTCTGTCAAATTTTTGCCTTGACTATGAAAATTTTTAACATTGTGGCTAAGTCAATATTGCAACGAGAACCCATTATTACAAAATAAAAGAATTAAATACATACTAAAACTCAATCAAAAATACAATCAAACGGACGGCAGCCGCAAGAAAACGAACGAACAGTTTCTTTGTATAAAAACTATTACGGTATATTCATAATCTTAAGTACCCTCTAAGTATGTGCGGTTACTTTTATATAATTGTTGCACTATTCAACAACTATTCAACATGTGACTTAATTATAAATATTTATTTGTGTAAATAAAAATGTTTTGTTTAAGCAACTGTTAAATAATCTCAGTAAAAAATAAATTAAAAAAAACTATTAACACTAAACGCATGCCTTGCAAACGTAGGTGATTAGTGATTACAAATACGGTTATAAATTTCATTCATGTCGAATATGGCTTGATGGCTAAGGGTTTTAATAACTTGATCTATACGACGAATGTTCCGGGTTCAAATCCTCTCGAACACGGTATAGGGAAAAAGCGTTTTTGTATTTTGTGTTTGAATTAGCAAAATCATCGATGGTTGTGGTTTATATATGACGGTGAATCTAAGTAATATTTAATTGAAGGTGCATTAAAAAATACTGGATTCTGAAAATACGTTCCATATGTAAATTGAATGTTGCCGTGTGTGTTTGGCAATCGTAAGTTCAACCGAGATATTTTTTTAAAATATTTTGATGTTATCAACGCCATCTAGTAAGATCTTATGAAACCAATGTCGTTTCCGGATAGATGGCGTCTCGTTTCGCTGCAAAGCAAACTTTCTGACGAATGCCCATGCAATTATGCTGTCCAGTGTACATAAACAATTATCTTTTTACGTGTACTCCAATCAATTACTCTCCCCTTTTCAATCTGGCTTTCGTTCCGGGCACAGTACGACTACTGCGTTACTGAAGGTTATTGAGGATGTGAGGAAAGGCATGGATCGTTCTCAACTTACTGTTTTGGTTTAAATTGACTTCTCCAACACGTTTAATGCGGTCAACCATGACCTTTAATTTACCACTCTAGACCACTTGAACGTCTCGTCATCGTCAGCTGAGTGGTTTTCCACCTATCTTCAGGATCGCCGGCAGATGATCCGTGCCGACAAAACTTTTTTGGACTGGTGTGAACTTGCTTCCGGGGTTCCACAGAGAGGTATTCTCTCTCATCTTCTTTTTTCCATTTTTATCAACCTAATTACTTCTAGGAATAAATGCTGTTACCATCTTTATGCTGATGATCTACAAATGAAGGGACCACGGAATGAACATGTCTAGTCACTTTTTTTTTTAATGAGATTTTAATGCCAAAATTTAGAGCAAGTAATAAACTATTACTTACATCTTCTGTTACAACTGTATTATTATATTAACATGCCTTTTTTTACTCTTAAAAAACCTATACACGGAAATAACGTGCGTTGTATATTAGGTACACGGAAAAAACATGTTATGTCACACAAAACAAAACAATACATTACATTAGAAAAACTTTTCTTTTAGTATATCACGTTACAAAATGAGAACGAATGAATTGTAGGTATTAATTCCAAGCTCAACTTATGTGACTTTGGATCGGAGTCTGCTATTTCATACAAGTAGGTATATAAAGTAATGGAGTCGTAAGCTAATTTTTACTAACTTTTTTCGTAATACTATCCTTATCGACTTAATATTTAGTAAGGTTGCATATACGCATGTTATACAGGGTGTCCCAAGAAGTAGTGATATACTCTGCGTAGTCACGTGAAGTAAACATGATCACTTACACGCAAACTCAAGTCCAGTTAAATAATGCCAAGTCGTCGATTCCAGGTAATAACACTAATCCAAATCGTAATGCAAGTCAAAGTCCATATGAATAGCCAAAATGATTAGAGAAACGAACAATTAGCAGTATTAAAACACAATGTTTAAATTATTGAAAAGTACCAACGATGACCAAACAACGTGAAAATTTTCTCATGCGTCAACCGTCTTTTGTTTTTTGTTCTTTTTCTATTGATGGCCAGTGCGTGATTTAGAACGAAATTTATTTAGAAAGTTAATTAATTTTGCACTTGCCACATTTAAGTTTTTCATTCAAGTTTTATGAATAATAAAATAAAATTTTCAGGGTAGCTACCTGCTGGATAGAGCAAGTTTTTTAAAGCCAAACGGTAATTTTTTTAATGTGTTTTTATCTTTTTAAAGCCCCTTGAAGTTGTGAACATATTGGGTAATTTTATCATTCTTGGCATTTAATTTTTTTTTTATTCCATTCAAAAATGTAACGATAGTAAATGTTACCATACTGAATTGGCCTATCTATCAGCTTAGCACACAAAAAAAATCAAGCATCTACCGCAATAATTCACGTCACCATAAATAAAAATCTCATCGTACTCGGCGATAGGTGAAGAATAAAAAAAAAGTCATAACTCCAAAAATACGAAAAATCGCGGAACATACATGGGGGTGATTTAGACAGCCCTCTAGGTTCCTCTACGTCCCAGCTTCAGAATATCACTACTTCTTGGGACACCCTGTATAACTCCTTTAACACGCAGAGCAGATAATAATGAGTAAAAATGACATCATATTAATTCATTTCTTTTAATTTATATTAGAATTGACATGACAAGTCAAAGTGGATGTAACTACTAAGAGGTCGTACTTCTACACTTATCCCGAGACTCATGCCAAAAAGGGGTCAAATGAAGTAGCTTCTTTCTTTTTTGATTTTATCACTAAATGTCCTGCAAACGTCAAACATATGCATATATTCTGTGACTCATGTGGAGGACAGAATAAAAATTACAATATATTCAAATTCATACATTTTATTGTGCACGAACTACGTAGTATGGATTCTATTACTATGACTTTTCCAGTGAGAGGACACTCTTATTTAGAAAATGACAAGAACATGGGTCTCATCAACCAAAAAACTCGAATGGAGTTGCCTAGTGATTGGTACGATTTACTAAGGATTTCACGGCAAAATCCTTTTCCCTTTGAAGTTATAGAAGTTGAGTTGAGTACGATAAAATCCTGGGTAAATTTATTGAAAGAAAAATATATCACTAAATGTCCGTTTTCTATACAAGTACTGAAGGAGGTACAGGTTCGTAAAGATGAGCCCCATAGTATCTTTTATCGACAGGATTATAATGCAAACTGGGACCAAAAAGTTATTACACGACGAACAAGGCTTTTGCCTGCAGGAGAATTCAACCTGCTACCAAATGCATACTCAGAACTCCTGCCAATAAAAAAAGAAAAATATCGAGATCTGCAATGCTTAAAAAGATTCTGTGCTTCAGAAGCTCAAGATTATTTTGATATGCTACCTCATTATTGATATTGATCTACTGTTTATCTATGACATAGTATGTCATAGATGGTTTTCTTTTGTTAAAGTGAAAGAGTGTCGTGCTTTAATTTCAATTTAAAAGCAGAAATTATTAATAAGATACTCACGGAAAGATGATGAAAACTGACGATGATACATTATTTAATCATGCGTAATGGAAAATTTGTACAACTATAAGTTTCAATGTAGATAACTTTATGGCTCAAAATAGTGGTAAACCACTTCTAGAAAAGGTACCTATTTTTTCAAGAATTTATTTCTAATCTTTACATAAGTCACAATATAGTTATTGTTATATTTAGTTATTACTACATGTTTATGAATTTGTTTTAGGTGAACAGTGTAAAGGAATCGATTTTTAAATTTTCACTTCCTGGATTCATACTGTCCCAACTTTTTCATGATATTCTCCCAATTTGGGTCATAGATCTAGATAAAGAAAATTATATTTTAACAGGAGATTTGTGCCAATGCGGTTATAATAATGATACAGCGCATTATTATGATTTCGAACGATTTCGCCCTGATTTGTTCTGCATACGATGTGCCGGGCCGCTGTTTTTAGTAAAGTCTTAACTCCAAAGGGTATTTTTATTAAATATTGGACATCGTTATAATACTAAAATCGCTATTACCTACCTATAGCTTACATACCTAGATTGACTTACATTTAAATAAATATTATTAATAAATACAATAGCGACTCCATGGTATTTAGAACCACGAAATATGTAATTCCAATAAAATATACTTTTATGCTTTTGACTTTGCATGTTTATTTCCTGTAGTTAAGTGACAACGCATGTTTCTTCCGTGTTCATTAGGGGTTTGGTTCGGTTTTTTGGTATTAATAATAATAACCCGTCAGTTTTAACTAATATTTTATTTATTTATCTAAAGATAAGTAATTTAACCATACAATTGATTTATAGACAGGTTCATAAATATATTTGTTGATTAATTACATCGTTCCAAACTTTAAAAACGCGATAACTCAAAATGTTACTAAAGTGACTAGACATGATCTTTCCGTGGACCCTTCAAATATACATCCAAGCAAGTCCTGGCGATCTAGATACTGCAATTGGACAAATTAATAAAGAAATCGACAGCATCCCTGTGTGGTCGCGTAGCTTTGGGATCTCCGTAAACCCATCCAAGTGTTAAGCCATTATACTCGGAAGCTCTCGGCTTCTCTCTCTGTTGGAGACTACGCGCTTGGCACTTGACAAGTTGACACGACCATGCTGTTTTGAGCGGAGTTTCCGTTTTAAACTACGCTTGCGTTATTTATCAATATCACTTGTATCATTTCTACATTAATGTATTAAATTTAAGTCACAAATTGTATTTCCCGAAAATCCCGGGATTTGTATTTTGTAGTACCGGTTCTTATCTTGGCCAAAAAAACCGGGAAATCCCGGTATTTTCGGTTCCGGTATTTCCCCGGAGCAAAGCCTAGTTGCCACGTTGCAGTCTTTAATTCATGTTGGTGAAATGTGATAGGTGTTACAAGTCACACTTATTAAAGACAAGGTGCCCGCAACTTCGTCACCGGAGGAGAGGAAAATGATAACCCTCTTTTTATCTTGAGCGTAGTCGGATAAAAATAAGTATAAAGATATCCATCACAGACTAATAAGAGATACTACGTATCAGACTGCCAACTCAGAAACAAATATTATTTGCACTAGGCAACTATATTTAATCTGTACGATTATTGTTGACTGACGTAATTTTTTTTTTTCTATTCGAGATTGCAATGTGGCAAGGGATCGTAACGTATTCAGCCAAAGTGGTTTAGGTTCATTGAATGAGGTCTAATATTTAGAATAAATAGTTCCCGGCTCGTAAATTTGAACACGTAACTTCAGTAATTGTATTTACGTGATCAAATTATATGTCGAGATATATACCTCAGTGGCCTAAAAATAAAACACAGATTATTTGTTAAGAGATTTATTTTTCAATTTCTTTTTAAATTTGTCGTAAGCTTTCTTCTGTATTGCGTCTGTCCCCTTTAATATTTTGTTGGTTGTGTTGCACCAATTCATAATTGTAGATCGGACAGTCAGAGCAATGAAATGACTGAGAATAGTTTTGTGCTCGGCGCAGTCAAATAAACAAAATGAATTCTTGGACATAATGTTTGCTAGTTCTGCGGGCGATAATTTTGCAAGATCATCACGATTTAAACACTTCAACCAATAAGTATTTTCTCAGAGCACGGGAAATGGTGTAAAAGAGCGTCCTTTCGCAAAGTTCTACAAACACAGCACTCTTAAAACATTTTGCAAAAAGCAAGACATTAAACATAAGGACATCACTCGATACCACTTTACTGTGACAGTGACAGAATGAATTTCGACAAATAATATATAGATGACAAGATGAGTGTATTGACAAAGCAACAGCTAATCACAGCAGAGAAAAACGTCAGTCAACATTAAAAACAACATGGCGCTAACGTACGCGTTTTGTTATACGAAGATTACCAGCTGTGGATATCCATGAATTATTTGTGGATGTCTAGCTAGGTACCTGTGTATCAAAAATAATTGAAATCTTTAGTAGTTTTCGCGTGATGAAGCTACAACGACGCAGATAAACCATACATGATCCTATAAAATAATGTTTTTCGATTCAGTCCCTTATCCTGAGTCCTTAGTAATTATCACTTTTTTTAATATGTTCAATGTACAGACATTTTTTTTTATTTATAGATAATATTTTGTGGACTTAGATGACAAAAAATAAAAGGGAAAATATGTTGGTCCTTTAGATATTACCTATTTACAGATAATTACACTTGTTCAACGAATAAACATTTGTTTTGGTTTTACAATAGTATACTTCTGAAACTATAGACCTCGTGATCGCGACAGAGCCAGCGCTCCACTTTGCCAAGTCCCGGCCATCTGATCTTTACGACTACCAACTTATTCTACCTTAGCGGTCTTATCAATACTATTATAAACTAGTAAAATTGAAATGTCTGTACAATGAAGATATTTTCTAAAAAATAAGTGACACATAATAACTATTTAAAGGGCACTGAATCGAAAAAATATTGTTTCACGATCATGTATGTTTATAAGTCTCGTTGTAGCTTCATCACGACTAAACAGCTGAATAGATTTCAACTATTTTTAGTACACGGGTAGCTGGTCATCCACAAATGGTTATAAGATATCTTTTATCCGACAACGCTAAAGATATTGTCAAAAAAATATGGTAACGACTATTTACAGGTCACTGAATCGATAAATATTTTTTTGGATCTTTGTATACTTGTATGTGTATATGTGGCTTCATCACGCCATATTGGCTAAACAGATTACAACTATTTTTTATACACGGGTAGCTGGGTATCCACAGATGGTTATAGGATACTTTTTACCCGACTACGCTTGTGAAAAAAGAAGGGTTATGACTTTTTATCCTCCTCAAACCAAGGTCACCGATAAATCTAAAAAGTCTGGAATGTTATTAGTCATTACAATGTACACTAAGGAGTCTTCTCGTAACTCTGAACTTGTATTGCCTGTTTCCGCTATCTGCGTGGGCAGCTGCGTTTTCATTTCGCCTGCACTTAACTCAATCACTTATCCTCCTCCCCAGTACCACACGAAAAGCTACCATACACAGTTTATAATGACGCACATATTCTTGCATGCAACAACAAAAACTTGTTACGTTATGAAAACCAGCGGTTGATTTCCTAGCTGTAACCTAGGATTAGATTAGACGTAGCAACTGTCTCAAAAGCTCATACTCGTATAAATGGTAACAGAAAGACCGGTCAAGTGCGAGTCGGATTCGCGCACACAGGGTTCCGTACCACCGTACGCAATGAAATTAGCGTCGAGAACAACGCGTTTCATATACGGCCTCCATAGATACTGGTGATGGGCAATTTCTGAAACATTTCATAATTTTCCTAACTGTGAAACGTTTTAGCTGTAGATACATCTATACTACTTATATTTTAATTATAAAGATGTAAAAATTAAATGTCTGTAACGTGCAAATATTTTCATAAAGATATTGTAACGGTCTATTTGGAGGTACTAAATCGAAAAATATTTGTTTGGATTTTTTGTATGCGTCGTTGTGGCTTCATCACAAATCGGCGTAACGGATATAAACTATTTTTGGTACACCGGTAGCTATATAGGTCGTTTTACCCGACTACGCTGCAGAAAAAAAGCAGCAGTTATGACTTTTTCTCCTCCGTGAACGAAGTTGCTAGCACCTTCTAGAATTGTATAGATTGAGGTGAAAAAAAGGTTACTTGTGAGTAACTATTCCGTACAAGACAGACAGATGGCCAGCAGAAACTTGCTAATTGATCCACGAGAAATTTTCAACTTCAAAATATACATTGTGTCAAGATAAATGTACTGTAAGTATTAAACTAATTGGCAATGTACCTAATAATTTAGTTTCGTAAGTTAGCAATTTCGACTCGTACCCTGCAGGCGGCACCCACTCGATGATGCGGATGATTCTGATTAGGAACATTTTAGAGCAGAGGTTCTCAAACTTATTTTGTCTACTGCCCACTTTTAAAATAAATTGTTTTTCAGCGCCCGCAATTTTTTTTTTAACTTAAAAACCACTATAATTTTAAATTAATTGAATTATAGTGTGCTATATTAGCCTGGTGCCCGCGGGCTATCATCGGAACTTATCTATACTAATATTATAAATGCAAAAGTGCGTTTGTGTGATATTTATTTGTTTGTTTGCGTCTCTTTTTTAATTTCGAAACGGAGTGACTAATTGAACTGATTTTTGGGATAGGCATAGAAGAAAGGCCGGAGTGATATAGGACTTTTTATCCCGAAACAATCAAATCTCTATCTATCTGAATCCGCGGAAAAGTTAACTAGTATTAAATATTTTTCACTTTTACTTATTCAATCAAACAGGATAGAAATATGAACTAACTAAATAATTCATGTAGTGCAGTAAGTTTGAATTGCAAAGACTTTTAAATTATTAAGTCAATGAAATCACAAATCGCCCCCCCCCTAAACCAGTACAACACCCCCATTTTTTCTGGGCCCCGCTCTAGGCCTCTCCATACATGTAAACGAAACTGGAAAAAAAATCAGCAAAAAGCAAATGTGTGACACATATTTCGACAGTAGGAATTTTGAAAATCATTTTGAGGGTTCTAAAAAAATCTGAACCTTATGTCAAAAAAATATGAAAAAAATCACACAAATAAAGCTCAATAAATACTTTCAATGAAAATTGTTTTCAACATGATCGGATATACCGTTTTTTAGTTATTGCCGAAAAACGACAAGTACTACCACCTGTTAAAATTAAAGGAATAAAAAAAAGGTATACCACTACGACTACGACATGCTATACTATACTAATATAAAGTTGTAAAAATTAAATGTCTGTATATAATGATAATACTTGCAATAACATTTTGTGTATCATGATATTTAAACGCACCCTTGCTCGTGTTGTAAATAATTAAATTATGCATCTGTTTATTTACAGTAACATGACAAGCACGGAACTCGGAATCGAACACGGGCAGGTTAATTTTACCCGTTCTAAAAGCGCAGCCCTACGCGGCCATGTTTCACGACGTTTCGCGCTCCGTCATTGGCCGGTACTTCTAGGGTTGGCAACGGAAGAAAGTATTCTTTTAAATTTTGAATCTTATGGCCAGTTGGTCGACCAAGTGGTCTGTTTAGCAGGTTTCCTGGCCAGGTGGCCCCAATTATGAATCCCTCAACTGCTTGCGAGGAGCCCGGGGTTCCTCTAAGCACATGGATTCCTGAATATATTTATTCGAATGCCCAAGTGGTTAAGCACCACAACGTTCAAATTGTAGTACCTACCAGGTCAATTTGATCACGTCCCAGAGTGATCCCAACTGGTAATTAAGTCCAGAGTGAACCAAAATTGGTAATTATGTCCACTCGGTCATTTTGTGGTCGAGAAGTGGGAAAATATATTCTAAAGGAGCCTGCATGTGTGAAATATACGACCTCATGCAGGGTTCAAAATACTACCACCATCTTACCCTGTTAACTTGCAACCAACAAGCAGTTTTTGAATTGTCGTGTTTCTGTTCCTGTTTGATGACTACGGTGGTATCAAATGCATACCATAACGATGTATCAGACCAAGAAAAATAGATGGACCATTACATACAAACATATAAAGCCGAAAAACCATGCCTGACGAGCAATCATATGCACACGAATATGTACAAACAAAAAAAAACATGCCCAGTGCCTGCTTATCTTAATTCATTCGTGTGTGGGTGGTTTTTTTTTAATAAACCTAGTTAAGGGCTAAAGCCTTAAAAAAATGTTTTAATCGATATCTGTGTGTTTTGATAGAAAAGTTTGTTTTAATTAAAGCCCATAACTAGAGTCTGACCAGCAAGTAAGTAAGTAAGTTAGTTCTTTATTCTGCTTTAATGGCAGCGAGCGGTGATACAAGAGGTTTATTTAAATTTATATGACAACTAATAAACTTATTAAAAAAATCTGTCGAATAAGAATACCTAACATGTGTCTGCATTCCATATTGTCAGCTAATTATAATAAGATAATTTGCCGCATAATTTTTGTGACATGACATGATTCACTGGACAGACTATGTACAGTTTTTTTAATCGACCCGTGTAATGTTTATTTCTATGTTTAGTTGGTCAAAAAAAAAGAAAGTTTCGTGGAAATAGTCCTGATAGTCAACCCTAAAGGATGCGTCCTATTCCGGGCGGCCCGCGGCACTCCTTACATGGCCTGCCCCGATATAGCGGATTGTCTCCGCCGGGTTTAGCCGTCGCTAGGCGGCCTGAAACGAGACTAAAACGGTTCTTGATACAAATTAAATTACACTCGACGAATAAATACGGATGGGATCGCGATAGAGCTATCTACATGTCATGATTAGGCATTGGCTTATGTTCACGAGACGTCTGCTATCTGCGTATTCAAAATTATATTGATGACATGACATATACATGGGTCACATTTCACCGAATATTTGTGACACTGTAACTTAATCATCGATAAAACACGAACGTCAACTAACCTAAAAAAACCGGCCAAGTGCGAGTCGGACTCGCGCACCGAGGGTTCTGTACAAAATATACACTACAAACGGCCGTATCTATGAAAAGCCAGTGATAGCAAGCCCTACTCCTCAGCAACATGTACTGTGGTGTTCGGTTATTTTATACTGGTTACTCACATAGACAGACAGACATAAAATTATCCTGTTTTTAGTATTTGTTAATATAGCGGAAACAGAAATACATCACGTGTGAAAATTTCAACTGTCTATCACGGTTCCTAAGATACAGCCAGGCTACAGGCGGACAGACAGGCAGACAGACAGACTGACAGCGAAGTATTAGTAAGTAGTAAAGTGTACATCAACATTTTATTTATAATAATGATTTTTTTAGGTTTATCTGACGCAGAAGCGTTTGTATTTTCGAACCTATACGAAAAAATGTGTCCCAAATATTTCATTCTGTAACATGATCGTCAAATTGCTCATAACATAAATAATTCATCGTACGCGTGTAAATATGAGTAGTAAATGATACCTCATGGCAAGTACCGATAGAGTGCGAGAGTCTAAGAATCTTACGAGTAATATTACTTCATTCGTTCCAATAAACAAAATCGCCTCTACAAACTCTTGGAATATTTACTGCCGTTCTCGAATTTCATCGATGCGATTACGCTCTAATTTTATCAATATAATACATTTATCTGCTTCCTCGTGATCGACAAACACGAATAAACAAATTGAAATGTGTGTTTATATGAAGGAACGTAAACTTCTGGCGTCTGTTAGGTGCGTAATTTGTTATTTGTTGTTTCTTGACGTTTACGTAGCGGGAGTCTCACATACAGCACATTTTAAAATTATGTACTGATTAATAATATATTCGCATTTACCCACGGCTCCGACCACGTTACCAAGTACTCTCTAAGATTTAATACATGACCTGATCGATCTGTGTGCCACATCTCATCTAAATCTGTTGGATAGTCTCCGCGGTATTGGCTAATAAACATAAAAAAAACCAGAAATCCTAACATCTTCGCTACCTTTTGCATTGATTATATTGGTAGTAGGATAGGATTATTTAAACTCCGATGAAATAGACAGCCGCGTACAGGACGCCGCAGCGCGAGAAGGACCTCGACAAGATAGATCGACGATCTGGTGAAGGTCGCGGGAAACAGTCGGTTGAGGGTGACACACGACCGGTCGTTATCGAAATCCTTGGGGAAGACCTTTGTCTAGCAGTAGACGTCCTTGTGCTGATATGATGATGATGAAATTGAGAGGTGTTTTACGTTCATCAGTTGATATATATCCATATATATATATATATATATATATATATATATATATATATATATATGTATCATGTGATGTTTTTGGGTAATATCTCTGTACAATAACAATGTGAAACTTATTAATAATTATAATGACATGTTCCTAATATTTTGAATGTTGTCAATAAAGGAGTGTGACTATAACTATGCGGCTTATTATTATACCTATTAATCCTAAGCGATTAACTAATTTCGAATTACTATTTTTGTTCAAAAGGTGGCTTAACTTGTGCTATATTTTGAAGAATATGCAGGAATGGGGAATGGAAGAAAATTTACAAAAATCTTGAAATTTTGTTTATAGGTAGGAATAAGCCTCCTTAAAATATAAGGAGGCTTATAGACAATATATTGCCAGAAAAAAATAACAGATTTTTCTGTGGCTAAGAAATAAAATTAAAAAATGAAAAGGTGTTGGTGGGCCTATATACCTGCCTTATACGGTACGGCAAATGCAGTATTGATATTTTCGATTAAAATGGCTGCATTCTTCAAATGTACTACATTCTTCAAGTTTTCAAATGAAATAGTCACCTGGCCTAATAAAGTACGAAAACTTAAAGAATAACAGTACATTTACAGCCATTTTAATCGAAAATATCAATGCTGTCTTGCCGTACCGTATAAGGCGGGCAGACTTTTGAAAATTTTCATCCATTCCCATTACACGATTTCATTTGACGTTCTTACAACGGACGACTATGCGTGGGGAACAACTTCATCCTTATGTTGTTTATGTAACGATATTTCATTCATACGCATTATCGATCCTTTGCGAACCGTTAAGAGTCCCCGGTAAGCTCGGTTCTCCATACAAACGTAGTTACGCTCTCATTCTAAAACGACTAACTAGTTCGCTCTCAAACTTTGTATTTAGAATAAGTTAAGGTATATGCAGGCATAGTAAAAAAAATACAGCGAATTTAAGTTTTTCGTACAAAATTTGTTTTTGCTGTATTTCGTTTTTTTTATAAACTGGAGCCATATAAACTAATTTCAGGCCTAGATATACCTCATTTCATTGTATATGCAAAGTTTCGTTACAATCCAACACGTAGCTTTAAAATGAGAACGAAACTCCATTTATATGGGAAGGTGAAATTCAACCGAGCTTGCCTGGGACTCTTAAGGAATGGAATTCGCTCTTGTGGTTCGTGTTTCCTGACAAACATAAATTTATGTCTCACCAAGACAAGAGTACCTACCTAAATGGGCTCTTAACAGTAATTCAGCGAGCTACGTTTATGAAAACGTAGCTGGCCATATTGTCTCTTACTGTATGAAACTAGGATCAGAATACAGAATACAGAATTTATTGGTAAAAAAGCAATACAATTTTACAAGTCATTATCATTAAATTCGTACACCCTTAGCGGTTCATTTTAATTCTAATTTAATCAATTATTTAATCTGTTACACCATTATATATTATCATATTTCTTAATTACTTAAATGTCCATGTGATGGGTCAGCGATCTGTTGCCATGAACTCATCAATGCTGTAATAGGCTCGGTCCAAAAGCAGTGATTTTAATTTGCTTTTAAACAGGACGTCACTTTCAGCGTCCTGTATGTCAGGCGGTACGGCGTTGTAAATTTTTGGTCCAAAAACGCACATCAACTTTTGTCATTTGGCAAGCCGGCGCCGTGGGGCGAGCAGCAGCGGCCGCCTGCGTGCGGGGGTGTCGCGTGTAGTTCCGCTTGTTTGGTACATATGTTTATTTAATCTTACATACACACATGCTGTCAGGATATATATGGACGGCAGTGTCAAGATCTTGTGCTTCTTAAACAGGGATTGGGCTGGGTGGTCGGCGGGCTTTCCATCGATTATACGCAGGGCGCGTTTTTGAATTCTGAACAGTCTGGCACGCTCGGCAGCTGTAGCCCAGAGATCGACACCTTGAGTAAGAATCGAGTGGAAATATCCGTAGTAGGCCAACTTCAGATTTTCAACGGACAAGCTTGGCGCGAGCCGGGATAACGCATAGCACGCTGAAGCTAATCGGTCACAGGTCGCCTGTATGTGCGGAGCCCACGTGAGCCCTGCGTCGATTACAAAACCGAGATATTTTGCGGAGTCCACTTGTGGTATTGGGATATCATTGACTACAATATTAAGTCTGTTATTGCTCGTATTTTTTAATTGGAAATGTACAATTTTAGGGTTCATATTATACCAACGATCGTTCGATGGTTTGTATAATATGAACCCTAATGGACGCCTTGCAAGTGAAAGGGTGTTTGAGAAATTTCAAACATGAGCCGTAACCAATGCCAGGAAAAACATCCTGGCCCCGCCATGTAAAGAGTCCGATTTCCGATTTTAAATATAACGGGAAAGTGGAAGGAAAAAGAGAGAAGAACAATGGTCCAGACGAAACGTTAAACTTAACTACAAACTGAATAAACAAGACGAACAATTACATGATAATGAATATCAAGTATATAACAGCCGTCACACACTTAAGTGACTATTGGTAGACCTTATTGACATTAATATAAGGCTTACAGATGGTCACTAAGGTGTAACGTGTTGCTGTTTGTGTACACCAATTGGTTATCCTAGAACAAGATGCTACAGGCATTTAGGTACAGTTTCCTATCAAGATAAGTTTACGTTAGCTGTGGAATCCATTAACTTTCGCATCAGTAAGATGGTTAGGAAGATGGATGTATCAATATCAATCTATTCAAACGAGCCCAAGGTCGCAGCTTCCCGGCTCTTACCCAAATTGTGGATATGAATCATACGCGAGCAAGAATGTAAGTCATGTCCGTTCTTTAGTCTCGTATCTCGTCTGGGCTATTAGAGTAAATGTGTGTGTGTGTGTGTGTGTTTTTTGTCTGTAGGTGAATTTTTTGCGTGAGTTTGTATAAGTATATTCCGTAGTGTGCTATACACGTTTCCCGCTGAATGTGCATAGAAAATTGGTTTTAGGATGAGACGACTTATCATCTCCAGTACCAACAAATACTTTAAAATTTGTAAGCAAAGATGAGCTCTTATGACTTGTATAATCCAGGCTAACTTTAGGGGTGTATGTACCTCTTGATTTTGCTGTCCAAAAATAACAGCGTCGATAAAATAGGCAGATTAGGAAGGTTTTACTAGAGCTGCAGTTTACTGGGAAAGCCCAGAAAACTGCAGCTCTAACCTTTAAAACTTTATTCCAACAATGTCAGATTTTATATAGAGGTATGAAATATTAGAACCTGAGGCTACTACGCTACGTAGTTAAATATGAGAATAATGTAATTAATTGATCTAGATTTATTTTCGTAATCTAGATTTGTTAGGCGCTGATGGGTTCACAAAATTCGCTACCTATCACCCTCTATTAAAAAAAACCGGCAAACGGTCGTACCTAAGAAAATCCAGTGTTAGCAGATCCCTACTCCCAAGCAAAGTGTACGCGGTGTTCGATCATTTTATATCGGTTACGGATAGACAGACATAAAATTATACTGTTTTTAGTATTTGTTGTTATAGCGGCAACAGAAATAAATCATCTGTGAAAATTTAAATCGTCTAGCTATCAAGGTTCGTGAAATACAGCTTGTGACGTACAGACAGACAGACAGCGAAGTTTTTTTACCCTTTGGGTACGGATACGGAACCCTAAAAATCAGACTACTTGTATCTCTGATATTGACCCTAATGGCATATACACACTCCAAATATAACAGTTTACAATTGAGTTAATGAATAACAAGCTCCAATAGGTATGTCCCCATACTTTCCTGTTTGAAAAAAGTTTAAATTCTGTTGCTAATTTACATAGACATATTGAAGTTCGATATATTAATGACTCAATTAGCCAAACTGATTTGTGTTTCAGATGATTTAGACACTAAACTATACAATTTTCACGAGCTGTACATAATACCATCCCATTGTGCGACGGCGGATATAGTTGCAACTGCATAATGCTCTCGTTACTGCATCCTGCCTTGACGGCGCATCGAAAAACGAAACTCCAAACATCACTCGACCTGTCCCTCTCAATCGAATGCGTCAAACGCTTTGAGGAAAGGAGATGGTGAAGATGAGACTTCGTGTTTGGTTTTTTGGAGGAGTTATGCAGTGATTTGCGACAAATGCGGGCGTGGGCGGGTGGGCGCGGAATTCAATCAAAGATTGGAATCGTTTACGATACGCCTCAGTAGACGCGGATGATGGAATGTTTGCATTGGCAAATTTGCAGTCGCTATTGTTAGGCGAATTGCGCTATTCTAACATCATAATAAGTATAGGTAACACCCAAATTGAGTACTTGAACTTATACACTGTAGAAAATGTTAGCTTATGGGCTGGATATTCAACCGTATTATGAATGAACTAGCTGTTGCCCGCGACTTCGTCCGCGTAGAGATGTAATTTATAGCTTACTAAGTTTCACCCCCCTTTTTCGTCCCTAAAAGGGATGAAATTTGACATAAATTATAGCCTATGTCCTATTCTGACATATAAGGTAGGTACATAACTGGAAAGTTTAATAAAAATTCGTCCAGTAGTTTTTGAGATTAAGTGGAACGTACATATATACTTTCATGTTAATAATATAGTAAGGAAGTAAGGATCAATGATTTATTTATTTAAAATATGGCACAGTATGTTAAAATAATGTAAATAATTCTCATAGAATGCCGATGGTGCGACGTAAATATTCACGACAGTCTATATTAGTTACAAACTATAAACATATCATTAATTAAAACATGTCCTATCTAAAGTTAAAGCAATCTGCAATTATCATGTCAAATTAAATGCTACTTATAATAATAACTAGTCACTCAGTATTACAATTGATTATTAAATGTCAATAAACTATAAGTATATCATGTGCTATTTAAAAATTAAGCAACCAGCTAATATTCCATAAAGCAAATTAGATACTACAATTTTAACAGTAAATTACTGTCTTGCTTATTTGTTAACATCGAATGTAAGGTACTCTTTCTCGGAATAAAAACAATTGTCCATTAAATAATTGTTGAGTTTTGTGTCATGAAACTAAAGAGTTTGCATGATTTAATATGGTCGGGTAGCTGATTATAAATTATGTTTGCTGAATAAAACGCATTATTTTTATATGTCGATTAGATGTTCATATTTTTGGTATTGCGTCCAAGCTGGACTGTTGACCGCTACGTAACTATTGATATATCTATATGTTTATTGTTTACTCAAGGTCAGCCCAGTAATAGGTATTCAGACTTCAGAGCCTAATAGGGAAATTCCGTGTGCTGGAAAACATGTGTGAAGCACGTCGTCGTCTTAGGGATGGTCAAAAACAGGAACATATTCGTATATTCAAATAAAGTGACGTCCCTAATGAAAGCTTATAAAACTGGAACTTTAGCAAGGAAAATATTATTTAATAAGTACTTGAATTCCGACTCATCTGATCTAGAACCACGCTAAACGCTGACGTCTCAGAAGTCCCGAAACGTTTTTGAACACGTTTATTAGGTCGACCTGTATGTAACTAACTATATAATGGAATCTAAGGTAACTAATTTTACCATCTTCCAAGGATCGTAGCGTCATGAAAATTAGCAGCTGTATGTAGTTCTGATAACAATACAATAATATGGTACTGTCAAACTGATCTGATGATGGAGCCGGAAGATATGAACTGGATTTTCATGATGAAACATCGTATCATAGCTGTGTTTGGATTTATTAAAAGTCTTGTAAAGCGTGTTTTTCTAGTGTTTTTTAAACTATTAATTTATTCTGATAGAGAAAGAAGAATCGGTAAGAACGAAGTGTAAATTGATTCTGACCATTGCAGATAATTCGGCCACATTTCTGAAATTTGGATTTGCAAATCGGGGATAGTAAGAGTTAAGTGCATTGGAGTAATTGCGAATGATTTTTGAATGCAGTATAACTTCGCTTTTTTTTACATATCTATACTATTATAAAGTTGTAAAAATGAAATGTCTGTACATTAAAGATATTAAAAAAAAAGACTTTAACGGACTATTCGGAGGTCTTTGAATCGAAATTATTTTTTTGGATTTTTTGTATGTTTGTATGTGTCGTTGTGGCTTCATCACGCAAGGTCGGCTAATCGGATTTCAACTATTTTTGGTACATGGGTAGTTGGGTACCTCCATATGGTTGTAGGATAATAACTTTTTATGTAATGACTTGTGCAGTGGCACTAAGTGTCCGATTTGAGAAGTTGATGGCTAAAAAATTGTGAGCATCTGAGCATTGATGTATATATATAGCCTCTGAGTTACGTGTAATTTCTCGAAATTACTCCAATTTCAAATCAGACCATGCATTCGATAATCATTATTTGTTATTTTTAATTGTTGCCTACCGTTTTTCAAATTATTTGTATTTGTGTTAAAACCCGGTGTCAGTAGTAGTAGGGAAAAATATGCAGCGCAGGGTGAACGACCCCGCGCACGCAAATAGAGACGCGGCGCGGGCGCAGACGGGGCGCTCCAGCAGAACTCGCTGCACTTTTATTGTTCTTTTTTATGTAATCCGTAGTATTACGCCTGATGATGATCCTGGATTATTATTACATTCTCTATTAAACACGTAGTGAAATACGTAGAACGAAAAAATTAAAATTACAATGCCCAACCCTCCTAAGGCCCTGCATGTGCTTCTGTACAAATCCCAAAATAAAATGTTAACATTCTTTGCATTACTTGGCTTCTTTTCAAATAACAAAATGATTTTAGGCCCCAGGAGGCCACGAGATAGTTGGATCAAATTAGATCTTATCTAAATAACAGACAGCTGGAGAGAGATGGTTGGAGATCTTCTGTTCAGAGATTCTGCAGGGAGACACGACCGTCAGTAATGAGGAGCACGATGTGAAAAGGAAGAGAATCAGAATAACAAGCATTAGGGAAACAACAGACAGATGCAGCTAAACATATGTCTAACAATGCTAACAAATATCTCCTTGCTATGACAGAGTTGCCAAAACTAGGCGTCAAAGAATAAATAGATATCGAAGGCTTAGGTTGCGTATATTGCAAGATTGCGTCCATAGAGCAACCACGTGGAGCTATGCGTCGTCTACGTCGAGTTCTCTACAAAGACTACAACTTCAGTTGCGTAAACGCACCATCAGCGTATTTGAAGCTTCGGTGTGGTCGATGCTTAATTAATAAAGAAATTACATGTGTCGAGAGATCTCTGGCACAATAGAAGCAAAACACGTCGAACTATTAATACGTGAAGTCTCCCGCGTAGCTTCCCTATACGGCCAGACTGAGCGTCTATTCGTGGTTGTGCACGGGCTAATTGTGTACGACTTGGCGCGATCGTACAGCTCCACGTGCAACGTGCATTTAGTTGGCATAGGTCGCCGGCTGTGAAGATATCAGGGAAACCTGGAGAAAGTTCTGTCACAATCACAGGGACGTATCAGACTAACACGAGCAGACGACATGAAGTCATCGTTGTCTAAGAACATACAACCGCAGAATACACGTAGCTGATATTGGAAAATATCTTGGATGAGGTCTGTCTTCTTAGACCAAGAAAAAATTAATCAACATCAGTCGCAGGTCGCCTGGCGCAAACAGATTTCTAGGAAAGCCGGAACATACTACGTTTTGTTAACTAAAAAAGGCTATATATGTAAGGCTATATAGCTGACTGTTATCGTTTGCCTGATAACTACGGGATGGAAATCTCATAGCAAAATTCATCTGTCAAAAGGGGTTGAATATTTGTTTGACTTTTCCGACTAACGATAAATTTTGATGGCTTTCTTTAACTGTTTGATAAAAAACTAAGTTTGAAAAATGAAATATCTGAGAAACTAAATTATGTAACATAATTTGCTAATTTTTTGGCAACCCGGTGCAATTTTCTTAGATCCAGAAAGGATCATTGCCAGAGGCGTGGCGTCAAACAACTCCTTAGGAAAACGAGAACAGATTAGATTTGGTTTACTTAATTTTCAAGGGCTAGAGAAATCTAGTTAGGTGGTCTAATACCCTACTATTGTAGCCTTATTGGCAAGCCTATATATAGGAGTCGGAATCTATTCACATTTTTTTAATCGTGTTCAATACGTGAGTTTGTTGGTTCCATTTACTCGTGCTTCCTTCATGCTTATTAAATAATAATCTTTATTCTATAAGTAGGCCGCAAGGGTACTTTTACAAGTCTCAGTCTACCGGTAATTCCCCAAGAGGAGACCACTGTAGAGAAAAGTAAATGTGACATAATGATGACAGGCTTAGTTAATGGTAGAAATACTATTTAGTCCTAATAACGCACTCGGGATAGATAATAACGACAATTACAATAAGAGTTTCGAATAGGATGAGACCAGCATAACCTCATAACCTGTAAACAGATAGAAAAATGAAACCAATTACAAATTGTCCCTTGTACTCGTACCATCAGTTTGGCGACAAATTTCAGAACTTTAAATTCCGAATCATTCCATCTAAAGGCCACAGTACCCGAGTGATTTCCGAGTAGCAATGCGACATTGCGGGACTGGCGTCATGCCAGCGACCGCTCCTAAACAAAATGAAATATCTGTGTACATAAAAACTACGTATTTATGACGTTTATATTCCCAGGAGCTTGGCAGTTGTCCGTGACAGCGGCCAAATGCTCAAATCTTTATCAATCTCCACTCGCCTAATAACACAGTTTTTATATCAAATTGCACGGATAAAGCAGCTTTCGTTTGCTATTTTCTATTTGCATTGTAAAATACTTGGTTTATAGAGATACCGATTGTTACAGCGATTAGTGTAGCCGCTTAGGCACGCTAGGATCAGGGGGCACGGCAGTGCCCCCGCCAAATCGAGTGCGAAGCAAACACTGCCGTACCATCCTTTACTGGAACCATTTCGCCCCAATTTCAGGCCCCTATTTGAGAACCTCTGGATAAGACCAGAACGCAGAAATTTTCGTCATCCAGTAAGCTATAATCACATACTTAAAATCCAAAATTTCAAGTCTGTAGGTCATTTAGTTCCGAAGTTAAGCGAAAGCAAAATTTCGCATTTCTGACACTCACTCACTCACTCATGATCATCAGAATAGAACTAGTACTTCCCATAAACTCAGAGAGCTGAAATTTGGTACAGAGTTAGGTTTTAATGGTCACATAAAGGGAAAACTATAAAACTAGGATAATCGAAGATCTGGAGTACCTGGTGACCCTGATTAGAAAACAGAAGGGCCCAACCAAACAATTAGAGATACCGCCTTTACAAAAAATATTCAACTTGGTGGGCCGCTTCATGTGATGTCCAAAATCGAAGGGTTATGCCCACGTTTCTATAAAAAGAAGTGAAATCCCACCAAAAACATTCTGTAAAAAACTAGCCAAGTCTCGATGGAGCTGCTTGTTTTTCTCTAAAAAGTAATGAAATCTAGACAAAGTCGTGTTTTGTACCCTTGTGTACCCTTCAACGGCCAAGTCATACAACATTAACTATGATACTAAAAAAATCGCAGTAAAGAACCTTAGACTTGGCACGACTTTGTCTAGAAAAAGAAGCAGCTCAATCGAGACTTGGCTAGTTTTTTACAGAATGTTTTTGGTGGGATAAATTACACGGCTTAGAGTTGGCAATAACAAACATGTTGTGGTTGAACTTTGGATGATGCATGAAAATGACTGGCGGGTGTCTCACAACCTCATTTAATCTTATTATATGGAAAATCCAATGTTTTTTCCATACAATAATAAAAAAATATATATTGGTATCAAGTTATTTGTTTTGGGTGATAAAATTCGAAGAAATAAATACTTCATAGAGCTATCAGAATAGTTATATATAGAATATGATATTATTGACAGCTACGGGATTTGATGAGCGTGACAGAAAACGGAAGCCTTTGAAATGTGATGCGGGAGGCGGATGGTAAAGATTGGATTATTTGGACTGATAAAAAGACGACTGAGGAAGTGGTTGAGAAGGTGAAAGAGAAAAGGACGTTGCTAAAAACCATTGAGAACAGAAGAGGTAACATATTTCGACAGCTGTTGAGACACGACGATTACATAAAAACCGTAATAGAAGGGAAGATAGAGGGAAAGAGCCAACCAAATCAAAGAAAAACTAAACAGCTTATCGAATCATAATATCAAAAAGAAAGCTAAAACCAGAGAGGAATACGAATCGTTCAGCCGTCAAGAGCTTAGATGTTAAATACATGATGATAACGGTATTTGATGACACTTCAAATCAGCTTACTTTTTTTCAATGTCAAACCGCTCCATCAGTTTGATGCTTGTACGAAAATACAGACGTGTGACGTCACGGTGAAGCTGCTGCCCCTTTAATTTTTTTGTAAAATTAAAAATATTTTCAAGTGCAATAATTAGTGACCATTTCTTTTATTACCTGTATTTTCAAATGTTTCATTTAGTGTTTACTAAAAATATTTTTATTTTTTAAATATAATTGGCAGCAAATTCAGACAACTTGTTTACTTTTATAAAATTGTCCCACAAAATGCTAACTCTTTCAAGTGCCTTGGATGTCAATCTATTTCACGTTTTGACATTGCTGGTGCCGTCGTAGAGTAAACGGTAATAATATTGTTTTAAATAGGTACTTAAAGAACTACCATTTCTTATAAACAAAAATGAGCATTGAAATCGATCAACAAAGTTAATTTTACTCTAATGCTAGAAATAATAAGCAAGCACTCGTTCCGCTAGTAATGGACAAAATTGTGCTACAAATTACACAGTGAACCCTGTCAATCAAAATCCGCATATATGATGACAAAGGGCTAGTTGATGGTCACATTTGACGTATTTCTAACAATTTTACCAGAATAGACATACGCAGTATACAGGTGGTACGGTTCCCGACGATTTGACTTCGCAAAGTAGCTAAATTGTGGAGGAAATTGCATGTTTCTGGGGCTAGACTTCCAAGTTCAAAACATATAATGGTCTCACTAAATAATCAAGGGAATAGAGGAATATGAGACACTATAGTGGTAAAAAGACTTAAGCAAATAAAAAAAGAATTTGTATGAATCATCCTGGAACTTGAGTAACACAACACAACTAACGAAAAATAGGACAATCTGTCATAAGCTAACAAGCTAAAAATCACAGAGATGATAAAAGATAGGACAGAATTTGAAACTGTAACATGGTATAAGTGACTTGATCAAATCTCTGAACTGGTTCATTGTAATGACGTAAGTATGTACCTAGATATAAAATTCTTCTCTACAATTAAGTTTGATCAATCTGCATTGTAATTTAGATTATTGACAGGAACACTTCTTGAACCCCTGACCTCCAAATACAGATAACGTAGCTGCAAAAAACACTGTTTAATATGTTACCGTAGAGACTTTATCATTTCACTGGACGGATCTAGTGCAATGACAAAACGTGTTGACTTTGCGAGATCGTTTCGCCAACTCACTGACGTGCTTCAGGGATTTTATCAAATCACTAAACAAATCTGGTGTAATGAAAAAACGAGTTGCTTTTTGGCTGATTTCGTGACTTCACTAAACAGATTCAGGGATTTGATCAAATGACTGATTTTTAGGCAAATGATAAAATGAATTGGCCATTTTAATATGGTGTGTGATTTGGCCATATCCCTTAGAGATTTGTTCAAATCTCTGTTTTGGCCATTTTCCTGCGACATTGAGGTTTCTGTTGGATTATCATTTAAAAAAAATGGTTGTCTGTAAAGTCTAAAGTTTACGGGCGATAATTTTACTTAGTAGCGTCATAAGAATACATTGATAAAAAATTGCATACTTTTAGTAGTGAATAATTAACTACTGTTTTTAATTAAATTGTTTAGTTTAGGAACTTGTTTGAGAAGTCTCAAATATTTTCCTCATCTATAGATTAAAATTCTGACATAGAAGTTTCTGTGGCAAAAATGACAATTCATGATAAATAACTAGGGATATCGTCCAATATAAAATTTATTGATAATTCTTTTAAGTACTTACCCATTTCGAAGTGACATTTCATACCACATACTGACCTCATCGGGTCAAATAGAAATGAACCTGTATGTTGATTGATTTGACGGATTTTACGGAGCCGAGAAGGGGTCTCTCACTATAGGCCTCTTAAGGAAACTCAGAATCACTCGCGAGGGAGCTATGGAAAAGGGCTATGCTCGGAATCTCTCTACGAGATCGAATCAGGAATGGGTAATTCGTAGACGAACCAATTTCACCGACAGCAAACAGGGTAAGCAAGCTGAAGTGGCAATGGGCAGGGCACATAGTTCGAAGAACCAATGGCATCTAGTGGGAAGCTTGCTACCCCGGCGACAGCGACGGTGCCGGCGGGACTCAACGCCGGGTCGGTGCCGGTGCCGGTAAGTGAAAAACGCGCGCCATACATTTTCATACATTTCTGCTTCCCCGGCACCGGCACGGATGAGTCACGCTTTTTCGTGCGTGCAGCCGGCGTCCATCGATTTATAAGACATTATCACGTAAAACAGCGTTATTCGAAAGCGGCTTTTCTTTCTAAAACAAGAAATTTATTTAGTTCTGCCTCCACAGATCCCGCTGTTTCAAACAGTTCGCACGGTGCCCTACCCGTGCCGGTACCAGGGTCACTTACTTTTATCTGTACCTCGTTGTCATGGTTACGCTTCCTGACTTACATCATATAAAGGCAACAAAAAAAATACAGGTCCATTTTTCAAAGGACCATCTCGTCAGTATATTATTAATAGCCTAGATTATTCTCCTGAGTTACCGGACAGAATAACATTTACAAAAGGTTGATCCACCCACCAATATGATCGTTTGAATAAGTTTTCGTTAGGTATAATTGCTCAGTTCTTATTCCGTAGTCTTCGTTTTTTTTATGGTTCCCTTTTTCTCTTTTGGTCATAATCCTGTAATATGTCACTCGAAATGAAGTAGGCATCCGTACTCATAGCTCCCCCGACTAAATAAAGTCATGATGGAGGCTGAACATTCTCGTAGGTCGAGTGAATTATAGACCTATTCAGGGACGGGTTAGTGGGTAGGCTATATTTCATTGGATAATAGAATTATTGATTTATCAGCATTCTGTTACTAAGTGGGTATTGTAGTTTGGTGTTAGTTAGGCACTGTAATTCAAAAAAATCGGCAATCGTATTTATGCACATTAGCTTGCGATATGAAGCAAGTGATTTGGATAACGGGATAACGACAAGAGAGTAGACACAGTATATTTCCTAAAACACTTATGCTTATTTCTTGTTTACGACATAAATAGAATCATGTAAAATTCTTGCTGTTCTGCTCCAAGAATTACAACTGAGCACTAATGAGTCCGGCAGAAGTAGCAGTGGCGAGGCATCCATATTTGAAATACGATTCGCACCGGCTTGCCTATTTTAAAGCGTTTGATTGAGAAGATTTTCAATTGCTCTTTAAGAAATAGCCGAGTTACTCAGGCAATTCGTTTCGCCTAAATTACCGCTTCCAACAGTCAACAACTTATGACATCGCAGCGATTTCCTCTTTCTTTTCTATACCGAGATTTCCGAGTGCTAAAGTGATAAAATGGATCGAAAATAACGTGAATACGTCGGCCGCGGTGGCGGCTGTCGATTCTCACGCTGTCAAGGTCTGGGAGCGTCCTTTTATTACACACCGAAGCAAAAAGGTCTCAACTCTCTGTACCCGTTTGATCTAAGGTTGCACCTCGTTTATATGTGACACGATATATATCAGGTACAAATTTAGATCAACTGGGTAGTGTAAGTTTCAATCTAGTTGTCACCTTTTCCCTTAGAGCGGGTGTACAAAGGAGCACGAGGCACGTGTTGACAACACTACAGTTTATTCAATGTAGATTGTATGACAAACCTAATCAAAAAGGCTTTTGTGTAGTTACAGTTCGATAAAGTAGGGAGCGGCATTAGGGAAGAAGCTAGGATTTGGAGGTCAAAGAATAAGAGCGTCAAAAATGTATCTACATACTTGAAATAAAAAAATATTCCATAGCAAATTGTCAAAACAAGAAACATTATGACAAAAAGAAAGGAAGGAGAGTTCCACTTACGAAATCATGGGCGTTACGCTGTAAGTACAGTCAGCGTCAAATAAAATGTAACCCAAAGCGCCAAATATATCGTTATTCATCTTTGTCCCTATAGTAATAATGTGTCGCGATATTTTTTTTTTGATGCTGACTGTATCTACAAAAGGTAATTAAATAAGTCCTATTCAAACGCGATTCTGAAATGTCTCAGTTTGTTGTGAAAATTATGTAAGTTTCAATCAATATACTCAATATACCCGTACTTATCACCCACAGTGTACACGAAATATTGTAAGCAGAGTAAACAAGATGAAATACCTATTTCGCAGTTATCATTTCAGCTAATTATTTCGTTATCTCCGCCCCCCGATACACCGAGCGCTGTTTGACCCCAGTCAATTGACTCCGAACTCCGGCCCATGTTCTGCTGCTATCCGGTGCGGTACAACTGTTAAGTCAAGAGGCGACTTGCCGATAAGATTTTGTATACATTCGGATACCTACACGATCGGTTCACCTTCGGTAGGTAAGTTATTTAATCAGGATGAGCGAGTAACCACGAGTAGGTAACCATAGATTCGATGAGAAATGATAAAAACCGGCCAAGAGCATGTCGGACCATGCTCAGTGTAGGGTTCCGCAGCCTTTTATACAAAAAAGATCACTACAGGTGAATAAAATACGATATGAAAAAGTGTACTAGCAAAAGAGCATATCTCCATGGCACTTACGTCCTTTAACTGAGAAGTGAAGTTTGTTGGCAATAACTCAAAAACGGCTCAACCGATTTTATTCAATATAGTTTTCATTGAAAGTACTTATTTATTTACTCAACGACACCCACACACTAGAGTTGAAACGAAAATAAATCACCCCCACTTTAGGTGTACGAGAGGTACCCGAAAAAAAGGTTTTATTTTTAGTTTTTATTTTATCATTTTGTCGGCGTGATACTTACACATACTCATACCAAATTTCAGCTTGCTCAGTACTAATGATCACGGAGCTAAGCCGTGGACGGACGGACAGACGGACAGACAGACATGGCGAAACTATAAGGTTTCCTAGTTGACTACGGAACCCTAAAAAATTTTAAACAAAAAAATACTATTACTAAAATCGTCAATTTTCAATATTTTACACATTCTTTATATGGCACCGACGCCAAAATAACATTAATTGTATATACTGTATAGATTGAGTATACAAACGGTTACTTGTAAGTAATTTGAAGAAACTGAATTATGGCGTTATTTTTTGCTTTTTAGTTTTTTTTGGAGTCGGTTTTATTTTTTTGTTTAAAATTTTATTTATTTTACACTTTTTAGTTAATCGTTACTTAAAAGTGTATTTCGTGACGATTCGAACAAGCCCAAACACGGCTAGGATACATTATTTTATTACATAGATCTGGTGCCTACCTTCCGGCTCCATCATCAAATCAATTCGATGGTACCATTCTCATCAGGAACATTTAAATTTGTGACTATGAAGTTGCTTAGCTAAATTAATCAAGATATTTTGTCGCCAACCGTAAATCATTTATCATTGAGGAATTCCGATGGCATTCTGTGGTCTTCTGCATCAGTTCCACTTCACCAATTTACACTTTCTGAATGCAAATGCTTATTATGTTTCTTATAATACCAAAAGCGCTATATGTATGCCTACAATATTTGAGGAGTTGCTTCAATTCCTCATGGATTCCATCATCAGATCTTCACCAAAACCAAAAAAAAAATTTTGAAATCGGTCAATCAAAAAAAAAAAAAAAAACATTCCGTCGAATTGAGAACCTCCTCCTTTTTTTGGAAGTCGGTTAAAAATGGGCGACTGATGCAGTGCGCCCAAGCCCGCACTGATGATTTTTACGCTATTCGGCGGAAGAATGTGGCATCGCTCTTGAGCAGACTGCGAGGTGACAACAGCATCCTAAATATGTACAAGGAATCTCTGTAGGTATATCCAAAGTTTCCATCAAAAGGGGTTAAATAATAGCAAGTGTGTAAATTTATTTTAACAAAGATGATCCACCAGTTATGCGATATAAATATGTATGATTTAATTTGTTTAAAAAGGTATATTTTTCTTTAAATAATTTGGATGTTGTTACTTCAATTTCTTTGATGTGATTTCGCACCTTGACTGCAATAAGGGTACAATTAAAAATCGTACCTACAATTTATAAGTGTGCCCTTATTTGCATGCAAGGTGCGATTTGTCAAAGGTGTGTGTTTTCACTATTTACTTGAAATCTAAGTGAAAAGGAGGGTAGGTAATGTAGGTATAAGAACCACTCGGACATTTCGTGTCTTAATGCTTTAACAATTCCTTCAACAATCTACAATTATTCTTTTTCTTTTTGTGTCTTTACCTGTATGTAATATTATAGCAGTCTGTAATTGGCTGAATTGGGTCCTATTAACAATTTGATATCGGTACTCTCATTGCTTGGAGACATCGCAAATTTAATTGTGCAATTACGTTGAGTTTGTTATATGAATTCTAACCTAACCTCAATTGACTTCAATCTGACCTCAAATTCTGGTAGTATCCGGTACAAGTTATGAGACTACTAAGATTGTAATGTTTGTACATCATTCTAGCAGATAATTGGCACAATTTAATCATATTAACACTTCGGTTTTGGCAGTTTCATTGCTTGGAAACAATGCAGATTGGTTTATATTTTGTTCCTATTGGAAACATACCAAAATGACGATATAATGGGTTTTACTGTAAGGCTCTAAGGCTGACTAAAATTCTTTAACATAATAATGAGATTGGGAACAGAGATAGTTTGAAAAATAATTTGGCAAACAGAAGGGGACTTTGCGAATCGGACGAAATATAAACTAGCTAAATGCATGATTGTACAAGTAGTTACACTATTGTCTTAGGCTATATAAGAACCGCTATAGATGTAAGTGTGGAAAAAAATAAGTTCATTACCCACTGCAAGCGGTGGCAGAGGGCCAAATCAGTGGGATTTCATACCGCTGGCTCGATCGATTGCCGATCAATGCTCGTCGTAAATAACGGAGTATCTAATGCATATTCACTGGCATGTTTTGTTTGTCTATTTTAAGATATATCATAGAAGCGTTCGTTTTTGAATGCTTAATTAGGTACTTTAGGGGTTTTATCTGAAAACGGAACTACGTTATTGGCAGGCCAAAGGGTGCTGTAGGCTACTGGAATATATGAATGTGTAGCGAAGCATTCTGGATGTTCCCGGGGTATAAGAAAGAAAAAGAACATGCATGGTTCTATCTTTATGAGCTAGTCTAGCGATAGCGGATGAAACGACAATAGAACAGCCCTTGTGCAGTTTTTACCATTTCCAGGGCCAGACAAATCAATAAACCGACAAAACTTCTTCTAATTTTCAAGGTGTCTCGTGACGAATCCGCAAGATTTTAACCACACATTCCTGTGGTCATATAATAAATAGGAAAGAAAAAATACAAATATATAGCTTAATAAATACCTACTTACAACGAAAATTGTTTTCAACATGATCAGACATACCGTTTTTAAGTTATTGCCAAAAATCTGCGCTTCTCTGCAAAAGGACGTAAGTGCCGGGGAGATACGCTTTTTTGTTAGTGTTTTTTTTTCATATCGTATTTTTTTCATCTGTTGTGCATTTTTTTGTATAAACGGCTTCGGAACCCTACAGTGAGCATGGTACATGCTCTTGGCCGGTTTTGTACATAAATATTGAAGAACTTTCGCTTGTCTATGATAATTATCCCTTTTAATAAAATGGTAACGATTATTTTTCCAAAAAAGGATGACTTTGATGAGCTGTCAGTCACTTTGATGTACGTCAATATCAACACGACACTTGGAAACATACGTGGCAAAGTCGCGATCAATAGAGCTTAATGCACTTTTAGTATAATCACAATAAATAGTTTACATGAAAATTGATAATATCTTCAAAAACTAAGCTAGATTTGCCTAAGGTTCATATAACATGTTTTGGGCCTAATGACCTCAGTATACGCTGTGCGCTGGTAAAATTATGCGTGTTCCTCACAAGCACGTTGTTAGGTGTAACGATTCTTCTAATCGTAAGGCTGAATGTATCGAGATTCAGGAAGCAGCCATGAATGACTATTGTTTTTTTTTTCAAAAGGAATCTTGCGAGAAACGTTCCACAATACGAACCTAGATCAAAGAAACAATCGCAGCTATAAATATGACGTTCAGCTCAGCGTATGGCTTCGTTTGACCAGCGTTAACCTTAGAACAAAGATGGCCGAACTACAATCAAAGTTCTAGGAATAATACACTCTATAGACCCTCATAGAAGGCTAAATAAAGAACTTAATGAAAATACGAGATGGAATCTTTGTATTTCTAGATTGCGATTTACGGCTTGTCTGTTATTGTCGTCGTAAATAAACGCCCGTTTGCATTAAACGATGCATGCTCGATGCAAATTGATGATTATATAGGTCGCGAATTATGATGAAGACATTATTTTATTATTTTAGCTTTTTCCTGTATCGCAAACCTTGCCTTATGCTCTTATCTTAATATCAAAGAAAATAGGAAAAATTACGGCTATATATCGCTGGCCTAATATTACAGGGTTCTATGTTACATTTCCAGGGTAAATCAAATTAGACTATATGTCACTATGACAATGTTCAAACTTCAATTCTCTAAAAGTGAAACATGTAATATTGGGCCAGATGACGTACTCGTAAGTGATGAAAACCGGTGCGAACGACAAAGTTATACATAGTACATAGTTAGTAGGAGATGCCCGCAACTTCGTTCGCAGAGGAGAAACAGTCATCACCCCCCGTTTTTTCTTCAGTGTAGTCTGTTAAAAAGTATTCTACAACCATCTGTGGATACTCAGCTACCCGTGTACTAAAAATAGTTAAAAACCCGTCAGCCGATTTGGCGTGATGAAGCCACAACGACGCATACAAACATTCCAAAAATAAAATATTTTTCGCTTCAGTGACCTCCAAATAGTCCGTTACAATAGTTTTTTTGAATATGTCTTCAATATAAAGAAATTTCATTTTTACAACTTTATAATAGTATAGAAGAGATAGACGAGATAATGAATACCTTTTAAGAGACGGTAGTCCCATGGAAAAAGTGTATTGGTAAATTTAGAATTTGTATGAATTGGACGGGCACAGCCTATAAAATCACGGCACATTTCATGCAATCACTTGAACAGATTATTTCAATGAGAGTTTCGCGGACTAGATAGTTACTACCGTTTTCATAAAACAGTCATGCGCTATCAAAACAAGACTTTGGAACAAATTGCAACTAAAATGCCAAAACGTATCGAATTTAAATTTTCTGCTTGTTTTAATTCTGAATACATCCTGTCTAGATTTTCCACTACGGTCAAATTTATTTCTGGTAGATGCGTACTTTCTGGTGTGTGTAACAAGATAGACCGATGACCTGGTAAAGATCGCGGTAAACCGTTGGATGAGAGCGGGATCCTTGGGGGGAGGCTTTGTCTAGCAGTGGACGTCTGCGAGCTGATATGATGAGTTGTGTACTTAATGTGTATAGCGGGCCTTAGGGTATTCGATATACTTACAGAAACACATTGCTTATGGAAATTGAAATTAAAATTATCATCAGGCGATCGACCGAGCTATCAACTGGAAGTGTGTCAGAAATAATTTTATTAGCAATAAATAAAGTATGGTGCCATATTATTAATAAATTAAACAAAAAATTGTCAATGAAGAACACAAGCATCGGTGCATCAATAAAAGTACAACGTCACATTTAGAAAAGAACTGGCCAAGGGCATATTGGACTATGCTCAGTGTAGGGTTTTGTAGCCATTACTACAAATAAAATCACTAGAGTTGAAAAAAATACGATGTAAAAAAGTGCACCAGCAAAAGAGCATATCTTCATGGCACTTACGTCCTTTTGTCGAGAAGCATAGTTTTTCGGCAATAACTCAATCCGATCGTATTATATTTTCAAACAAAAGAACTGTCGAAATACTTCAGCATATATTACATGTAATGTATAGAGTGAAATATTTATTTTTGTTATTTAACTACCTACCAAACTAATTAGCGACTTACACAACTTACACAAGACACTTATACTCCAAATTTCATAAATATAAATCTTGTAGTTTTTGAGTAAAATGTGACATACGGACGTCGTACGGACCGACGGACGATCTGATTCTGCATAGAGTGCAAAGTCTAAAAAGTTGTGTGACAGTCGGTATACTTTTCTCTGTAACTGATTTTAGGATACAAGGTACGTGAAGTTCGAAACTTTTCGATTCGTCATGCCATTTGTCAGCGATTTTGAAGGCTGGCGCAGAGCAATTTGTCCCAAATGTCGAGCCCATGGAAATTATCGCAAAGGTCAGAGTTAACAACCCCTGAACACCGTTCAAGGCAATCGGGGATTATATCAGATTATATCGATTGGCTGTGTTGACGGTAGCGCAGTCAGCTGTAAATATTTCCGTAGGTATACATACATACATAAACAGTGCGTGGTTTTAACGTAGATATCGTGGTAAATAGGAATTTCGAGGCCACCGTTGAAGGTACATTTTTTGTATTGAAAAAAGGTGCCAAATGTTGTTAACCGACCACGAATAAAGGGAAGCATTAAATATGTGTGTGTTGTGTTAGTCTGCGGATTATTATTATTAAATTTGTTTTGTTTTTATTTTATTATACTATATAAGGTAGTAAACAAGCGTACGGCCTGCCTGACGTTAAGCACTCACCGAAGCTTTTATGTACCTAGGTATGACATGCGAAAATCGAGCAAAAGTGAACTACTACTTAGTGTCATGTAACACTTTTCCGGTCATCCCGTGTCCATAACTGTCGCTTGACCGGTCGTATCCGGTCATATATCGTTGCCTTGGCAACAGTCACCGTTGCGAGCGTTAATTTGGATATGTTTCTTTTTCATCGTATTTTTTTCTTTCTGAAACCGTTAGCTCTTCAGAATGTTATAGAATCAAAACCGACTTAACCTAGTAGTACCTAGTAGTAATAATTTTGAAAAAATCCGGAAATAGTCATTCTTCGTTTTGAAAAAAAGCGTGAGCTTGAGAGCTAATGCAGTTTGTACTAAACTTGTAACATCGATACCTTTAGATTCAAAGGGCGTATCTGCCATCGATTTATGTGGTATTTACGCCCTTTGTGTCGATATCTTATGCGATATAAATGGGTAAAGATCGTACGACTATCCAATCACGGTAAGAGGTGAAAAGGGTAAACCGTACAGTTATTCCTCGATCAGTGATTGCCCACTTCAATTTTGTGATTGAAAAATTGAAGTGGGCAATCACCCAATTTACCCTATCCGTTAATGGAGTACACCCATGAATGCCCATCTGAACATGACGTTACCGAAACAACAGCCTGTGCCATTTTACTCTTCCATTTATAGCCGACAATAAAATAAATAACTGATATTATTTACCAGTAATTCAGCTATATTTATCTTGACCCTGAGTATTGTGTCAGGAATAGATAATTAATGAGGTCCCTGGTTTGGCTCGAGCGCCGGTGCCTCGTTTCCTTTTATCACAATGCTATTAAAATACTCTTGTTATGCTGGTGCCACACTGCTTCATACCCGCTATACATTCGCGTAGCATCACTTTCGTTTGGCAGAAAACGTAATTAATCTTAGAATAGGTGTCATGTGATGGGAGGGGGGGGGGGGGGTGGGGGGGGTGTCCATGATTATATCAATAAAACGCCCCCGACACGTCTTAAAAAAAAACCACTTGTAACCTTTAAATTACTGTACTGACTGATGTTCTTGAATCGTAGCTAAGAATCTAGATCAAGTCAAGAAAAAAACAACATCGGTTATCTGTTTAGGAGCTATGATGGCACAGACCGGACACAAATATACACGTTAAACGTATAACATAACATCCCTCTTTGTTCGTGGGGAGTTAAAAAGAGTTTTAACACGAATATTTGGTAAATATTACGCCCCAATGTGGTGTCGCCTTTACTAAGGTAACAGCAATAACATGTTTACGCTTCAATGTCGGAAAGTACCCGTACCCCGTACCCACTGAATAGAATTGTCAACATTTCAAATATCCAAGAAATATTAAATCGACACACATTTCGTCAATTTATTGAGAAGGAACCGAATTGTTTTGAACATGTTTGGGTACATGTGAAGAAAGTATATTATTAGCGAGAGTGTGACAGTCATAGCGCACAAGAAAAACAGCAGTACAATTGCCATGGTAAATCCGTCTTAGTAATATTGCTTCTGTATGATTTTCTACGCTGACACTTATATATTTGTCGTCAACGCTCTGTTAGAATGAGAAACGTTAACAAAATCAAAAGTTGTTGATAGTTTTTAAAGTTCATTCCAATAATTATTTATTTTGAGGAACAAAAGGGATTTTTCATAGTTTATGTGTTTGGGGACCAATTCATTTCCGGTGTCCAATGGGTAGGTACGTGAACAAAATCAGCTGATCACATGGTACAGTCAAGTTCACCCGGAGATCAATATGGAAATATGCAATTAAAAAAGTGTTCAAATCGAACCTTAATACAATTCAATGCAATTCGAAAAATAAGCTGATTTGAAATATCATAAAATACCCTATTCGTGATGTATATTTTGGTGCAGCTATCATGGTGGAGTGCCATCGGTGTGGCATTCCAACCGAAATGATGGATTAGGGTTACTGCCGACAATATTAAGTACATTTTATCGTTTAAATTGGTATTTTCCATCCATCATATACATACATACATCACGAATAGGGTATTTGATGATATTTCAAATCAGCTTATTTTTCGAAATGTTAAAATTTCGAAATGAAAAAACTCCGATAGTATGAAGTTTGTCGGAGAATACTGACGTGTGACGTCACGGTAAAAACTGCTCTTTTCAGTTAATGTGCAATTAAAATAAATTTCTGTTAAGAAACATTTTTGTGGCAAGCTTTTATTACCGACTGTACTTTTCTTTGAACACCCGTCAACTACACATTGAGACGTTTCTAGAGAGCCCAAACTCGAGAGGATTGCGTTATTTTGTCACAGAGCAGAGTTCCTATGACCGCCTTCCTGCTCCATCATTAGATCAGCTCGATGGTATTGCATACTATTGATACTACTATTGCATTGTCACTTACTTAAGTATGCACACTATTTCAGCTCAATCGGAAACCGGGAAGTAGGTCTTTCACTTGCGAAATTAGACCCGTACAAACATACATACGTACATTCATTGCAAGTTAAATAAAAGCTTGTTAACACTTTAAACTGAGGTTGGGAAATGAAATATTTGACAAATGAAATAGTTTAGGAAACATAATAGGCATGATGAGTGATGAAAATCAAAATTATGATTAGTCCGTCAGTTACATAATACATAAAAAAAGAACTGACTTCAAAATAAACTAAAAAGCCATAAATAATCTTTTATGTACGGTACGGATCACATTTGAATCACCTTATGAAGTCGGTGCCAAACCATTCATTTATTACTATTAAGAACCACTGCGGCGAGCCGTTATTATGTACCTACATATATATTTGGTCATAGTAATTCGTATTTTTGTTGAATAAAGAACTTTATTTACTTCAGGTTTGGCACCGACTTCAAAAGGTGATTCAAATATGATCCGTACCGTACATAAAAGATTATTTATAGCTTTTTAGTTTATTTTGAAATCGGTTCTTTTTTATTTTTTATTTTTTGCTTTTTAGTGATGGATTTTAATAGTGATATAAAGTATTTTTTAGAGCCCAGAATGGGAAGATTGAGGAGGCACTTTGCACGTATCTCGAGTCTTTGGAAGTAAGAAATGAAAAAGGTGGTTAGTTCATTGTACCTTCCATCATCAGCTCAGCATGAAATGATGACAACCAGAGGAAAACAACTGATAACTTTAGAAAAATATATACAAAACATTGTTAGTGCCTATAATATTTGAGAGTTTCTCTCGATTTCCCTGGTATTCCATCATCTAATCCTGACTTGGTGATAAGGAGAATACTTCACGGGCACATTAAAAAGAATATGACTAACAGTTTTAACGTATCTACCTATAATAGATGATTGTTTTAAGAATTATCCTCTAACTCTTAACTATTAAGGAGTTGTACCTACCGTCATCAGCTCAGCATGATGAGATGATGACTACCATATGCAAATACTTAAATAGCTTTAGAAAATATATGAAAAATGTGCCTATAAAATTTGAGGATTGCCCTCGATTTCCCTGGGATCCCATCATTAGATCCCAACTTGGTGGCAATGGGACCACCTCGGGAGTACATCCTTTCAAATAAAAAAAGAATTTTTAAAATCGGTCCACAATTGGCGGAGTAATCGGTGAACATACATGAAAAAAAAAAATACAAACTATCGAACATATAACCTCCTCCTTTTTTGGAAGTCGGTTAAAAATATTGGACACGTGTTTTTTGCTTTTTTAAATTAACAAACAAATACAAAGATAAATCGCCTCAAAGATTAGGAGTGGGGTCTCGTGACGTCATAACAAGGTACAAACTGTACTTTAGGAGTGACGTCACGCGTAAAATTTGGTCATCATCCCTATTTGCTCATTTATTAATAACCCTTTTGTTGGTTGGTATGTGCAAAGTGCGGCTCCGACACGTCAAGGAATGCTGTCTTTATATTTTTAATGTACCTATACACGGTGATTTTTTAGTCACTGGTCATATTAATTCCAAGCACTAGGTAACACGTAAGGAATCTGTTGTCGAAAGAAAAAAAAAACAATGACCTCCACTGATAACATGGAGCGGGGTCATCATCATCATTGTTCGTAGGTGACCATTAAGTTCAAAGTTTTTGAGATAACTTACTGATGATTTTATTCGAATAAAATGTACTGGGAGGTATTAAATGAAAAAACACGTACCTACTTGATTGTTTTTCACGTAGTTTGATATGGCCGGTGACTTATGGAAAAATCACCGTGTATATTATTTTATTGATATACAAGACCATCACATATTATTCAAGTAGTCTCAAACGCTATGCATAATCCATCTAATATTATAAATCCAAAAGTAACTCTGTCTGTCTGTAACCTTTTCACCCTTAACCACTGAACTGATTGAGTTGAAATTTGGCATCGCAACAGTTTAAGACTCTAGAAAAGACATAAAGTAAGTGTCAACCCGGAAAAATGTCTCTTAAGGGGTGAAAAGTGTGGTGAAAAAGGGACGTAAAGGGGGGGTGAAAGTTCATATGAGGAATCAATCAAATAAACATGGACCCAGTTCATCGTAATACGGGCGAAGCTGCGGGCAAATGTTGGTATTAACTAAAAATAAATCAACCGCGAGTTACGTCAAGCGGAAAATAAATGCAGTTTAGCTTTAATCTTCTTTGGTACGTATTAAAATTCAGTAGTGCACTAGCGACCACAGTGCAAATGTTACAACCAGTTACTTACCTTTTTATGTATAATAATAATAAATAAATAATAATAATATATACTTAGCATTCATTCATTTACAAGGTGCTAGAAAATTATTTTTTTAAGCCTGTAAATTCACTATAATAGCTATATGTAATCATTACTCAAAAACAAGAGAACTGACCTGAACCGATGGGTCCATAATCATAAAATATCTATTGCATATCTTTGGAGAACGAGAGAGATTTATAGGTTAGAAATACTGACAAAATTTCAAGGCATCCGCAATCTGCGTTTCCTTGTGCGAAGGACTACTCCGAAATACGAAGCTCGTATGGCGCCATCTCACTTACTAAAATATAATTTGGCATGAGAGTGAGCGGTACGGCACTATACGAAGTTAGAACTTGAGAGTACCCCAGCGTATCGGATTTTTTTTTATGCCATAGGAGGCAAGCGAGCAGACGGGTCGCCTGATGGTAAGCGATCACCGTCGCCCATAGACACTTGCATCACCGGAGGGGTCACGAATAAACGTACTATAGTCCTCACGCCATACCCGTGCCCGTGACTGACTCGTTGGGACTTTGCGTTATTTGCCACATACTCTAACAAAATGCTGATAAGTGATGACAACAAATTAAATACAGTTGTGTCCAAAAAGTCGCAAAATCTCACAGAACTATATCGAGCGAAAACCCTACGAAAACGAAAAAGGGCGACAAGGGGACTTGAAAAACGCCACCTGAAGGCGTTCAAAACCTTTTGTTCTCCTATCCTCGCGCGTCTCCTACCCCGGAAGAGAAAACATTTAAACGATCAACCAGTGGCGGGCCTAGGAGGGGGTCAAAGGGATCATGATTCCCTCAAAGTCGCAACTTTCCATGGAAAAAAATAATGAAAAATTTATGCGAGCCCGTAAGTAGCCCTCTTTTGTTTAGATTTCTTCCTATCGTAAATCTGTAGTCAAGAAGTAGATTATAATGTGTTTACCGTGCCGCGGCCTCGGGACTGCGATTAGTATAATTCATCCCGCCGCTCGTTCGCCGGATTAAATGATTCGTCACACGACGAGCGGTATGACGATGTTTCTAGACTGCGGAGCTGTTTGTACACTACACTACATTTTGCTATTCAAAAGGAACCAATGATTAATTAGTCGCGTTTAAGAGACAAAAAGAGATTAGTTACCAGCAATATAGTACGAGTGACTTCTACGGCCGCAGAAGGCGAAGAAATAACTCCAGGAACAAAGATTGTACACCAAGAATTGCGTGTAACAAATATACTATACTATGTAACCGTATGTACGTTTGTAGTATGTACGGCCTAGAATAGTAGGCACTACTCGTACCCCTTGTCATCCCATGGGTGTCGTAACATTCAACTAAGGGACATACCGGAGATCGGGCAGCAGCGGCCGCCATGTACACCATCTAACTGCGATAGCCAACCCGATTGCCAAGCGTGGCGATTACGACAATTCTCCCATATTGGGAGAGAAGTATGTCCAGCAGTGGACGTCCTTTGGCTGATGACCATGCTGACTATGAATAGGCTCGTGTCTTAAAAGAATATTATTAGCCCGTCAGTTAGATTATCAGAAAATATTGGACAAGTATTTATTTTTAATTTTCTATAGTTGTTTAATTGATATAAATCAATTAAACAAGTATAGAAAACTAAAAATTTTAAAACCCTCAACTTGTTCCAATAAAAGCTGAATATCTTGGAGATGAGAGGTCCGATTTTCCTCGAACAAAGCTAAGAACACTCGGGATAAAATAGTCTATGACACAAAAGAACCTCACTCAAATCGGTCCATCCGTATGGGCGCTACGATGCCACAGATACACAAATACACAGAGTCACAGACACATTAAACACCTCTCTTTTTTGTCGGCGGTTAAAAAATCATGAAGAATATTTTTTTTTATGTACCGAGTGGCAAAAGGGCAGACGAGCCACCTGATGGAAAGTCGTCATCGTCGCCCATGGATATGTGCAACACCGGAGGAATCGCCCATATTTTGCCAACCTTTGAGAGCCCTGTTAACTCGCTTCTTGAAGAATCCCCGAATAAATAGCCCTTAAAGTTCCCCGTGACGTCACCACTCCAAAACTTTGACGCGCTTTGTCTTTGTCTTTTTTTGTTTGATTGACAAAAGAAAATATAAGTGTCCAATATTTTTTGATAATGTAACTGACGGATTAATTACAATAATATATTTTCTACCCGGAAACTATCCTATTGCGTATGGGGAAGAAGAGCCTACGCATTACAACCAAGACGGTAGTAATGGCTGTAGAAGGCAATGGGTTTGACCAATGGTTGACTTTATTATCACTTGAGATCAGTGGCGTGCATGAGGTTTCTGGCCAAGGTAGGCAGTTTTTCTGCGTCTAATATGGAGCAATGGCCCTTCAGGGCTTCAGTGTAGGCAGTTTCTCTGAGCCTATATGGAGCCCGGGTCGTTCACGGTAGGCAGTGCCTTTTTACCTATATGACGTATCCGTCTCTCGCGAAACCTGGCATCATGACCTTCACGAGCGTCGGTCATGTGCACGAATGTAGCTTGGAAAACCGACTTTGGTTTTGAATGATCTGTTGCATTGTCTATAGACCTCACGCCACTGCTCGAACCAGCGGGCTTCATCTTAAGTAACAGCATAATTTGAGGTTGGTAGTATTTAAAAAGCTGGTTAATTTCCGATATTTTCAAATGTAGCTAAAAACGAAACCAATGAAGACAGCTTCGCCTTATAACCGTAAAAAACTAAGGAGAACAATCTTTATACATCCAAAGTGTCTGTCAAAAGACGTTAAGTTGGTGGCGCCACTGTAGCAAGTGCGTAAAATAAATTACCATAATCATGCCACAAAAAATCATCGTTGTGGATTTTGTTGAAGAAATATAATTATGAACACGATTGGACATTTACATCAGAAGAATAACGTAGGATTGAGTAGTATTAGGATGAAAATGTTTTGTAATTGGTTGTTGAATTCATACTATCTTTATCTTGCTAGTCTAGCGCCACTCTGGACAGATTTGGAACTATTATTTACAGCTGGACTCTTTTTCATGTTTTCTATATGAGTTGGTCCTCCCTATACCTTTCTGTTCTCCATGGTCGTAGTCTTAGTACAAATTGAATGGCTCAGCGTCTACCAGCGTTAATTAAACAGATTAGAACATCAGCTAGTTACAAATTGAATTTATAATAATCCTCGGCGAGATTGGACGAGGTCGGGGATAAATCTCTGTTTAGTTCTCGAGATATCGTCCAACTTCGAGCGTTGTAAACATTATGGGTGTGCATGCGCATAGACACTTGCGACACGTCACTATTTCGCTAAAATTTCTGCCGATATTGAACGCGAAATTTAATGCTTTTAGCATGATTACTCTACCTATGGCTTTGTTGGAGAGGGAATTTAATTTTTAGTAGCACCCGGTCGTTTTAACCGACTCCTGAAAAAGGTGATGCTTCTCAATTAGGTTGTTTTTTCTTTTTTTTATGTTTGTTACCTCAGAACTCCGTCATTTATAAACTGATTTAAAAAAATCTTTTTTTTTTATAAAGTTGTAAAAATGAAATGTCTAAACGACCACTGGTTGACGGTCACTGAATTGAAATGTGATTTTAACATTGTTGTATTTCGGGGAGTTTTTTGACATTGAAATATTTTTTTTTCACGAATATTTTTTATTATTGACGTTGTTTTAGAATATACCAAAGAAAAAAAGTTGTTAAATAGCCTATCTTAACGTGTGACGTGTGACAATGGAGGTGTGTGACGATAAACGGCTAGCGCGGCGATTTGGCAGCGGCGCCGATCGACAGCCCGGCTACTCGACCAGACAACAAGCCAACTATCTTGTACCGCTGTTACATCTCACCGTGTATGCATCTCCGAATTAACATTTTCCATTACAAATAGAGAGAGAAGAATAGAATGCGGCTATACATCTTAAACTAATTTTAATAGAGTAATTTTGAAGTCAACAACATATTACGCATGTAACACCTACAAAACAGTCGTCTGAGGGGCCATCATTTAAAGCTAGTCGCTCGCAGATTACACAATAAACTGATAACGCATATAAACACTTTCTGAGCAACATGGTTGTGAGCGCATGGAACAAGCTCCTAGAGGATGTAATCACGGCACCTAATGTCAACATCTTCAAAAACAAATTGGACAAGAATACCACTGAATAGCGAATTTAGGCTATAAATAAATTGGATATAGGCATTATTAGTTGTTGCAACTGCCTGCCTGATAATAAATAATCCATACTATCCATACTAATATTATAAATGCGAAAGTGTGTCTGTCTGTCTGTCTGTCTGTTACCTCTTCACGCTTAAACCGCTGAACCGATTTGAATTAAATTTGGTATGGAGATAGTTTGAGTCCCGGGGAACGACATAGGCTACTTTTTATCCCGGAAAAATACCCTTATTCGCGATAAACGAATTTAAGGCGGACGAAGTCGCGGGCAGAAGCTAGTAATAAATATACTCAAAACACAATGGAGGGAGCTACGAGTATGCTTGCAGTTTTTCTGCGGCATTGAATCGGAAATAAGGAGCTCTGCTGTATAAAGTGTCGTTGTCATACCTTAAAGGGTTGCTAGACTTAAGTGACAGGCTGGGATTGCTTGTAGAACCAGTAACCGTTGGGAAGATTCTTAATTTCGCTACCAGGTACCGAAAGTCACTTGGATCCCAACAAAGTGGTCCAACGAACGAGTCAGGAACTTAGGAAACCGTTGGATGAGCGCCGGTCGTTGTTTGAGATCCTTGAGGCCTTTGTGCAGCAATTAAGGTCCTTGGGTGATGAAATGATCATGACCCTGCTCTCACTTAAGTATTGCAGAGCGCGATAAGGTTCACAAAAGATGAAATCTTTCACGAAAACATTCCACAAAAATAAAGCTATAGACACTATGCAATTAGAAACTTGTTAAAATGTTTATACCTACATTGAAAGACGTGAGCATATACTATAAACAGTGTCATTCTGTTTTTCAGTTAGCGAACATGTTTTCAATTCGCTTCCAAACATCTAAAGTTAAATTTCCACAAGCCGTTACGCAATCAGAGCAGTGGGCCGGTATCGATCGCGGTTGCATAACTCTGGACGGTCGGTACCTAGGCATAGCGTGGGACCTAAAACTGGGGTCCCAGGGAGGCGTGGGGTGTACGGAATGCAAGATGCATTCCTTGGATCCAATTTATTTGCTTTTAGGGGACGTTTTCGTTACTTAATGATCAATCTAATTGTGTTTGGGACTTGTTCTATGAATAGAATATCTAAGATCAATATTTAAGGAGACCTTCAACCCCCAATTCTCCGCCATTTTTAAAAAATCCAGTAACTAAATACTTGTAGACGAAAATGAAACCTGCTCACAAAATCGGTTGAGAAATGCGACCTGTAAATTAGAACAGCCGGACAACCAACGGATAGACAAACACACGAAAGCATTTTTGCCCAAGCTCAAACGGAAACGCTACGCTCGCTCCGTTACTTACACTGCATAATACTGCTGGCAACAATTTATTCCACAGGTCAGTCGTGCGAGGCAGGAAATCTCTAGCCGCTTGGCACAGTTGTAGACTGCCAGCCATTTAAGTGGTGATCACAACATTTGCCAAATGATATACCTACCAAAAACACTGTGTGCAGTACTACCGGAATCGGCATCGCTGTAATCTGATCCTCGTCCGTCGATTCGTATTATCTACATTCCGTAATCGTAGGTCTTGCCTTTAACTTGGTGTTTTAAGTCAGATTTGACAATCTGCCTGATGGGCCAACTCACTTTGACCTGTGATCTCAGACGTTTTTGGTTTGACAAAGATTTTCAGAATTGACAATATTTCAGTTTTTCTCATTTCCCTAAGTCGAAAACCATTTACTTCTTCTAGAACACATAAAATATATTTTTAATTTATTTTTTAAATATTTTCGTCATAAAATACCAAAATAGCTACAACGGAAAGTGACGTCACACAGCTGATCCAATATTGCCACTATAAAAATACTCTTCCGGTTATCCGTTTGACATCTTTCAACGCATGACACTATTGACAGTAAACGACTCAGCATTCCCACGGGACCGACGGAGACCTGCTCTCTCTAATTATAATGACTTCTTTAATTAGACACGTTCTTTAACAACGGCTCCACTTCTCAACTTTGATTTGACTCATATACTACTCGGTTATTAATCACACCATATATCGTTTTCAAGTTTTGACGTTTATCTTGACGTCGTGACCACTGCGGTCACTGTAAAACTGTTTGAGTGCACTAACATGTCAAAGTTTGTATTAAATTTTGTTGCTATTTCCAAAGTTTTTTTTAAGTGTGTGAAACAGAGCTGCGACGTCATTTAGCTGATAGTGAGACGTTTGTTATATAATATTAATGGATTTTAGCATTAAAAAATAAGATTTTCGCAAATATAAAAAATACGTGTAATTTTGCGTTCTTTCGAGTTGGACAATAAACAATATCACTCAAAAATATGAAATATTGACAATTAGGCAATGATATCCAAGTTTCAAAAACAATACTTTTGCTCATCAATCACACACATATATACCAATGCGAAATGAGCACATTTGAAGCCTTAAACGATGGAATCAAGGACACAATAACAAAGCCATATTAAAGAGCACTCCTAACAGTAATACTGTAGCGTAATTAACGTTATTAATCTTAGCAGCAAAGCTGTGGTCAGGTGTAGGGTTTCACCGATCAGTCAGCACGTCGCGTTGGCGCCAGACAAGTCGGTGTTTATTTTATACCAACATACTATCTTCAGCGTTTTTACGGCGTAAATTTTTCGTCATTGTTGTCGCATCAAATATCGTTAAAATAAATCATAATCAGAATTAACTTTTAAAGAAAACCGACAGCCAGTCTGAGCTTATTTTGGTTGAAGTTGTCACGAGTTGTCATTCCGTTTTGGTGATAATCATGAGACGAGAATGACGAATGAACCGAGCGGTCAAAACGCTCGGAGCTTCACCCGACTACGCCCGCCTTACAGCCCTTTTACTTCCATTCCATCTCCCAACTTTCACTCCCGTTTTCAACCCTCGAAGGGATGGTTTCTAGGGTAAACGTCTACGTCCTTCCCAGGGTTTCAAACTAGCTCCATCCCAAACTTTTTCTAAATCTATTCAGTGGTTTAAGCGTGAAAAGGTAACAGACAAATGGTTATTTTCGCATTTATATTATAATATTAACATTGAATGGATTAGTATGATGGACGAATATGATGTAGTATGAATTTGGTATATTACATAATCTTTGTGTATTAATTTAAACTGACACGATATTCACTCTCGGGTATCTACCCGCGATTAGTGTTGATTATTAGGTTGAACACAAGTTGTTTTGTTGCATTGTGATAATGAGTGAAGGTTGTGTAAGTTTAATATCGAAAAACTAGGCAAGATGCTGATACCCGCCTCCCAAGTTCCTTCGAGACTATGGACGTAATGCGACGAAACGTGGAACAATTACCAACGAAAGATTATTAAATAAATCATGCTTTTTCGCGATTTAGAGTCCCCAGCAAGCTTCGCCGAATTTCACCTTCCCATACAAACGGAGTTTCGTTCTCATTTTAAAACTACGAGTTGGATAGTAACGAAACTTTGCATATACAATGACATGAGGTATATCTAGGCCTGAAATTAGTTTATATGGCTCCAGTTTATAAAACAAACGAAATACAGCAAAAGCAAGTTTTGTATGAAAAACTTAAATTCGCTGTATTTTTTTTACTATGGTATCTGAAGCTACATAAACTAATTACAGGCCTAGATATATACCTTAACTTGTTCTAAGTACAAAGTTTCAGAGCAAACTAGCCAGTCGTTTTAAAATGGGAGCGTAACTACGTTTGTATGGAGAACCGAGCTTACCGGGGACTCTTAAGCCCCGTTTTGTGTTGTGATAATCTTTATGTATTCCCAATAGGTAATAGCCAAGTACACTGTATCGACTTTAAGTTGTCCCTTAATTCTCGCTCACTCACCTACACACAGGTCTTTATTTGTCTGCCTCTCACCATGAACTGCCCAAGTCTTGCCGTATGCAATTCATAATCATAATACACCACGTGGCATTACATATGGTCCCGAGACGGCTATACTAGTGCACAGAGGTACCCTCTACGGTGGCGTGCACAGAGTTTTTGACCAAGGTAGGCAGTTTTTCGGTGCCTATATGGAGCCGAGGTCGTTCAGGGCTACAGGGTAGGCATTGCCTGTGTGCTTATATAGACCGCACGCCACTGTACCGTGAATTGGGGTTACTTTGATCAACGGGGTAATATTGATCATTAATTTTTAAACTAGAAGGAAATTTTGAACGCGTCAAAAATGTTTTTTTAACGAGGTTGCCACCCTTAACAATGAAATCTTCTCATTAAACGCGTTTACAAACAAATTTCCTAGGGATTAAAAATGAGTGATCAATGTTGGGTAACGTTGATCAAAGTAACCCCAATTCACTGTACCTGTTTGAGTATGGCGGTCTGATCTGGACTCTGGACCCATCCGTATACTGAATGCACACTGCGTGGGTACACACTACACCTATCCACGAGAGCTTTGCTAGATGAGTTTTTGGAAAATCGTTAATCGCCAAAGGTACGTTACGAGACACTGAGCTATTATATCTGCCGTAGAACAGATATATACCGAAAATCGTCCTGAGCGACGTCTTCTGAAGTGGAGACCGCAACTTGGTAAACGTAGCGTAAGTCATTTTTGGACTATATGAAGCGCGGATATTCTCATAGAATCAAAACGCAGGTAATACGCAGAAAAGGATAGAGTTATATCCATTCATAGATTTCCATTGAGTTCTTTACTACGAGTCTCAAGTACAAACGAGGATATCGTGGTTTTACGTTATGCAGGCAATAGTTACTCGTATTTGTTATGGAAGGCTGCAAACTTGTTATTTGGCGCAAGTGCTTGAATTAAAAGCCGAATACGAACGAATCTAAAATGGAATAGAAGGAATCTATATATTACTGAGCGTAACGAGTCTTTCAAGGCACGAGAAGCCAAATAATTTTGCAGAGGTGCGAAACACACAACTTTTCACCTTACTATAGCGAAGAAAATGTGAGATGTAAGAAAATCTATGAAACTATAACAAACAGATTTCGATATTTTTTTATTTAAAACTAGTGATAATGAACCTACGAAACACACTCATAACAAAACAAACTAATAAACATATAAAGAAATCTAAATTCGAACTTCAAATGACTATTCCACGCTAGCGGATAAAACAAACTTTTCCACGCAGATTAGTCGCTGTAAATAAAACTTCTCCGAGCGAGTAGGTAAAAAAGTAATTCATTCATTCACAACATTCACTAGTACTCCTATGACTAGTACATTCTTGTACGGTTCAAAAGAAAAACTAGTGATTCACAATAATACAACCCCGTAGAAAGGTTGCCAAGAGCCGTTGTATGACTATACATTCTGCCCTGGAAAACCACATAAACACGAATCACAACAGAAAACTACGTACGTAACCAAAACAAGCCAGAATACGTCTGTGAGCCAAAACGTTATAACTCAATTAAAAAAAAAAGGAAGTGTTAAGATTACGAAATTTAGAGTATGAAAATTGATTCAGTTGACCATCTTGTAGATATATTTATATACCTACTAAGAAGGCGCCCGCAACTTCGTTCGCGGATGAGGAAAAAATCATAACCCCCTTTTTTGATATATACCTAGCGTAATCGGATAAAAAAGTATCTTTTAACCATATGTTGATGCTCAGCTACCTGTGTGCCAAAATTAGTTGAAATTCGTTTAGCCGTTTTTGTGTGATGAAGCCACGTCACATGCAAAAATACAAAAACAAATATTTTTTGATTAAGTGACCTTCAAATAGTCCGTATCACTTTTTTTGGAGATATGTTCAATGTACAGACATCTTACTTTTACAACTAGTGAACCTGTAAAACAATAAAGCACAGGACTCCCATAAGTCTTCATCATTTTCATCTGGATAAAGAGGCTGCAAACTTTTCCACTTGCCTAGTGTAGGTACTTATAGTCACAGTTCCTGCTGTCTATTGGGTGGCCAGCATACTTGTTTGTCACTTGTATGTATATAAATATATATACCTAGTATTGAATATTTGTTATTTTTCTCGGAATTTAACAATGCTAATCTAGTTTAATTTAGTTAAAATTTAAGGGCTTTCGTCGACTGTACAATTGCGAATTCTCAGTTTCTCTGGACATATCTCCTGATTCCTGAAACCAGCAGTCCATGAAGCGTCTAGTGGTGCAGGGACAGGTTGTAGGCAAAAGGTCTCGAGGCCGGTCTCCAACCCGATGGACGGATCTTATAAAGACTGTGACAGACACCAGCATCATAGTGTACTGGAAATGCTGCCAACAGAATAAAGTGGAGACAGCTATCCAAGTCGAGAGGAGGTCGAAGATCTGCCGTGTACGATTACATCATCATCGAGACCACGACCACTCTGACAAGAGTGAGACGACTAGAAAGAAGAATTTCGTTTTATAATAGTGAGTAGAGCCATCTAAAATTAAGTTAATCAGATTTTTGTAAACCCCTAGGAATTTCTAAACAACTTCCTAATTGTGATATACATACAAATATCAAAGCGCAAAGAAAAACACAACATTGCTCGCTGGTGGAGAAGCTGACACTTTGGACGCGTAATCCAAAGGTACCAGTTTCGATTCCTGGTTGCGCGTCGATTTTTGTGTAAATTATATCACAACAGATAATAATGTGGTGTTATTGTTGCCACATTAAAAGCACACAACACTTTCGTATAATAATACTTCATAATTCTCTTTCAGTTAGTTCATTTTTCGGAATCGTTTAGATGTAGCGCTTTTCAGTGCATCCACCCCCGCGGGTAGGTCCCCCCGGTTACGTAACTCGTGACCTAGATCCGAGGAGTGCCTCCAGCGAGAGGGAGAACCTCATATAAAGCCTAGCAAAGAACGTGCTATGTGTTATCGAATGTTGTATGCACTTGCGTCGTTTTGAAAGTAGTTACGTGATGTTGGGACGTCGAGTATGGATTTTTGCTGAATTTATTGCATAACGAAGACGCGGTGTAGGGTACTTAAGCATGCAAATTGGGGATTAACGAAATAAGTACATTTTATAGGAACCGAATTATGGAAAGAATTTTGTGAACGGCTAGTGTTAAAACACTGATGGTTTACTAATGTTTCGGCCAAAATTATTTAGCAAATGTTTAACTCCCAAACTATTTATCCCATATTTTTATTTGGGCGAAGTTTTATTTCCCAACTCAACGTTTCGCACTGATATCATTACCCAATTCATGATTTGATAAATTATTAATAGGCAAATTATTACTTGAGATTTGTTTAAGATGTCATTTATGTATTCGTCAAATGTATGGATTGGCATACCATACTTTTAGCAACATATTGAATGGCATTATAAAATTTAACCTAGTTCGTTAGGATGCAGGGTTCAAATTACAGTATGGTTGAATTTCATTATGTGGGCAGGCTGATGTACCGTATAGCTAAATTATGAGGGTATTACTTTTGTTTAGATACTCGGCATTTCGTTCTCGTGCAATCGTTGATACTTAATGTGTGCAATCAATCATTTGTTGTTTAAAAGTAGACTATGAGTGAATGAAGGTTATGATAGGATTTTTTTTCACTCGATAGAGACCTGCGCGGCTCGCTCGCTTCGCTCGCTCGTTAGGGTCGCAGTTTAACCTAACACTTCTCCTCGCTTCGCTCGTTGTCGTACCTAACCTAAGCCATGTCGGAACTGCCTTAAGGTGAAATAGGTAATGTTAGGATATTTTTTCGCTCGACATAGACCTGCGCGGCTCGCTCGCTTCGCTCGCTCGTTAAGGTCGTAGTTCAACCTAACACTTCTCCTCGCTTCGCTCGTCGTCGTACCTAACCTAATCCATGTTGGACCTGCCTTAAGATGAAATAGGTAATGTTAGGAATCCTAAGCCAAGTCGATGTGAACCTGTATAAATATTTGCTACAATGTGATAACTAAAAACTTGTTGCTTTAAATAAAGTGAAAAACTTTATTAAACAAAAACAAGACATAAATGATACATGACTTTGGGTACAAACATTATTAGTACTGTTTTTTTTGTGTTTCACTTCGAACTATCTAAATAGGTTCTCAACAAATTTTGGTTTGGTAGTGTATATTTTCTATTAGTAAACACAAGCAGTAGCATGAAATTAATCTGCAAAGTTACTATTTGTCCAAATGACATTTGACGATTCGTTATTTGGCTAAGTAAATCATTTGCTTCATAATAATTTGCCACAGAAAAGTTTATGAAGTTAAAATTTGCGATTTAAAAAAGTTACCAAATAAGAAAAAAGCGAAATAAAGTTATGCCAACGGTTGGTTTGCCAAATGAAACTTCTGCGAAAAGTTGGTTGGGAAGTGAAATTTGGCGAAACATTTTTCGCCGAAAAGCCTGTATACCACACTGATATGTACATTATTATTCAGCCACTTTTTCGGTTTCCCCCGAGGTGTAACTAAAATCAAAAGCTTACCTAAGCATGAGTGATCTAAGAGCAAGTCCTTAGGCAAGGAGTTTCGAACCCCTGCAGTTGTCATGTATATGCTCGACCCCGTAGGCACTTACCATCAGGTGGTACTGGGGTAAGCTGGTCAATTTATCAATAAAAACCGGTCAAGTGCACCGAGGGTTCCGTACAAACTTTCACTTATACCGACTTAACTTGCCGGTTGAGTTAAGTTTGCCTCTGGTATCTATGGCGCCACATATAAATGAGGGGCACACTTAACCAAACCGATTTATTGAAAAATGATTTTTGGTGATTATAAAAAAAACAATACAGACAGAGAATAGGTTATAATTTTCTGAACTTCCAGAAAAAATCAGACTTTTCGACCTAGTGGCTAGACTTTTAATTTTTACCCCCCCTCATATTCACCATTTTTTTTAAATTATAATATTGCTTTAAATGTTTCCTTAGCAACATGTGGGCTGATCATGTTTATAATTATTCAAAATTTCTAAAAGATAGCGTAAGTTATTTTTGAGATTTGGCGCTCTAATAGTCGGGCAGACAGAGTCGCACCATAAGGGTACATTTTTACCTTTTAGGTACGGAACCCTAAAAATTTACCACCTCACATTACTGGTTAAATGAACGGTACTTACATCATGTAGTTGTACGCTATAGCGATGTACCACAGAGTGAACGTTATTATTCCTGAAGTCTCCACCATCTTCTGTGATCAACAAATAACAGGTCAGACAAATGGAGCTTGGGGTAGTTTATAGAAACAGAACACTACCTACCAATTGGATGTTTTCTATGTATTTAAGTATTATAATGTATCTAATCTATATATTATGTATATCGTCGCCTGTTAACCATCATAGTACAAGCTTTGCTTAGTTTGGAAATAGGTCGATTTGTGTAAGATTGTTATTTATTTTTGGTTCTATGCGAATGTTCTAATAAAGTTTGTACATTTTTTTTATATAAATACATATTACACTATCTTCACAGTCACCCAATGCGATAGTGTAGCAAGACAACATAACATAATTACAACGTATCATAGTAACATAACACATAGAGTCACCTTTGTGAATTAAGTAAGAGGACAATGGAACACATCAACTCACATGGCGACCTGCGAGCCTATGATGGTTGCCGTCACCTTCTGACACGTATGTGAGTGCGAGAGTGACAGGCGCGTTATCATATCATTTATCGCGTGATAAACGCGACCATCATAAGCCCATGGTTAAGCGTGCGCAGAGCCCTGGTCCAGGGTGCCGCGCGCATTTTGTATATCCTCGTTTAGTTTCAGAATAAGTCGTTAAATTTCCTACCTTGTTACCTTTTTTTATCAATAAACAATAATATTTTTGGTTATTTTTCATAACTAAGAATATATCTAGTATAATAGGAGTCAACAATCCATAATAATTAAAAATATCAGTACCGAATAAAGTTACAACACAAGTTAAAAGTTCGTTAATTGATGTACAAACTTTTTTAAGAATGCTCATGTAGTAGGTAAGTAGAGACGGGCTTAGATTGAACGATGATCGTTTCAAAAGTCGTAAAAATTGTTGTGCAACAATTTCGCTGCAATCAAGAGTTCACCGGATTCGGGGCGGGTTTTAAACCACGCGCAGACTATAACCTACTTATAAGCGGTAGACACTAAGGGTCGATTACACCAACGTAGTATAAATCTTATTCCATTAATAAATCATTAATTACTCGTAAGTAATCTCATTTTACGTTTCACCAATATTTAACCCAAGGGTAAAATCTCTACACTGGAGAAAAATCTTATACCGCCAATTTCGGCTGAGTAAACTGTTAGTCGTAGATTAAGTAATCAAAATGTTCACGAACATTAAGCTGTGCTGGAACTTTGGTGGAATCGTTCTTAAGGCTGGACACAGTACCTACTTGACCGATGGTACGCGCGTACGGTCGATTGGGCGTACATAGCTATCGCTGCAGTGTAGAGAGTATAGGCCGTTGAGACTGATTATGCTGACCGTCAGTGTGTATGCGGCCATACAAAACACCCGCCGACCATACGCGCGTACCACCGGTCGAGCACTGTTTCCAGTCTAAGTGTAATGTGACCGTCTGTTGGTACCGTACCTATCTGTTTCACGCGTACACTCGTGATGGTCGCTTATTCATTTTGCGCGGTTATTTAAAGGTTTCTTTGTAACTATTAACGACATTTAGTGATTTGGGTTTTTGCTTAGTCAAGTCATTTTACTGGGGATTTGTTTACTGACATTGGCAGTTGACATGTCGGTTCTTGGTACAATGTAAGGCGGTAGACGAGAAAAGAGTCCAAACCTTCAGGTAAGTTTGTTTATTTTTTTAACTTTTCTTCGGGACGTTAAATTTTTACCCGACTACGGCGAATCGAACGTTTTCAGCTTACCTCTTTTGTGTGGGTTCTTAAGTCATACGTAAAATATTAGTAAAATTATTAATTATAAATATTTGGCTTTTTGTTATAATTATATGTATGTAGAATACAAAAACTCACCTTTCTTGAGGGAATTTGTAACAGATTAATTTAATACACTAATGGAAACAACTATGACTATCTACGTCAAGATATAAGTATCAAAATTATATTATCTACATGGCCATGGCATAGGCTCTATACGATCTTCACTACTTAAATTTAAAAAGTATTGTAGTGACTTGCCATAAAGAAGTGTTAGCCGCAATAACGAAGGCAAAACTCTTGACTACGCGCTGGATTAATAATTTCACCGTCGTCCTAATAAAATAAATTTCGTTCCTTAGTACACCGTCGAAGAGAGTGCTGATCCGAATAGTTAAAAAATGAGCTCACTAGATGTCGCTCCAGACACCCTTGTATTATATCTAATCTGTGACTTTTTGTCAGTAGTGTAGCGGGCCATGAGCGGGCCTTCATTAAACTAAAAGTATATACCAGACCGCTGCTCAAAAAACGCTGACGCACTGTAAACGCAGCGACGTGACTTATGAGTCACGATTTTTATAATAAAACACTAGTCCCTCTCTCACTTAGTTACATACTTGTCAGAAAGAGACGACTGCTTTGTCATTTATTACCAGTATTTTTATAACCCGGCGCATATACTCGTATATTTACCTTATAGACTAACATACATATAAATAAAATTGTAAAAAGAAACTAAACATCCAGGTCACATTTTAAACAGCGATGTTTTCGCGTTCGCAATGTACACCGCCCACTGCCACTTAAGTCTAGCAACTATCTATATCAAGCTATATCAACGACCTTGGTTCTTCTACAGATCTCATTTCTGGTTCGATCACGTAAGGAGACTCCGAGCATAGCTTGCTTCATTGGCCTTTCAGTGACTTTGAGCCTTCTTATGAGGCCCATTGTGAGTGACCACGTCTCAGTGCTGTGTGTCATCACTGACAACACAATGGTTAAAAACCTTCCTCTAAAGTCACGGCGGTATTTGGATCGAGAAGATTATTACGTACCCTCCCGACCGCTGCCCAATCGAGTTGGATTCGACGAGCGACCTCTTGATATAATGATAGATATATGTATAGAGCAGGAATGAGGAATTGAAAATGAAACGACAGTGTATCATGCATAATAATTTTATTATTAACTATTGACATAAAAATCGTACAAAATACAATAACAGTGAATGTATAGCCGAACAAGTTGCTATATCGCCCTCGCCATGTTGCGGATTTTTTGTGGTACTAATTTATTTTAATGGCAAGGAGGTATCTTTGGCAACAGACGTTAGATGTCATTGAATGTCATGAAAAGAGACAACAAGACTAAGAAAAATGTTTTGAAATTGGATACTGACATGACCGATACTGACAAATTATAATGCAGTCGTAATTAATTGGTTAGTTTGTTTGGGTTTATCATTTTCTTTCTCTGATGTAAGGTATACTTCAGTTTTATTTTCTTAATTTTTTATGTCATGGGGACAAACTAGCAAACGGATCGCTTGATGGTAAGCGATCACCGTCGCCCATAGACACCTGCAAGACCAGAGGAGCCAAAAGTGGAGGTGGGAATACGCTCTTTTTTTTGAAGGCTTGAAGGTCGCATCGGTCCAGAAATACTGCAGACGACAATTTATTCCACGGTTCAGTCGTGCCAGGCCGGAAATTTCCAGCAAAACGCACAGTTGTGGACTGCCAACCATCTAAGTAGTGAGGATTTCCAAATATTGTCGCGTAGGACGATGGCGGAAAGATGCGGCAGGGATCATTCCAAAAAAACTATATAAAAATTATGGGCTGCTACTGTCATACCCGCCACTACAAAATAGTCTCAACAAGAATAAAATAAATAAATATGACTTCGATAAAATACGCTGAGCGAAAATAAGTACCAAGTCTCAAATCTTGCTTAACGTTTTGCAAAAGGCATTGGTTTTTCAAATATTAACATGAAGCCAATTCACATTATCTTGACTATACATGACATATGCGCATTATTATCCTATGGTCGTACCGTAACTTGTCAGGCTATATGTTGTACATTCCATAATCTCAACCGCGTTGAGCAAACTCGTTTTATCAAGTGTGTTCTATTTTACTCCTTACTCAGATATATAATAACAGTAATAACTAGTATGATATACATACACTTTATCGTACAAAGATTAGATATTTTGACTTCTTAAAATTAAATTTTACTTATGATCCTAGACAGTATGGCCTGGTGCAACGTAAAATAGTATATTAGCAAACGTCGCACTCCAGCGGGCATTTTGCGGGCACGTCAGAGACAACTCGAAAATTAATTGATTTATTTGTGAACCTTACCATCTGACGTGCCCGCAAAACGCTCGCTGGAGTGCGACGTATGTATATTAGTTTTAATAGAACAGTTATATTTTGTGACGAGATAATATGTTTAGAAGGAATGTATAGAGTTGCAACATTGTCAAGTTGCCGCGTGCCGATTCGACTTGTTCAATGGGAATCCCGCCTTATAAATAAGCCGGCAAATCACGTTATCAATTTTGTTTTACATCTTATTGTTTTTAGACAATTTTTTTAAACACTCGTCGTGACATTTGTAGAGTTCCCATTAAATTGAGGGCTAAATTTTTTAATTTTCTTACTAATCTATGTAGACCAAAGTAAACATGTATTTGTTACGAGGAAACTATACAAATATCACGTCAGGTGTTTAAAAAAATCGGTCAAATGCGAGCCGGACTCGCGCACGAGTGGTTCCGTACAAAATATACGCTAGAATCGTGTTAGCAGAGCCCTACTCCTATTTAATGTACGCGGTGTTCCATCATTTTCTATTGGTTACTGACATAGACAGACATGAAATTAAACTGTTTTTAGTATTTGTCGTTATAGCGGCAACAGAAATACATCATCTGTGTAAATTTCAACTGTAGCTAGCTATCACGGTTCATGAGATACAGCCTGATGACAGACGGGCCGACAGACAGACAGGCGGACAGCGGAGTCTTAGTAATAGGGCCCCGTTTTACCCTTTGGGTACGGAACCCTAAAAATTATATTTAAAAAAAATCAACTCGATATTAAAATAAGATTTGTATTTTATTGTAATATCGAGTTTTAAGTTCTAAGCATTACGCGTACTATCGGAAAAAATTTACACCTCTGAAAATTTGATGTTTCCCATTGCCGTTTAAATTTCATTGCCAAAGATTTTTTTCCGAATATAATATCGATATCTCGATAGCCCCTTAGGGGCCGTCCATTATTTACGTTAGGCGTTTAGGCGATTTTTTAAATTGGAGATCCCCCCCCCCCCCCCCCATTCTCACAGTAAGATTAGATAATATTCAGGTTGGACCCCCCCCCCCCCCCCCCCCCCCTCCCCCTAAATGACTTACATAAATAATGGACGCAGATAGTATCCGTTTAGCAGGCGGCCGCGAACCCCTTGTCGAGTTTCTCGACATATTCCTTGCGGCACTCCATGTGGTCTGAGGGGCGGTTGTGCGCCGCCCACACCGGCTCGCCGATGAAGAAGCGCTTCACTTTAATATAGTTCTGGAACAATGCAATGACAATTTGAGGTGTTTTGAAGATTAATGTTAAAAATTGACTTGAAAAAACCGACTCCAAAAAGAAAACACTAAAAAATAAAAAGAACTGCATAATTCAGTTTCTTATCTTTACTTGCAAGTAACCGTACTTCTGAGGCTATAGCAGCGACCCCAAAATAACATTAATTGTATACATTGCATAAATTGAGTAGAAAAACGGTTCAGTGCCTACTTAAGAAAGTGAATTATGCAATGTTTTGATTGTTTTATTGTTTTTTTTTTGGAGTAGTGGATTTATTTTTTGTTTAAAAGTTAATTTATTTCACACTTTTTAGTTAATCGTTACTTAAAATGTGACGATTCGAACAAGCCCAAACACAGCTAGGAACATTATTTTATTAAAGAGATCCGGTGCCTACCTTCCGGCTCCATCATCAAATCAATTGGATGGTACTATTTTTCCCTCATCAGATCTTCACTAAAATGAAATGAGACCAAATCTGGATGCAGGAGGTACATACAAACAATTTTTTTTTAAATCATTTTATAAATGGCGAAGTAACAACCGAATTGAGAATCCCTCCTTTTTCCTCTTGGTTTTAAATAAGAAATAAGTAGTTTATAACATCCACACCATCTACGCAGTTTAATAAACCTTAGTTATTCGATAACTTCTGAACCTAATGTTGGTTTTTAAGATAAGTAACATAAATAAATGCTATGTCATTCTTAGCAATCACATGTTTTACATACTTAACTCATTTACGAAGTATAGAACAGATACCTGCATAGTTATTACAATATTACAAACTTTGTACTAACTAGGGACGTACATTTAAATTCAGATAGTGACTGAACATATGCATAAGGTGTAATACATGCATATTGCAGGTTACACTAACCTTTTGAGCGCCACAGTCGGCAAATCACTTCATCGAAAATTCATGTCAGTGACGCCAGCGTTTGTATAAGCCGGACAAACTTACAAAGACTCCAAATACAAAATACATTATTTTTCTTGAAATATGGCACAGAAGATGGTCAGACAATATTATCCGCATATAATATCAATACCTCGTTCTGCAAACACTATTTTATTTTGAAGGTTCAATTTATTTTATTGCTGTGGAATCTGGGTCACGTATTACTTTCCTGCTCGGCGCTCAAAAGGTTAACAGTTTCCACTAAACCCAACCCATCACAGGTCATCGTCAGTATACCAGCCCAAAGTCTTCACAACGACCCTCATCCATCGGTGGCCCGCGATCTTGACTAGACCGTCGACCCATCTTGTTGGGTGCTTTCCGAAGCTGCGTCATCCTGTACACATTCGCCACTCGAGATTTTCCTGCTCCAGCGGCCATCGGTCCTACGAGCAACGTGCCTCGCTAACAGCCACTTAAGTTTAGCAACTCTCTAAAGTAGGATTTTTAATTAGCTGGAGTAAACTGACGTTTACGGGCACACGTCGACCGTGATTACTTCATTACGGCAGAAGTACAGTATTTCTTATGAATAGTGGAATGACCTCCCTGCCGCGGTTTTCCCTGGAGGTTACAGTATGGGGTTCTTCAGAGGGGAGTGAATAGGTTCTTAAAGGGTCGGCAACACGCACGTAATGCCCCTGGCGTTGCAAGCGTTCATAGGCTGCGGTGACTGCTTAACATCAGGCAGGCCGTACGCTTGTTTGCCACCATAGTAGTATACAAAAAAAAAGAATGAAAGTTACCATAATATCACCGGTTACACGTATTTTCATGTATACTCTTGTAAAATTCCTTCTAAACAGCGAAATATTCACGTCGACACCTGCCAGTTTACTCCAGCTATTTAAAAATCCTACTTTAAGCTATGTCGACACGATCTTGGTTATTTTGCAGATTTCCTCAATTCTGATTCGATTGTGTATAAATAGACACTGAGCATAGCACACTCCCATTGCCCATAGAGTAGCTTTCACTCTGACGCTGCTTTCACACATCACTGGCAACACACACAGGTTAAAATTCTTTGTTTTAAGACACTGCGGTATTTAAGACGAGAAGATATTTCGTAGCTTCCCGTCACAGGTGTTCCAGGTTAACTTAAGTTGAAGTTATGCAAATTGATAGCTTCTCAGCGATAATACGCAAGAGATACGCGTCCTTAATGTGCCGACTGCGCGGCAGCCCCAACATCATTCTGAGCGTGTTTACGGAGCGCAACGATGCTCCCAAGCTCGCCCGCTGGCAGAATTTGTACACCGCAATCATGTGATTTGTGACGTGTGAAATTACATCGTAGTCTGTTTGTCTTGTTTCTCTTTGTTTACTAACATTAGTTTTTAAGTTACCTATTTCTACTAATACTAACAATTTTATGGACAATGCTCTGAAATAAATGATTTATAAGGTTTGTATCTCGCATTGAGTCACGGGCTCGTATGTCCTGGATTTTTGAGAGGCTTGCGTGGGGATATGCATCAAACACGTAGAGGCCCTTTCGAGAAGTTTGCTGTGGCTGTACTTCTGCTGGGACTCGCTCCTGATCATAAAAATGACTTATTATTTTTATGATCAGGAGATTTATAATATACTACCTTAACCAGTCAACTTACGTTGAAATCGAGAGTGAAGCGGTGGTAGATGCCGCTGGGCAGCACCAGCATGTCCCCCGGGGTGACCAGGATGCGGATCCACTGGTCGTCGCGGTCGCGTACATCGAAGTAGCCGGAGCCTTCCAACACGAACCTGAAATCCATGATGTCACTCACTGTAGAGGGCAGATTGAGATTTGAAAATAAGTTTCTGTTAAAAATTTCATCTTTGGGACCAGCTCTTAGTACTGATTGATTTTTCCCACTGCACCACTTTCAAGCATCTCTGTTGACTGGTAGACAAAGCCATTTGGCATTGAGTCCGTCATTTGTACTTACTTTTGTTTTGTGCAATAAAGTTAAAATAAGTAAACAAATAAACCTTTATTTCCAAGTGTACAATTCTAACGAGCTCTTATTCGGTAGGATCGCGTTATATGTGTCGTATAATAATAATAATGATACGCCGCAGATAGCGATCGATTTAGTGGTTGTGGCGGGTGGCATATTTCTATTGCAATAGACAAAAAAAGTCCAACCAAACTACACTTTCCTTAAAATGCAATAGTTCCAACATCTGCTGGGACCTGCTCATGGATGTATTCTCTTATTGATATGATCAGAAGCGAGTCCCAGCAGAAGTATAGTCACAGAAAACTTTTCGAAAGGGCCTCTACACATTGGATCAATATCAACACGGAAGCCTCTCTAAAATCCTTGATCTTTATTTCGGACTATCCGTATTACTGCTAGTAAAAATACTTATAAAAGCTGAGGTTAGTAATTTACTATTAAAGAATGATAATTATTTATTTATTTCGTGGCAGATTTCGGTACGCTGCCACGAAGTGCTGGAATAATCTCCCACCACCTATAAAGGAGTGTATCTCAATTGGTTGCTTCAAACTAAAACTTAAAAAATATCTTATGGACACTCAATGTAGTATTGCCGTAAAATAAAACAAAGTAATAGGTTATCTAAAATGTACCGTCACAGATCAGCCGCCTACCGACGTTGTAATTATGAGTAATCGTCTATAATACTATTTACCTTTATCTTATACTTATAAAATTTACTCCATATATATGTATACATTACTTAGATAAGATATACATTTTCACTTGAGCTCCCATTAACAAGTCGCACAGTATGCTATCGTGCACAACCGACCCGCTGGCTCCACAGAAAACTAGAGCCATTGGCAGTGGTATAACCGAACCAAGCCGACGGCATTGCTGAGTGGAGACCATGTTAGGTTCAAATCTCTCGTTTACATTGTATTGTCTGTTTTGTCATGTTAAATTTGTTATGTCCTGAATAAAGCTTTCTTCTATTCTATTCTATTATATTACATGTTAACCGAGCCCCTCGGCATTGGGCACTCCAGCATGTAGCTTATTCCAATGCCAAGGTTAGGGTGCGTTCAGTTTAGCAGCAAAGGTATTTGGAATACTGTTAGCGCTGCCACTCAGCTCCGCATTAGTGACGCCGTCCGGTTGTGTTTACATACATACATACACACATACAATCACGCCTTTTTCCCATTACGGGGTAGGCAGAGACTACCTCCTTCCACTTGCTACGGTCTTGGCATACAACTATTGTGTATAATTGCGTAAAAATCGTTCGTACGCTCCGCGGCGAACTTTCCGGACGCACTGCAATATTGTGGCAGTTTTAACAGCATTCTGAATATATTATTATATTGTATACGCAAGGCATTGTAAGATTTTTGCATATAGCCTGTCCACCTTCCAGGTCCATCATGAGAAAAGCACAATGGTGTTATAATATTGTATTGTTTGGTAACTAGCTAACTTTACTTTGGTTTTTGCGAGTGCATTGTGCAATAAAGATAACGTTAAAATTATATTTCAGTAGCATTTAATGTATTAGTATGGATAGCATGTTGATCTACCTGATCTCTTCATCTGTATGCAAGTGCTCTTTGTAGAAAGCTACCAGTTTCTCCTCGTAATTGGGCAGAGTTGCTTTCGAAGCTTCCATCTTGTCCTCATAGGTGTAGCCACGCTCCTGTTTTATTTTGTCCAGCACTCCATCAGTAAGGTGTGTGTCAACATTGAGCTATAATGGATAATTATGGGGACACTGGTAAAAAAAGTTGTCTTATTAATCAATAAATGATTACCTACCGAAGTACCCATTCAAATAAAAATACAAAACTTTATTCTGCACAGGTCAGGGCACTTTAACAGGTCTGATTTTACAATAAACAGAAAAACTACATAGCAATTTACAATCTACATATTGATATTATAGTTAATAAAGATATTGATACAACAGTAAAAACCTGGACCTATACTTTAAAGAGATGGTATATTGTCTCGGGTCCATTCCATTATATACATAACTTACCCTATACTTTCAGAGATGTAAAAGGTCTCCATGGTCAACACATGATGTTTTTGAGGTGTAATGTGTCTCGCAATGTCAAAGGATAGAAATGAATTATACTAACATTGTGAAATAAGTAAATACATACTGTTTGTATCAAACCTTACCGATCAACATAAAGAAAATTATTTTAGCACTACAGAAAAGAGCATAGGGTAGAATAATTAAGAAACTAATTGTGATGTATAGCTATTTTATTCATACCTACATGCTGCCTTAATTACTAATGACAGCCATCACTAGGTTTTATTTAATTCTCATTAATTCATTTTGGTCAAGAACAAACCACTTTCGAGTTAATGAAGTGACACCTGAGGCATGGAAAAAGCTTAAGGGACTTTGAGGGACCCTGGATGATTACAGATAGCTGGTATACCTGTGGTAGTAGACATCACTAGGTGTCAACGTCTTGTGGATTACCACTATATTGTTTTACTGAGTTATTCCTACACAAAAACCAAGTGGTCACACAAGTTATTATTATTTAATCCCATCATATTTATGGTTGATTTGTAAAAAAGGGAAAACTCATTAATATTTGAATTAAAACAAATTATCTCTTAAAGATAAATTGGTTCATTGTTTTCTGTCTGCGATATACTGCTTTCTGAGAATAAAGTAAACCCGCGCTCTTAGATACATTCCTAATGCTTTAATTTAATGATGATTAAGTTTCAATGTTTTGAATAAGATAAGATAACAAATATGCCATTGGACATAAATTAACCCGCGAATTTCGTAATACTTGATATGAAAATCGAAATATTTTCTTATGATGACTTTTCAGCTTTAAGAAAATGATTAATAATTTGATGCCGAAGAGAGTAATGATAAAAATAAGACGCAAAAACCTACGCTAAAGTATTCAACACCGGATTTCTTATACAACTCATCTATGGAGATGAATTGAGGCGGGTTCTTGTGATGTTCTGCGCGCTGGTCGTTCGTGTCATCATCCATGTACCAAGCCTTCACCATTTTGTAATAATTATATAAAATAATAGATGAAATAAAAATAAATAAATAATGGTCAACACAACACTGTCTATCGAGTCCACGGACAACTTATTGTAGTGACATTAACAATGACATTGACATAATTGGTTCATGATTGCCAGTGATTTTAATTAAAAAATCCGCACACATAGGTACACTAACCTCTTAATATTTGTTCAAGTATAAAAAACTTTAACTTCTTCTTTATAGTCTATAATAATACTTATTCCACTTCGTCTTACTTTAAGACTTTAATTAAGCCGCTGCTACATTTTGACAATAATTTTGTATCTCTTGATTACTGGCAACCCTGTTTAAGGCGTTTTTCATTGGTATCAAACACGAACGTGTGCTAGTGCTGTATAGCACAAGTAAAAGCGCGCTAACATTAATTCGTTTATATCTAAGTAACTATACTAATATTATAAATGCGAAAGTGTGTCTGTTTGTCTGTTACCTCTTCACGCTTAAACCGCTGAACCGATTTGAATGAAATTTGGTATGAATATAGTTAAAGTTCAGGGGAAGGACATAGGCTACTTTTTATCCTGGAAAAATACCCTTATCTGCGATAAACGAATTTAAGGCGAACGAAGTCGCAGGCAGAAGATAGTTCAAAATAATTTGTGATTTATTTGGGCATTTTTCTTTAAGTTATTTCTTTACGTAGTACTTTTTGAATTAAATAAAAATGGTTGTCTGTAAAATCAAATTACGGACGATAATTTTATAACGTCATAAGAAAACATTGATGAAAAATTGCATACTTTTTAACCGACTTCCAAAAAAAGGAGGAGGTTCTCAATTCGACGGAATGTTTTTTTTTTTTTTTTTATGTATGTTCACCGATTACTCAAAGACTATTTGACCGATTTCAAAATTTTTTTTTTGGTTTTATAGAAGGTACTTTTTTAGTTGGTCCCATTTAATTTTGGTGAAGATCTGATGACGGAATCCATGAGGAATTGAATGAACTCCTCAAATATTCCTCCTCCTTAAATATTCTATTGTATGCATACATATAGCGATTTTGGTATTATGAGAAACATAATAAGCATTTGCATTCAGAAAGTGTAAATTGGTGAAGTGGAACTGATGCAGAAGACCACAGAATGCCATCGGAACTCCTCAATGATTAATGATTTACGGGTGGCGACAAAATATCTTGATTAATTTAGCTGAGCAACTTCATAGTCACAAATTTAAATGTTCCTGATGAGAATGGTACCATCGAATTGATTTGATGATGGAGCCGGAAGGTAGGCACCAGATCTATGTCATAAAATAATGTATTCTAGCCGTGTTTGGGCTTGTTCGAATCGTCACAAGATACACTTTTAAGTAACGATTAACTAAAAAGTGTAAAATAAATAAACTTTAAAACAAAAAATAAAACCGACTTCAAAAAAAAGTAAAAAATAACGCCATAATTCAGTTTCTTCAAATTACAAGTAACCGTATGTATACTCAATCTATACAGTATATACAATTAATCTTATTTTGGAGTCGGTGCCATCGTGTCACAACTTACTAAAATCGACAATTTTCAATATTTTACACATTCTTTATATGGCACCGACGCCAAAATAAGATTAATTGTATAAACTGTATAGATTGAGTATACATACGGTTACTTGTAAGTAATTTGAAGAAACTGAATTATGGCGTTATTTTTTACTTTTTAGTTTTTTTTGAAGTCGGTTTTATTTTTTGTTTAAAAGTTTATATGAATTCACAAGCCGAACGCTTAGGCCGATCGTGCCTCTTTATCGCTTGTTCCGCGCGTGATTATCGATTTAAAAGACGTTATCAGGACAAAAAAAACGTTATTTCTATTTAATTGATATTAATAAAAGGAAAAAAGAGTCCCAATATTTTTGTACTAACTTTGATTTTCCATTCCGTGACTTTCATACTAGCGTTCGTAAAAAAGTAGCGTACCTAGAATCGGAAATAAGTACCTATTGGGACTTTTTTTTCTCCTACTAGAAAATAGTACTCATGATTCTGAGTGGGCGTAACTACTTATAATACCTATAACGTAGAAAACCGTAAGTACGTAGGTAAATGAACAAACCTTTTAAAAAAAACGCCCACTTGCGATGTTAGAAAAAATTTAAATTCGGCGTTTTCTATTTCTAACCGTTTTCTAACTGCTGTATTTTTGTAGCTGGTCGCTCTGTTGTTGTTCTTAAATATTTTAACTAGAAAACCATCGCGACACTCAAGCATACATATTTTGATTATAGAGCGATCACTCACGTTGTTAGAGTACCGTTCGACAATTTATTAAATTTATTAACTGTTCTGTAATATAATTTCAACTCGGATCTTGATAGCTTTTTGATTCGTAAATTTTGAAACGCAGAGTATGTATAAGTAATGCTTTAAAACATGATACGAAGAAATGAAACACATACGAAATCCAGTAAAAATAGATTTAATCCAGTTAATACTAGTGTTACAGCTTAACATGTTTGATGCGCAAACTAGGTAGGATACACGGTTTTGGGGTTTTACTACAACAAGGTAGATAAATAATTTTGAGTTCTCAGCACCAGGTACGGGTACTAATACAATATAAATTATTTGATTTGACCAAATGCCGAATACAAACTCTATGTTGAATTATTTATTTTAAATGGCCATTTACTGCTTTTGTGAAGTTATAATTACATTTATGAAATATATGATTGTTTGGAAATCTAGACTGTATAGAGTACCCCCTTTAATCTGAACTTTAAAGTCTGATTATCAAATGAGGCTTGTAAAACAGTAATTTTACAACTTTGTTGCCGATCTGTATAATTGATCAATACTTAAAAATAATTCGTACGCCTGTTCGTTGAGATAATTCATAGCTGTTGTTAGCAACATTCGTCATCCCAAACAATATTTTGTTTATACAGTAAGCTACAGAGATAGGGAATCCATCTACCATACATATGTGTATGTATCCCTAACTTTTTTGCTGACTGTACAATACACACAAACATAAACAGTGTACATATTTAGCACATGTACACATACATGAAAAGCACTGACCATATTAAATATGCCAACAAAATGTAAGAATGAAGTAGGAATTGGGAACTGGCCTCCTGAAGTTCATCTAAGTAGTTAATGTGCAAAATTTACATACTCTCATATATTGTTTTACTAATCTACTTAATCACTTTAGTTTACACAATTTATATAAATATATTTATTCAAATCTTATTTGAAACACTAAGTTTATAACTAACTTTGATATGACCGTTGTGGTTGCGAAAATTAAGTCTTTAAACAAATACCAGATTGCAGTTGATAGGATACTTATTTTTAATGCAAACTTGAAAGGATAAAGTAAATGCAACAAATCATTTGACAAAACAATTTCATGGACGGATGTCTAAATCACAATCAAATGAAGAATGCATTAGGGCATATATACACGATGATTCTTAATCGGTGATCAGGAGTAGGAAAGTCTTAATATCTAGCTAAAATTAAACTTAATAGACGAGGTCTCACGCAATTACCTCACCGTTTAATTAATTAAAAGTTAAAACATAATCAAAACTAAGAACCGCTGGATATATGGTTATCCTAAAATTGAAGTAACGTACGATACGTCAAGTATCGCTTTGGCGGGAAATTTGATATGTCTTAAGTCAATAAACTTTATGCATATGACAATGACAAAATTGACAAATTATTACTCATAAATTATCATTGCCATTCATTTTCTGAAGAGGTTGCTCACAGATACCTACAGATTAGTAGGGTGACAAGGAATTTAGAAAGCTTGTTTCAATCAACCTAATTACGACTAACGTGACCGGCATCAATTACTTACTTAGAAAAATTGGTTCCTGATCAGTGATCACCGATTAAGAATCACCGTGTAGATTAATTAGTCCATGGGGAACTTCGCGAGGGTATCCAGAAGTACCTACAGCAAAAAATCATATAATTTTTAATACAAAAGAGGACACGATTTGCATCGACCCCCATCAACTAATGGAAATTTACCATAAAATTCAAAACAGGGCTAAAATTAAAAACGTATTATGCTTTAACAAAGAAGAAATTCAAGTAAGAAAAATCGAGAAAATAATACACTAAGATGTGTGGACTTCATGTTTTTAATGTCAAGTCTAATGCTTCCAAATTTAGTCAGTCATACTCGTAATTAGACGGTACAATCTCAGTAAAATTTAAGCCAGTTATAAATAAATCACAAATGCCCGATACGGTTTTGGATCCACATTATTGGTGACGAAATGAAATCTAAGATAAGAGAAGGACAACACAATATACCTATCTCGTTAATTGATTTTGTAAGTTAATTGTTATTTATTGGCTTTCCATGCTGTTCTATATTTATATCTTATATCTAAAATAAAGTCAAATAAATGTACAGTCATGTTGCCGTCTTAAGCAGAAACCAATTATCTCACTATTAAATAAATGTAAAAATGTGGTCTGTCACCTAAACACGGCAGCCAGCAGTCATCGTTATGGCCCCTTACACGATTGTCGATCATCAGCGAGCACGTGCGATGCGGTTATACGTTAGAAAGAGCCCCATATATTTCCATCTCATTCTAACGTATTACTGCGTCCCGCCTGCTCGCCGATGATCAGCGCTTTTGTAGAAGGGCCATTTAGATAGATCCATAACATCTTAGGGGGTATTAAGTACTCAGGCAGAAGGGGTCTCGTTTAAAGCTAATGAATACCACGCCTCTTAACAACAGTACATTGATATAATTGAGATCATTAACACATTCCTAAGCTAATCAAGACACCGACAAACACTGGTCAAACAATATTTTAATAAGCAAAAACATCAATAAATCAAATGTCTATTCCAATTGTCAAAATCAGTGAAATCATTAAAAATAAATTTTTTAAATAGAGTAAAAGCGGTAAGAAATAATCGTATCTAATATGGATACTAAATCTAGAATAAATCATGTTACAACAAGTCTAAAAATAATTATCACATTATTTACTATTTACAGAAGTGTTGACAAAACGACAACTACTATATAAATTAATAATTACCCAAGTTAAAAGTTCACACAGATTATTAATAAGTAATTTATAATAAATCGTCACATTATTATGTTATTAATAAAAAACAAAGACATTTTGTATGTATCAGGGGTTATTGTATGTTACAGATATTCGTTTGACGATTCTGTTTATTGTTCTCTTTTCATTCGTTCACAATTGTCACAACGATTTATTTATCAAGTATATTTAGCAAGTGAAAAGCTACAGCAATACTTATGAACGCTAACCACTTTTCAAAATACTGAAATTATTATTGTAAAATCATAATCTGCTTTACATACACCAATTCATAATAAATTGACAAAATTACTATGATCCTCATAACTTCAATTACAAGCCATTAATGTGTAATTTCTTTGAAAAACAACTCGTTTACCATAAATCCTGCAGCAACTTTAATCTGTATGTAGATTATGCATACTTACTACGTTTTTAGTACCGAATGAGAAACGAATTCTCCTTCCAAGTATCGTTGCGTTTGATGAATGTAATCTTGTAAGCTAACAAAAAAATCCGTCGTCAAGTCCAACAGTTGACAGTCACTTAAATATAAACATTTAATGGAAAAATAACTAGTTAAACCATTACTTAACTACAGTTCATTCGCTTTGGAAGAGTCCTTTCACCGAACAAGTTCACGGGTGTAGGAGTTACAGCTTGGTGTGTTTCACCGTGTCAGTCCAGTAGTTCTGGATGGTCATGGCTTCCAGGGAGTTGAGGAACGAGTCGTTGTCGAGGCTGTACATCTCCTCGGAGTTATCCTGGAATTAAAAATAAAAAACCTATTATTATTGAGCGTTAATTAACTGAACTGACGAGTGACGAGTGATATCACTAGCTACATTTTCGAAGGGATTTCTATGTTATAACCCCTCTTTTTTCCTTTTTTGTGTCCTATACATCTGTAGATACCCAGCTACCCATGTACCAAAAATAGTTACAATCCGCCTAGCCGATTTGGGGTAATGAAGCCACGACACATACAAACATAACAAAAACCCAAAAAATATTTTTTTCGAGAGCCTCTAAATAGTCCGTTACGTTACGCAAGAAATATATTCCTTTGTTATTTAACTATCAAACTAAGTGACGGCTTACAGAAGACACCTATGCTCCAAATTTCATCAATATATCTTAATAGTTTTTCAGTAAAATGCCTGTGACATACGGACGGACGGACATGACGAAACTATAAGGGTTCAGTTTTTGCCATTTTGGCTACGGAACCCTAAAAAGTATGTCTGTATATGTCGTTGTGGCTTCATCGTACACGGGTGGGTATCTCCAGATGGTCATAGAATACTGTTTACCCAACTAGTTACGTTAAAAAGTTGTTATGACTTTTTCTCCTCCGCGAACGAAGTTACGAGCACCTTCTAGTAGAGCACCGTCGAGTAGTATAATAAATAACAGGGACCACTCAGGGACAATCTTAAACAAATCGACCTAGTCTCAAACTAAGCAAAGCTTGTATCTACTATCGGTCCCAGGCGGATATATGTCTAGGCGACGATATATAATAATATATATATAAATTATAAGTAATACTTAAATACATAGAAAACATCCAAGACCCTGGAACAAACATTCACGGTCATCACACAAACATGCCCTGGTCGGGATTCGAACCTGGGACCGCCAGGCCGTTGTGCAACCAACCGAGCCAAACGTGTCGTGTATTGTTGAAATATGAGCTACATACCCGAATAGTGCTGTCGTCAAGATATCCACTGGAATCAGGATTGGAGCACTTGTCGTTCAACGTCTGTGGCTTGTTCAGATACCTCCGCCTGTATAGGACGAAGGCCGTACTGCCGGCCAAGGCGCCTAGCACCACGGCGGCGAACGATATCCCGGCGATCGCCCCCGTATCCATCCCGCCCTCCTGGTCTATCACCCTTCTAGAAGACTCTATGTTCGGTGGGATCCGAGTCTGCAGGAAATTTTGCGTCTCTAACGACAGAGGCTTGTCAGTCACGATTCTGCTCTCCGACGTTCTTTCTATAGTATCGCTTTTGATGAACTCGGGGTCTCTCGTCAGGTTCCGCCTCTTGGAAGCGAATGTTGAATTTTGCGTGTCAGTTAAATTCGTCAGCGGAGGCGAAGTAGATGTAGCGTTGAGTTGCGTCGCGTTTTGGGGCGTTGGCGTTTCAGTTGTGTTTTTAACGTCTGTAGCGTTGGGTAGCGTTATCGATGGTGCGACGTATTCTGTCTCCGTAGCGTTTGTTACATTTAGACTTGGTACTATAAGCTCTTCAGTTTGATTGGCAGTAGCGTTGGATGGGGGCGTTTTTGTAGTGGATATTGGCGTTGTTTTGGTGAAGTACATGGCCCGGCCCTGCCGGTCGTTCATCTGGGGTTCTACTCCGACATCGGTGGTGACGCGCTGCAGCTCTTCCGACTGAGGCGCGGCTGAACTGATTTGGCAGCTCCCTGGAATGAGCAGAAAAGTAACGTAAGCATTTGTAATTGGATTCTGTTAATTATCGGCACGAACCGTTGGCTTCAGACTAATTGATCCAATGACCGTTGGAAAATGAGTTCACGTGCGTGCACAATTGTATTTATAACAGTTCTGTCATGCCTTTGTGTTATCTTATAGTTTACATTATCATTGTTTGTAAATAATAATAGTAAAGGACTTTTCTAATTCTTTACATAATGCTAGGGAATGTGTGCCTGACCCCTACCAGTGACCTAAATATGGGTAAAAAATACGAGCGATTCTGTATGCGTGGGAGACAACAGATTAATGACACAATAAAATAAAATAAAATGTGGGACCTGAGTAGTATTTAAGGTATTCTATAATAAAAATAACGCATTTGTGCACTAAGCTCTGGTAAGTATGTTATTAATTGGAACGATTATGAGCAGATTTTATATCGTAGTAATTTTCAAAGAAATTCAATAAACCAGTAGCAAACTTGCAAATATCGGCCATTGACTATTTTTATATTTAGATCCTCTATTTTTATATTTAGATCAGTCTCAAAATTTCGCAGTTGACAAGTTAATAATAACAAAAAATAATCTCTCAAAATTTCGTATCCGGTAAACGAAATCGAATATAGCTGAAAATCGCTGCAAGGAATAACCGACTATCAAATAAAAAACAAACGCTTTCTGATTTACTACGCGTCATTCAGCTCAACCGTACTTTGTGTAGCTTTCATCAGTGTCTGACATTATTTACAATATTGAAATAAAACAATTTAACGGATTATATCGCGTATATTATCTCATTTTAGTTCCCGACGTTTCGGAAGCTTTCCAGCTTTCCATGGTCACGGGAGGATTATTTCAATGAGTAATAATCGCGGAAACAGAAGAAAATATTATTATTTACAATATTTCACCCTGGTAGTTCATACACTCACGTAATAACTGTAATAAAATAAATTACATTCCATGTTCATTTGATGTATTCGCAGAAAAGAATTACACATTCATGAAGATCGTTCGCGTGCCATCCATTTATGGATTCGTCTACAAAATAAACAGCGCAACGAGCGCGGAGTTTGTTCAACTGTAATAATTAATCGTTATGCGGATAGTTTTTAACTATGACAACGTACATACGAGGTCCAAGCGAGACTTCGTTCAGTTTTACAATTTATGAAAACCGAGTATGTTTACTTTTCATAATTACTGTTTCTTGACTGACAGACCGCAGCAGTTTTTTTAGAAACGTGTTGAAATAGGAGCGATATATAAAAAAATGGGCACAACGCAGAAGAATTTGCAGAGTAATTGACAGATAATAACATAATTTGGAATTACATTGATGGATTATAGTTCCTTTGCTTTTTAACTGACTCCCAAAAAAGGAGGAGGTTCTCAATTCGTCGGAATCTTTTATTTCTGTCAAATAGCGTCTTGGTTAGATGTGACAATAAATTATGCTCACATGCGCATAATTTCATGCAGTTTCCACAAAAAAATATGCATGCAAATACAACAAACCACCACCAGACAGTATAATCCTCGACAAGTGTTTCGGCTCTCTACGAGTACGAGGCATCATCAGGAGGTGCAGGAGATGTTGAAGGTTAAAGTAGTCAATATTTACGTATTTAGAATTAAAAGAAAAAGCGATTCTTCTGGTACCTTTAGACTCCGGACTTTTGTCGCGATGACGTCGCAATAGGGTATATTGGGGAGTAAATGGAATAGTCTACTTTAAATCAGGGACTGAATACCGGTATTCTTTCCATACAATATAACCGGTATTTATTTACAGTATCTCGCTTATTATGACGTATTTTTATATTTAATTGAGTAAATTTCAAAATTCAATATAAATACCCTTTTTGTATTTCTTACTTGTGGTAATATTTAAATTAGCAGCGGTAATGGTCCTTGTCCTTGGTTTAAATATAAAAGTAATTTTTAGAATAAGTACAAATCTTAATAATGTGTTGAGTCTTAATAATACTTGTCTTAATAATGTGTTGAGTACTTGTGTACGCTTATAATAAGTTTAATTTATTTATATAAATCGTTTTGAGCACTTACTACTACTAAATCTGATAATTTTAATACGTAAAACATAATAATAATAATAATAATAATAATAAAAATCATTTATTTCACCTCACAAAGGACAGAGAAAAACGGTTTACAAAGAAGTAGCTTAAGTGGTACAAAAGTATCCTTTGTGAGGGACTGGAGTCTGAACTAGGTATTGAAAAACCTGTAATATAAGGAATGAAGAAAAGTCTTTTTATTTATATTAGTGTATCGCAACAATTTTGAGTAGAAGGCGCTTATTTATAGAAATAGATTAAAAATGTTCATTATATTGTATGGAAAGAATACCGGTATTCAGTCCCTGATTTAAAGTAGACTGTTCCATTTCCTCCCCAACATGCCCTATTGTGACGTCATCGCGACAAAAGTCCGGAGTCTAGTTACCTTGTATTTTTAGGAACATACGAAGAAAAAAATGGGGTTGGGAAATAATAAGTAAGCATTATTTTAATAATATAACATCGCAGGACTAGTGTGTAATTCAGTCTAGTATACCTAGGCGATAAAACGGTACATACCAACATTATTAATAATGCCACGGAAAACATTCTTACGTCCATAATGGTCAAAAGAGACTTCATCTCGAGCTACAGGCTCACGGCTGTTTTCCAGAACGAGTATTTCTAGTCGAAAGCAGGGGAAATCCTGATACGAGAATAAATGCATCCGGCGTGGGTACATATTATAGAGCATTTGTCGTACACTAACGAGTATCCCTAGAAGATTGCCGTGACATTACAGAAACGGTTGCTAAAGTCGTAAAAACCGAGTATTGTTCGCATGTTTGGTCGGTGTGAGGACCTTTATCATGAGCGTGTTTGGTCCCTGATCTCCTCGCAATACAGATATAGATTACCAATATACCAGCTATTACCAATATTCAGAAATCGGATAAATGGCCGTCACTACTCGCAATAATGTGCACATGACTCCAAAGATTATAATTAATTGATTTCTTACCTGAAATTACTTTGTACATTTCCAAAAGTAAATAAAAATGGATTTTTCAAAATTTTCCGTTTTAAGTTTATCCTTTTTCACATCCAAAATATACTTATGAGCTGAAAAACTCCGTTCGCCATTCAACTTATTTAAATGACAAATACTCTAAATCACCCGCCGATATATTTTCAAAATAAAAATGAATGTAAGAGTGGTAGTAAAACTAATGGAATGTTTCTCCATCTGAAAATCCCTGTGTAATAATCAGTGGTAATAAAATAGTGGCAATAATGGGTACAGCCCCAAAAAAATCACCTATTTAATTCATACAAGCTTTTATTTAACTTGCAATGTATGTATGTAAGTATGTATGTAAGTATGTATGTAATATGTTTGTTCGGGTGGAATCTTGAAGTTAAATTTGGCCTACTTCCCAGATTCAAATTGAGCTAAAATTTGGCATACTTATGTAATTTTGGTGACAATGCAATAATATGGTACCATCGAGCTGATCTGATGATGGAGCAGGAAGGTGGTCATAGGAACTCTGTAATAAAATAACTCAAACCTACCGAGTGTGGGCTCTTTAGAATCGTCTCGGTGAGATGAATGTTCAAATAAAAGTACAGTCAGCAATAAAAGCTTGTGACAAAAATGATATTTTTGTCATAAACTTATTTTTAAACTGAGTTTAGAAAAAAATAGCGAAATAAAATTTAAATCAGATAGTAGGAAACTTTAATTTAATATATATAAATTAGATATAATAAAATTAATAAAGCTAAAGAGGGTCTTAAGTCTGTAGGTATGTACATGGAAGATATTCGAAAAAAAGTTGGCTGGGGTTTATTTATTTATTTATGTTATTTAGAATCAATAACAGAACACATTCCAACAGTTTTTAGAATATTTGTCTGTTTGTCTGTTTATTTGTACGCGCATCACGTGAATTTGATGCAAACTTTACTAATCCGTCGATAGTTTGAGTCCAGGGGAAGGACATAGGCTACTTTTTATCCCGGAAAAATACCCTTATCTGCGATAAACGAATTAAAGGCGGACGAAGTCGCGGGAAGAAGCTAGTACCATATAAATTAGATAATTTATATATTATATTTATTTGTGCTATTTAAAAGTAGGATTTTTAATTAGCAGCGGAGTAAAGTGACAGGTGTCAACGTGAACATTTCGTTGTTTAGAAATAATTTTACGAAAGTATACACAAAAATACGTGCAACCGTTGATATTATGGTAACTTTTATTCATAAGAAATACTGTACTTCTGCCATAATGAAGTAATCACGGCCGACGTGTGTCCGTAAACGTCAACTTACTCCAGCTAATTAAAAATCCTACTTAAGGTGTTTTTTGTAGTCATTTTTTTTTGTGTTAAATAAACATTTTCTCTCTTTTTTGAAATGCCCATATATGTTGATGTACGTGTCCGTTACCTACACACAATTTCACGTTCCATAATAGAAATATACGTTTTTTTTTCGTTTACAACTAAGCTATTGTAATTAGCTGATTAACAGCACAAAGCTGGCATCCGATCTCAGGTGGCTTTTGTTTCAAACAAAGGATTCTCGATACAATGTTGTAAAGAAAGCCGGTATTATCCTAATTCTTTTAAAGATCTTTGCGTTTGTAAATCCTTTAAGACTAAGGCAGCTTTATTCTGTCAAATTAAAAGGGATTTGTAGCGATCTAATATTCAATAAGAACTTGGTTATTTATGTTCGGTAATACTTAGTCTCAATTGCTAAAACATGATCCCTTACAGAGAGTTGAAGTCCAAAGCCAAACTGAAAGTGCGTCAAAGCGTAATGGTGCATAGCATTTTGGGGGTTAAGAGGACAGATCGCGTCCGGGATACCACGCTACGCTCTTGGGACGTGGGTAAGGTGGTGGCGTGGTAGCGTGGTATCGCGTCCGGCCCTGTCCCACATGGGTTTAGTGCTTTTTTGTGGGACGACCTAGATGCGTTTCTAGCCAATTGGCTGGAGGTAGGGGAGACTGGGTAAGGTTGTCTCTCGGGTTAGTTGTCACACGACCGCCATAACAAAAACTGAACGAATTTATAAGTTCATCGACCGGTGTGGAAAGATTGAGAGAGCATCTACGAGAGAGATATATCTCCCGCGATTTTTCGACACCGGTTCATAATCCATTATAGCCGCTGTTACAACAGACCCGTGAGACAACCTTACCCGGTCTCCCCTAGTTGCTAATAGGTACTTGTGGAGATTTAAAGGGGAGGCCTTTGCCCAGCAGTGGAACACTATTATAGGCTAATAAAATAAAAAAAATAAAATCTAGTCTAGCTCAAGCTATAGGATTTCTGCCAGCAAGGAGAAATGGCGAAATAAGAAATGTGAGGTGAGCTACATCTGTCACACACAGTGGCGTAGCTGCCGAAGGGCTAGACGGGGCAGTGCCCCGAGATTCCCAAGCTCAGGGGACCCTCGGACCTTGACCAGTAACGTAGCTACCGAAAGGTACGGTGCCCTGCTTTGGGTCCACTATAATTTGGTCCCGGACTAACAGAATCTCGTACTTACACTCTTTTATTTTGCCCCGGGGCCCTTGGTTGCCTAGCTACGCCACTGGGCACACATACAACAAGTGAGCCTACTACATGTTGCCCACGACCACTCTGTCAAAAGTGATACGACTGAAATGAATACTTAGTGGTTTCTAGTTAGGTAGTTTATCACGTAGTTTCGCTTACGTGTCTAACAAAATCGCTCTTCCTTTGGGAAAGTCTGTACTTATGTGCACATGTTTTTTCTAGGATACTCGTAGGTAGCGGAAAAATAAGATTTCATTATTTGAATCTCAAGTCACGTCAATTGGTGACAAACAAAGCTACTTTGGCATTTATATATTATACAAAAGCCCACAGAAGGTAGGGAAAATTGAAAGTTGGTGAAAATAACATTATTACGCTATTATACGTCGAGTAAATTGAGTTTATTCGCATTAGAGGGTTGTTTTTCATCAACAAGGGGGTGAAAGGGGAGGACCGGCAAAACTAGATTACTGCCCGAGGCAGAAAAGTACAGCGAGCGTAAAACAAGAAAGTACAGCGAGTGCGTAATACAGAATACACGATTGCAATAAAAACAAAGGAGAAAAAGTCATAACACTCTGTTTGATTTAGCGTAGTTGGGTAAAAAGTATCCTATAACCATCTGTGAATGCCCAGCTACCCGTGTACCAAAAATAATTGAAATTTGTCCAATCATTTCAAAAATTCCACAAAAATATTTTTCGATTCAACGACCTTACAATTTTCAATAGCCCATTTAATTTATTTTTTTGAAAATATCATCTAGTATCCTATAACCATTTATAGGATATTTTTACCAGACTATTACGCTTAAATGAAAGACAGGGTAAATTCTAGTGTAGGTAGGTATAATGAATATATTGTAAGTATTATTAAATAAAGATATTTCGGTAGAACATGCAGCGGGCTGGCACAAAATTCAATTACGTCAAATATTAACATTCTCCTTAAAAGTTCCCGGCCTTTGTTTACTATCTCGAATAAGAGTTACGAAAGAATTTAAAATAAAAACTTGGTTTATCCCGCTTCGCATACATTTTTAGTGCGCCAGCTGAATACTTATAAAACAAGAAAAACGAAATTCGTTTAACAACACTTAGGAAATTTCAGTCTTAAGGGCAAAACAACTTTACTTGTTTATTAATTTGTTAATCCTAAGTAAAAAAGGTAAAGTAAAATGAAAGGGAAAATCGAGGTCGGCAAGTCATGCACTATGCCAAGGAGTACATGTATTTAGGCCAAATAGTTTACTTCAGCCAAAGACACGATAAAGAAGAGGAAAGACGGATGCAAAACGCTTGGAAGAGCTATTGGTCTATCAGAGAATTACTGAAGGGGGACCTTTCCTTTTGTTCTCAAACGAAGACTCGTTGACATACTGCCTGTCCTTGCCTATAGTGCTGGTACTGTTCGTTTGCCGAATAGCAGAAGACCAAATTGAACCAGTTATCTTCCCAGATAACAGGTTTTTTTAACAGGAAAGATTTCTTCTTGTTAGCACACCATCAGATATTCGGTAGTGCACGAGGAATAAATATTAAATATTTCTTCCCAGATTACTGTTTTTTTTAACAGGAATGATTTCTTCCTGTTAGCAAACCATCAGAGATGCGGTTTTCGCTTTTCGCCTCACTAACGTGAGCAATGAGAGCCGATATCATAAAATTGACTTGACCCGCGAATGATACCAGCTTTCATTGCTTACCAAGGCGAGATGAAAAGCGAAAACCGTATATGTCTATGTCAAATGAATGCCGAGATCTTATTGGCTACCGTCAGGGTTCACCATCAGGTAACTTTTATGGTTATGGCTCTACTCATAAGTTCTCATGAAGATGAGAAAGAAAGTTATTCTGAATATTTTAATTCCTTTACTTGTAGTTTTTTGTAGTATACATAAAATATCCGAATATTCCCAAAGCCGGTACCTTTAACTGGTACCTTTATTTTCCGGTTATGCAGTCTCTGATTGAAATGTTACTTTTACTAAATAAACTCAAAACTTTTTAATACAAATTAAGTACAAGTTATGTTACCTGTTTATGAAAAAACTGCATAACAAAATAAAACAATAACAACAGACTAATCTCCGTAACTTCTACATACTTCGTCAAATCTTAAAAACAGAACGATCTATGTTTTCACGTTTATTCAAAATTGACACGATATTTTTTAACTCGTTTTTTAATCTCTTATTTGTGTTTTTTATTATTTTATTTTTGTTATCTATAGTTTTTCGGAATATTCTTAGTTATTTCTTTATTATCGTCCTTCTGGGACTCTCCAATACAGAACCAATACTGAATGATGTTGACGAACTAGGGCTTTTAATAGAAAACTATCTGAATCTGTTTGTTTTCTCTAATTCGTTGCAAACGTCTACAAAAATAAAAAATATATGAATGTAAGTATTTTATTAAAAAGTGAACCAATATTAAACTAAAAGTTCTAATATCAAACGTTACGTATCCAAGATAAGATTTATCAAACACATTTTTAGGGTTCTGTACCCAAAGGGTAAAACCGGGACCCTTTTACTGAGACTCCGCTGTTTGTCCGTCTGTCCGTCTGTCACAGCCGATTTCCACCGAAACTACTGCACCAATTGAGTTAAAATTTGGTACAAATATGTAAATCGGTGACCCAAAGGACTTATTCTTTGTAGAATACCGCATCTCTAATGGTTTGCTAACAGGAAGAAATCCTTCCTGTTAAAAAACCAGTTATCTGGAAAGAAATATTTATTCCTCGTAGACTACCGCATCTCTGATGGTTTGCTAACAGGAAGAAATCCTTCCTGTTAAAAAACCAGTTATCTGGAAAGAAATATTTATTCTTCGTAGACTACCGCATCTCTGATGGTTTGCTAACAGGAAGAAATCCTTCCTGTTAAAAAACCAGTTATCTGGAAAGAAATATTTATTCCTCGTAGACTACCGCATCTCTGATGGTTTGCTAACAGGAAGAAATCCTTCCTGTTAAAAAACCAGTTATCTGGAAAGAAATATTTATTCCTCGTAGACTACCGCATCTCTGATGGTTTGCTAACAGGAAGAAATCCTTCCTGTTAAAAAACCAGTTATCTGGAAAGAAATATTTATTCCTCGTAGACTACCGCATCTCTGATGGTTTGCTAACAGGAGGAAATCCTTCCTGTTAAAAAAAACAGTTATCTGGGAAGATTTGTTTTTCTTTCTAGGCTACTGGTTATCTAACTTGGTTATCTGTGAGGAACAAAGGAACCACTTTGTTTGTATTTTTTGATGCAAAAACAAAAAAAGGTTTTCTACTAGTGATGAACAATTTAGATAACTTAAGCATCAAGGGAATTAATTATTTTATTCAGTTCGGGTTAAATTTTGGGCTCAGGCTTGTTCTGTCTGTTTCCTCAAATGCATATTTCTCAAAATGGTCTTCTTCCTACATTGTCAGTTTACTATGAAGTCAAAGTCTCCGTAGGAAATTACATAGGTACTCTTTGTATGAAGTCTACCTGTTATAAAGTCTGTTTCCTAAATTGGCTGCTTCTCAAAATGGCCTACTTCCCACATTGGCAGATTCCTATGATGTATGATGATTCTTTCTTAAAGTGTCTGTTTCTCAATTCAGCGGTTTGTTTTTGTATGTATATGTTCACCAAAAATAAATAGTAAGTAAGTGTGAAACCATTTTATTCTGGTGGTTTTGGTCGTACCTTCAGATTGGTCAATTTTTTTTATTTGGTTTAGTTCTAATGGGACGGATTACATGAAGGTAAGGGATACAAGATTTAGAGATTATTATAAGTAGGCCATTTTTGAAGGTGGACACAATAGGCAGCGAACAGTCTAGAAAAGTGCCGTAATGGGCAAACAAATAACAGATATTATAGGAAAGAGACGTTCGTTGGTGGAAGGCCATTTTCAGAAACATACATTTTATGAAACGGACTGAAAAAGCCTGAGCCGAATTTCGAGCAGCCCGACGTTGAAACCTGGTAAAAATTAAAATAAAAGTATTCTTCGTAAAAACATCACCAGTAAGTAGGTTACTGCGTACCGTAATATTTGTGCGTATACGAATACCCTGTAAACCTGAAACATCCAAGAGGCGGAATATTCGTGATTCGTTTGAACTCGAAAACCTTTGGGCTCGCAAATGTATACGAATTAAAATGTTCCTGCCGTTTACGCCAATTTGACTGTCAGAATATTCTAAGTGCTCGTAAAGCGTGAGAATTACGCTTTTGCATGAATCGTTTGAACAATAGATGTTCCGTACTCATCCGTATCGCCGGAGAAAGTGGGCTGGAACTCTTCATCTGATTGGCCCATTTAAAATTTGACATTTACGGCATTCTTAACCCTTTGACGGACCGACTTTTAAAATTCTAATAGGTTGCTGAATAGCGATATTAACCCTTACTTAATATAATAGTTAGATAATTATTATGCTTTCATTTATTTTCAATCTTTGGGTAGGATTATTACAATACGGATATAAAAAGTAAAACAAAAAATGCAAATACAAAATATAAACACATTATATAAACGTAAACTAGCAGGGCTCAAGCTACTTAAAGCTACCATGTGGTTGATTATCAGACAGAACTTTTAGTGGTACGTATACACTTTTCCTGGGGATATCATGGCGACATAAATTTATGTATAAATTGCAGTTCTATGATATACGTATAATATGAATATGCAAGTTGCATATCCCAAGAGTCCGTATAGGTTGATTAAAAATGATGATAAAGTTTTCCACCTCTATGGATGAATAACACATTGACATTAATATGACAGTCTTGTCCGCTCAGTGAGACTAATTGATGGAAATAATTTTACGTGTAAAAATGCCACGTAAAAAGTATAGTGAAATATTAATCAATTATCTTTTTCACAAATTTCCAAAAAATACTAAAATATAATATATTATCAATATATTACATACAGGTGAATTTCTAATTGGCCCGATGAACTCAATATCTAGTATGAAATGTGACTTCGAAATTGGTAAGTATTTAATACAACTATCGATAAGTTTGATATTGGAAGGAAATCCCCAGATAATTGACATTTTTGCGACAAAAACTTATATGTCTGTTGATTATTATTTTTAATAAAGAGACCAGTCATTAAGAGAATGCAACTACGGTACAGTATTGCAGCTCTCTGATGGAATAAAAGTTCATTGACTGGTGCTTTGCTACTACTACTTAAAGAGTCACATTTGTCTGAAAATATGACTGAAGCATTGAACTTGCTTCACACAGATCTGATGGCTTCGTGCCAACAAAAATGTAAGTAAAATTCTAATAATGGTGTGTTGTGGTAAATGGGCAAACTCAAATAAAACTGCTTCTACATCAATATGCCTCCCAAAATAGTGATGATAAATGTTTTTACTCGACATAGGCAGAACTTTTGTGTGCTCAGTGAAGGCAGGGACGGGGCAATGGACTCGTGTTACATTTGTGTCCATTCGGCCTTTTGTCCGGATAATTGCACGTGTTATACCGGTCCAAAGAAGGACAGATGCTAGTACAGCTTGTGAACATATTGGTCTAGTAATGTAAGTCAAATTGTGAACGTTGTGGATTGGAATGATGAATTTATTGAGTGGCCCTCAGCTGTAGAAAGTAACTCCCACTGTGTATGACAAGGTCTACAATTATTATTTGCTCGTAATACGTTTATTATTTGCGCATTCGCGACATAAAAGGAGCTAATGTCACATATCTCATTCCGGTTTATTTTCTAAATTATACATACAAACAAATTTACGCCAATTCCTTATTCTGTTTGCCAACAAGTCAACAAACAAATACTGTGAAATACTATGAAATCAGATGGAAATGAATTAATCTCAGAGCATTTTGTTTGTTGTCACGCGATTAATGCTGCGACATTTAATTAAACAAGACTAACATCGAGGCGGTCTTTCAGTATCATAAAAAGTTCAGCGTCGTCCGAATTACCGGAAATTATGTAGCCTAGCCTGTGTCACAATCCATAATCATATCTATTTGTATGCCAAGATCTAAATCTGTTCGACGGTGATCGAGTTAGTGATAAACAAACTACCAAAGTATACAAATATCTTCATAAATTTTCACTTTTATAACTTTATTTACTAGGTTCTTTGGACACGATGCCCGCAAAAATAACTCAATGGAGCCATTATTAATCCAAGGCAGAGTCGAAGGCAATATATAGAGCATGTGGTCGATCACCAACCCGAACAGACACCATCAAATCTGTGACCAAGAGTCCCTGTGACAGTGTGCGATCGCCATGCAATCAACAGAGACCGGTAGAGAATAATCGCGAATGCAGCAACTAAAGAAGTAGACTGTCAAGAGAGAACGACTTACTAGGATACTTGTTTAGACGACAATGACGAAAAAACGATTTTAACCTCGTAAGTCCTGATGTTTTAGCAATAGCGGCAGTCCTATCTACCGAATCTACTATACCAGGGTTCGGCAAACTTTTTAGTCGTAGAGCCAGATGCCGGAAAAATATAGATTTTTCGGAAGCTCAAACAGCCGCAGTTTTCTGTTTCAAATTTATCACTTTATAGCAAAGTAGAAGGCGCCCGCAACTTCGATCGCGGAGGAGAAAAAAGTCACAACCCTTCGTTTTTTCTTCAGCGTAGTCGGGTAAAAAGTATCCTATAACCATCTGGAGATTCCCAGCTACCCGTGTACCGAAAATAGTTAAAATCCGTTTAGCCGATTTTGCGTGATGAAGCCACGACACGTACAAACATACATAAAATAAAAAAAAATATTTTTCGTTTTAGTGACCTCCACATAGTCCATAACAATATTTTTTTTGAAAATAGCTTCAATGTACAGACATTTCATTTTTACAACTTTATCATAGTATAGATTTTAATAGGACTTTTTTTAAGGGAAACGTTAAGAGCCGCAAGTGACCCTTTAAAGAGCCGCATGTGGTTCGCGAGCCGCCGTTTGCCGACCCCTGTACTTATACCAAGTACAGTTACTAGCAATCAATATCTGCCATAACAAAGCGGGAGTAAATATCTGACACGTGTTAATGGCCCTAGAAATAGTGTCGTGTCAGATATTTATGTGCGCTTTAGTGTCGCAGATATTAATGCTGATAACTGCACATACTAAGGATAGTGTTTCAGACCGAGTCAGCACTTTTTCGTTTTTATAATTTGGTTTTTAACCGATTTCCAAAAAAAGGAGGAGGTTCTCAATTCGACGGAATGTTTTCTTTAATTTTTTTTTATGGATGTTCACCGATTACTCGAAGACTATTTGACCGATTTTATTTATTTTTTGTTTTATAGGAGGTACCTTCCAAGTTGGTCCCATATAATTCTGGTGAAGATCTGATGATGCAATCTACGAGGAATTGAAGGAACTCCTCAAATATTGTCGGCATATGGCGTGTTTGGTATTATAAGAAACATAATAAGCGTTTTCATTCAAAAAGTGTAAATTGGTGAAGTGGAACTGATGAAGAAGACCACAGAATGCCATCGGAACTCCTCAATGATAAATGATTTACGGGTGGCAATAAGATATCTTGATTACTTTAGCTAAGCAACTTCATAGTCACAAACTTAAATGTTCCTGATGAGAATGGTACCATCGAATTGATTTGATGACGGAGCCGGAAGGTAGGCACCAGATCTATGTAATAAAATAATGTATCCTAGCCTTGTTGGGGCTTGTTTGAATCGTCACGAGATACACTTTTAAGTAACGAGTAACTAAAAAGTGTAAAATAAATAAACTTTTTAACAAAAAAATAAAACCGAGTCTAAAAAATACTTTATTATTATATTGGTGAGTGTGCGGGGGAATTACATGATTTAATTCCACCAGCCCCTTTCCATCATCGGGACACACGACGCGTGGTCAATATTCCGCGAAGCGCTTTGGTGCAACTTTTAACATGCGTACCGCAAAGGAGTGGAACTCGTTGCCTGCGAGTGTGTTCCCCGACCATTATAATTTGGGCGTGTTCAAGACAAGAGTGAATAGGCTGTTTCTAGACGGGCATGATACATCCTTGACCGCATCGTCACTTAACAACAGGTGAGATTGCGGTCAAATGCCCATCTATATTATAATAAAAAAAAAACTAAAATGTAAAAAAATAACGCCAGTATATACAATTAATGTTATTTTGGAGTCGGTGCCATCGTGTCACAACTTACTAAAATCGTCAATTTTCAATATTTTACACATTCTTTATATGGCACCGACGCCAAAATAAGATTAATTGTATAGATTGAGTATACAAACGGTTACTTGTAAATAAATTGAATAAACTGAATGATGGCGTTATTTTGTTACGTTTTAGTTTTTTTTTGGAGTCGGTTTATTTTTTTGTTAATTTATACCAAAGTTGACGTCTTAGAAAAGAAAACTAAGTACGGATAAACATAGATGAAATATTGGTTCTCAGATAAGTACATTCGGTCATTACTTTTTATGCTACGCGGGGACTTATGAGGTTAAAACGTTGAATATTTATCCAGATACCTTTGTTAGATTAAGCGACGGTCCTTAGCTAAGCATATCATACCGGGAGTTCCATTGACGTCAGAAGCGCGCGTCACGCTATTGTGCCGCATCATTACACACCCCTTTCGTCGTAATTAGTTTAGTAGTACCCTGGCACTCATAGTCGAGTATCTAGTACCACTAGTGGTTGAGTATCTCGATGGAATTGTAAGATCACAAAATAATTAAGTATGCAAAAATTTATTTCAGTTCAAATAGTTGGGTCATAAAATAAAGACATGACATTTAGGATATCTAAAAAGCTGAAGGTCCTGGGTTCAAATCCCGGTAAGGGAAAATATTTGTGTGACGAGCACAAATCATTATTCCTGAGTCTTGAATGTTTTCTATTTATATAAGTAAATATATCTAATAAATATATCGTCGTCTAGTACTTATACTTATAACACAAGCAATGTTGAGGTTACCATGAGACTATACGTAGTTCGATTTGTGAAAAATTGTCCCGTAATATTTATTTATTTATTTATCCATGTAATTATTTTAAATATTTGAACCTGTAAAATGTTTTTTTTTTGTTTCCCATAATAGTCGCTTTTATGTAACTTACATATGCCACTAAATTGTACTTTTATGGACATCTGTTATTGGATTTTGTTGCAGTGTTTTTTAATTATATTTCATGTTTTGTATTGCTGTTGATGCCCCAAATAAATAAATAAAAATACACAAATTGTCGTCTGATTATCCGGTCTGTCGGTTAAACTACATGCCCCAATCATAATATTTAATTCAGCGACGTTAATCCAGACTAAAGCCTACCGTTTATTTTAAACTTAAATCTTCATTAAAAATTAAACGAGGGAAACTCAAGCCTTTTTAGCCTCACTAAGTTCATAGCAATCCCCGCTACTTTGGCACATAAATTGAGTGTTTGTGTTCAACTTAAGAGTATTATAACCGAGGTTTCCTTATGGTCTTGCGAAAGGACGTATCATCCATTTTCCCTTATATTTATTTTCCAACGGACGCGTCTTTGAGGGCGTCCATTAATTACGTGAGGTGATTTTCCGGACCCCCCCCCCCCTATTTCGTGAGATTCAAAACACCTCCCCCCGTCCACCAATATCTTGGATACAAAAGCCTATAAAAAAAATAGCATAATACGAATTCATTCCAATTTATTCCGACAAAACGAAATTGAGAGTGTCAAGTACTCCCGGCAAATTGTGAAGTGAATTGAGGCAAGGCGTTCCGGGCCGGCGCCGGCGGATAAAACTTGAATTTGTTGCTTGTGAAGGGGTGTCATTCTGAAAACCCGCGTTAATACGCCTCCAGTTTCGTCCTGATACCAGACGCGTGAAGTAGCGGTAGATGTTGCTGATCACATGTCTTAGTATAATACGGCGTCAAAAGGATTTTCAAATGACTTAAGAAAACAAAACAGGCGAGATCTATGATTAGGAATACCTACTATCCATCCTATGTAATATTTTCCACACCATTATTTTAAACTAGAAGGGGGCACCTTCGTTCGCGGAGGAGTGAAATTCATAATTCCCCTTTTTTCAGCGTAGACAAGTAAAAAGTATCCTATAACCATCTGTGTATACCCGCCATCCCGCTCACTTAAATAGAGCATAACATGAGAGCGAGAGGGACGGCATGTTACGAACTTCGATTTTTGAGTTTCGGAGTAACCCCTCAGGCATGATTTCAACTTCGGATTAATGGCTTTCGACTTCGAATAATCTCAAGTCATGGAAGTTAGGTAAACGTCCTAATGGTTGACTGCTAAATTTAAATAATTAGCAAGCTGTGTTTCCTCTATTACTCATCTATAATAATTATTAGTTGAATAAGTAAGCTGTAAGTCAATAGTTTCATAACAGAAATAGAAATAACATAAAACTGAACGAACGAATAAGTTCATCGGTGTCAAACGATCGCGAGAGTTTTATCTAGGAGAGACATATAGCTCTCGCGATATTTCGACAACGGTTCATACTCCATTATGTCTGCTGTGAGAACCGACCCGTGGGACAACGTTACCTGGTCTCCCCTATGTCGTTGTACGGAGACCTTGCGTTATGTATGTACCTTCGTTTATTTAACGCACTGCGCATGACAGTCGGCTGGTTTGAGTAAATATGGAGGCGGGAGTCAACAGCATAAGTAAATATATTTAGATGGACGAGTGCCTAAACATATCTATTTTCAAAAAGTCGTGTCGTGTGTACGGATGGCGGCTCCGTTATCATTATATTGGTTCGTGTATGTAGATGTGAACATATACATAAGTACTTATTCGTATCTATAGACCTTTTGATTCTACACAACTGAGTGTCCACTGTTACTTTGGTTCCGTGCCACAATAAACTTTTTTGCTTTAAGGTTTACGGTTAAAACTATCATATAATCATATAAAAAATGTAATGTGTGATTTTTGTTGTGATGTGGCTACGATGACACATACATACTCATACATAAATACACCCAAAAAAAGGCACAGGAACCTACAAATAGCCCATTTTTATTTGAAGTGTCTGTACACCTACATTAAGGATATTTCCAAAAAAAGGCTATTCGAAGGTTGTAGCCATCTTCTAGTATTTAATAATCATTATCCAGTGTCCATAAAGACTCATCAAAAACACCGAACCTGCGCTCCAGAACAGAGGGACTACTCTGAAACCCGAAAAACGTAATTCGTATGGCGCCATATCGTTCACTCAAATACAGCTTAACATGACAGCGAGAGGAACAGCACGTTACGAACTTCGAATTTCGAGTTTCGTAGTAACTAGTAAAGTAAGTAAGTAAGTAGGTCTTGCAGATGTGGGTGTCAAGTCAAGACCGCCAAACTTAATTGGGACTGGGCCGGACATGTCTACCGAATGCATCCAGAAAGATGGGCCAAATTATCCACAGATTGAACACCTCAAGAGCTTTACATACAATACAAAAGCAGAGGCAGACCGAAAAGGAGATGGCGGGATGATCAGAATGCTTTACGGGATGCGTGGCATGCGCTTCACCGAGACGATTGACGAAAAAGAGGTGGGCCTTTACCCAGCAGTTAAAGACAAACATAGGCTAGCAAAAAAAAAAACATTGATATATGCTGAAGAAATATATCAGTTTCGGTTACATGTCTGGCGTGCTCTCCTTAGAATTTTTCTTTTGTTATTTAACAATTAAACTAAGTAGCGGCTTATAGGCTGGACCTAATAAATACTCAATATACATAAAATGCCTGTGGCATACGGACGGACCGACGGACATGACGAAACGATAAGGGTTCTGTTTTTGCCAATTTGGCTACGGAACCCTAAAAATCATAATGTAAATTTAGGTCATACTTACGACTTTATATTAGGTATGTTAGATGTGACTATTCTATAAATTAGTTATGGATAACCACGTGATGGTAAACTAGTAGAATTAGAGCAGTATAATTTTCTTTATCATTTTCGTATATTACTTGCGTACTTACGAAGTCAATATTAATACTCGTACATAGCCCGGGCATCACCGTAACTGGCAGGTAAACTTGGGCGATATTTCATAGAGCAACCAAGTTCATCAGTACGGTTCACGAAGTTTGACGTGGTAATTACTCATGTGTTTTCTTACGAGATAACTTCAATGAGCGAAGAGTGGGCTATGGAGAGCCGCTTTGCTACGTTAAATGTAAGGGGAGGAATGAATAATAAAATAGAGGAAGTAAGTCAGATGATGGATGCGAGACATATTGATATTCCGTGTGTGAATGAGACAAAGCGAATAGGTTATGACAGCACAAAATTAAGAGATTAATGAATGTTGATGAAGCGGCAGTTGTATGCCAGGACCGTAGCAAGTGGAAGGAGGTAGTCTCTGCCTACCCTGTAATGGGAAAAAGGCGTGATTGTATGTATGTAACTTCAATGAACAAAACATATTAATAACGTTAATTTACGTTAATATTCTAAAGTACTTGGGGATATGTGGACTATGGGGATTATGGCTGCATATGCTTTATAAATATAACAAATTCGTTGTTAATACTGATGACTAAGTTGGAATACCTCTGGTCTCACTGTTTCTGATTGCATCGGTTGTCTTACTACCATCGGCTGTCTTCAGCCTAAGGACTAGGGATTGCAATCCGGTCCAATTCTCAATCCGGCCGAATCCGGCCGGATTAAGCCCAATCCAGCCGGATCCGGCCGGACTGAAGTTATGCTATTGCGTCTATCTAAAATTATGCTTTATGTCCAGTTTATTGGCCGTAAAGTAGACACGCGGAGCATTTTTTTGCAAATTAACTAATGTAACAATGGTTTAGCGCTAAAAATCACCCTTATTAAGTCAAAAATCAGTATCACTAGCCACTAATTTCACAGTAATATGAAAATTTAAGCATCTGCTTCAATAATATTTAGCCTTAATTTAATAATAACAATATTAACCTATTTACAGCCACACATGAAGACATGGTAACCTTGTCTCATAGTAAATATAACAAAATTAAATGTTTTTTATGAAAAATAAAACAAATACTTTAATTAAAGGGACTTTTTATAGTTTTCATTGCCAAATCTAAGAATTTACCACTAATTTGGTCTGTTGGATCATGATTCATGATAGTTCGTTTAACTTTGACCCCACTTTTCTTCTCTACTATGTAATATTTAATCAACTTTATTAATAGTATAAGAGGTAACATCAGCAATAATAAAATAATATACTCCCTTAACACCCGTAATATTAAACATACATAAAAAAATCTAATCAATAATCACATATCACATCACATTGCACTTTAAATACTAGGTAAGAGACATGTTATAACTGTAATAACGTTAATTGAAAAAAAAAAAAAAAAAAACTGTTTTTCTAATTTGGCCAAACAAACATAATTAACCATTAAACTCAATTAATCTCAAAGAATAATGAAGAAAGACATCGTTCTTTAAAGCTTAACTAGATCTAGATCATATTGATTCTTGACATCAGCTTTCTTGGGTTGGGTAGTCCGCATTGTATGTCTGTTGTGTGCGTCTCTTTAGTCTGTTCGGGTCTACCGGATCCGGTAGCCGCCAAAACGTACCGGATCCGGCCGGATTACCGGATCCGCCGGACCGGATTGCAATCCCTACTAAGGACGTCCACTGGTGGACAAACGCCTTCCCCAAGAATTTCCACACAACGAGGCGAGGGTTAGCGGTGTGTTAAAGTGTTAACCAGTAAGTCAGAGCAGCCAGGCTAGCGCAACTTAACGTGGATTTGGGGTCCACCCTTATGTTGCTGATGTAACACCGACTCGAACAAAGCGGATTGCTTCTACATTCCTCGTTAGGACGACTAAATAATGGAACTCTCTTCTAGCATACCTTTTCCCGTAACAATATAAATTGGATCTCTTCAAGAGTAAATAGGCACTATAGGTACAATACAATAACTCTTTATTGCACACCTCACAAAACAGAGTACAGAAAACAATACTTTCAACACGATCTAGGTATGCATGCTCCATCGTCGGCTTCATCTTCGCTTACCAACAGGTGAGATTGAAGTCAAATACTTGCTATCTAACACGAAGAAAATAAACTTCGCTTGTCGCGCAACATCTCGCTCTGTATTAAAAGGAAAGAAACGGACAATCTTAGTCGCGCGACAAAGTATCGCTTATCACAGTAGTGCAAGAGGTGCAGGAGATGTCATGTTAAGTATCATTTGTTGCTTGAAGTAGTAACTAAATACTTAAGTGCATATTTAAGTATTTTGTCGACATCAATTTAATACCTCCATGAGTTCTAACCATCACGACAAAGAATCTGTAGGCGAATATTTTTTACTGCGAACAACAAACAAAAAATATCTGTTTGTTCACGATAAACTTGAAAACTTCTTAATTCTTATTATGTCTTGTTCAGTTCGTAAATAGGGGTGGATTTTTGTGAAGTGTACTCAATAAATTTGTCTGTAAATGCGTTTTATTAATATTATTTAGGTTGTAGCTTCTAGAACTTCCTTTATAAGAAGAAAGAGACAATTAAAAGGTTTTTTCTCAAACATGCAATGAAATGTCGTCAATTAGTGCGTTAAAAGCGGCTTCAAAGTATCCCGTTTCGGGCGGAACAACCTGAGAGAACTGTAAAGGAATTTCATGCAAAATTGAAGGCCTAGGCCGTGAAGAATTTTTTTTAAATTTTAATTTAAACATGGCGTCTGTGTCATGCACAGGCTGAACAGCTTATATTTTTTATTTTATTTTTCTAATGGCTGGTACATACTGTAATTAGGGCTTTTTGACAAAACTTGGATTATGTTTTAAGTTGGTTTTTCGTGTTAGTAAATGGGCCATTCACAAATAGTTAGTGACATTTGGCACGACCATGGGCAGAATGTTTCCAGAAAGATAAATATTTTAAAACTTATTTATATACCACCAGAAGGTGAAGGTGCCCGCAACTTAGTTCGCGGAGGAAAAAAAGTCATTCATTCTTTTTTTGCCTTCAGCGTAGTCGGGTAAAGAGTATCCTAACCATTTGTGAATGCCTAGCTACCCGTGTAACAAACTGAGTTGAAATGCGTTTAGCCGTTTTGGCGCGATGAAGCGACACATATAAACGTACAGCAAATAAAATATTTTTCGTTTCAGTCACCTCGAACTAGTCCATATCACTTTTTTACATCTTCAAATTATAGACATGTCATTTTTACAATTTTAAAATAGTATAGATTAAATAATAAAAAAAAAAAGAAATTTTTTAGTGAAACATTATCCTTACTTATTATTACAGAAATAATATTTCTATTCTGTTATATTATAATGTACGTATTACAATTTAAACAAACTTTTGTTTAAATTGTACTATGTTCTCTGTAATTTAAGTGACTCCTGTTGCTTTATAGGTACTCTGTAATACAATAGATCGTTTCAGATTTAAGACTCGATTGTTCTCAGCCAAAAGAGGCCCGAATTATACCGTGAATGGAGCAGACAAATATTAAAGTAATGACGGTGTGATGTCAACATTAAAACAAAAGAAGCACCAATTTCTCTAATTAGAAGATGTCAAAAAATAAAGACAAATATTTCAATGGCATACAGTTCCAATAAAAACAAAAAATAAATAGTTCCTCACACTAAATACTTGCTTTTAAAAGTGTTTACTTTCTTCACGGTATAATGAAGAGAAAGTGATATGATATAACTAAAGGTTTTAACCTTTTCGACGCTTTGACAAATAAAAGAGGTGTCACTCATATGCCACCAAATCATTTAGTTTCACGCTAACATGACCCGTATGCCAGTGGGCGTCGGTCTATATCGGTCTAAATGCCTTGACGCATAAATCGGTCGTTGGCGTTGAACCTGCGGTGCGGATATATGCGTCGTTGGCGTCCAATAGGTAAGCGATAATAATAACTTTTTCGGTTTTGCACTGAGTTGTTTCCTAAATATGAATTTTTCTTGCAAATGCAAACAAGCGCGTAAACATTTCAATGGAAGGCAAAACGTGGACTATGTGTATAATAGATGTCCCAGTGCTCGACACCGTTCCAATTGTTGCCACCCAACCTTAATCTATAGCAATAGAGTTGACCAGCAGAGTGACAATGATGGGAATTACGAGTAGGGTGTCTAGCATTGAGACATTTACCTTAATCGGACGATGATAACTTTCTACTCTGTCAAATTTTGCCACATTGAGCAACGCAACGCCGTAGTCATACGAATTAGTTTTTTCGTGCTTTCAGCCAGACTTTGACAATAATGGATCCTTTGATTTTCCGCGAAATAGTGTCTTGGTTAAATGTGACAATAAATTGTGTTCACTTGCGCATATTTCACTTTGAGGTTAATGAAAATGTGCGCATGTGAACACAATTTATTGTCACATGTAGCCATGACACTATTTCGCTATTTTCGCGGAAAAGCAAAGAAACTTTATAGTTCCTTTGCCTTTGTCCATTAATCTAATATGGAATTCCGCAAAGTAACGTCCGATGAATCTATAAAATATTTAGTATCTGACATCCTTGATCCAAGACATTCTTCTTCTACCACTATATACGTAGGCTACACGACGATTAAAATGGTGTATTGGACCAAAACCGTTTATGAAAACGTCAAATATTCGATAAAACGGATCTTAACATAGTTTCGGTTACATGCACTTTAATCAACCCACCCTAAGCCGCGGGTAAGGTTAATAATAGATTTTTTAATATCCTCAATAGTTTAAAGAAGAAGCCTCAAAGGCTTACAGAGGTTAATGCTGGAGCCACAAGGGTCGCGTTTAGCGACGAACGTTTTTTTACAAGCTTTAAATAAAAGCTTGTAAAAAAAGTTCGCAAACGTTGCAATGTAACTATTTATATTCGGATGGAATCTTGCAAGTTATATTTGACCCAATCCAGTGTTTGTAGATGGATGTTCAAAGAAAAGTACAGTCGGCAATAAAAGCTTGTGACATAAATGAAAATTTTGACAGAAATTAACTTAATCTGTCTTTGAACAGTTGATGTGATAAATTGTCAGTGTGTATTTCTTTCGTTTGTACTTTTCTTGTAGTGTATGACTACGCTGAAGCAAAAACGGGAGTAATCATTTTTTTCCTCCGCGAACGAAGTTGCCGGCTACTTCTAGTGCATAGTAATATAGCTCTGAAAGCAACATAAAAATATTCACGCAATCCTTATCTCCGAATCTTGGCTAAAGCCGACCCTTCCTTCAACACTTTTCGTTACCCGGATATTGTTTGTTACGCAATGACAGGGTCGGTACTGCTGATGGCGGTTCGGGGACCGTTCGTGGTGGCTAGGGACTGCAATCCGGTCCAATTCTCAATCCGGCCGGATCCGGCCGGATTGAAGTTATGCTACTGCGTCTATTCAAAATTATGCTTTACGCGGAGCAGTTTTTGCAAATTAACTAAAGTAACAATGGTTTCATCAGCCTGTACGAGATAAGAATGGCCCTTCAACAGCTCAAAAACAACAAGGCGCCGGGTGATGACGGAATCAATTCAGAGCTTCTGAAAGCGGGTGGAACACCGGTACTTAAGGTCCTTCAGAAGCTCTTCTATACCGTATTGCTTGAGGGCATCACGCCGGAGGCATGGAACGGGAGTGTGGTGGTGCTATTTTTCAAGAAAGGTGATATAACGCTGCTCAAGAATTATAGACCCATCTCGCTTCTTAGCCATGTCTACAAGTTGTTTTCCAGGGTCATCACGAATCGTCTCTCAAGCAGGTTTGATGAATTCCAGCCTCCCGAACAAGCCGGGTTTCGAAAAGGCTTCAGTACCATAGACCACATACACACGCTGCGGCAGGTTATACAGAAAACCTAGGAGTATAATCTGCCACTTTGCTTAGCGTTTGTGGACTATGAGAAGGCCTTTGATTCCGTCGAGACATGGGCAGTACTGCAGTCGCTCCAGCGATGCCGGATTGACTGTCAGTATGTCGAGGTGCTGAGGAGTGTGTACAACGCCAGTATGTCGGTCCGAGTACAAGACCTGATTACGGAGGCGATCCCGTTGCAGAGAGCTGTGAGACAAGGAGATGTAATATCTCCGAAGCTCTTCACCAACGCAATGGAAGACGCCTTCAAGATCTTGGAATGGCAAGGATTCGGCACCAGCATTAATGGCGAGTACATCACGCACCTTCGGTTCGCCGACGATATCGTGGTCATGGCAGAGACGCTGGAGGATCTCGGTACGATGCTCGAAGATCTCAACAGAGTATCCCAGCAGGTGGGCCTTAAGATGAACATGGACAAGACGAAGATCATGTCGAATGTCCATGTAGCGCCCACCCCAGTCTTGGTTGGTAACTCGGTCCTCGAAGTTGTTGACGAATATGTCTATCTAGGACAAACAATCCAGTTAGGCAGGTCCAACTTCGAGAAAGAGATCAATCGACGGATCCAACTCGGATGGGCAGCGTTTGGGAAACTGCGAAGTGTGTTCTCGTCCAGCATACCTCAGTGCTTAAAGACGAAAGTCTTCAACCAGTGCGTATTACCGGTGATGACCTACGGTGCCGAGACGTTGTCTCTGACTATGAGCCTCTTAAGGAAGCTCAGAGTTACTCAGCGAGCTATGGAAAGGGCTATGCTCGGTATTTCTCTACGAGATCGAATCCGGAATGAGGAGATCCGTAGACGAACCAAGGCCACCGACATAGCATACAGGGTAAGCAAACTGAAGTGGCAATGGGCAGGGCACATAGTTCGAAGAACCGACGGCCGTTGGAGCAGAAAGGTTCTAGAGTGGAGACCACGTACCGGCAAGCGCAGCGTGGGAAGGCCATCCGCAAGGTGGTCTGACGACCTGATTAGGCTTGCGGGGGCTCGCTGGATGCGGGTCGCCTCTGTCCGGCCCATGTGGAAATCAATTGAGGAGGCCTGTGTCCAGCAGTGGACGTCCTACGGCTGAAATGATGATGATGATGAACAATGGTTTAGCGCTAAAAATCACCCTTATGAAGTCAAAAATCAGTATCACTAGCCACTAATTTCACAGTAATATGAAAATTTAAGCATCTGCTTCAATAATATTTAGCCTTAATTTAATAATAACAATATTAACCTATTTACAGCCACACATGAAGACATGGTAACCTTGTCTCATAGTAAATATAACAAAATTAAATCTTTTTTATGAAAATAAAACAAATACTTTAATTAAAGGGACTTTTTACAGTTTTAATTGCCAAATCTCAGAATTTACCACTAATTTGGTCTATTGGATCATGATTCATGATCGTTCGTTTAACTTTGACCCCACTTTTCTTCTCTACTATGTAATATTTAAAAAAACTTTATTAATACTATAAGAGGTAACATCAGCAATAATAAAATACTATACTCCCTTAACACCCATAATATTAAACATACATAAAGAAATCTAATCAATAATCACATATCACAACACATTGCACTTTAAATACTAGGTAAGAGACATGCTCTAATTGTTATAACGTTAATTAAAAAAAAAACACTTTCTAATTTGGCCAAACAAACATAATTAACCAGTAAACACAATTAATCTCAAAGAATAATGAAGAAAGACATCGTTCTTTAAAGCTTTACTAGATCTAGATCGTATTGACTCTTGACATCAGTTTTCTTGGGTTGGGTAGTCCGCATTGTATGTCTGTTGTGTGCGCCTCTTTAGTCTGTTCGGGTCTACCGGATCCGGTAGCCGCCAAAACGTACCGGATCTGGCCGGATTACCGGATTCGCCGGACCGGATTGCAATCCCTAGTGGTGGCGGTGTTGCCATCTATCTAAAAAGTGATCTCGCTTATCGTGTAGTCGCTCAGTCACCATCAGTCTATTCGAACTCTGCTGAGTATATTTTTCTAGAAGTTGTGTTGCATCATTCTAAAGTTCTTCTTGGCGTTTTTTATAGCCCATCCTCGAGTGTAAATTACTTCGACACCTTACACGGTACTTTAAGTGACTTAATTCTGCAGTTCGACCACAGCATTGTTATGGGTGATTTTAACACATGTCTCCTCAAAAATGACCTTCGCTCCTCTAAACTTTGTTCATTTGAAACTTCTCTAAACCTCAGTGTTTTATCTCAGGGTCCTACCCATTATCCGCGTCACGGTCCTTCTCTTCTAAATCTTACCTTAACTCCTTCTCCCGATCTGGTTTCTTTACACGGTTAGTTTAATGCTGCAGGGTTCTCTAATCACGAATTAATTTATGCTGCCTTCAATATTCGTTCTCCGAAGAAGAAGCACAAAGTTATTATGCGTTGAAATTTACATGATATAGACCTGCAGGCGTTTCAAGACGATATCTTCAGTGATGATTGGCGTAGTATTGAGCTCCTATCTGACATCGACCTCAAGGTGAGGGCTTTCAATGACATTTTACTTGCGATTTTTAACAAACATGCACCACTAAAGCCGACGCGAGTGAAACATTTCCCTGCTCCACGGCTTTCGGAAGGAATCAAACTCCTTACGACTAAAAGAGATCGAGGACGTGTAAAATTACGACACGATTCTTCCAACGTAAACCAACAGAATTACGTTACACTGCGCAACCGCTGTAATAAGGTCTGTAGGGAAGCTAAACGACGCTACATTCATAAATCCATCGAGGAATGTCCCCCTGCCAAATTGTGGAAGTTTCTCAAGTCACTCGGGGTGGGCAAAACTCAACAAACTTCTTCCGGCGTTGACTTCGACGCTATTAATAAACACTTATGTACCTCTCCGGTAATTCTTGATCCTTCAATTAATAATTCAACTCTATCACTTCTTGCCAATGCCATACACCCTGACACTTCTCCCTTTGAGCTTGGGCCAATATCTCCGCAGGAAACTCTTGTCTTTCTCAAGTCTATTAAAACGAAGGCCGTCGGTGAGGATGGCCTTAGTGTGGATATGCTTATGCTCGTAGCGGAATTATAAATTTCTCCTTTTCCTCTAGTACATTTCCTTCCGCTTGGAAGAATGCTCAAGTCATTCCACTCCCTAAAACCACGAATCCTGGCTGTTATTCACAATATCACCCCATTTCTATACTCCCAGTCTTGTCAAAAATTATTGAACACTTTGTTAATCGTCGTCTCCTATCCCACCTAAACAGACATGCGCTGTTTAATCCCTTTCAATCCTGATTCCGCCCCGGGCATAGCACAGTCACCGCTCTGGTTAAAGTCACCGATGACACTCGTTTTAATATTGAAAACAAAAAGCTCACCATCCTTGTACTTCTCGATTTTAGCTGCGCTTTTAACACTGTTGATTTTGATTCTGGGTACTCCAAACTCCAAATACTCCAAACTCTAAATGTTTCTCAGAATGCTTTATCTTGGTTTCGCAATTACCTCTTTGGGAGGCGCCAGAGGATTAAGGTTGACGACATTGTCCGAGTGGTGCGATCTCTCCGCTGGTGTCCCTCGGGGAGGGGTGCTCTCTCCTCTTCTCTTCTCTATTTTAATTAATGGTATTACTGAAACCCTCAAGTCATCTTATAACCTATACGCAGATGATCTACAGATCTATGCAGCGGCTAACATTGAGGATTTCTCGGCATTGGTTGATCAAATCAACATTGACTTGGAATCTATACGGTCTTGGCCATTTAATTTCGGTCTGAAAGTGAATGCAAAGAAATCGCAGGCGATTGTCATTGGTAGTTCCCATTATATAGCCAAGTTGTCTGATATGGTGGTTCTCGAAATTATCTTTGATGGATTTTCTATTCCTTTTTCCTCTACTGTTAGAAATTTGGGTATCACCTTAGATCAGACACTCTCTTGGTCGGCTCATATTGCTGGAGTCAGTCAGAGGCTCTTTGCATCTCTTCATTCTCTGAGGCGTCTGCAGAATTTTCTCCCTCTTCCTACCAAGCTCGCTCTGGCTCGATCTCTCTTACTACCTCTCTTAGATTACGGTGACATTGCCTTTGTGGATCTCAGAGAAGAGCTGCTTGATAGGCTTGAGCGTTTACAAAATGTCTATATCAGGTACGTATTTGGTCTGCGGAAGTATGACCATGTTTCAAATTATCGCGCACAGCTAGGATGGTTGCCGATCCGCCGGCGCAGAGACATACATATCCTGTCATTGCTCTTTAAAATACTTTATTATCCGGCTTCTCCTCCTTACCTCTCTGAGAGATTTAATTATATGGCTGTTGGCAGTGGACATCGCTTGCGGTCAAGCACCAACCTGACACTTGCTATACCATCTAACAAGACGCGAACATATTCCAGGTCTTGCACGGTACACGCGGTTAAGTTGTGGAACGAGCTGCCGTTATCTTTCAGACAGACGCAGTCTGTGGCATCACTCAAGAGTAAATTGAATAAGTTGTGGCTTTTCAGTGATTTGTAAAATGGTTGAATATTATTTATATTTATTAAATATTATTGTTATATTTTATTTAGTTATATATTATGTAGATATATATCTATTTATTTATTTATTTATATTTTTTAATTATATACATATAATTTGTACATGGTGTTAGTTTGTCTATCTTCCTTATATCTTCACTCACTTGCTCAAAGGTTAACTGGAAGAGATCCCTAATAGGGATAAGTTCGCATTTGTACTTATATCTTTTAAGTTTATTGCTTTTGTTACTGGTTACTATGTACAATAAAGTGTTTACATACATACATATACATGCATACATAAAAGCAAGCAACAAAAGCAAAATACCCTTGCCACGCGGGCAATCTACCACCGAAAGAAGAGGAAACACCTAGTCATCTGAATAATATATCTGGCAGTTTATCGGATTTGACAGAAAGTCACACAAAACTGTAATTTCAAGTCTTACACCAGTGTAGCTATAGCTTTAGCGAAACCCCACTTCAATAACGTGGTTAAGCTGCTGACTCACTTGCCTTACGCAAGTCCGGTAACCAAGTCTATGAGTCAAGGACGAGGGAACGTCCACATAACGCGGAATAACTTACCGCGCTGTCACAGGGGATAACGCCGTATATGGGGCGTGTGGTTATCTGGTAGAATTCGGCGAATCGTAAGGTCTTATAACAAATATATTATTATGTAAAAAAATACTGTATGCGTTGACAGACATTTATATGAAAATTTGATATGTACATAACTAAATATAAGACTTAGCCAAAATTAATTCAATGTTTCCAAATGTAAAATAAATTTCAAGTGCGATTAATATAGGATATAACAGTCAATAATTTTCAATCGTGTTTACAAATAATGTTCTAGTGAAAAACAAACTCAACAGCACATGATTCAAAGATATATTTTTAATGTATTATGGAGTATGCACGCGCTTTAGTCTTAGAGCGAAAGCTTTAATATTAATATTACTGTTTAATGCTTTCGATGTCAGAATTTACTTGAGCTTCTTTCTTTGTCCAGCACAAACATCATATATTTATTATAGCACAGATTCATATATAAATTTCTTAGTCAAAGTCATTCAGTCAGTCATAGAAAAAAAAAAGCATTCTCTCTAATCTCTATTAACAGCCAATAGAGATTAGAGAGAATGTTTTTTGAAGAGTATTCTAAAAGTGTTTTGGGGGTCTTCGTTTCAGTGATTGTTTTCCTATATACTTCATCCAATAACGTACAGTTAAAACCGCGCCGATAGTGTTCCTTTCTTTGAGGCACTGCGCAGTCACGACGACGTTTGTCACGAGTCTGAACTCTGTCGCAAGTGCCCTTTGGCTTAGAGCATCCAGATGTGCCATTTCTCAGGGTAATGGATGTGAGCGCTTTGCTTTGTTGAGCAAGGGTCAACTCACCTGTACGGATTACGAAGTATTCCATCGCGCAGCAATAGCATTCACAAATTGTGCGTCAGCGTCAAACGGGTTAAGGCCTTAAATGTCCGTTTTCCTAAAAAGTTATATTTCCAAAATTTGTCTGCTTTTTATAAAATGTCAGCACGTCTGTGGTATAATTTCTGTCGTGAGAATGCAGATATTTTAGGAATATAACATTTTAGGAAAACTGACATTTAAGATCCCACCCGTCAAACGCAGACATCGTAGATACGTACAAACGGTTACGTAGTAAAATATCTAAAAAAATCATAATTTTATTTTGCGTACTATCAAATTACATAAAGTCAAATTGCATACCGTTCTAACATCTTTTATCATAAGTTTAAAATATATACGGTCTAAATTCATCACGTTTATAATCTATACTGCTGACTATATATGTATTAGATTCTAAATATATAAAGTCAAATAACATTATGATAAATTGATAACTACTAAATTCATAAAATATTTTATCGGTTATGACTATGAGATCCATTCACGAGTACTATGTAGGTAACCACATACATATTAGTAATTGTTTTAATGATTTAAATGGCTAATACAAATGCATACAAAAATTAGTCGTAATTATTTATCACGCTATCAGTATATCAGCCTCTTTTAGTTGTCCATAGCATGCCACTGTCACTCCACCTCATTAAAAAGTAATAAATCATTCGTAGTATATAGCTGCATGCTCGTTCTAGCTGCTTGAAAGAAGGGTAAACACCGATAAACCAACAAAGACACGCTGCCTTTCGCGAAGTAAACTTTATGGATTTCCGGGGTATTCTACATTTTGATTTTTGGCTAATGTCTCAAACGTCATAGGTACATTATAGTAGATTGTTTGACAAGGGGCTAAAATAAGCTATTATGACACGAAGTGATTATTTGGACGAGCTCACGAAGTGAGCGAGGACAAATATGTCTGAGTGTCATAATGGCTTTTAGCCACGTGTTAAACACTCTGCTTTTCACTTCGTCTGCGAGAAAATAAAAAAGACTTAACACTAAAATTGTATATTTCATGAAAAATAAAAAGTACTGTTTGAGCAATTCTTTATAGTTAAATTGACAGCTTATATATTTTTTTAAACTAATAATGGCCATAGACAATTTTTACTTTTTAATGTGAAGGGCTGCAATACGATCAGCAATTTTGGCCAATCTGATGAGGTTGGTTTGTTTGTTTTTAATTATTCGTAAGTAGTATGTAGCTGGCCGCAAGTTTTTTTTTCAGTTTCATAGAAATTTGTATGGGATTATATGGCTTTCTTTTAAACCCTAGGGGCTAAATGTACTATTTTAGTCTCGCTTCGCGAAGCTAATATGACCTACTTTTTGAGCAGGAGAAGTGAACAGTACATTATTCATTGGATTTTCTACATTCTAGTCATATGTGTATCAGTTTTATGTCAAATCATCGTATGCATTTTGAACTTCGATATTATATTCTTTTGATCAATAGTGTTGTATGTATTGTGAACGTTATTCATTTAGGTTTTCGACATTCTAGACATATAGGTATGTGTATCAAGTTTATGACATATGATTTTAGATATTTTGCTACGTAACCGTATACACTATTAATTTTAATAGCTCTCACCCTTGGCTTCTTGACGGACCAATATATTTTGAACTGCGATCTGGAAACCGTACCACCACTTCACGTGTATATATTAGGGACGAACTGAAGGCGGTCCAGTGTGTAATTTAAGAATGACACCCTAGGTACATTCGTACACTGCACGGAATACAGTCGACTACAAAGAGGTGTGACATTTTATTAAAACAGAAACGTTTGCTAGCGAAACACAAATGTTTAAATTAAAGTTGCTAGTTAGCAAATATTTCTATAAATGTACAAAGTAGTATAATGTATTTTTTTAACTTCGATGCAAAGCACTAAGGTGAAAATTGATACACCTGTATCTCGTCAGCTTATTTACATACCAAAGTAAATAAACTCAACATTTCTTTTAGTATTAAATCGGTGAAACCCGGAAAAGTCCACTTTGAGTGAAACTGATTCATAGCATAGCATAGCATAGCTTCCAAAAACGTTTGGTTCTGTGTCTTATCATTGGCAGGTTTAGTATAACCGACCACGACTTAGCTTTTCACGCGAAATGCAACATCATTCGTCTCACTTGCACTGTATTGAATGGAAATGGATGAACATCATTTGTCGCGACAGAAGGACGTAATCGGGTATTAACACTAAGAGCATGATGGAATTACATATCACTTACGAGCTACGCTCTTGTCGGTGGAGTAACCGCCACTGCTCTCTGTCTTCGGCCAGAGACTTGACTTCTGGGTACGACCTGATGTTCACTTTCTCCTTTACTGGTGCAAAATTGCGCCTAGATCTTCCTTTTCGTCTCTTCCGTTCAACGTTTCCCTCAATGATGTTTTTAAAGAACCCGTCGTGTCGTATCAAGTGTCCTATCATCTTCCCCCTTCCGGTTTCAATGGTAGAGGACAAGCAATTTTGTCCTCTAGCATTCTTCATGGATAGATAAGAAGTGGTTCTTCATGGATTATTTTCTCCGTCCAGTTGATCTCTTCCACCGTCCTCCAGCACCACATCTCCAATGCTTACAACCTTTCTCGATTAATGGAATAAGCCCTCAAAACAAACTTTAATTGTTGATGTGTTGTATTCAGCAAAGAAAGTATTGAGGTAATGTAGTACTTTGACAGAAATTCTAATTTAATATTATAGGATTACAAAATTATACAATTACATCCATCAACCTTCTAAGTCTATGAAAGGTTATACTTTAAAAAGCGCAAAAGGTGATACGTTATTTCAAAATAAATATCAAGTAACCTTCTCTAATATTGCAATTGATGACACAAGAGAAGACTTAGAGTACCTACTTTTAAATTATCGCAAGGCGTAAGGCAAAGTGGTTGCAACATTCGAACAATATTAAATGTGTTCGTGATGCAAGCTTGAATGCTCCCGAGTACTGAAATGCTTTTAAGGATAAGTGAAAAGCTGACTTCAGACATGTACCACACGCAAATGCTTTATCACAAAAATGTTATTCGTAAATATCTAGTCGGTACTCTTGTAGATTGTGTGTTTTTAACCGACAAGGCAAGACGACGTTGAGTAAAACTGGATTAGGGTTTTTTTCAGAGAGTTAATCATAATTTCATACGAGTATTGGATTGGCAAAGACGAAAAACTTGAGTGCTATATTGCTATAGATTCATTGATTGTTAGACGTTCGTTTCGTAATCAAAACTAGAAAATCTTCACCAATCTTAATTACGAGTAAATGGTCACGGAATATATCTTAGTTGCGATGGTGTGGTTACTAAATTGTAGTGTGTCTTTACGAAATTATCTAAATCCTGCATTTAGCCTCTGAAGAATTCACATTATTGCCGAAAATCACACATGTCTGGAACCAGCTTAAGCTAACTTAAGCTCGATAGATATCGACGGCAAGTCGTAACCGCCAACTGAATCCAATGGCGGTTACTATGTTTCCGCTTTTCGCCGTCGATATGCAAATACAAGATGCGCCTCGCGGCTAGACTGCGAGCACGAGCAATTAGGAACATACAAAATGTGACCATTTGCATAAATTTACAATTCAGATGCATCTTGATTTGAACGAATTCTTGAGTTTTTCTGGAAGATTGTCTCAGCAAGTCAGCGTCGTTGGAGTAATACTTGATGCGTAAAGGCTAATCTTGAATATTTGAGAGAATATTATCACAGGATTCAATCAGGAACACTCAACATGTTGCCATTTGTAGACAATTACAATGCAGATGCATCTTGATTTGAGCGAATCCTTGAGTTTTTCTGGAAGATTCTCTGTCAGCAAGTCAGCGTCATTGGAGTGATACTAGATTGGTGAAGGCTAATCTTGAATATTTGAGAGAATATTATCACAGGATTGAATGTCAATGGTTGCCTGAAGGAATATGAAGATGAGGTTTAAGTCAACTTTCTGGATTAACAGATAACTGATTTTGAAAGCGCCTTGATATACGAAGACTGATTAGAAGCAAACGGAATACATACAATGATAATGCTAATCATGATATGAGCACGTGGGCGCGCACATAAATTTACGCTCTTCTTTGCGTCTTTATTTGCCAGGTTAAAAAATGAGACGAAAGTAACAGTTCATATAGGTACAAGAAATATCAAAATGTGTGAATACCTGAATCGTCGGACAGGAAAACAAAAATAGAGTCCTTTTTAAGCGAATATGAAGGGATATAGAAGTTTGTTCGTCATAATCCTTTTATATAATACGTCAAAATCCTTTTACATAATCCATGTAACAGGTTGCAGATGTCTGATAACTGCCTTACTTACCGTCGAGATATTATAGACCTTACTCGTTAAATACCTTTTAATACGAGAATTCTTGTTGACGATTTAATACCCAAGTCGATTATCTTTGGGTATTAATTGTTCTATATGACATGGGGTAGAGTATAACAGTGGGATGCGAGAGCTAGGAAAGCTCTTTCCATAAATTTCTTGCAACTTCATAAAAAAACGGAGTAATTAAATTAATTTTAATTGTCACTTTAAGCTTTTAAAAAACATTTTGGAAAATTTAAAAGAGAACGTCTTAACACTTTTCCGATCACCTAAGGTGGGTGCTCTCATCGTAGTAACTTTTCGCTACATACGCATTTTCCCATGTTATCGGCTACGCTACACGCGTTACGAAAATGTCGGTCGCGAATGTGTTAAATAACATCAGAATTCTGTGGAACATTTTGTGCAACCTAGTTTCCATTAAATTAATTAATTGAAGTACCTCAATGACGAGTAATTTTAAAAGGCTACGAGCAGCTTGTAACGAGAAAATAACAAAAACGTCCATCACAGATAAATTTTACACAAAGAAAAGGCAGTGTGAGTAGGGCAGCGAAGGGTGCGCGCGCGTCTCACGACTAGGGTCCTAGAAATGGACCGAAGCGTGTCGAGCATTACTCTGCTTTTATGAAGTGAGTTACCGCTATTGCAATCTCAATATGTTACTAGGAGACTAGGATGTAAGAGGAGTATACAGCTGTATCATACTAAAGATAATAAACACAACACATGCACGCTAATTATATTGACAGTACAAAATGACACGCGTGCGCTAAAAACCTTAATCAACAGATGCATTCTAGTACTTGCTAAAAGCGACAAGGTGCAGCGACAATTACTCCCACACGACCAGGAAAATACCGCACATTTGTTTGTATTCCACATTCTAGTAATTATGTTGAATTGGCTAAATATAGCCCGGCAACTCCGTTCGTGACACTCCCATGGTCAGTGCGCGACGGCGGGAAAGACAGTGGAGGCGGGTATGAAGAGTGCGCGCGACGGGCCATAAAGTTTGAATATATAACGAATCAATTGACACTTCATTTAATATGTATACGCAAATACAAGCGAATAAGTATATTGCGAAAAATGTAACCCTGTATCTTTAAATTTGCTGTAGTGTAAATTTACAAAAACAACCTCGTGCCCTTTTTACATCAATGGTGGCAAGCAATTATGCAGCCCATTAGATGAAAATTAAAAAAAAAACCTATGACACTCTAATACTTAAAGTTGTGAATAGATTATTAACCAGACAGAGACATGTACGAGTAATACCAAATTGTTCGGTAGGTAATTATTATGATTACTCTGTTTGAAGCTCTAAAACCCCTTTCGTGACAAAATTTGAATTGGCAGTTCATGAAAGGAATAACAGTTAGGCATTTAACAGTAAATAAACAATAACCTGAACGAGTGGGAGTTTTGACTGCCATAATTGGTTATAGCCACTTCTATTTACAATCCATTCGTTCGAGTAATAGGTTATTTCGCTGTTTTCATTCAATTTGTCGTTGCTTGCTGTAAATATTACATTTTCATTGATGCTCCAGGGAGACAATCACTTGACAGTCTGACACAATAAATCACTTTACTTTAAAATAACACCAATTAGTAGATTGTTTGACAAGGGGCTAAAATAAGCTATTATGACACGAAGTGATTATGTGGACGAGCTCACGAAGTATCATAATGGCTTTTAGCCACGTGTTAAACACTCTGCTTTTCACTTCGACTGCGAGAAAATAAAAAGACTTAACACTAAAATTGCATATTCATGAAAAATAAAAAGTACAGTTTGAGCAATTCTTTAGTTAAATTGACAGTTTATATATTTTTAAAAACTAATAATGGCCATAGACAATTTTTACTTTTTAATGTGAAGGGCTGCAATACGATCAGAAATTTTGGCCAATCTGATGAGGTTGGTTTGTTGGTTTTTAATTATTCGTAAGTAGTATGTAGCTGGCCGCAAGTTTTTTTTTTCAGTCTCATAGAAATTTGTATGGGATTATATGGCTTTCTTTTAAACCCTAGGGGCTAAATGTACTATTTTAGTCTCGCTTCGCGAAGCTAATATGGCCTACTTTTTGAGCAGGAGAGGTGAAAAAGTATATTTAACTATACGTCTTATTGTTTTGGTAATTTTTTAGACCACTTATTTAATGTGCCCCTGTGAGCTGTAGACCTAGCGAGTCTTTCCATTCATATCTCAGCCATTTTGAAAAATTTACAGTAACTGAATCGACAAAAAAGAATCCATATAATTATCGAACATAGTCACAATATTTCACGAAAATTGGTCGAGTAATGCGACCTGTAGGGGAGAACAGCTGGAGGTCCGCCGGAAGGACGGACTTTTTGCCCAAGTTGAAACAGAGACTCTACGCACGCTCGGTGAAATATTCAGGAAGTATAAGACGGCAATGTAGATATACTTTTTTAGGGTTCCGTACCCAAAAGGGACCCTATTACTAAGACTCCGCTGTCCGTCCGTCTGTTTGTCTGTCCGTCTGTCACCAGGCTGTATCTCATGAATCGTGATAGCTAGACAGTTGAAATTTTCACAGATGATGTATTGGTGGTCTGTGTGTCTATGTCAGTAAACAATATAAAATTATCGAACACCACGTAAATTTTGCTTAGGAGTAGGTCTCTGCTAACACTCCATTTTCATAGATACGGCCGTTTCTAGGGTATATTTTGTACGGAACCCTCGGTGCACAAGTCCGAATCGCACGTGGCCGGTGTTTTTATTTTATTTAAAGGGCTTTGTCGCCAATCAATCATATGGTACTGTAAGACCAACGAACAAAACATATCACTTCCAACGAAAACGAAACTTGACAAATACCTAACTTAATCATGTCCTGCAAATTCTACATCGGCTAACTTGTACAACATTGCAGCTTCATCCGATATGTTTATGTTGAATTTCATATAATATAACAGATGTAAATGCCCAAACGTTTTTTCTTTTCATTCATTTGATGCCTGAGAATATCGTGTATATTTTTCGCTAGACGGAAAAGCAAAAATTAAGAACAATTTCGCAAATGGCTCATTTAATAATCAGGGCACAGCAGGATGAATCTCATTTACGAAATTAAGGTCTTTTAGCAGTGCCTTGGAACGGTAAGTCAACTTCTGGGGTCCTAGATTAAATAAGGAAGAAAGTGCCTCGGGGATTCTAGATAAAGTTGATCCTGTTTAGCTACGGGTTCAGAATTAGGAATATGCTCGTTATCTCTATCACATTATGTGATGTAACGAACCGTATTAATAAAGCTCGTTAAAACATTTTCACTAAATATACATCCATCCATCTTTGCTGTGCAACTTTTATTATAAAAATGTAATAATAAATCACCGTACATTGAAGATTCTTTCCAAAAAATAAGATTAATGGACTATTTGAAGGCCACTGAATCAATTTTTTTTTTTTGGATTTTTATATGTTTCTTCGTTACGTTATGGCTTCATCACGTCAAAACTGCTAAACGGATTTCAACTATTTTTGGTACACGGGTACGCTGAAGAAACAAGAGGGGTTATGTCTTTTCTCCTCCGCGAACGAAGTTGCGGATACTTTCTAGTAATTTAATAATTCTTAACACAAATTGATTACATCGTAAACCTATTTTGAAATCCAATCAACTGTGCGCAAATTGGTTACGCTATTTACGTATTTACCGAGAGTCGCCATGTTTAGGTAAATAAAGAGCTCGTTACCTTACTTTAGGAAACTTATATTGTTTTTATTGTGTACGTAAAACGTTGATTAAGTTTGGAAAGTCTTAATTAGTTCGGTTTAACGGCGAGACAACGGATTGTTTAAAGCTAAGTGCTCTATTCTAGCTTTGCACTGTTTATTGGCGTGGTCTTTAAAGGGCAGGCTGAAGCTAAACATTCGTATGAACGAAACATTACAAATTAGCTAGTTAAATTGTTACACGAGTTGAATGCATCAGTAAGAAATGCGTTAATGTTGTCACTTAATCGATATTTATACTAACGTCAAAGATAATGTGTAATTGCTACGTCTTAAGGAACGTAAATCTCTTAGAAAAAAAAAACTCTAAAAACGAAACGGGGTCGTAAGTCTTTGTATGAAATGGACTGCAAAAACTATTAGAACTACAATACATTTCATACAATTCTTATAAAAGTTTCAGCAGTCTAGTAAACACGGGCATGCGTTTAGGAACGAGGTAAGACTGAAAAGTCTGGATTCGTTGTCTGCATCCTTCTCTCTTGTAAAATTTATCTTAGTATGAACCGCTTGACGGAGAGGATTGACGTACTTTTCCTGAGACAATTAATTACGTCGCTGGTATGGGACTGCCCAGCTAGCTGTAACGTGAGGGACCAACTATAAGGCGACTTTTAGAAATATATACATACAACGGGTCGGACAGAGACGACTATAAATATAATTTAATAAATGTACAATTATCATTTTCTAGTAATAGTCAGTGCAGACGAAAATTTAAATCAGAAACTACCAAAGTCGGAAACCGAAGACTCCATAATTTAATTACGAGCCGAGCTCATGAGCCCTACATGAATATTTAATGCCCAGCTCTGAACTTGACCGATCGATGGATGTACTCAACAATATATAATCTAGGTGCAAATAGTACCCAGAGAAAATTAGAAACATTTCAAACATTTCTTACCACGCGGGCCGCCATTCTGTCAATTGTAGAATCTTTCTAAGGCCGACTATAAAAAAAGTAGGAGGTTCTAAATTCGTCGGTATGTTTATTGCTTGTATCTTTTATCGTAATTTATCCAAAACTAAACGCTTATTAAAAAAAAAGAATCGCTCTCGATAATTATCAAATTGAATAACAAAGTTATCGAACAACTAACATCTTACATGGAGTTTATATTATTTAAAATATTATTTACTGTATAATAGTCAAGGTCTTAATTGCATGGGATATATAATGACGTGTATGAGGCTACCTCGTCTAGACAAACATATACGTTAACCATTCAAAGGCAGTTTCGTTTGTGCATTTAATATAACATGTGTACTTAAGTCAAGTAATAAAGTTTGTGTTAAGAACTCGTGTTATTTATCCCATTGATACATAATACATTAGTATACAAATATCATACGTTATAATAATTAAATAATGATCTTTATTCTGTAGGTAGACCGAAAGCGCACTTTTACAAGTCTGACTCTACGGCATTTCCCAAGAGAAGACCACGGTTGAGAAGAAACCCAAAACAAACTCAAGAGTATTTTTTTTTCAATATACCTCTTATCTGTATGTACTTAGCCTATCCTAAATATATGTTTTAAGTATAACCTCAAAGCTTAGTTCTCCAAGAAAACATAACAAAACTTATAAAAGGAACATTATATTAGAAGTTAAAAAAGCAAAATATGTTTTTTTTTAATCAACTTACGTACGTTTCATATGCCACCTTATAAGAACCGTGTCCCCGTAAGAGTAAATTATATGGTTTCTGTTTTGGGCCATTTTTGTCTGTTAAATAGTCCTCCACCCTATCATATATAGCCTGAGCCGTGTAATAAAACTTATAAAAAGCGGCCAAGTGCGAGTCGGACTCACCCATGAAGGGTTCCGCAGCCGTTTATACAAAAAAATGCACTACAGATGAAAAAAAATACGATATGAAAAAAAAATATTAACAAAAGAGCGTATGTCCCCGGCACTTACGTCCTTTTGAGAAGTGCAGTTGTTGGGCAATAACTTAAAAACGGTATGTCCGATCATGTTGAAAACTATTTTCGTTAAAAGTATTCATTAAGCTTTATATTTGTAAACTTTTTCATATTTTTTGAACTTACCGTTTAGAAAATAGATGGGACACAATTTTTGGGAATTTCGTAGCGAATATTTCGTAAAATATTCACTAAACCAATTTTTTTTTTAGAAACCTCAAATTGTTTTTAGAAATACTGTCGAAATATGTGCCATGCCTTGATATTTGCTGAATTTTTTTTTTCAGTTTCGATTACATGTATGGAGTGCCTCCCCTATAAATATATATTTTTTTATTTAACTATCAAACTAAGTAGCGGTTAACACACGAGACCTATGCTCCAAATTTCATCAATGTACATTTTATAGTTTGTGAGTAAAATGACTGTGACATACGGACGGAGGGACAGACAGACACACAGAAAGACATACAGACATGACGAATCTATAAGGGTCCCGTTTTTGCCATTTTAGCTACGGAACCCTAAAAACCACCCTATTACAATAGTTGGCAACACTAAAATAACAATAATTGATAAATTAAGGCGTTACTTTGCGGAATTCCATATTGATTAATGGATTATAGTTCCTTTGCTTTATCGCGAAATAATAATAATAATTATATCGCGGTAAAGCAAAGGAACTATAATCCATTAAACTAGAATAACAGCCATAATTTAACATTTCGTGATTTATAACGTATTGGAGACGGAAATGTTTTTAGGTCGCGTGCGTACAACACGACAACTAATCAGAATCACGAACTGGGGCGATTCGACCATGTCCCGGAAGAAAAAGCGTAATTTACGTTCCCTCTCGGTCCCCACAAATTTCTTTAGCATCCAAATTGCTCTTATTGAGATTTATCGCCTTTTGTTTATCTTGCAAATAAAGCATAATATTCGCTTAGACCCCATAAGTATATATTACAAAGAACGAACACCACTTCGAGCGGCATATCTTGTAAAAATAGCAAAAGAAATATTTTTACAATGCATTCTCATGAGGTGCTTCTTTGTATGGGCCAACATAAACACGTAAAGTGCTACATACCCAACACATGCGGTAAAGTAATTTTACAATGTATTTAGGGGCCAACATAGACACGTATAGTGCTACTTAGGCACTTTTCGTGTCTATGTTGGCTTATACGAGAGAGAGGCATTTTCCGAGCATATGCATTGTAAGACGATGTACGATACACGTGTGATTAGGTAATTCCCAACTCGTGTCGGTGTAAAACATTGCCTCGCTCACTCATTGAGAATAACCTACTTACCGCACTTGTATCGTAAATAACTATGACCTGACGTGGGTGACGCAAACGAAGTTTATTTATTTAAAAAATTACTTTAATACTGATCTGTATCAAAAACAAGCTTTCATAATAAACAATGAATCAAGTTATGTTTTCGAAATTATCCTTATATACTCTCACGAACGATACTTAAAATACCATCCCGTGTCTTTATTCTAGTCACATATATATCAAGCAGACAGATGTTCAAAACTCCATGGAAGCAGTTACCACTCGTTCTAACCGCCCTGAGTATAACAAAGTAGGTAAAAAACAAATTACTTTATGAGCACACTATACAGATGGATAACACAAGTACAAGGATTGAAGCTACGAAATATTAGCGATGATTTTCAACGTCATCCCTCAGACCAAGAAAAAAAGATAGACATGACATTACGAAGAATCTTGTGAAGCCGGTTTTTTGGCATGGTTTTGACAAATCAGACAACTTCACACACATGATTTGCTTGTAATTGTATCGCGTGAAGTTGGCTTTGGCATGGTTTTTTTGTGGCCTCACTAGATTGTTCGTAATGTGATGTCCATCTTTTTTTCTTGGTCTGAGCGTCATCCTAAAATACTCAAATCGTGGCTCTTAGACCGAATGCATAATGTTTTAAGAGCTCACTTCGTTCGCGTCCTGATTAGCCTCACGATGGTTGTGAGCAGAATACTTGATGTAGGTACCGACTGGCATAAAATATGCGGGGCTATATTGAGAAGTGCATACGAAGGATTTCATCAAAAATGCTGAAATATTTCGACGCTGTTGACACAAATGGCTCCGTTTCAACGTTTTCAAACATTCATTTTGTCTGAACGATGTCATCTTTGATTTATGTATTCTACTTTGAATTTTCAGTTAAGTTTGCACACATGACGTTAACATAACTTAATATACGGTGTAAATAGTATTGTAAGGCTGTTACGGATGCGGAGTGACGATACTATTTGGTAGAAAATATCTAATCTATACTATTATAAAGTTGAAAAATAAAATATCTGTACATTGAAGATATTAAAAAAAAGTGATACGGACTATTTTAAGGTCACTAGGATCGAACATATTTTTTTGTATGTTTGTATGTGTCGTTGTGGCTTCATAATTTTTACTCCACTACGCTGAATAAAAAAATGGTGGTAATAACTTTTTCTCCTCCGAGAACGGAGTTGTGATGAAGGTCACATTGCTAAAAATTTAACATATGCCTACTAATAAGTTACTGATGATTCGATTGCAGTGCAACTTATCACTATCACCTCGCCGAAGAAATGAACGCGTTACGTTAAATCACAAATGAGCACAGATTGTCGTAATTCTGTCACCTTCCTCTTTTCCTAAGTCTAGAAACGATTATCGCAAAGTTTCCGATGCGGTTAATGACTAATGGCAACATACTTAATACAATAAAGATAAAAGCCTGTTCGTCGTCGTAGATATAGCGAGGAGACACGGTATAGAGACGGATCTGCGTAAACTATAAGATGCAGGCAGGAAACTGCAGCTTGCTCCTTTTACGGAAACCAAGAGACCTTTATTGAATTACACCGAGTTACAGTAGTTATAGACTGACCGTTTAACTGAGTCGTCGCCACCACTAAAAACAGTGCGGGGCGTGGGGACAAAGGAGTTAGAATGGAACACGCCAAGCCCCTTGTCTTCATATCTATGTACCGCCGCAGGCGACAATTCAGTTAAACGCTAAGCTCATTCTTATAAATACAAAGATTTAAATAATGAAAAAATTTCAAGACTCCGACTGGATTGGAACCAGCGACTTGTGCCATGCCGGGGCGCATAATACAAAAATGCAAAAGATCTTGTAACAAATAGTGACAAAATTTGAAGATAAGCTGACAGGACTCAGTCAGTTTGGCGGAGTGTGCGTGTGCCTTGCCGGGGCGCACTGACAAATCCAGTCGGAGTTTTTTTTTTTCATTATTTAGATCTTTGTATTTATATGTAAGAATATAGTTTCTTAGTGAAGAAATTCACTTTAAAAAAACACGAAGATTGTCAATGATCAGCCCATTGTTCGTTATAATAAGATAAGGTAGGTACTTACATAGTATAGTGAGCAGCGTCGTCACCCAGAACCAGTGCATCCACCAGTGCAGCGTCATGACGGGAGCGTGGCGGGGTCTGTCAGAGCCGATCTGCGGACAAACCGTTTCTCATTAAATTCTGATAAAGCTAAAGATAAGGTTCGAAGGAAAAGAGGTTCCATTTATTAACCGACTTCCAAAAAAAGGAGGAGGTTCTCAATTCGACAGAATGATTTTTTTTTTAGTTAAGGTGTTTAAAAAAAATTTAAACAAAAAAATAAAACCGACTCCAAAAAAAACTAAAAAGTAAAAAATAACGCCATAATTCAGGGTCTTCAAATTACTTACAAGTAACCGTTTGTATACTCAATCTATACAGTATATACAATTAATCAGTCAGCAGCATCAATATCTGCCATAGCAAAGTGGGCGAAAATATCTGACAAGACACGACCAAACAGCCCTAGAAATAGAGTCTTATGTGATATTTATGTGCGCTTTATTATGGCATATATTAATGCTGGCGACTGTACGGTACGAGTAACGTAAGCGACCTTTTTTATTTCAAACTTTTGTGATTCTCTATTAGTTGGTTTTCAAGTTTCTGTATAAACTCAATTGGTGTAAAAGAAACTAGTATATTAAAACAACTTTTGTTACTTTACTAAAAGTAATACGATTAACTTTTCAAATTAGTAAGGTTGTTATCCTACTAATTGGACTCACATAGCGACAAAGGCGTTTAGGTAAACGCCTTTTTTCTTTTATACTTATCATTAGGAAAGTTTTTAAGGTTAAAAACGTTTCTAATGATAAGTATCAGTAGTAAGTATAGTAATCAGGTCTTAATAAGTAATCAACTTTACGAATTAATGTCCGCTACGAATGACAAGTTAATGTCCGCTAGAAAATTCCCGAAATTATCAGTGAAACGATTTGATCCCTAAACTTTTGTAAACTCACATAAAAGGTGCTATATAGGCGTATTATCATATTCTCTTAGTTCCGTCCTTGAAACGTCAGTTAGACAAAATCAATAAGCCTAGGCGCAATAAAAAGGGGTATTCGCCATAATTTTGCCCAGCTCTTCGAAAACATCGTACGTTACTTGGAAAATCACGCCAGTTACGTCCTGTGTCGATGAAAACCAGAACCCAATATAAATTCCTAGCGAGCGCCGTTATATCTCTGTTTCGACACAAAAATAAACCAAAGTGGAAAGCGAACTAGCCGAGGTCTTGAAATTCTTGCAGTAAAATATGATAGCAATAACTGGGAGCATTAGTAATTACTCGGTTTTAAGGGCTTATAATTAAAGGCTCGATCACTATGGCTCAGGGCAAAGGCGGTTTAAGGACACTTACTGGGCGCGTAACGTTTATGCGTATATCAATAAGAACATTATAACAATTAGCAGAAGATATTAAACATGTATTGGTACCCTTCAAGTTCGTTGTTGGAGGTTAACGAAAACTATGGCACAGGGCAAAGGCGTTAGACTGAAAATACTTACTGAGTGAGTGTACCGGATGACCCCACAATTACAAATATAATATTATATAGACTTAACATAAGACCTGAAATACCTACAAAATTTATAAGTTAATAAAAAGTACGATTTGTTCAATAAATTAATTTCATATCTTTCTATCTAACCCCGATAGAAAGATATGAAATCATTGCTTTAACTTAACAGTTAAAGGAATAATATTCATACGTTCAATTTAAATATCAGTTGTATGAAGCCCATAAGGCGATAAAATACATAGTGGAATAATGTATGTAAACTTTCCACAGGTATTGCACAACATTTGCAACTATACCATAACATTGGTAACTTTCCATAAAAACCCAATATGTTGCACAATAATTGTTAATTGTAATTCTCAGAAATAATAAAATTACCCCCTCCCCAACCAATATACGGCTCGACTATAAAAGCCAAAGCTAATTCAATTGACAATAACCCCACTATATGTGGCATACGAATGAACACATGAATATACAAATAGTCCTCATACTATTCATGTCGTTACTACAAGTTATCGGTACTACTTACTAGCCTTTGAAAATACTTACAAGAAATAATCGTCAAGTGAATTAGCTTCAGTCAGATAGATATCATAGTTAAAATAGGAAGCCTAAGTATTGGTTTAGGAACGGGATTTCGATATAAACTGTGACTTTTTATTCTCCACTTCACCTACACTGCTCTTAAAGCTATCGAAAGGGGTTCAGACTGCCTTTACAGTCCTCAGTCTGCACAGTGAGTAACTGTATTAGCAGCAGCTCTTTTCTGTTCCAAGAGCTACTAACAATGTATTTTACAATATCCCCATAACACGCATGACACGTTCTTAATTTGAATTGTTAAAGAAAAATCCACACCCAAAATCAGTGTTTTTCTTTTATATTAAAAAGGCAACAAACACACAGTGACTATTGTAAATATTTATTAAAAACCTATTTAGTTAATGCGTGCTAGTTCTTAGTTGCATGCACTTTACAATCACTCTCAAATGTTGTGCGTGGTTGTAATCGAGTAACAAAGATATATATGTCTTGAACATTATGTACTTAAATTAATGACTTAGTTTGTGACTTGTAACCATGCATTTTTAAAATAAATAAATAAATAAAACATTTTTGCTTGGACTGTATCTCACATCGAAAATGATAGCAATAACAGAAGGCATTGGCAGTTCGTTTTCGTGAAGGGCTAGTTATTTTATTGCAGACTTTTTTTTTAATTTATTAATACAGAAAAAAAGGGTACATTTTCCTCATAGCAGCGGACAAAATCATGAAAGATTTAACTGCCGCTGTGTTCGCTCATTTAAATATTAAAAACATTTTACTATATAGAATAAGGCAAACGCCCCAGCTTTCGACACTGATCACATCGCTGGCAATATTAAAAAATGCTAAATTTTAGCGTTAGCCACTAGTATCAAGGTGTCAAACACTGGTGCGCTCACCCGATGCAAACTTTACATTATAATATTGTGTAATAATATAATAATGGTATTATGCTGGTAAAAATGCGTTCTGTGTAATTAGCACAAATAAGACGCTTTCAAAATACGCTTGCTGTGGTATGGGTTCTGATAAATATCATTAAGTATATCGGGGGGCACTTCATTAAGAATATTAGGTAACAAGTATTCCCAAGTAAGTTTCCCATAAGCATAATAACATGTTGGTAAGACGAATGTAGGTAAGTATCCAACTTTCTAAGTTTTTCAGGTCTGACATATTTATTTAAACTTTTTATTTTATCAATTTCTTAATTTACAATTGCTATTTTGATTCTGTTCTGTATAGTAATTATTTTACAATATTCAAAAATGTCAGAGTCTTCTTTACATCTTGTTTTTCTAATATAATTTGGTATAATTGCTTTCAATATGCTTAACTGTATTCGATTTATGTTTTAAACGTTCTGCCGTAGCCACTTAGTTCATAGTCTATTACGGACTGCGCTAACGACAGGTATAACATTCTAAGCATATTGTAAGGGAGTTTATATTTTAAAACAGAGAGTTTTGAAAGTATGGATCTCAGTTTGTTACACACGTGACTAATGTGAGGTCCCCAATTAAACTTAGTGTCAATAATCAGTCCGAGGTACATGTGTTCAGTAACTAACTGTAATGGTTCACAATTGCATAATCCTGTAGTCGTGATATGTTTGTTTAGGTGTAAGCATTGGTGGCTGTGCGCAATAATAACGGGATCGGGTATTTTTCGTAGGTGAGGGGAATGACTATGCATTACTTTCGTTTTTGCATAGTTAATAACAAGTCCCTCGTCGTGGGCCCATTTACAAAGTAAGTCAAAGTTGTTTTGCATTTCCGTTCCTGCTTTTTGTAAATCAAGCAATACTTTAATGAATCAAGACAAAGGCGATAGACTGAAAGCACTCACATAGCAAGTAACGTCATTAAACAATGTCTGGCTGAACTGTATCTCAAGACGTTCGTTTAAATAATTCTGATAGCAAGGATTTTGTTTTTTGAAGCTTCATTATTGAAGATTCAAGTCTACTTTGGCTTAAGGTAAGGACTATGAACAGGGCACTTATTAAACACTTTTACTAATAATAAAATCTCACCAAAAATATAACAGTATATAATGGGAATCGACACGGCAGCGAAATAACATAACAACTGAAGGAAGGAGAAAGGCAACGAATAAAAATGTGTTCATCGTTTGAAGGGCTCGTTAGTGAAGGCTCAAGAAAGGGCGATAGACTGATACATACAAACTTTATATTGGAAAATATTCTTGAAGATTATTGGCTTCAGAATTAAGTTTTGAATAATATTTTGAGAAATTTGTGCACTTTGTAATATTTTTCTTATGTACAGTCAGCAGCTGCAGAGTAAAGTGACCCACCTGCCAAATATAATTATGGCAGGTGGGTCACGTTTCTCTGCAGCTGACTATACATCTCTCATACACTGTCTCTAAATCATCATCCCTTTTCCTCATCGATACTTTGGGACATAGATATCCAAATACTCGTATTTGATATCTACATTTCTCTGATTTTGCCTCTTCATTTCACTATTTCATGTATCCTAAACCCAAAACTACATAAAAACCGACAAAAACTTGAAGGAGTTTGTTATCATTCATTATGAATGTTCCACGCCCTTTTCTATTTGCTTTTCAAAGTATTTTAATAACTTTTGTTTTACTTGAGTGAAATACTTCATCCGGCTTAATCGGATCCAGAGATGGGCAAAATTTAGTCGAATGAAGAATAACGAATAAAAATAACAAAATCATTCGCGAATAACGAATAAAATCTTCGAATGATTATTCGTCTTTAAATTATTCCCGAATAATTTATTCGACGAATAAATCATCCGCGAATAAAATGTTCCACGAATAAAATATTCGAATTATTGCTATTTACCTGGTTTTTACTTCGCCGTGTTTTCTTTTCAGGTGACTAATGTAATTCGATGTTGAATTTGGAAGTCCTTTTATTTTAACAATTTTGGGTGAACACTTTACACAGTTCATGATAACACTTTTTCGGTGGTCAGTATAGTCAAGGTTGATTTCGTTCGATCTGCTGGTAAAACATCACTGTTTTCACTTAAGTCCCGAAAATTATCGTCGTCTTCGTCTGCATTAATTTCACTTATTTTCATGAAAGTTGTAAACAGCGGTATGTAACGTGGTATATATATAGCGACTGGCTTAGACGGAAGACTAATTGCTAAGAAATAATGAACAATAAGAGTTCACCACTCATAAGAAACTTAAGTTACTTGATTTTCTCGCTCTTTTATATATCCATCTCTTTCTAATTAGCTACCTGCGAAAAAATAACCATCCTTCGACTCCTAATACGCGCAAGTTGCTTATAAGTAGTAACTTTGTTTCTTCTAAATTATAATTTGTGATTTATTTGTTATTTTATAATAACAGGAATTATTGGCATCACGTCGCATAGTCAAGAGAAGATGAAACAGTCTTAAAAAATGTTACAGTGTTAAAACAAGAGAAATTAGTAAATCAAATAATCGGAATGGTGTAGACGAACCTGGAAACCCGAAAACCATTTTTTTTTATTTGGATCGGATTCGGAGAGCTAAACTAGCATACGTGTACTAGAAGTACAACAAAGGATTACTCTTAGAACAAGAGCTGAAGTCATGATGACTCAGTTCTTTGCTGAAACTGATTGCAGTATGTAGACCGCGATGAAATAATGAAAGCTATCTTCAATAAGTTCAATACACCATTACCTTCTCAAGCGACTCTAGCTAGAGCGTGTAATCAAATACACCAAATCTCCTTAAATCAAATAGATCAGAGTGTTTATTTTCTTCAAACAAGTTGTTGTGAAAATGAATTCTAAATCAATTTATGTATTTATTTGTCTTTGATTTCGCTGTTATATTATCAGCACTGACAGAAAAACGAGTCTCTCTAAGCATAAATGAGTCTTTCACTCAAGTCTATTGTTTTAAACAATTAGCTTTAAGGTGATCTTGTGGTACCTATAAAGAATGTGGAAATCCCAAACAAATAAAAGATGACGTCATAAGACCCTCCCGCACAAAGAATCAAGCTTCACCCCGCTCAAGGAACACTCCCGGTCATCAAATGATGGTAACGAGAAATTGCCGTCGTTTTCTCTAACTGCAATACAATTACCATCCATTGACGCTTAACACGCTCGAGTTACTTATAAATATGAAATCATACGGTTTTCCAAAATATTATTATTAATTTATTCGTAGTTTTCGCTGCGCTTGCCGGTACGCGCTCTCTACTCGAGAACTTTTTTGCCCACCGGCCATCGGTTGTTTGAACTATGTGCCCTGCCCATTGCTACTTCAGTTTACTGATCTTAGTTCGTCTACAAATCTCTTCATTTTTTATTCAATCTCATAGAATGTTCTCGAGCATAGCCATAGCTCGCTGAGTGACTCTGAGCTTCCTTAAGAGGCCCATAGTTAGAAACCACGTCTCGGCTCCGTAAGATATCACCGGTAATACGCACTGATTGAAGACTTTCGTCTTGAAGCACTGAGGTATTCGGGACGAGAAAACACTTCGCAATTTCCCAAACGCTGCTCATCCGAGTTGAATCCGTCGATTAATTTGAACGTGCCTCACTGGATTATTACTGCCGCAAATAATTCCTGCCTTTAAAAAAACTAGCATCTAAATCCAACTTTAGGGAAAACGCAGCTTACCTACAAGCCGCTTACCTATAAGTACAGTTCATACGTGTCAAAAATTCTTAAAGTTATAGCTTTCTTTTCCCGTAAAACAAACGATTCCCAAAAATAAGCTTTTTTGTTTGTTTCGTTTAACTCGCAGGCAAGCCAAGGTTCAGGAAATCTTCGATAAAGAATCTCAAAAAGTCATTATATCATCCTCGACCATGGCACGTGCAACAGTACCGAAATGTTGTGTAATAGAGGTAAATAAATAAAAAATATGTAGACCCGCCAAATCGAAGTTTAATCGTGTACAAAACCGCGGGATTCTTTAAAGTTTTGTCGATTACTAGAATAAATATCATTGAAATGCGACCCATTGCTCGAAGAAGAGAAACTGCAGCGATCCAGTAGTTACCTAAAGAGGTTTATTGTATCAAAGCATGTGTCAATTCCGAGACTGGGGCACGTGCCTGGACTGAACGATTGGATTGACAAGACGTTTGAAGGACTTCGAAGATATGTTCAATGCCGTAGCACCTACGAATTGTTAGTATGTTGTTCGTAGCTTTGAAAAGAGGAAAATATTACTATACTTTTGTTGTTAGCGGAAAAAAGTTACAAATGCGCTACGATTATGATAAAACCAATACTGATTGTATTCTTGAACAAGTTATTCTTTAGGTATTTAAAATAATGTAAACAAAAACCCACCTGACTCGGGTCATTCAGCCAGTGGTGCCGTATCACAGATATATAGGTACAAAAGATTATTTATTATTAGGTGTTTTTAGGGTTCCGTAGCAAAATGGCTAAAACGGAACCCTCATAGTTTCATCAGGTCCGACCGTAAATCACAGGCATTTTACTCGAAATCTACAAGATGTGTTATACACATGAAATTTGGAGTATTTATGGGTGTTTTGTGTAAGCCGCTACTTAGTTTAGTAGTTAAATAACAAAAATAAATATTTTTAGGAGGGCACTCCATACATGTAACGGTATTAGCAGATTCTTTTTCAGCAGACATCAACGTGCGGCATCGCTCTTCATAATTTCTAAAGGTTTCTATTCTGAACTCTTGACTTGAGAAGAGTTTATCTTTTTCAGCTACGGCATCATCGAAAAGGTTTGATATTTATTTGTTATGAATGAACAGGAAGGAATTCTTGACGCATATCATAAATCATAACTCACTAAGCGCGTATTAGACATAACTAGTTCAGTTCGACTTGACTCCTTTTCAACTTTGTATATTAACTAGGCCTATGTTTTGGTCACAACATCAGCAATACATGTAACTATCAATGTAGGCACTAAAGTTTGTCTGAGACAGGTACAAAGAGACAACTACGCAAATTCATCTCATTGTTGTTTCTGTTTGAAAGTCAAAAACTATAACTACAGGTATTTGATGCATTTAATTTTAGTCTTCACGGACACATATCAATTTCCGGTTTCTATACCAGTTGAAATTTTAGGGACCCAAAAGACTGGCTGACAGGTCATTATAAACAAAACTCCATTAAATTCCCAGTATTGTTCTGAAGTAATTTACTAGGGAATGAAATAGCCTAAGGCGATGCTCGAAACTTTAGAACAGAATCTACGACATAGTTTCGAAATTAGTTTGAGTATTTGATCAAACTTACAAGGCAATTCAGCGAAACGAAACTGAATTATGTACTTACGCGTTAGCAAATTCACCGTACTTTATTTTTACTGAAGGTAAACCGAGGAATGAGTAAACTTTGTTGCCATACTAAGGCCAAAAGCAGGGAGCCGTTTTTAGTTCTTTATCTTCTGCCTAATATTTTCGTTCAACATTTTCTATAGCCAGACAGACCTTTTATTTAGCAATGCATTGCAATACGCATTGGCCGCGAACATCACTTGAGACGAGACACAGCAGAATCGCGGTCTTTCTCTCTCTACTGAATGGTCAGGAAGAAACAATATTTATCGTACAACAAAGAGTCGCATGTCACAGTTGTGGCAATTAATCATTTTTCTTCCTTCTGGTCAAACCGAGTTCCAAGAATGGAGCACTTGAAAGTCTCATTTGAGAGTGAAAATGGAAATAATTCAAAAATGAAAGTCGAAAGAAAATTATATAGTGATCTGAGATAGAAAACGGCTCATACAGTGACATAGTCGAAATTGTATCCCAGTCAAGGCATGGTTTTCAAGGGATTAAGCAAAATTAAATTGCCAAGTGGAGGGAAATTACCAATTTCCTGATATGGTATGGGTATACAAGGTTCCTGCGAGGAATCCGAAAGATTTTAACCATGCATTCCTCAAATCAAAATCAGCAAAACAAAAATCTAGTATTTAATAAAATGGTAACAATTTTTCCTAAAAAGGATAACATTAGTGAGTGGTAGCTGTACGCGAAACTTGGCAACATACTCGTACGTGGCAACGTTGCGATCAAAAGTGCTTAATGAACTTTAGTAGTCACAGTAAATAGTTTACATAAAAATTTATAATATCTTCAAAAGTAAGCTGAATGTGAGAAGAGGGGTTCATATGTAATTTTTTGCTCCTAATGACCTAAGGAATGCGTAGTTAAATCTTTTGGATTCCTTGCAAATTACTAATCTCAAATGTCAACAAGCAATAAATAAGCTAAAAGATCGTAACGTTGGTCATTCACATGCGTCGAATGACTCCAATTGAGAAACCGATCGGCCACGGCTTTCATGAAACGGCGGAAAATCGACACGTGTACAATGTTCGTTCTAGGAGTTTTGATCTATTTGTAGATTGCTTGTACTTGGACTGTATTCTGTTCTTTTTGTGCTTGGACTGTTTTCTGTTCTATTTGCTTTATTTTTCTGTTCTTATCGTAAACAAATTCGCTAAACCAATACGAGGGTTGCGACTTATATATCCGGAAACAAAAAAACAAACAAACGTACACGGCTGAAAATAGTTTTATTGTTTTTCAAAGTATTCCCCTTGATGATCTATGCACTTTTGCATTCGCGTGAACCAATTTTTAAAGCACTTCTGCCACTCCGCCTGAGGTACCTCCATAACGTGTTGTTTGAATGCGTCGACAGCATCTTCAGCGGTCGAAAATCGTTGACCGCGTAATTTATTCTTTATATTTGGAAATAAATAAAAATCGTTGGGTGCCAAGTCAGGGCTGTACGGCGGATGACCCGTTAATTCCACATTTTGACCCTCCAAAAATAGAGTTGTTTCGCGTGACGTATGACAGCTGGCATTGTCATGATGAAGAATGATTCTTCGTCGCTGGTTAGTTTTACGAATTTGTTCAAATACTTCCGGTAAGCAAATGGTCGTGTACCACTCTGAATTAACCGTTCTACGGTTTTCTAGTGGCACTGTAGCTACATGGCCATTAATACCGAAGAAGCAGGCCACCATTTGTTTCAATGTACTTTTTGCACGAGTAACTTTCGTAGGGTTCGGCTCATTTTGAAACACCCATACCGTTGATTGTTGCTTCGTTTCGGGATCGTATGCATAGATCCAGGATTCGTCACCTGTATAGATGTTATAAACGGCTTTTGAGTCACCACGGTTATATTTTTTTAACATTTTATTGCACCATTCGACGCGAGCATGTTTTTGCTCATTTGTTAAGTTGTGGGGTATCCAACGCGAACAAATTTTTTTTACAGCCAAATAATTATGTAATATGCTATTAATGCTGGTCATAGAAATACCCAGAGTCGCCTCTATCTCGCGGTACGTAACATGTCGGTCGTCCATTATAAGTTTTCGCACAGCCTCGATATTTTGTTGTACAACGACCGATTTCGGGCGACCTGCCTTAACTTCGTCCGTAAGCATACTACGTCCACGATTGAACTCACTAAACCAGTGATACACAGTAGTTTTAGATGGGGCTTCATCACCAAAAGTTGAAGTTAGTTGATCTATGCACTGTTGTTGCGTTAAACCACGCCGAAAATCATAATAAATCATAGAACGAATATTTTCACGAGTGAGTTCCATTCTTGCTGCGAGATGACATTTAAAACCCGTCAAAAACAAAACACGAGCGTTAATAAGGAAGAAAAAATATACCTTATATACTTAAAAAAGTTCAAATTTTACCATGGCGGTCAAATATGCTATTTAAGAAGATTGTAATCCCGGTTTCCGGATATATAAATAGCAGCCCTCGTATTAATCCTAACAAAAGAGCTTATTAGTTGTCAATTATTGTACGATTTTGTGCTGGTCGCTGTGGAAACAGCTGGATCCTGGGATAGGGCGGCGATTGAGAGAAGGGCAACAATCCTCGCTCGGGGTCAAGGTCGGTTCAGCCGTTTAGAGTTGTCAGCTTTTTTCTAGACATGCCGGGGGTATTTTGTTTCCACTCAAAACCGGCGGCAATTTCTAAAGCGCCTTAAGCATCAAAGTTAATATTTCCGCACAGGATATGACCCGTGGGTTATGAATATGCATCGGTTGAAAATGCGTTGTCGTACGCGTATGCATATCGAGCCATCAATATGGACGCCCCGCGGCATGCTAACTGCTCTGAAATGCAAAAATGTTGGAAGTTGATACTTTCCGGTATTCACTTCCCTACAATTGGGAGTTCTTGGTAAAGGTGTTATTAAAATAAAAACTGTTACTTGTATTGAAACATGTATTCGTCTAGAATGAGCCCGAATTATCTCCCTTGACTTGACCGGAGAGTAAACTGGTTAAAGTTTTTGTACTAGTAAATTCGAATGATTCTTACCTATACATAAATCGATAGAAGGGTCTGCCGTGCCAGTATCAGCCTAAGATCTGAGCATAAGATAGCGAGTAGATAATAAGCGTTATATATACTCGTATATATATAGTTTTGCTTTGAATATTATCCAAATGCACCTTATTACGATGACTAAAATTTGTAGACGAGTCTTATCATAAATGATTATTAAAAGTCAGGTGCAAATGGAGCGAGCAGCAGCTAAAAAAAAAACCATCATTCTTGTTTGAGGAAGTTCCCTAATAGACACGTAAGTGTATCTATGGTTGACAGAATTTTCAAAATTGGAACTGCGAGTAGACCAGCGCTAATTCCCGTTCTAGATTAAGATGGCATCTTTTCTGCAGTCCTCACATCTGGCAATGTTTCATATCATCAAGATAGAGATGCGTTTCAATTTATTCGAAAGTTGAGCCAATGGACCTTTGCTATCTTCCTTCCTTTAAGCTCTTAAACATTTCTAAAAGGGTTAGTCAGCTTTTTTCTGTGCCCGTTACCATGGTAATGTCTCTTGAGTTACTCTTCAAAATTAAGATTTTAAACGATATAAATATATGTGCAACATTTTTTTCGAGTCCATCTCTTCAGTATGGTAATAGCCTAGATAATTAGGAATTTTTCAAACAACTCTGTCACTATTGTCTCCTCAGTTACCAGACAGAATAACAACAAGAAAAAGTTAGTCCACTAAAAACTTTGAGATTCTTGTTATGCTTGTTTACAATTCTTGATTTTCAATATTGACGACACGTTTGGCTCAGTTGTTTGCACAACGGGCTTAGAAGCTGGCTTAGAAGCTAGAAATTAAAAGCTTATTTATAAGTATTACAATTTATCTATATATTATGTATATCGTCGCCTAGTACCCATAGTACAAGCTTTGCTTAGTTGGTGACCAGGTCGATTTGTGTAAGATTGCCCCATTAATAAAATTTATGTATTAAATAAAAATATGAGCACGAGTTAGCTACCTCGGTTTTCAGAACCGAGAAACCACGTAGCTGAAAACAGTTACTTTAAGTTAATGACCTTTATGTCGCACAAGTCCATTGTCATGCAGACTACTGCTCGGACTGTTGCCGACATGCCGGGCCTTTGGTACACAGACAGTTCGGCAACTTGCATAATTTCGGCATACACGGTAAGCATTCCAATGAGAAACTGGAGATGTAGTTAATTTGGAGGTAACTAGCTAGGTTTCCCCGCGATTTCAATATATGTAACAGTGCTGTGCACAGGGTTTTTGGCCAAGGTAGGCAGTTTTTCTGTGCCTATATGAACCACCAATGTATGGAACCATGGTCGTTCAGAGCGTCAAGGTAGGCAGGTTCTCTGAGTCTGTATGGAGCCATGGTCGTTCAGGGTAGACACTGCCTTTGCGCCTAATATGGATCGCACGAGAACGACACTGTGTAAATCCATATTAATCCTAGCACTGGTAGTGACGGGAAAGATTAAAGGCAAAAGAGCCCGAGGGCGAAGCCCGAAGAGAAGGTTGGAACAGATCTCCGAATAGCTGGAGTTACTTCATTCCGTTACTTTATTGTTTAAGATTTTTTTCGGAACAGAGAATACAAAAAAAAATGATAATAATACATATATACATGCAAATAAAAATGAAAATTTTCTCCTATGCGGAAGAACATTACTCAGGATTCTCAGTAGTTTAAAAATTTTAAAATTCTGAAATATCAAAGAGGGTACCATTTTGTATAAAATGGCCTATTGAGATGTTCTTACTTACCAACTGACTCATCAGCGCTTAGCCTAAACCCTTGGATTTAGAAAACTGATATTTCGCATATATCTATGGCACACTCGAAATTCCTACCGCAGTGAAGCCTCGGGCAGAATAATAACTTGTAATGGATAATTAATTTAGCAAGAGTTTAGGAGCTGTTTTTGTCAGGCACAAACGTTTATATTTCGAAGAGAATTTTGCAACTTGATCGCCTGGAGTCATCCAAATTATATTGCTTGCTCAGTTCGAACTTTAATATGAAACGACTCGTAGATCGATTTAAATAGGCCCCCCATCAGACGAAGGACCGTATCAGTTGGAGGTAGACAACTGACAGTCAGAAAAGGAGTAACGGTCCACAGGAATATCGAGAAGAAGAGAAATCCATATATATGCATACTATCCATATTCATCCTAATATTATAAAAGTAACTCTGTGTCTGTCTGTTATCGTTTCACGATTAAACCAAGGAACGATTAAGATGAAATTTCGTATGGAGATAGTGTGAAATCCTGGGAAGGACATAGGATAGATTTAATCCCGGAAATTATCCGTTATAGGGCTGAAAAGGGGTTGGAAGTTTGTATACGCTACTCAGTTCTCGGTAACGCGAGTGAAGCAAATGCTAGTAAGTATTAATCTAGTAAGTGGTGAAGCGATGAAACATCTCTGACATGTCATGAACAAAGCTGATAATACTAAATCGGCTGAACCGACTTCTTTGAGCTTGCATAGCTAGGATTATCATTCGTAATGAAGTCGATTTTTAGGCAAAAGAAACTGAATTTAAATGGAGTCATCGAGCTACGATTCCACAAACAGACACGCAGAGACACAAGTTTAAAGATAACAACCCTCTTTTTCGTCAGGGGTTAAAATGAGGGGCCTAAGCGTTTGCAGTTAGCGCTACATTTTAGTGGCAATATTGAGAAGCTTGGTACCTAGTACCTGCTGGCAAACCCTAAGCCTGAGTAACTTTACGGTCTGTCCAACTTTGTGTACAAAGTCACGCCCACGCCGATTCGCGGCTCCGATGCTCTGCTATAGGACAATCCAAAAAAAAACTTATATTATTATTATTAGGAGTGACATCATCACCGTCATCGTCATCGTCATCATCGTCGTCATCATAATCATCAGCCTCTATATACGTCCCACATGGATGAGAGGAAATGGGCTTTAGTCGCCACGTTGGCCGAGTGTGATTGGAGACTTCCCAATGATCACAAAAGACCCTTGAATTTCTTCGCAGATCTAAGTTTCCCTCCACCGAAAAGCTAGCAGTAAATTTCAAATGACATTTCAAATTTAAATTCCGAGAAACTCAGGGAGTCAGTAGAGTACAACGGTTATTTTTCAGAGCTTCAGTCTCATAAAATAATATAAAAAGTTGTTTAGTATTCCCCTACAGTTTCAATGTAACATTTTCGCTTCTCAAACACTTGAAGATAATGCTACCGCAAGTCATGTTTCACCGCACAATCATAACACTACTAAAACAAAGTGGTTTCTCATGCTCGTTCCATCAAGGGAGATAGCAGGCTTTTTACAAATTCAACTGTTTATTATTTATATTTATACGAGTAATATCGCACAGAAACGGAAATATGCTTTTAAGAGAAATATGTGTGCCGGCCGAGTTTAATTTTCATAAAATTATTATATTAAACACATTGAACAGGACTCAAGTTTGCTTATGTGACGTCAGTTGTACATTCTTGCTAAGACCAGGGGAAGGAAGGGATACCAATGACGTTGAGGGTGAAAGAAAAATGCTGGAAATAGAGGACTACATTTAATGACAACTGCAACTAAAGTCATAGGAAAACAAAAGGTGAGCTAAAATCATGAATACCACATAGGTAAAAAGGTATAAATTCTATACAAAGAGGTCACGCGCATTCTTCCGATTTTTTAACACTCCCAAAAAAAGGAGGAGGTTCTCAATTCGACGGATTATTTTTTGTTAAGCCACCAGCTGTACCAGCTTTCGGAGAAGCCCCCGCATAAACCCCACCAAGGTGGAGGCATTAGGTTCTATCAGTCACTATGCCGTCGCGGCCCGGAAATGTATCTGTAACTCGCCCCCTGGACTCTCTCTGGACATCAGGCTCCTCGCGGAAAATTGACATCAGGCACGAGCACCAAAGAAACTTTGTAATTTCAAGAGATTTACTGTGATTATTTAACGACATTCATACCGAATTAGACGTTGACATACGATAACAACATTAGTCATGTTATTTTTAGTAACGTTTCGTATTACCGATGTTGTGGTGCACTGGAATATTTAGGTATGCAGTGACGGCACCGAAATCAGCATAAGAGTTGATCCAACTTAAAAAAGTGTCCTGAGGCACAGACAGGTATTTAAATTGTATTAGCGGTTATACATGTCGTAAAAGTCAACTACTTATGCTTGACGTGTTTCGGTCCATTCCGAGGACCTCGGAATATAATCTACTTATTCGGGTGATAACTTCTGTCACAAGTATTTTTATGAATAAAATGTAAAAGACATTTTAATTGACATGTAAACATAAACATATGCTTAAAAAATTGTATTCCATGCAGATCAAAGTATAATATAAATTATTAGAATTTTGAATGCTTGCCGTGTCGCTCAGATCCACTTCAATTGATACCTCAAAATATAGATAAGGGATCTTTTTTCTAATTTTGAAGTCTCTTGAGAAACCATTAAACGATATAGAGATTAATATTAACTTTAATGTGATGCGTGATTTTGACGTATTTTATTTAAGGATTTTTGCAGAAAAAGCTGGGAGTGTAATAATAATGCTGGGATAATAAACCGACAAGTATTTTATTTTATTGAATTCATCATTATAAATAAGCTTTTATACCATATACATAATTAATTCCAAAACAGTTTGTTTATTGTTTTCATCGCTCGAAATACTTGTACTTGAGTTGATCCTATCTAGACTAGGACCTAGTCACGTGCGACTGTTAATTGTGGATGTTTCTGGGGCAGACCTGTGACATTATCTTTATCTGAAACACGTACCTTTTTATTATTACTTATTGTCATTGTGACCAGAGCGAAAAGGAAACGAGTTTCAATTTCCTTAACTATTATAAAATTGAAAATATGTACTGTATTGGTGTGTACATATTTGTAAAACTTTCGCTGTGTTGACAAATCTATGCCCTTGAATGTACAAGCCAAAACAGTTGTGTTAGATCATTGCTACAATGTAATTAAATGCTACTCTTGATTTAACATTATAACACTAAAAAGGAAGTCGTAATTAAGAGTATTTAATATTTAAACGAAACTGGAAATTACCAAGTACTCTTCATTTGTAGTTTTCCTCCATAGGTGCTTCTAAAAATAATAATGTATTTTCCCCTAGTGCTTTTATTAATCAAATGAAATTTATCCTTCCTTACGGCTACCTGTATGTCCTGGAGTTTCAGGAAAAGGTTAGAATATTAATGAGTAACAAGTATCGAAACATCTTCCGTTTCGTTTTCTTCCATAATTACTTCTATCACCCGTCATCTCATCACTCACACCCTTCCTGTTCATGTCGTCTCTCACGCAATCCATCCACGTTTTCCTTGGTCTACCCCTTCTCTTAAATCCTTCCACAATTCCATATATATACTATATTATAAAGTTGCAAAAGTAAAATGTCTGTATAACAAAGATGTTTCCATAAAAATATAATAAATTAAAGTGGCTATTTTAATGTCACTGAATTGAAAAATGTTTATTTTTTGTGTAGTTGTACGTGTATGTTTGTATTTTTAGGCCTCGTCAGGTCAGAATGGCTCGACGAAAAATAAAAATTTTCAGACAAAGCCAGCTGAACATTCGAGGATAGTTATAGGATACTCGTACTTGTTACCCACCGACGCTAAAGCAATATAAAGAGTTATGACTTGTTCCCCTACACGATTGAAATTGCGGACAACTTGTAGTTTATAATTTTAGCATATTTATTTATTTAAGCTTTATTGGACAAAAAAAACATTCAGTACTGAGAAAGTTAGGACATACAAGCAAATAATGTATACATAATTACTTATACTGTACAATACATACGACTTTGATAATATATAACATTTTTTACTTCTAATGGCCTCAGAAATGCGTGATTTTTTTTTCAGATCCCTCGCAGGCACCGTGTATAAGATACAATATATGTACATATCCTATCTTCCTATTCCTATCTATATTATAAACGTGAAAGTATGTATGTACCTTCCACTTAATCTCAAAAACTACTGGACAATTTTTTATGAAACTTTCCAGTTTCATAAAAATCTGTCCACTAAAAATTTGTGACCTTTTATATCAGAATAGGACATAGGCGAAAATTTAGTAAAATTTCATCTCTTATAGGCACGAAAAAAGGGGTGAAACTTTGTAAGCCATAAATTTCATCTCTACGCGGACGAAGTCGCGGGCAACAGCTAGTATATATATAAACTTTACATATAAATAATACATACAAAATATATACCAGCTACTGCATGAAAGACGGATGTTGCTCAAGTTCTTGTCTCAGCAGATGCCTACATAGCATATATCCCCTTGAAAACTACCTTGCTTGGGGCTTCTCTCATAGAAAGATGGAGCGAATTTCAGAGACAACGGCTTGCCAAAACGCCGAAAGAATTTGACATGAAACCTCGCATATGCATATGCGGAATATGGCTGCCTATTTCAGCTTCATACATTTTTTATATAGCACCTGTATTTCCACAAGTACGTACGAGTTGTTTTATACTTATCTGGAGCATCCCTTTTCCCTTCGATGAATAAACATTGTTGGAGAGAACTTTTCTAGTTCCGAACTTGTTCAGGCGTGCCAGAAGTCTCAATTCTTTTTTTTGCGGCGCACCATGTCCAAATTTACCGACTGGCCGGTTTCAGCAATAAAAACACGGACAGTGCAAATAGGAATCGCACTGTGAGAGTTCCGTGCCGTATTGTTTTAAGACAATCAAATAACGATTGCATTAGTAAAGATTTTTATTTAAATTTATAGACACCGTTAACATCATCTGAATGATATTTGTCTAGAGTGGCTGCAAAATAAAAGTTTCCTGTAGTTAAAATTAACTATGCGACGCAAAAAAACCTAAGAACACTTATTTGTACGCTTTTGGTGATTTCCAAATGACCAAGAACTAAAATTAAGGATCATATAGGATTTGATTTTTTTAAGCTTAATACTCTTTAAGCGTTTTGACAGTTCAATAAAATAAACTGATTTGATCTTTTAATCCAGTAGCCTATTTTAACCTTTTAGCCGCCACAGTCAGCAAATCACGTCATCGAAAATTCGTGCCATTGACGTTAGCGTCGGCATATGCCGACCAAATTTCATGGTTTAAAAACTCCGAATATAATATCAATACCTTGTTCTGCAATCACTATTTAAGTTTTAAAGGTTTATTTTATATTATTGCTGTGGTGCCTGGTTCACGTCGTATTACTTCGCTGTTTGGCGCTCAAAAGGTTAAAAGCATCTTTTTCAGTAATGCATTTAAAGGTTCATAACTACTTAATTAGTTTACGTTGGTTTCAACTTTAAGCGGAATGAAACCGTTGCCTGTTTTAATTGCAGCAGATACATTAAACCATACTAGTGACAATGTCCAAAATTAAAATAAATAAATAAGAAAAAATACGCCTTTCAATTTTCGCGACCGACCGGTGTGGAAAACGCAAATATCCAGCAAAACGCTATTTCATACGTTTTTGAACGGACCCCTAAAATCAGTCTCAGTACTCTCAGTTGGGAATAAAGACCGTGTACACTTTTATTGTGTCCGAAAGGCCGACACTTGACACAATAGCATTGTACGTAAGGTCGAGCTGAAGGACTGGCGCGCGGACCCGACTTGTGTTTCCTTACAAGATCTTTTATGTGATGACGTCATTGCTCAGATGGGTTTCAATGTGTAAAAATAAACTTGCGCCTATTTTCATAATAAATGTGAATGTTAGTTTATTGGTTTGTTTAGGGTACCGCTGTAAAATAATAAGAATGGACCCCTTAACAAAGTTTCGGCTCTCCGTTCTGTCACATGACCCTTGAAGCGAAATACGTAGACAATTGAATTTTTTACAGACAGTGTATTAATATGGCTGTCATAAATACATATAGTTAATTAAAAATTAAGAGATTAATTGGGAACCACACCAGAAACTTTTAACTAGATTCTTAACAGTAAAACCAATTATTGTCGCTTAATGCATTTCAAGCCTTAACTTGTAAGTTTTCTATTCAGTATGTTGCCATCAAGCGGTTGGATATTTAAAAAAAATACAACTATGGACTCAAAATGCATTAAGCGGCAATAATTTGGTTTTACTGTTAACAATCTAGTACCAGAATTGGCACCTTTTGAGGTAAGTATCTATTTATTTATTATTTTTCACTTTAATGTTTCGGTGGGATTATTATTTACAAGATAACGATGGAAAACTTCTTTATTTTTCTATGACAATAGTATAAAATACACGCAACTTCGTAAAAATTATAGCCCTCTTTTTTTCTTGAGCAGTCGAAAAAAAGTATTCAAAAACTATTTGTGAAAAAATAAATGAAATCCGTTTAGCCGTTTTGGTGTGATGAAACTACAATTACACAAACAAACACAAAAAAAATCGATTCTGTGACCTTGAAATAGTCCGTTATACTTATTTTTTTTAAATATCTTCAATGTACAGTGTAGACTGTACTTTTACAACTTTATAATAGCTTTGATATAGTCATATCTTTTCTTACAGGGGGAAGGTAGGGGTAGGTGGTCTAGATTGTTCTTACGTAAGATCACAAAAGTAAGCTAGAACTGTACGAGTAACTATAATTTAGAAACAATTGATGTTTAAGTACCTATCACGTTTCTATAACATTAAAAAGTGTTTTTTTTTTATTATGCTCCTTTTGTTTTCATTTGTCGTAGACACTGATCTTACGTCAGATTTCAAAGGGGGGAGGGGGTGCGTCCAAAAAAGTGTTATACGTAATAAATGTACAGGGCCCTAATCAGCAGTATAATCGTAAATAACAGTCGGCCTAATATTTAAGTCATTATAGGGCTGTAATTTAAATCAGTTCATTGGTGCATCCACACCAAGGTTTCAACTTACATTCTTATTTGTATGGTTGCTAAGTCTGTATCGAATAACATTAAGCCCAAGTTTCATTGGCGTGATTGTTGATCAAACAGAACACGTCGAGAAGCCATCAAAGCAATTGCATGATCAAAGAGGGCTTCCAATGCTAATATGTACTTTAAGATTCCAGTTGTGCTGCGTTCATTTGTTTCAAGAGTCAATGAAAGATAATTCGATAAATTGATTTAATTGATTTAAGAGTCACGTAATTGATTCAAGCAATAATTTTCGGAAATTCATATCACATATAAGTTGATAGATAATATTTAGAGTTCCGTACCTGAAGGGTGAAAGGGGACCCAATTACGAAGACTCCGCTGTCCGTCCGTCTATCTGTCTGTCTGTCACCAAACTGTATATCAAGAACGTGATAGTGATTGATGATATTTCTGTTGCCGTTATAACAACAAATACTAAAAACAGTACAATTTTATGTCTGTCTGATTATGTCAGTGACCAATATAAAATGATTGAACATCGCGTACATTTTGCTTAGGAGAGGAGAGAGATACGGCCGTTTGTAGCATACATTTAGTACGGAACCCTCGGTGTGCGACTTCGACTCGCACTTGGCCGGCTTTTTCTCATATCTGAAATGTTTCCCCATAGGAAAAATTGTATGTATTGACGTGTAGGTACTACCGGTTAAAAGAAATAAAAAACACGGTGTATAAGTAGATATGATACAACAAACGTATTATCAGCCGACGATTTGTTAGGTATCAAGCAAAGACTCGGATCAACGTATAGATCAAGCAAAATTTCAGAACCATTTAGAGTGGTGAACTCTAGAACCGCGTTTGTTGGGTTGTCGTTCTATCATAGGGTAATGGAGCAAGAGATGAAAGTCATTATTGGAATAAAGATATAATTGGACTAGTTATTATAGTAATGGACCGCCATGGAAAAACATCAGTTTGACTTTGTAAGTATAATTCTTTTAAACATCACCTGTACTTTGTTCACCTACTACAGTACACATTGATATTATAATAAAATATAACATCTCTCATAAACAAAGATCAAACAGCTTTCTGTATACGCGATATTTTGCCGTGCGACGTTAAAAATAAGCACCTCACGTCCCATTAAAAGCTGGTGTATATCAAAGAGATAGGAATGCGAATGCCTTGGCTATAGAGACGTCTCCGCAGACGGTAAACAAGGGTCCTTTGAGAAATACACGTAAGAAGTCTATGTCTGAGACCGGTGACTTGAAAGTAAGCGCGCAGAATTGACAGAAACGCATTAGGCTCGTACAACATTTTGACGTAACGTCTTTCAAGTGAGATGTTGTACCTATTAATTTACTTCTTCCTATCTTATGCGACTCTAGGAGCCGGCAACTTCGTCCGGGGAGGAGAAAAGTCATAAACTTGTTTTTTTGCTTCAGTGTAGTCGCGTAAAAAAATATTCTATAACTATCTACGGATCTCTAGCCTTTTATACTTTGGAGGGAGCAAGATGTGATATTACTGACATCCAAGAACGCGTTATGACGACGACTGGCATACATAAATAAAATTACGCTCAACATTTTCCAGCACATACACGAAGACAATCCTTCCTTTCCCTGCAAAATAAGGTACTCGAAGATCCTAGATTCATTGCATTCGACGAACTGCGGAGGAACATGGACAGAGATGAAAATCTATTAAGAGGATTTAAAAAAATAAAACATGTTTATTTATATATACCTACTTATTAAACACAATATGAATTTATAACTCTGTCTAAATAAAGGACCTACATTTTAGTCTACATTTTGTTGTACGTGTTCGGTTATTTTGTCTGCGGGATGGATTAAAAACACGAACCGTTCTCTAAACTGTTTATTTCTGTACTGAATTGATAACAGACAACAATAAATTTTAGCAGTCTCGGAACTCCATTGCGACACACGAAAAAACAAACGTGATATGAAATGACAAGTGCTGCCATCCTACGGTGAATTGACACAACAATTTGACATCGCTATAAAATGGTCGATGTGTTTCTCTGAGTACTAATATACCAAAATGTGTGGCAGGTTATAAAGGCCCGCAGATCAACAATTATACAGGACTAGACAATACAGGACTAAACAACGTGATTACGTGAGTCAATGATAAATAAATAAATAAATCATTACTTTAAAAATATAAACTGCAACCAATACATGCAAATTGGCACTACATAGGTCGGTACTCTTATCACTCTTCAAAGCTGTCTAGTGTGCGGTTTAAGTCTAAAGCAAATTCTGAAACGGATACTTTTTGGACCCCCCATTCGAACTGGAGCAGTCCACATTTCAGGCTCAATGAGGACTTACACGAGAACGGGTAAACACTTACTAATGATCTAAAGCCTGCAAGTTTTAATCCGAATCGACTTTGTGGGTCATTTGATTATGCGAGCATTTCAACGGCCTCATTTTCGTAGACAAATATTTTTGTCGAAGTGTCTGTGGATTTTGCCGGCATTTCGAGCTATTTGGTGGAGATTACGGACTTCTAAGAAATAGTATGTAATCTCATTAAAATCTATAGGAATTTTGTCAACGTGTCCACGGAAGTGATGCGGAACAAAGGCACCAATAAAGTCTCACTCACGTAAACAGCTGGGTTTGTATTTTGGGCCGGGTATGCTTGAGTGTAATATTGTGGGGGTTTCAATAAGTTTCATTTTCAGCGGTTGCGAGCTACTTTATAACACATAGTCCATGGACTAAAAAAGTTTCAGTTATTAAGTTAAATTTTTGTGACAAGCATTTATTGACTGTACTTTTCTTTGAACACCGGCTAATTACTCATAGAGATGATTCTAAAGAGCCAAAACTCGGTAGGATTGCATTACTTTATTACAAAGTTCCTATGATGATCTTCCGGCTCCATCATCAGATCAGCTCGATGGTGGCATAATATTGTATTCTCCCCTAACTAACATAAGTATGCCAAATTTTAGCTCAACCGGGAAGTGAGTCAAATTTAACTTGCACGATTTGTTTACATAATTACCTGTGTATGATACTTACTGACTTAGTTAAAGGTGGATCTAATAAAAAGCTTGTAATAAAAAGGTTTTGGGAATAATCTGCAGAAGCATAAAATACATACTCGTATCGTTTTTGACTTAAATTGGCCCTATCGAGTCTAATGAAGGATAAACTACCATCCTTCTTCTCCCTCTGGCTTTGTCTTCTTTTTGTTTAGGTTCGGCTTTCCTAATTTGTCGTCTCCAGAGTTTTCTACATATTTTTTTATTACAGACATCCATGTAAGAAGGGGTCGTCCTCGTTTTTTCGGTCCTGTTTTATAGTTGAACCCTTTTTTGGTCATGTGATCTTCTAGCCTCCTCATGACATGGCCATACCATCTTAGTCGTGACTCCATCAGCTTATACTGTATGGGTCTTACTTTGAATGTGCCTTTAATGTAATGGTTGGGCACTTTGTCCAAAAGAGGTACTCCGCCAGACCACCTAAGAACTCTCATCTCGGCGACGTGTAGTTTGTCAGACGGCTGTTTTTTGAGAGAAGGATAACGTACAAAGGAAGAAAAACCGATATCGCAACACATAACATTCTCAGTTTTTCAGTCATCTCTTATGTTCTTCAGCGGAGATCACGTAACTGAAGACACAGTGTGGGAAGTCCTTCAACAAGGTAGACTGGAGATCAGGCTATATATTCACCATCATGTCAGATGATAATGAGAATTTACACTGCCTGACCAATATAAAGTTTGGAGAATCGCACGACCGGTCATTGTGATTGTTATATGTAGAATGTCCCTGTCCCTGATATAATGATGATGGTGATAATATAAGTAACCTAATGTGTATGAAAACTGCATCACTAGTTAAATTTTGGCAAATATTTCAACTAAGCACGTACATAATTTTGAGTCACATGAAGTGCATTCGTTGACATTAATAAGGGCGTCACTTTAAAACACGTGAGATGTTAGACTTAATTAGTGCTACAGTGAAACCAGTACCTAACATACTCGTTAGCAAAATTTAATTAAGACAACCCGCCGAGCTCGCGGCTTAGTCTAACGGCGAGCTATTAACGTGGTACCTATGTAAAGAGCTATCAACATGTTAAATCTAAAGGTTTAAGGTCGACGCAATTTGCCCCATAGTCGCATTTGCCCCGGTTGAGCGTACATGTCTATAAAATACCTGAATAAGTAAATGGGGCTCATCTGTCTTTCATAGGGTTTTTATGGCGTAGCGCTTCTATTATGATCATCATCAGCCAAAAGACGTTCACACACAGACACACAAAACACAGGCTAGGGTAAGCCTGTGTTCAGCAGTGCCGTAATCGCCGCGGTTGGCAGGCGGGTTGGCGATCACAGTTAGATGGTAATACTACGACCACACAGCAAATAGCAATAAGCAATAAAAGCTTGTCACAAAAATGATTTTTTTGAATTTAACTTATTGCAAAAAATACAAAGCTCAAAGAGTGACATTAGACTACTTTTAGACTGGAGTATTCTATGATTTCGGAAGGATAATGATCGTTTCCAGGACATGCCGTAGGAAAAGTAAAGTGGGAAATGACGTTCGATACAATTGCTTTAAACGAAAACTTACAAGAATCAACCGGCAGTGGGCTCACCGCTCGATCATCCGAAATCCAGTGAAAACGTACCTGAAAAAAAAAACAGAACATAGAATAAATATAAATAATTTAATTGTTCGAATCTTAGTCAGACAATAAACCTATATTTGTCATATTTCGGATTGTCACTGTCATCTGTCATGTTTATGAAATAGACGTGTAGAGCCACGAAATAAGTATAATTTCCGCATAGTAAACCTGTCACGGAAACGCATGGGATGTGATGTCTAATTATACTTACATTTTCTCGGGTAAGAAATTGAAAATGTACACTCACCGCGGCGTCGGCGCTTCTATCTTATTCAGACGCAAGAAAATGTAATTAACTTCTTTAGAACCGGGCCCGGAGAACGGATGGCCGTTGGGGCAGTAACGTCCTGGAATGGCGACCACGCACGAAAGCGCAGCGTAGGACGGTCCCCGACTAGATGGACGGATGACCTCGTAAGGGTCGCGGGGAATAGGTGGATGCGGTCTGAGCAGGATCGCACCCTGTGGCGAGCTTTAGAGGAGGCCTATGTTCAGCAGTAGAAATCCGTGGCTGATAGATATATACTCGTAGATAGATAGTTTTTTTTAGACTTAATTAGTGAACGCATAAGTTTATCTAATCAAAGGTTTAAAGTAATTACGAGCTTATTTGAGGGAATGACGATAATATCAAATTGAATTGAGCATATTTATTTACAACCAGCAGCATGAAATGTAGACAAAGTGCTTGCTGGACATGAATTTAGGTTTCCGCTAAGATTTGCTTTTATAGGAAGAATAAATCAACAACAGGCGGCTTAGGATCGCTGTTTAGCGATAAAACCGCCTGTTGTTTGCCTTTCACCATTATCATTCCAGCCATAGGACGTCCACTGATGGACACAGGCCTTCTCAATAGATTTCCACATGGGCCGGATAGAGGCGACCCGCATCCAGCGAGTCCTCACAACTCTAATCAGGTCGTCCGACCATCTTGCGGGTGGCCTTCCCACTGCGCTTGCCGGTAGGCGGTCTCCACTCGAAAACTTTTCTGCCCCATCGGTTCTTCTTACCTCTCCTTGAATGTTATTTTCTTTTATACTCTTTTGTGAGGTGTCCAAAAAATAGTTATTGTATTGTTTGTTTTTTTCGTCTTTTTTGACTTTGCCGTTCGACAACATAATACGTCTTTTTATTACCGAAAAATATTTCAATAAAGCTTTGCGGAGGCCCTTAGCGGAGGCACTTAAATAGAGCAATAATTAAATCACCATAAATGACAAGTAGTGTTTAGATTAACGAGTCCTTTGTCAAACTTTTCTATTCAAAAATAGCATTTTTCACTATTCTATTTGCTCTAAAATAAAAATGAGTAGCAATACTTTAATTGGGAACATAAGGTTTGTCAAAGGTGTGCTTTTTATATTTTTTCCGATTATACGTTAAGAATATGTGAACTTAGAATCTACAAATATGTTATTTTTATATCGAATTGTTGTTTAGATATATTTTTTAGACACCCAACGTGACATTTGTACCGTTCCCTCGTGCGAATACATTCTTACTTTAAAGAGTGTCAAGAAAAAATACAAAATTTCATGAATACAATACGTACTCGTATTTATACCTACATTCCTACTTACATACCGGACCATACCATACCATAAACTTTTTGTACAGTTCTATAAGCACCTCACACGATATAGTGGCATCTCTTTTACTCGGCTGTTATACGAAAGGGAAGCAACCTTGGAAAATCGGCCTTTTGCCGTAGCTTTACGCAGGATTAAAAGGTGAAGCCGTATTGTTTCCAGTGCTTTTTTCCTACTTTCGAGACTCGAATCAAAAATGTATCAACCGCCTTAGGAAATCAAAGACGTGATCCCTTTTCACTATTTACTATTTCCTGGCCTTTTTACGCTATGCTATGTTTATATATACTTGTGTAGTAAGTGAGTGCTTTTGTTTCAGTCAGAGATACGGAGAACAATGGTGTCCGTGTAAGGTTTATGTGGATTAAAACCTTGATTGCGTTCATGTCAGATAAGCTAAACCAGAATTTACTTTGTTTATAATAAGCGTATATTTAAATAGTTCATCACTGCAACTACAAACTTAGAGCATAAATCTAATGGACATGACAAGCCGTGTCAATACCGAACAAATTTTTCTTGCATGTTTAGCGGGGGGCGAGGTAAACTAAACACGTACAGCACATTACGGAAATATTCCTGTTTCTACAAACGAACACAATTAAACGAAATCACCTACAAACAAAAAAACACTGACACACTGACAGTTTACCGTATAAACTAACCGGTGATTTCGCGATTACTTTGAAGCAGAGTGGAATGTATTCGTATGCCATCTCCATTAGTTAAATGCTTTAAGACTACAAAGTATATAATTATGTATTTAGTGCTGATACTGACCTGAAAATACAGAGACTCTGAATAAATTCATAATAATATTGTTCCTATTACTGTGATACGCGTATTTTCAAAGAAAGAAGGACAAATGAGTACATGTAGTCAGTTGACCTGCACGGACACAAAGATCAGTAACAAAAAGGTACAATTAAAAACATAAAACTTTTAATTAACTCTAGACTTTAATCAGATCCCCCGAATCTACCACGAATTTCATTGTTGCGAGTCGCAGAATCTAGGATGCTCAATGACATTCTTAAGGTTTCTGTGAATTGCATTATTTGCTAATGGCATGTGAAAGCAGCTGAAATTCTTGCAAATCAAATATTAAGTTATGCTTTGATCTTGTTTCTGAAATTCGTTATCAGTCTTCCACAGTCAAGGCAACTGTGAGCTTAATTGCCATCCCACGGGTTGAAAATATTTATTTATTTATTGGATCAAAAAAAATACACAGCATTACAGTAATAACTAATGCACTGCGAAATTTAGGACAGAATGTATACAATACAAACAAGGTACAGCGTACAATCAGGAAGTAGGTTTGTCAATATTATTATTATTGTTAAGTTATATAATTACACAAATTATATATACCTGCACAATACAATGTTGATAGTTAGGTTGTATTTATAATCACATGAAAATGTGTTACACATAAGATAAAACAATATACAAAAAGAAACCTTAATGACTAACTGACGACGGACGGTCATCCATTGCCTCACAAAGGTTTTTGCAATAGTCACAAATTAGCCTCCAACTACTGGCAAAAATATCGCAGTCAGGAGCCGACTTGAGAAGTGCGTTGATGGAGCGCAAAGCACGAACCAGTGGTGATTGCCTGTACGCCGCAGTGCGCGCTTTAGGAGCCCCGCAAGTAGGTCCCGGTTACGTGGTCTGAAATTAAACTTTGCCACAGATAGAGAAGGGACGAGGAGCCGTACCACGTACCAATATGTTTGCTTTAGATCATGGCTGATTTGACTGTATCTTTGTCAAGCCTGTTTAATCAAGAGCAGTTTCTCCCCGTTTACAAAAGCGCGTCAAATTGATCAATTGCCAAATAAGTGTATCTGGCTGTCTGGTAGTTGATTAATCGTGACCTTCTTTCTTACACGGATTCTGCTGATTTGCTTCAGAGTCGCTCACGTAGCCTTAATCGGTATCAAATGATCTGTACTACATTGTGTTAGACTTTATCCTTTGATAAAGAGCGCACGAGTTGAGTCGAATGAACGATTCATTACATCAACACTCAGTCTTGAATCGAAGTAAAAAACTGAAGTTTTTTATTGTTCCATTAATGATCACTAAGAATAAAGATGGATTCTTCATAGTATTTATTGGAGTGAAAAGTTTATTAGTTTAATATTTCAGTACTTATTGCTGAAGTCATAACAAACATGGATTGTTTTCTGGAATAGATTTATCAGCTGCTAGCGTACTACTGTAGTGTTAGGTCTAATTGTCAAGAGCTATCAAAATTCATTACGGAGGATTTTGATATCCTACAGTGGAGCCTTGGTGGAGTTTTAGATTTCTGTACATTCTAATTAGCCACAACTATTGTTCCGTTATCTGCTGGAGTATCATTCCCCTACGAATCATTCTACGTACTGAAGCTCACTGAGAGTTAAGTAGATATTTATCTTTTAAATAGACTTGAGTGGAGTTTAAATTTGGCCATATTATAAAACCTTTTATACGAGCTTCACATTTCCTAAGTTCATCACGATAAAATTACGGAAATACCCCTTAAATTGTTAAAGAGTCTTCAAAAGGTTTGCCTTCATAATGGAAGTCTAATAATAGCGCTCGTGGGTCGGAAGACTTAGGACGTTTTCCGCAAAACAAGATTTATTCGACGAAGTTTGCAACGCATGTTCTAGGGAATACTCCTCCCACTGTATTTACGTCAGATGCATCCCACGCGAGAAGCTATCTCAAAGGAAGAATGCAGTAAGGCAGTAGGCAGTACCTGGTTAAGTCATGTTTGCACCTGATGTCTGTGACGACAGATACAAACGAAGTGCTAACTTAACATAACCAGGTGCATCCCACGCGAGAAATTTATTTCGAAGGAAGAATGCAGTAAGACACCTGGTTAAGTCAAGTTTGAACTTGGTGTCTGTGACGATAGATATAAGCGAGGTGTTAACTTAACATAACCAGAATATAAGGCTGTATTCGTTAGTGATACACTTCTCGAAAAAAAAGATGTTACCGACTTATGATACTAAAATAATTCCTTTTGAAAAAGGAAACATTTAAGTCACAGACAATGCCAATTTGGGCATTATGAATTATATATTACAAAGTTCTGTGGTTAAAATATTTATCTATTATTTGTTTAATAATACTTGAGTTAAATAGATAAAGTAATGGACACCGTATATTTAAGTAATTATGTAAAACTAACTAATCTCCCCTAGCAGTTCTTTTAAACCTGCTTAATAAAATAGAGCAAGTCTAAGCAAATGTATAATATTATGTTAAAAAACCTGTTGCCTGAACGGTTCCGCCCGGCTAGCGAGGTGACATGTGGCCGGAACGTTAGATGGTCGAATGAGTAAGAAGGAGCATACCTCTCGATTTAAGTCTTAAGGCTCCTACCGTTTTTGACACTTGCCGAAATACCCGTGTATCAAGATTAGTTGAAAGTCGTTTAGCCGATTTGGCGTGATGAAGCCACAGTGACACATACAACCATACAAAGACCTTCAAATTATCCGTCTCACTTTTTTTTTAAATATCTTCAATGTACAGACCTTTTTTTTACTATACTAGCTTCTGGCCGCGACTTCGTCCGCTTTAAATTCGTTTATCGCGGATAAGGGTATTTTTCTGGGATAAAAAGTAGCCCATGTCCTTCCCCGGGACTCAAACTAAGTATCTCCATACCAAATTTCATCCAAATCGGTTCAGCGGTTTAAGCGTGAACAAAGGTGCAACCTAGGTTTGGTTGTCATTGAAACGCGCTTTTTATCTACAACAAATATAGTTACAAGCTTGGTTTTACTTACTTTATAATTTAACTAGTATATTAACGACACAACTCGGGATTTGTAGATACAATGACAATTACATATAAGAGTACTCGTAAAATTCGTACCTTTATCCTATTGCTAGTAAACAAGAGTGAAAATGGGAGGACATTTAATACGACACGACGATCGATCTAATAAGAAAGATAATTACAAGGAGAATTGAGGAAACGAGAGGAAGAGGACAGCCAAGAATCAGTTATGTAAACCAAATAACAGAAACGGCAATAAAAAGGAAGTCCAGTCCTTCTTTTTGCACCAAGAGTCAAAACCTTAAATAATGAATGAATTATTAGCAATTTGTTCATTCATGTGTACCTTCAAAAGTCTAGTGTATGGGGATAGTTATAACTATACTATAACAAGTGTTCCAATTTTTATTTGTACGATACGAACTAGAAAAACTGAAATAAATTCTGTTATAACGTTGCAAAAATAAAAATGTTGTACAGTAAGATATAGATAACAATAAGTGAAACGGGTTACTTATTTGTCACTCAATCGTTTTGTTAGGGTTCCGGACCTCAAAAGGAAAACACGGAACTCTTAAAGGATCACTTTGTTGTCCATCTGTCTGTCAAGACCCTTTTTCTCAGGAACACGTGGAGCTATCAAGTTGATATTACCATCAAATACTTATGAAGTTACTTTCTCCCCGACACCCCGTTCTGCACTAGGCGGCGCTAACGGCTAAAGAGTTGGATGCACCATACAAAGATCCATAAGCAAGAACAGACGACGAAATTCGTCGACTACTGGTATGGACGATTAGCTCAGTTGGGAGAGCGTGCTGCCCCGGTCTGGCACAAGGCACTGGTTCAAGTCCAGTATCGTAGAATTTTTTTAATTTGTTTCTGATCTTTGTTTATAATAATAACGCTAGTGGAGTGATCCACTAATGGAGTAAGATTGGAGTTCTTTAGAAATTTGGGAAATTAATTTTCAGATTCAAAGATTGAATGTAAAGAAAATTCACACGAATTATTAAGAAAAAGTGTACCATCCAAGGAGCGTGTCTCCTCGGCATTTACGTCCTTTAGCTGAGAAGCGCAGTTTTTAGGCAATCACTCAAAAATGGCTCGACCAATTTTATTCAATCTTTATTGTGAAAGTACTTACAAGGCCTCTTTTTTATTATTTTTTCCATATTTTTTTTAATCCGTGGTTGAAAAGTTAGAGGGGGGAGGGGGCGCTATTTTTTGGATTTCCGGAGCGAATATTTACAAAACTGCTGACTTTATCAAAAAATAATGTTTCAAGATCCGTATTATTTTTTAAAGACCTATTTTCAACGACACCCCACACACAAGTGTTGGAACGAAAAAAAATCACCCTCACTTTAGGTACGAGAGGTACCCGAAAAAGTTTTTTTATTCGTTTTTACTTTACCGTTTTGTCGGCGTGATACCTACATGCACATACTCGTACTCATACCAAATTTCAGCTTTCTAGTACTAATTATCACGTATAGATGATCCGCGGACGGACATACAAACGGACAGACGGACATGGCGAAACTATAAGGGGTCCTAGTTGACTACTGAACCCTAAAAACAAAACATTAAAATCGTTAAAATTAATACATAACAAATTTAAAAAAACACAATGGACTGGTACAACAGGCCTATGTTACATGATGGAGCTTGGTGTGGAAATAGACTCCAGGTACCGACTGGCAACTGAAAGAAATCTAGGTTCAGAACTGTAGAGCATATCAAGTTCGCTGTCACTGCCCAGTATATTGTTGAGAAGTGTTAGTGCTCTATGTAGAGGTGTATGGTTTAGCGCCTGGGTACGCGCCGAATTAATGCATTGCCGGCACATAAGAAAACAAACTTCGTATTTAAGCTCGACGCTTGACCTCTTCCCAAGATGGCACGGCATTGGACAATTTGTCAAACAAATTAAGCAGAGCCTTAGTAGTCAACATCAACATACAAACGGCTTGCATCGAGGCCAATGTCGGGCAATGTTTACTGTGCGTGAAGGAAACGACGTTTCGGAGGCACACCTTATTGTGTATGTGGCATGTCCAAAAAAGTTATAAAACTGCATTGTCCGTATTAAATTGAAGATATTTTTAAAACAATACTAGAAGGCGACCGCAACTTCGTTCGCGGGGGAGACAGAGAAAGGAAGGAGAAAAAAAGTCATAACCCCTCTTTTTTTCTGCAGCCTAGTCGGGTCATTAATATATCTAAAGGAGAACTAGTTATCATAAATTAGCCAATTTATACGGGTTGCATCGATTTCTATTGCGGGTCCAAACTGTGTAAGATTCGTATAACTACACCTAATTACAATCTGACTTTCAAATAGCGTACTTGTAAGTTCACATGTTTACGTCTCATAAAGGTGCTTAAATAAAAAAAAACTATTGTCATTGGTATATTTATATTGATATTTTATTTACAAATTATATTTACAACTAGAAGGGCGTCTACTAACTTCGTTCGCGGAGGAGAAAAAGTCATAACCCCTCTTTTTCTTCAGCGTAGTCGGGTAGAAAGTATCCTATAACCATCTGAAGATACCCAGCTACCCGTGTACCAAAAATAGTTGAAATCCGTTTAGCCGATTTTGCGCGATAAAGCAGCAACGACACATACAAAAAAATAAAAAATAAATATTTTTTTCTTCAGTGACCAACAAATAGTCCCTTACAATAGTTTTTTTTAAATATCTTCAATATACAGACATTTCATTTTTAACTTTATAATACATATACTTTTGGAGGCCAACAAATAAAAATAAAAAATGTTATTGGATGTTTTGTATGTTGGTATCTGTCGCTGTGGCTTCATCACGCCTAATCGGATAAACAGATTTCAACTATTTTTAGTACACGGGTATAGTTGGGTACCCACAGACGTTATACCAATGTGGAGTACACATTGGTATAACGTTATATGAGGCAGTCAACTCGATGGTAATGCTAAAGTTTGTCGGGTGACTTCGTTGCCACCGTGTATAGTATTACTTAGTTCACATAAATGATCGTGTACAGGCGACTTTTGAGGAAAAATACATTTTCTCAAACATGCAATGAAATGTCGTCATTACGTGCGGTAAAATAGGCTTCAAAGTAACACGTTTCGGGCGGAACAACTTGAGAGAAATGTAAAGGAATTTCATACAAAATTGAAGGCCTAGGCCAGGAAGTAATTTTTATTTAATTTTAATGTAAACATGGCGCCTGTGTTCATGAACGGACTAAACAGCTGTTTTTTTTTCTTGTAGCTGAATGGTTATCGGATCAAAAATATCCGCGGTAATGCCTATTACACACGAACTGATATTAAGAACACAAATCTGCATGGTTCATATGTTGATGAATAAATTTAAAATATTGTCTATGTATAAGTAAGTCACCAAAGACCATAGAAAATATTTAAAATCATTTACATTTATTTTATTTATTATACAAATTAAGATTCTTATTATCTAATAGGGTCTATTCGAACACTACACACACGAAGTACGGACGACTTCCGTAAAAAAAATATATGCAGGGATTGGAGGGAAAATTTAAAAACCATTTGTCATGTAGTTTTTTGAGTGGTGTATTTTTAGTTCATTGCATATGTTTGAGAAAGGCCGGTAACTCACTTGTGACTCCTCTGGTGATGCAAGTGTCTATGGGCGACGGTGATCGCTTACAGTCAGGCGACCCGTCTGCAAGTTTGCCTCCTATGTCATAAAAAAGCACTATACATGCCTCTGGCCGTGAAAACGGCTTGCCGGCTTCGTATCACTATCGTACCGTATATACGGTCTATACCTACTCATCCGGCAAGCCCTTCCTTCCTGGCGTCTGCAGTAATGTACCATCGTTTAATGTCAATATTCATAAAGAAGAGATAAATCGACACAAACGACGCTAAATTCTGCATGACATATACCAATAATTTCTACGATTTGGCGGTCGATTTGCTTCCCGCATAGGCTTTCTGCTACCCTAAAAATTCGTCGGTTTATTTCCTAAGAAATGCGAAATTAGTTTTAAATAAATGAATGAAGCTTTTTATTTAAACTTTATTGCACAGTAAAAACTGTTACAAATGGCGAACTTAATGTATTAATGCATTCTCTACCATTCAACCATAGGGCCACAGAAGCTAGTTGTTAGTGCAGGATCATTAATGTTGAGAATACAAAAAAAAGCAAAGAAAAGAGACAAATCAACAAATATTATAATTAGTAATGAGGTAGCCTGGGAGTTTTTCTTTGCAGCGATTCTTTTCTCCTCAGTACGCCTCATTTGTGAAATGCTGCTTGGTAAATTATTAAAATAAAATAATTAAGCCCTTCTGGCACATGTGTAACTGTCTTTGTAGCGTAGGCCCCTCTGGCATGCATGTAAACCTTTATTTGTTATTTTTTATAATTGGGTTGTTTGCACAAATTGTAACTTTGACAGAGGAAAATAATCTTTTCTCAGTCCACCCGTGACCATGGAATGCTGGAAAGCTTCCGAAACGTCGGGAACTAAAATGAGATAATATACGCGATATAATCCGTTAAATTGTTTTATTTCAATGAGTAATAATCGCGGAAACAGAAGAAAATATTACAAATCAACAAGTCAATAAATAAGCTTTTGTGCAGAAACTAACACTAAAATGGTGGATTTCAACAGACGGGGTGACTGTGCTGCTAATTGCGAAGCCCGAGGGCGCGCTGCGGTTTGCGGCGAGTTGGAGGTTAAACGACAGTGTTTGTGTCCTCGTGTTAATAACACAGGTATTATTATCAGTCATAGCAAAACGGAGTTTAATCGCGTATTAATATGATATATTTAATTACCTTTCGTTGAGACTATGAACGTAACGCGACGTCCGAAATAAACAGTCTGGACCCATAAGAAATCTAGATCAACGCAAATCTTCTCAACAATGGGTCCAAACTGTTTCAAATCGCTATGTTTTACATTCCAATTTATTATTTGTTTTATGCGAGTATCGTTCATGAATCATGAAACATTTCCATTATAACTTAACACATTTCTAGGGTACTGGACTTGCTTTTTCTTTTTAGTTTTTTTACGCAGTCGGGTTTTTTGTTTTTTTTTTTTTTTTTTTATACTCTTTAGTCCAAATTATAAGGTAGTAAATTATGCAATCTTTATCGTGGGGATTATTGAGAAGCTTGCACAGATTTATTACAATTACATGAAAATTTTGTGAGAACGGCTTGCTAACCAACTTTAAATCATTTTAGTTCCTAACTGGTCATTCAAAATTAACAACGATAAAAGAAACCTAATAATGATTTTCAAATCCATATTCAATGATACCTCACTCGACATAGTACGTCTATTTTTTTTTCACAATATGGCGTCTCATTATCGCCATTTTGTGTTTTCATAATTTTCATGTCTTTAGTAACATTTGCACAATTAAGACGAATCGATTGACATAAGGATCATCAAAATTGGTTCACGCGTTTAGTGTCTAGTGAGCCAGATGGGAACAAACATACATACATACATACATACATACATAGACTGATAAACACATTACCCTCCTTTGCGTCGCGCAGTCGGGTAAAATCAGTATAATTTTATGTCTGTCTGTCTATGTCAGTAACCAAAATAAAATGATCGAAAACCGCGTACATTTTGCTTAGGAGTGGAGCTCTGCTAACACTGGATTTTCATAGATACAGCCGTTTGTAGCTGTATTTTTTGTATTGTTTGTTGTTGTTATATTTTGTACGAAACTCTGGCTGGGTGCGCGAGTCCGACTCGCACTTGGACGGTTTTCTTCAGAGCTTTGATCCCTTTTAATTAATATAAGTACAAAAATCACATATTACATTAAAATCCGTGACGGTCGCATGTGTCAAAACTGTCACCGTTAATAAACATTGTCGTCACCATATAAATCCACAATGTCACGCGATCATGTAAATATTTTACACAAATCAAGTTAGCTTTGCAAAGTAATCATCGCTCAATACGGCGAAGTGTAAATGACTCATCTTTGTTTTTATTTTAATAGGTTGTGCGTGTGCGAAAAGCAATATACCTAGTACATCACTTCTTTGTTCAGTAGATAAAATATTCAAGGACAGTCCAATAATTATGATCGTATCTATACTATTATAAAGTTGTGAAAATTAAATGTCTGTACAATAAAGATATTAAAAAAAAGTGATACGGTCTTCTTCAAGGTCACTGAAAGAAAAAATGTGGATTGATTGTCTGTATGTATCCTTGTGAATTTTAACTATTTTTGGTACACAGGTCCTTTATCCATTGACAGATGGTTAAAGGATATTTTTTAATCGACTACGCTGAAGAAAAATAGTAGATTATTTGACAAGGGGCTAAAATAAGCCATTATGACACGAAGTGATTATTTGGACGAGCTCACGAAGTGAGCGAGGACAAATATGTCTGAGTGTCATAATAGCTTTTAGCCACGTGTTAAACACTCTGCTTTTCACTTCGACTGCGAGAAAATAAAAAAGACTTAACACTAAAATTGTATATTTCATGAAAAATAAAAAGTACTGTTTGAGCAATTCTTTATAGTTAAATTGACAGCTTATATATTTTTTTAAACTAATAATGGCCATAAACAATTTTTACTTTTTAATGTGAAGGGCTGCAATACGATCAGAAATTTTGGCCAATCTGATGAGGTTGGTTTGTTTGTTTTTAATTATTCGTAAGTAGTATGTAGCTGGCCGCAACTCTTTTTTTTGTATGGGATTATATGGCTTTCTTTTAAACCCTAGGGGCTAAATGTACTATTTTAGTCTCGCTTCGCGAAGCTAATATGACCTACTTTTTGAGCAGGAGAAGTGAAAAAGAGCATTATGATTCCTCCGCTGACTAGGTTTCGGGCATCTTCTAGTAGTACATATAGTAAGGGGCAAACGTGTTCTGGAGTGGAGACAGCTTCTTGGAACGTAGTGTAGGGTGCCCTCCAGCAGTAAGTCACATCACACAGGCTAGCGCAAGTCTCCGCGACATCGCTTATCGCGCAACTTAGCACTACCTGTCTCTCTAGCGCTGTATTGGATGAAAAATCCTTGTCGCGCGAAATAGTCGTGTACTCAAGTTCTGCTAGATGTGCTGCTAGGCGAAGCGACTACATACGAAAGTGACAGGCAGCGTTTGGTAACAAAAACTCAAGACCTAGTTCCAAGACGCGCCATGGGAGAAGCCTATGTCCAGCAGTGGACGAAAATAGGCAGAAGATGATGATGGGGCTATCCTTAATCCATTTGAGATTTAAGAGATGTTAAATTCACGTTAGCTTCTTCTTTAATTAATTAAAAACATAAATATAGAAGATCTTTTTGAATAAATTCACACGTTGTGCGACGCGATGTTCCAAAGATATCTGCTATGCTGAAGCACGATATATACGGGAATAAAAAAAATACCTTTGTAAGCAACACAAATAGTTTAGAATTTCAAGGGTAGCCCATCGATCCACTGTGATACTTGGCATCTGGCCACACGTGCCGGCAGTCTGTTCCCTAACAAACCTAACTCGAAAGGCAATTCAGTCTGCACACTTGGCAGTTTGCAGTCCGTGCATGATATGGTGACTTCCTTATTTCTTAGGTCTACTATTTAATCTGGACGTAGGTTAAGCAGCCAAACGCTTGTGTGTGTAGCGAGTAGTATGCGATAGCGAGTTGAATTCTTCAATAACGATGTTCATGTCAGTCTTGGATCCTTTGATTCGTTGTTGCATGAAAGACGCACCAACCGACATATATTCGCATTAAGACGATACAGACTTCAGGTAAATGTCAAAAGCTGTTTGTTTTAATTTTATAAGTTATTTTTGATCAAATTTCCGGAAACAAAGTAAGTAGTGTTGTAAAATTTTCACTAAAGTTTGTAATGATCCCCCCGCTGGTCTGGATTTAGGTTGACCAACGATTATTTTTCTGTTAAGTAATAACCCTAATGTGTGACATCCCCCTGCCCCAGTTAAAGTGACTTAAAGGTTCGATACGCTCTTAATTATTAACTATTTATTACCATCTTAATTCTGCAGTAATAATTTCAATTGTTATAATTCGTCATTTGGCATACCTAATGCATTTTTTTCTTAAACTGTAGAATTTTCAGTACCTACTTTAGGCATAATCCTGTTAAATACATTAGGTAACGTTTGTTTTATAACAAACCTGAAAAGTTTACGTGTTCAAACTAAAATATATTATGCCAAATGAATCATGTCGAAAAAGCTTCTGCAACACATTAGTAAACCTTGCAGAAAATAAGTCTTGCATCCACTCCTACAACTTCTAGAATCATTTGTCACGGGTCTAAGATCTTTCACTGCGGTAATAAATACATCGCTTGAAATAATAATCCGCAAACGATAGCCGAGTTATTACTGTAGTCTTTGAATCCTAATTTATAATTCATTTTGATGTTTATTTTTAGTGCGTTCCCAATAGAAATTGGGAAAAAAAATCGCGTAAAGCAATTTTCAGTTAATAGGTATTGAGTTTTTGCAATTAATTTGAAAAATTATGTTCATCCACCATTTACGCCCTTTAGAAGTGTACTGCATTATATTAGAAATTCTACAGACTGTAGATTTGTTAAAATTGTATGAGATAGATGTTCCAATCTAAGATTGTCGAAGTATCTCTCCACCGTCATCGATTTGTAAAGAAGTTCGGTTCCCAAATCAGCACGAACCTAATTTAATTTGAGGGGAAAGATCAAACAAACAAATGTAATGCACAGGAGATAATTTGCGAAGTTCGCAATCTTGAAACGAGAGGCCAAATCTCGCAGCAAATAAGGTAACACAATGATGAGTCAACCACTTGACACTTTATATCGAAAACAGAGAAAAATGCAATACCTACATGATGAGATCATCACAATAAAGCTGGATTTGGTTTTCAGAGTCGTAAGGAGCGAGAAAGTGGTCGTTGTAAAGTTGTTTTTTAATACGAGTATGACACCTGGTACTCGTATACACAACAGAAGTAAATAAATAGCGTATAGTTTTAACTGTTATTTTATTAATTGTTAGGATTTTCGGATTCCAACGGCCATAATGATCCAAGCATTTTAGTCAATACTAGATTTTCACTCGATTTCGTTCGTGAGCGTGAAAGATTCAATACAAATACATAATAATATGTACTTTATTATGCACCGAAATAAAATGACAGAAGAAACACAAGCACCTAGAATTTGAAAAGCGTATACACCTTTTGCTTGACTATAGACTACTCTTAGAATTATCTATAAATAGGTACAAGAAGCCTATAAGTTCAGTGGAAGTTCATTATGTTAATATATAAAGGGTATGTACATTTACTCTTTTCTAATATAAACGTAAGCGTGTAAGTAGTAGTACAGATTTAAACACTGCTCAGTGTTCATAATATGGAAATTATGGTATAGGAAATAACTATTAAGCTACCACTTATTTTTTGTATCATTCAGTGTAAAATATAATTTCCACAACCATCGTTACTGTGGAGATGAAACGAGACGTAAATTCGAAACGTTTACCAATTTCATAATATTTCCAGCTATTGTGTAATAGCCACAGATACTAATATGCCTTAAATAACGATCCCCGGACTATTTCTGTATGATAAGGGTCCGCGTCGACTTAGGCGCCGGGGGCGTCGACTAACGTTACGACTATTTTCGCCCTTGGGACTATTTTTATCGCTCTTTTGCCATATTTTCGATATATTGAGTTTTGGCTATGGACTCTTAATTGGGAGTGTTCATTTTAGGGTTCCGTACCTATATTATACAAACAGCGTTTAACACCAGCTTTGCTGTGCATAGCGCCGGACATTCAAAACCAAGTTTGGTTTTGCGAGCCACATCTGTGCTCACGAACGGAGATTGTAGGAGTCACCGTCCTCGGACACGAGGAGGACTAAAGATGTATATATAATACCAACAGGCATTTATTAAGTAGGTAGGTACCTGGTGTGTGCCAGGGTTCCAACTCTTAAACATTATAGTATACGTTGTATCAAAAATAAAATAAACTTAAAGGGAACCCTAAAAGAAACTTATTTTTATGGCATATATTTTGCGTACCATGGCAGTTACAAAAAAATACCTTGCGCGCGGGTACTAGGTTTTGCTATGTCGTTTGGGCACAAAGTGACTTTTCGTACAAAAATACTTCAGGGGTTGAATTTAAAAAAAATCTTACTTTTGGTCTCTAAAGAAATGTGTGATTCCATTTTCATGTTCCTATCTTTACCAATTTAGGCTGTCCGTTGTCTATCTATCTATCTATAGCTATGTCACGTTTTATAGGTGTTTCAAAGACGTGTAATAAGAAGATTAGGTTCCGCTCCGTAACTTCGTCCGTATGGATTTTCAAATCTGCTTCATACCAATTATGAACTCCCGTTTCATCACTTTACACGTTGTAAAATACGGATGATATTCGTTTCTGGACATCTTTATTTCTACGATCTTCGTATATTTTATTATTTTTGATTGAAAGAGAAGTATTATTTTTCAATCCCAATTCCAACAAAGCCCTCCTAATGGTTTTCCACAGTTTTCTAATGGCCGGTCGACAATGGACATATCAAGAGTCTCGAACCTTTTGTTCGACCACTTATCTTTTGGTCTTTTCTTTTCTCTGCACTCAGAAGGGAAAAGTCGTACTTCAATAGGAGTAACCGCGTGGTTACGTCCTTCTGGATGGACAGTATGGAAAAGGCCGAGTACTTACATACCTAATTGTGATTGCGCGGTGAATTTAAGGTGAGTGGGCTCCAGTTTTCATAACAAGTGCGAGTCGGACTCGCGCACCGAGGGTTCCGTACAAAATATACGCTACAAACGGCCGTATCTATGAAAATCCAGTGTGAGTAGAGCCCTACTCCTCAGCAAAATGTACGCGGTGTTCGGTCATTTTATATTGGTTAGTGACATATACAGACAGACATAAATTATTTAAGTATTTGTTCTTATAGCGGCAACAGAAATACATCATCTGTGAAAACTTCAACTGTCGTACTATCACGGTTCATGAGATACAGCCTGGTGACAGACGGACAGGCAGACAGATAGACGGACAGCGGAGTCATAGTAAACGGGACCCGTTTTACTTTTTGGGTACGGAACCCTAATAATAGCAAAATATTATTTGAGTTAAGGAAAATAAATTGAGATAAAGAATGCTATTTTATTTAACTATGATAACTACGTTAGTGAGCGACTTATTGTAGTGGTAGTTGACCCTATACAGTTCACTGGAAGTTACTATACATTTGTACAGGTTGTTGGTGCGCCAATGTGCTGTATACATTGGTTTTGTTACCAAAGTACAGAGTATCGCAGTTTAAAGTTTCATACTTTGTTATGTGTTTACTTATACTTTTGCCAGGTATACACCATGTCGTTATTATAACAGCGATATTATGAGGCCTAATATACGAAAAACGTATGCGTCATGATTATGTATGATTATTAGACGCATTAATCACAATATGTCGCGGTGAGCTTCAAAGTCATTTGCAGGAGAAGGGGAACAGACATTACACCTAACGCCCCACGGAGTCACCTTGGAGGAGCGATAAAGGATGAGCTCCACGGTCGACCTGACAACTTGACAGAGTACACATCAGGTCAGTCCCTCCTCTTACCCTCATTGCATTGGTGTACTCATTAGTGACGTGGTCATGTCCTCGAAAGTTTTACTTAATTTCTATCTGCAGCCGAGTGTAGAGCATCGCATACTATGGTATCGACCACTCCGCATCATGGTCTGTCCAGCATGTCAGGTTCCTGCCGCTTGGGTCAGTTTTGTAATAAGGTCAATGCTAGAGTATAACTGGAATTGAATCATTATAATCACCATCATATAAGCCCAAGGACAACCACTGCCGGAGAAAGGCCCCTCCCAAGGATTTTCATAACGATCGGTCACCGCCCTCATCCAACGGTTTCCCGCGTTTTTCACCGGATCATCCTCAGCAAGGTAGACACATTTCTACGCTGCGTCGTCACGCGATCGCCACTCAAGAACCTTCTTGCCCCAGTGGCCATCGGTTCTACGAGCAACTCGCCACTAAAGACTAGTAAACTCTTTCAGCTATGTCAACGACCTTTGTTCTTCTGCGGATCTATTTTCTGATTCGATCACGCAAGGAAACTCCGAGCATAGCTCTCCCCATTGCGCTTTGAGTGACTTTGAGACTTCTTATGAGGCGCATTGTGAGCGATCACGTCTCAGTGCCGTATCTCATCAGGTCATCACCGGCAACACACATCGGTTAAAAGCCTTCGAATTTTTCAAATGAAATATTTTTTAATACAGAAATCTGCAGCGCACATGCAGACTTAAAAAATATTTTTGTGAGTCATACAGACGGCATTTTTTAGTATTCTTATGCTTTATACTTGGAGCAAATATCCTTACTAATATTTAAAATGCAAAGTGCGTTTGTCGATGTATTAGATATCGTCTATCTTGTTATGCATTAGTTTACAGAAAAACGGAAAATCATGAGAAGTAATTGAAAGATTGGCGCAATATGGTTAAGGTCAAAGGATAACCCGGGATAATCAAAGGACCAAATTGCGCTCGAAATAAACCAGTCCGAACGTTTCTCTTCTAATAATTACTTACTTAGTTTTCTCATTGCGAATGCTTAATGTCCCGTCTAATCGGATTAAAACCGATTCTTTTACGCAAACTAACCATTAGTTCCGAATGTTTTAAGCAAGCAGATCGAATGGCGGCGGGTGAAGGCAATCGATTCAAGGCTACACTAACAAAGAAAAGGAAACTGTCTAACTAGACTTAGTGTCATCTAAATCTTTTAAACAACCCCTTTTCCGTTTCTCAGGGATAAGTGCGTATATAGGGACAAGAGGTAGTTTAAAATAATTAGGCGAAAAGGTTGGTAAACAATCGGTTTGAATCTGATTAAAATGGAACGTTAAGCATTCGCAAAGAAAAAACTGAGTAAGTAATTATTAGAGGTGAAATGTTCTTAAGATTCATTTGATCGAAGCGTAATTGGGTTCTTTGTATAGGATTTTTTTTATAAATTTCAATTATTTGGGTAAAAACAAACAGTCGTCACAATCTTTATATACCTAAATATGTTATAACACAATTTTTCAATTTATGTGTGACCAACACCGTTCAACACTTATTAAACTTGGTCCTAAACTAAGCAAACCTTGTGCTATGGGTACCGAGCGACGATATACATATATCGTCGTATATTTATATAAATACTCTTATAAAGTTGTAAAAATGAAATGTCTGTACATTGAAGATATTTTCAAAAAAATGATTGTTATGGACTATTTGGAGGTCAATAAACGAATAATATTTTTTTTGGATTTTATGTATGTTTGTATGTTTGTATGTGTCGTTGTGGCTTCATCACGCAAAATCGGCTAAACGGATTTCAACTATTTTTGTTACACGGGTAGCCGGGTATCTCCAGATGGGTATAGGATACTTTTTACCCGACTACGCTGAAGAATAAATAAAGGGTTATGACTTTTTCTCCTCCGCGAACGAAGTTGCGGGCGCCTTCTAGTAGATATATATAATACTTAAATAAATAAAAACATCCAAGACCGTGGCACGAACATTTGTGCGTATCACACAAACACTTGCCAGGGCCAGGATTCGAACCCGGACTGCCAGCTTGGTAAGCCATCGTGCAACCAACTTTGCCGTGTCGTCAAACTGACTTATCGTAACTTTTCGCTGCGACTTTGCCTCATTAGAAAGCGTATTTAGTGTATCTTTAGGGAAACATGAAATTCGGCGAAAACTTTAATTGAACGCTTTCTGTCATCGCGTGTGCTGGGTCTTGGAAATTTTTATTTGTAACAAAATACTGACGTTAGGATGACGAGGCAAAAGTGTTTTATTTATTTCTCTTACGGACTATTCAGGTGCCAAGTTTCAAGACGATTTGATCTAGAAATCGTGTCAACGTGAAACTAAGTTTACAAGCCAAGTGCAACATTGCACTTCCTCCTCTTCAGTCCGAGCCTGAAGTGATGAGGATCGTGACCCCGTCTATTAATATCTCATCATTGACAAGATGTCGCCAGCGCGTTCAGTTCTGCACCAGCCTGAAAGCCTCATGGAATGGTATTTAGGCTGACTTCAGTAGTAAGTCCTTCCATCGCGCTGAGGCGCGCGCTACTCTGAATTTCAATATTCGAAGTTCGTAACGCACCATCTCGCTCACTCAAATACAGTTTAATATGAGAGCGAGAGCGATGGCGCGATACGAACTTCGAATATCGAAATTCAGAGTAGCCCCTCTGGTCTGCGGCCACGCCGTCTCTTGCCATGCCTCTTGCCAGTCAAAAGCATCCTCGCACTAAAAGTAGTGTTTACTTAAACAAATAGAGAAATATCCATAGGTACTAATTCGTACTAATCCATACTTCCATACTAATATTATAAATGCGACAGTGTGTCTGCTACCTCTTCACGCTTAAACCGCTGAACCGATTTGGATGAAATTTGGTATGGAGATAGTTTGAGTCCTGGGAAAGGATATAGGTTACTTTTTATCCCGGAAAAAAACCCTTATCCGCGATAAACGAATTTAAGCCGGACGAAGTCGCGGGCAGAAGCTAGTAAGAGTATAAAGATAGAAGCGTCTAGGTTACCTGAAATGGAGATTAGCGTTGAACTGGAAACTATTCGGTTGACATGTACTTACCTGAAAATAAAATAAAACATATGAGAAAATGAAGTACATAAATTACACCAAAAGGCAAGACGTGAATAAGAAATATATTAGTAAGATAGAGAATGTTATCTAATTATTATGAAGTCTCGATTAGGAAATGGACAGAAAACGGCATTTTTTGGGGTAAAAAAGGATTACAATTTGGTTTATCCTCGCAAACTAGTCACAGCTTGTAGTTTATAATATTAGTGTGATATGAAAATATAGGTAGCTATCGAGGAATTTACAAGAAACTATAGGTAAGTATATAATTAAACGCCCAGAAGGCTTCCCTTACTGAATATCGGAATTCACAGCATAATGTAAGAATTACCAATTACATTCGGCACCATGAATTGCTTTCAAAGTTAGGTTATGCATCTGGAATGCAGATATATACAGGATGTCCCATAAACCAACGATAATTCGGGCTGATAGAGCAGCTCAAAAACTATCGATTTAAAAAAGGTATTTCTCTTAAGCTTAACGACTATTTATATCACGGTTATAAGGAAAATAAGTATCTGTCAAAAATTTCATTTTTATGACAAGCCTTAGACTGTACTTTTCTTGGAACATCCTTCAACTACTCACCGAGACGATTTTAAAAAGCCCAAACTCGGTAGGATTGCAATTATTTATTACAGAGTTACTACCCATGACGACTTTCCTGCTCCAGCATCAGATAATCTCGATCGTATCATACTATTGCATTGTCACCAAACTTACATATGTATGCCAAATTTTAGCTCAATCGGATGCCGAGGAAGTAGGTCAATTTAAATTGCAAGATTCCACCCGAACAAACATACTTACATTGCAAGTTAAATAACAGCTTGTAAAAACCCAAAATTGTGAATTTCTCGGAAACTACAAAAAAATCACAGAACATAAAAAAGGAGGTCAAATCGATAGCTTTTGAGTTGGTCTATCAGCCCTCCCAGGATTGTCGTCGGTTTATAGAACACCCTGTATGTACCGTATTATAATCATCGTCGCTTATCTCCTCGCTACTCCAGCTTTAAACTGCACCCAGCCTTTGTGATTGCGCTGTCGAGCGTAAAGCGGTGCATTGGACAATTTAAGCGGCCAATATATGGCCGAAACGGCCTAACAATGCCCTTTGTGCCTTTTAGTAGTTGTAAATGAAGCCAGGTTCAATAAGCTTATGTGTTGTTGAAGTACTTATGAACATATAGCCTTTTGGTGTCGAGGTAGTATTAAATAGGCGGCACAAAAGGCTTGTATAGGTAAGTTATTCATTTTAACAAGCTATGATGAGCTATATACTCGTATAGCATGGTCATTGTTGGCAGTAGCACAGGGTTTTGGTTCAGAGACTGGTTAGAGTAGGCAGTTTTTCAGTGTCTATATGGAACTATGGCCATTCAAGGTGGACTTGGACCCTGAGAAGCCGCGATGTTGATAGAATCGACGCTTGAGATGTGGTATTGCGAACATTGCCGTGGACATCCAAGTTAGTTTGGAGCACAAACCCAGCCACTAAATGACCTAAGAAAATACAGTCAACGTGAGTGAATATGAACCCTTGCTATTGAAACATGTAACTACGACAAGTTTTTCCCTTTGTCTGTAGCTGACTATACATGTTGTGTTTAATCATACGGACAGACTTACATTCTCCCCGAAAGTGAACGCGAACGTGTAACACCAGCTGTCATCGCGTGCGTACAAATGCCTAACGAATTTCGACGCAATATTGAGACACTTTCGTGTAGCTACATAAATTAAAAATAAACTCTAGATTTTAGAATCAAGGTCGATTTTTAAAACATCAAAATAAATGTGAGCCCTGTATTTCATGTTTGAAATAAGTTTCTATACATTATCGTACCCGGCTATCCGCACACGCTCGCGCGAATGACACCTACACTACATCTAAGTATCTCGATACAAAATATCAATCAGAACGGGACATTTAAATAAACAAGCACGGTCAATGCGACGAGATAAACAATTGCTTTAGAGAAAAAAGAGGGAGATGCTATAGGCCTATCATTTAAAGGAAACGTCGGGCCGGTATAAGTCCCGTGGCTCACATGGACACAACTTCGCCAGCTGCAGTGTCTAAACAAATCATAAAATGAAAATAATTAATTTAATTAAATTTATACACCGTGTTTTTTTCCCTTTAATTTTAACAGGTTGTAGTGCCCGTCAAAACGAATAATTTTTCCAATGGGGAGACATTTTGGATACGAAAAAAAACTGCCATTATACCTTAGAGTGAGGCTCTACGAGTGAGATGTGGTGTGGGCATAAAGGAGTTGGGCGGCGAGTGCATGGCAGGACGTTAAACTTCTCCCTTCTTTCTCTCTCACTTCGATCTCACTCTACCCTGGCGCCAGGCATGGCGCACTCCACGATCAGTATCCCGCAGCAAAAAGTACCTAGGGGCGGCCTCATTCCCAAGGCCGTTGGTCTTCATCGACGCGCATTGTGCGTAATGGCCCGTCTTCACGATCGCCGATCATCGACGATCAGGCAGTAATACGTTAGAATGAGATATAAATATATGATGCTCTTTCTAACGTATAACCGTGTCCCACTTGCTCGCCGATGATCGGCAATCGTGTAGAGGGGCTATAAAGCGCGAACGTTGTCTTTTTGAACGCCGCAATGGTTGCAATAACTGCTCGCTCTCACTCTCACGCAGCTAAATGTTGCTGCGTTTTTCTATTGCTCTGCACCTTCAACGATGGCAGCTGTTTCCCCATCCATTGTTGCATTCTCACATCATCTTCAACCCTATTCCTGAGTATAATTTCGCGCAACACAATGAAACCACACCTGTCAAGTGTCAGTCTAGGCAACAATGCGATCATAACGAAGTAATGGAGTCACGGACGGGAGAGTTGTCACAAAGACAATGTGTGTTACTGGCACGTGTCGACAATTAGTGTTTGCAGCGTAGACTAGTTTTTCAAATGCATTGTGCGTGCAGCACTACTAAGGTCTCTGCCGTGTTGAGGGTTGGAAGTAGCTTAGCCCAATCAATGTAAGGGTTACCATGACTTACATGTGGCACTCGAAAACGTTGCGTTCGTCTTAGTATAATCTGCGTTTATATCTATACACGGTGCCCGCGATGAACCCGAAAGATTTTGACCACACATTCCTTAGGTCATTAAGAGTAAAAAATGTTAGATGAATCCCATTTAAATCCGGCTGAGTTTTGAAGATTACTAAAGTGCGTTCAGCTGTTATGATCGTTGGCACGCATGTTGCCAAGTTTCGCGTCGCTATTGACAGGCATCAAAGTGACAGCTACCACTCACTATATACATATTAAATAAAAATATCGCTACCATTTTATTAAAAGGGTAATGTACAAACAAAAGCGAAAGTTATTCAATTTTTGTGTACAAAAATCGACAAACTACATTTTTGTTATTTCTTTTTTTGCTGAATTTGACTTAAGTTCATATAACCCAACCTAAGATAGTTATTTAAGTTAACCTCAGTACAAGTTTCTTTTACTAAAAAAATATGGTCAAAATTGGTTTGAAATAAATACATCTTTTAATTTACATTTTATTTATAACATTTTTTTCTCTTAATGAATTCAGGAATGCGTGGTTATAAAAAATCAGAACTATAATTACCATTTTATAGGTCCGAATTTGTTTAACCACGCATTCCTGAATTCATCTGACAAGTATTGATAGACAACGTCAAGCCTAATATAAAATTTTAAACCAATATTCCCTTAGGTACAGCTGTATATGTGCATTAAGGAAGTATTTATTCAAATTGTACACGAACGAAGTCGCAGTCAAAAGCTAATTTCAAGTGTAGAATAAAGAAAGTCTATCTCGATGTTTTGGCGGAATTAGCTGTCTCTACGCACGCGATCGCAGCTGTTGTAACGCGTGATAATTCACTGTCAGGTAAATTAAGTACTAGGCGGTGCCCGCAACTATGTCAGCGGAGGAGAAAAAAGTCAACCCTCTTTTTTTCTTCAGAAAAGTCGAGTGAAAAGTATCCTATAACCATCTGTGGATGCCCAGCTACCCGTGTACCAAAAATAGTTGAAATCCGTTTAGCTATTTTGGCGTGACGAAGCTACAACGACAGAGACTTGACAAACATGCATAAAAAAACAATCAATTCTTCAAATAGTCCATATCACTTATTTTTTTGTAAAAACTCGTATCTATTTTTTTTATAATAGTATACATATCGTCTTAATATCCTGAACTCAGGAAGGCGATACGAATGTCGTAAGCAGTGCAATTGTCAAGTGATTGGCGCGTGTCGTAAAGAGGCCCTGTGCTGTAAGTAAACTTGATTACTTCACATGATTAAAATAACATTTGAGAGTTGTTTTACAAACATGTACATGTTTGTAAAGCAACTGTTGTTTGTTACATGGTAATTACTCGTGGCCCTAATAAAGCCAGATACTGAATGAGACGTGTATGCAACTGTTTTTTAGAGGTCACTAAATCGCAAAATATTTTATTTTTTGTATATGTCGTTGTGGTTTCATCACGCCAAATCGGCTTAATGGATTTCCACAAATTTTGGTATACGGGTAACTAGGTATGCAGATGGTTACAGGATACTTTTTACCCGACTACGCTAAAGTAAACTAAACAGGGGTAATGATAATGACTTTTCTCCTCCACGAACGAATTTTTGCTATAATATAATCTCACTAACAATCTCATTATGTGTGTACTATAGAGCTTATCGTTAAACATTTACGTCAAGGTTAAATAGCTTCTGGATTATATACAAGGACCTTACTCAAATCCTAGGCTATACTTTTACCATAATTTCTTAATGGTAACGGCTGACTAACATGAAGAAATTAGGCATAAATTTATCGGGAATCTGAAGCTTAGGGTCAATAACCCCAATTTTTACTATACCTACTCCCAATGTGACCGTACCTACTAAGTAAAATTGACTGTCAATAATGTTAATTTTTCCAAACACGTAATATCAGCGATACCACTATATCAGTTCAATCAGCCTTATCGCATCTCTTCACAGATTATCTGTGACTCAGCCTGCGGGTACATCAGCCTGTTGGTACATAAAATAACACAGAACCCGAGTTGCACCATATTACACCACCAGCCAAGCCAGTAAGGACTACTCCGTATGCAATCTTTGGATCCTAGATTAAACCCAGTAGGATACAATAGAGACGAGCTGCATTGGATCGTTTGTGTACGTAGTAAATATCCTTCATCCTAGGTACAATAAAGCTGGGAAGTGCATTTAAATCAAGCAATATCGGACGTTGTGTCCAATGTAAAAAGAACTATGAGAGAAGCAATGGTATCGTGGTGTTTGTATGCTTGGTTATGACCGGTTCTAAACCGCAGTGATTCATCTCCTGTTTAAGCGTAATCGTGAGACGCAGAATCTTCGCGCTGAGGTGAGATAGGTAAATTATATTGCGACATTATTTGGTATTCAACTTCTATTATAATAAGTAGAAAGTACAATTTATCATGTAAAACAGAAGAAGTGCTGGCTATTTCGTCAATGACAATTTCAAGAGAGAGATAGGACTAGACGAGACTAATGAATGATGAATCATCGTGTTACATGGACACGTTTATAAGTACTCGTAAGTAATACCGTATAATGTTAGTGGGTCTTTTCTTTCCTTCATTTTCAGCGCAACGGAACATGAGTAATGTGCCAGAAGACCGATTTTCCAGTCGTTTAGGTTAATTACTAGGATCAAATTATGGATTAACCATTCAAATCTCTTTCTTTCTCTTTTTAGGGTTCCATAGCAAAAATGGCAAAAACGGAACCCTTATAGTTTCGTCATGTCCGTCCGTTTTCCAACATGATAGGATACAACGTTTTTGAGTTATTGGCGATAAACTGCGCTTCGCAGCAAAAGGTGATTGCCGTGGAGATACACTCTTTTTAGCAAAAGTTGCACGCTTTTTCATATCGTATTTTTTTATTTGTAAGTATTGCATTTTTTTTTGTATGGCCGGCTGCGCAACTGAGCATGGTCCGACATGCTCTTGGCCGGTTTTTGATACTTCTAGATATGGGACTGTCATTATTCAGTCAGTTTGGGTGTTATACAACTACTCACTAGTTTTCGATGTTGCCTTGGAACACTTGAATTCAAACGCCTGCTTAACGTATGTATGTATGTAAACACTTTATTGTACATAGTAACCAGTTACAAAAGCAATAAACTTAAAAGATATAAGTACAAAGGCGAACTTATCCCTATCAGGGATCTCTTCCAGTTAACCTTTGAGCAAGTGAGTGAAGATACAAGGAAGATAGACAAACTAACACCATGTACAAATTATATGTATATAAATAAAAAATATAAATAAATAGATATATATCTACATAATATATAACTAAATAAAATATAACAATAATATTTAATAAACATAAATAATATTCAACCATTTTAGAAATCACTGGAAAGCCACAACTTATTCAATTTACTCTTAATGTTTATAAACTAAATGTTTATATGTTTTCCATTCATGTACCCACTACTCGTATTTTTAATTAATCACGAATGAGATCTATTTAGCAACCAGTCTCGACAAAAAAACGGCGTACAGCAGTTGTTTGTTGTTTGCTAATTATGATGCAGTTATTTTTTGCTAATTTGCACTATTGTTTGTCTTATTGTTTATTTAATTACAGTAACGGTACTCGTAATTTACTAACCAAGGACGTTCGTAGTATATTAATGCAATAAAGTTTTTTAACAAAACGGTAAAACGGTAAAGTGAATCGTACTTACGTACTTCAATAAGACTAAAGGGTCTATGATGGTCATGTTTTGCACACGCTAGAAGAAGACAGATGATAAAAAATTCTTCACTTTTCGATATGTTTATGAGTGTGAAAGAGACGGATGCGCATGGTCGATTCTTTCTCTCACTTCGCGCGACAAAGAGACCGTCACAGTCACCCGGCCTGCTATTCTGATCAGCATATATGGAAAAAACAGAAGCGCTGATCGGGCATTTAAGTAATAATTACTTCTTCACATCAATTATTGTTTAATGTCACGACATAAATTTAGGTAATACGTCAATAATCAGGTTATACGAAAAAATTAGAATTCTCGACTTTCATATGAATCTTTAGTACTGGGAGCTCGGCACCACTTATTTTGCGATGTATGCTGATCAGCGATCCCGTGAAAATTACGAATCATTCTCGAAGGTTTATTTCGTCTTTTTGCGCCTATTACCCAACTACAAATATGTTAACTTGTCTCAGCAACAAGGCGCTTACAACGAATATTTATTTATATTTGATGTTTCGACAATTAAAGAAAAAACGACAAAAAAGTGCAGAAACTTGTGACTGATAACGGTCTGCAGTTCTTTTGTTTTTCGCTTTCCTTTCTGTTTGTTTCTCTCATTGGAATAATTGTCCAGTACTTTATGTAGCAGCCAAAGTCGTCTGGTCATTAAAGTTTGTACCATCTTCGTTCGAAACGTCGACACTATTAAGCACCATAGTGGTTCTGATATTAAGCATCGTAAAAGAAAATTATGCAACTTCTTAAATTTGATAACATCTAAAAAACGTTATACATATAGGTACACAGCGTAGAGCGAGCGCGTTTGTACAGAAATAAATTGACAAAAATCAATTCCGTTCGTACAAGTTACCATTATTATATGCTACTACGTACCTATATTAATCAGCGTTGTCAGACGTGGTACAGACATATTTTCTTCTACCTTTGATAACAAAAACAATTTTAAATTTGGCACGTAGTTTGAAGTGTGCCTCATGTCATGTTCACCCTCTTATTCCACCTGACTGCATAACCAAATGGTATAATAAGATATAGGTATGACGTATAATAATAATGAAAACCAATGCTAAGCTTCCCTATTGTTGTATAATCGCATACCATCGGAATTAAAACTTAATGCACCGTAGAAACCTGGCGAACCCATTTTTGAAAAGAGCGTAACAACACACGCAGTTCAAACACCATACACCTTTTATAGCTATAGTGAATTAAAGGAGGGTTCAAAACCAAAACAGAGCGAGTTCAGTGAGGTTATATCGGCATATGCAGCCTTTTGGAAGTAAAGATATATTAAAGAGCAAAGGCATTAAAATGGCAAGTGAACGTGAATAACGATAATGTGCCACCAAACGAGCCGATTTGCAATGCAAATTTCAGCAGAATGTTATGACGAGAATGGTTCTTGAGGGAATTAAATGAAAAAATATTTTTTGTGCCAATGGTTTTGTGGAGTTCAATTGTTGGAGCATTGGTCAAGATAATGAAACATCAGTAAGCATCATCATTCGCTTGTCCTTATCCCATTTACTTGGGGTCGGCGCAGCATGTTTTTTTCTTCTATACCTCTCTATCACTCGTCATCTCGTCACTTACATCCTTCCTCTTCATGTCATCTCTCACGCAATCCATCCACCGTTTCCTCAGCCTACCCCTCCTCTTAAATCCTTCCACATGCATATCTAATACCCTTCTCGTCACATGGCTCTCATCCCTCCGCATAACATGTCCATACTACCGTAGGCGATTTGCTCTCAGCTTATCGACTACGGGTGCTACTTTCAGGCTTCCTCTTATATACTCATTCCTTATCCGATCCATTCTCGTCATGCCACTCATCCATCTCAACATTCTCATCTTCGTAACATGCAATCTGCTTTCATCCGTCACCTTTGCGGCCCAACATTTCGATCCATACATGACGACAGGTCTCACAATGCTCCTGTAGATTTTGCCCTTCAATCGAAGGGGCATTCGGGCATCGCATATTACGCCCGAGACCTGTCGCCACTTCATCCATTCTGGGCTGATTTGGTTTTTAATGTCACGGTCAATATCACCATCGCACTGTATGAGTGACCCTACGTATCGGAAATCGGAGCAGACCGGCAGCGTTACGCCATCAAGCTCTATGGGCGTTAGATTGGGGAGACCGCCGAAATCGCAAATCAGGTGTTCTGTTTTGGATCGACTGATTTTAAGGTCGACATTCTCCATTTTTTGCCGCCACTGCTCTAGTCTGCTCTGAATTTCAAGCCCCTCTTCACCGACAAGGACAATATCGTCAGCAAAGAGCATACACCAGGGTGCCTCCTTCTGAGTGCCTGACGACAGAGTGTCTATGACAAGCAGGAAGAGGTAGGGGCTTAAAGCCGACCCCTGGTGTAAGCCCACCGCGACACTGAACCTGCCCGTGGTGCCAGGTGCCATCAGTAAGCGCCAAGAATAATGTATACTTAATTGCTTGGGCGTTGCGTAAAAATTTAGGTAGACATCAAATTGAAAAGAGATTGATCAATTGAATTGTGAATTAGTTGATCAAGCGTAGCGAGAGCAGAGCGTCTCCATTTTAGCTTGGGTTAAAATGATTTCGTATGCCTGTCTGTTGGGCGGATGTCCAGCTGTTCTATTCTATTGGTCGCATTTCTCAACCGATACGTCTGATACTCGTGAAAGTTTGTGACCGGGGTCTTTTTTTCATTTAAATATAGCAGAGACATGAGGATTGAAAGACTCGCGAGTCGCAAGCTCTACAGCAGGCAGAACTTCTATTATTTATCTATATGTTACTCGATCAAAATTATGATTACCTAACTTAGAATTTTTTATATGAAATTCTCTTTCGAAAACAGACATAGGAGAAGAGGAGCGTTTTAGTGAGGTTTCTTTTCTAAAAATTACATTTCACGTACTCGACTTACTTGTTTTTACAAGGTGCCCTTTCGATTGTCTGGTTGCTCCAAGATTTAATAGTTGTACTAATTGCTGTAGGCATAGTCTCCCCTCTATCAGTCACATTCCAGAAAGGAACATAATCATTCACACAGACGTTAGGATAAACGCGGTCATAGCAATTACAAATAACTATTGTGACGATGATCTAATAAAGTCCCAAGACGTTTAGTATTCCGCTCAAGCGTCTCCGTAATCACCCAGGCTAAGCTAAGTAACCCGCCTTAGAGGGTCGTTACTGACAGGAATTTCCTTCAAATGACGACATCTTGTACGAACACTAAGGCTTGCTTTATGAATTCACGGTTGCGGAGTTTTGAGAAGCTGGTTGGTTAGAGCTTCATTTTCATATAGGTGTCGCGGCATAATGATTTACGTTCTTACTAAAAAGGAAGTCGAATTAGGTTACTTGAGATACTTCGAAAATAAGATACGTGGGAACAAATGCAGAGACATCTTAATACATTTTAGTTTAACTTATGCAATTCAATGGTACTTGTTTTTGTTTTTATTACTGCTATCGTTCATTTCGTAGTACTCATCCATTACTATATTTTATAAAATTTCATCTCAACCTCTAATTATTCATCGTTTTTATCAATGTTGCATGTTGTACATATAATTTCAAATTGTTCAAATATTTAGAATTACACATTGTCATTGTCAATGTGTGCGAACACTTTTATTTCCGTTCTAAATTTGAAAACAACGGAATTCGAATATGTAACCGAAAACTGTTCAAACAACTGATCGGTCTTGCGCAAGCGCCTCTTAACAGTCGTAACCCGTGGAAATGGAACAGTTTATACTGGACGTAAAATATATTGATATACTCACTTGATTTGAACTCTCTCAAAAGACGCATGAGGTTATTATTTTAATTTTGTATCCTTGACAGAATGGGGCCGTTGTACATGCGCTGTCACATGCAGTAACAAATGTGTTACAGCGTCAACGGAACTATCAATACATTATGTAAAGTGCGCTACAATAATTGACTGGATGAGTTTATAATGACGTGATTAGAAAGGCAATTATGCTTCACCATAGTTCATCGATTTAATAACTACGAGTACCGATGCTGCTTGTTATTTTAATGTCCTATGAGTGTATAATGTCCTATGAGTAATGTTTTATTTTAATTTATAGACGATAAACATTATTATCCATAGATAAGAGTGTTTTCGACTTTTAACCAAACAACATTTTCTTTAATCTGTCTAAAGCTTTTTTTTCGTTTCACTCGCTACGTTTTGGAACTTTCTAGATTTATCGCTTCGATTTGATATAGAATGTGATTGCGATGGGCTTTGATGTTTATTACTTGGGCACAAGTTTGGTAAAGTACTTTTCCTAAAAGGTTCCATGATTACATGTAATTTAAAAGATCTAAATCGCAAAAAAGAAAACTTTTTCAGCTGAGACGTAAACATAAAACTTCGTCAACACTTGTCTCATGAAAAAATTGGACAGCCAAACTTTGCGTTTAGTATAAAGTAAAAGGAAAATGGATACAAGGTTAGTGGAATTTGTTGAAAACAAAACAATGACTGACATTGACCAAGGGAAGGCGGCGCCACAGGGGACCAGCAAAGGAAGTTAGGTAGTTAGGTTAGTTACTTTACACAAAAAAAAAAATGAATCGATAATAGTAACAGTGTCACGGTGAAGTGTCTGACACAGATAGACGTAATGGTGGATAAATATATATGTAGGTTACGTTTTAAGTTTCTGTTTTCGAAATGTTTTTACACCAACCAAACCAATTGAAGGAAAATCAGGGGGCACGGCAGTGCCCCCGCCAAGTCGAGCGCGAAGCAAACACTGCCGTACCATCCTTTACTGGAACCATTTCGCCGCATTTTCAGGCCCCTATTTGAGAACCACTGGATAACACCAGAACGCAGGAATTTTCGTAATCTAGTAAGCTATAATCACATACTTAAAATCCAAAATTTCAAGGTCATTTGTTCCGAAGTTAAGCGAAAGCAAAGTTTCGCATTTATGACACTCACTCACTCATGATCATCAGAATAGAACTAGTACTTCCCATAAACTCAGAGAGCTAAAATTTGGTACAGAGCTAGAGTTTAATGGCCACATAAAGAGAAAACTATAAAACTCGGATAATCGAAGATCTAGAGTACCTGGTGACCCTGATTAGAAAACACAAGAGCCTAATCAAACTATTAGAGATCGACATACCGCCTTTATAAAAAAATATTCAGCTTGGTGGGCCGCTTCATTTGATGTCAAAAATCGAAGGTCCCTATGCCCACGTTTCTACAAAAAGAAGTGAAATCCCACCAAAAACATTCTGTAAAAAACTAGCCAAATCTCGATGGAGCTGCTTGTTTACCTCTAAAAAGTAATAAAATCTAGACAAATTCATGCCAAGTCTAAGGTTCTTTACTGCGATTTTTTTATTATTATAGTTAATGGTGTGTGACTTGGCCGTTGAAGGGTTCACAAGGGTACAAAACCAGATGCTCCATGACACCGTCCGAAGTCCGACCGTCAACGATTGGTGCAATGGTGTCATGGAGCACCTGATTTTGTACCCTTGTGAACCCTTCAACGGCCAAGTCACACAACATTAACTATAATAATAAAAAAATCGCAGCAAAGAACCTTAGACTTGGCATGACTGTCTAGATTTCATTACTTTTTAGAGATAAACAAGCAGCTTTATCGAGACTTGGCTAGTTTTTCCAGAATGTTTTTGGTGGGATCATGATTTCCAAATCTTAAAAAAGATTTGAATTTTTGAAACCCAGCAGCTGACACCAAATAAGAAAGAACATGGATGAGACCTAGGTCCAAAGTAACGTTTCATTAGTTACGGCTCAACTTCAGATGATAGAAAGAGGAGTACTTAAGTAAAACGTTAATTTGCTCTTAAAATATACGTAACGAAATTATTGTATATCAATTAATCTCCCAGTAAGTATGAAAATACCTGTTGGCAGAATGAGAATGAATGTGTATTTGGTTGACATAACATGACCTGAAAAATACAGTTATGTATAAACTGGTGTTCAAAGCACACACAAACATAACTGCCAAATTTGTACTTCCTATTCAGATAGATCCCTTATGTGTAAGCAGGACGGGATGATAAACATCCGGAATTCGACGACACGCAACATGTAAATTTGAATGAGTGTACAATCTTAATATCCGGGGCCTAGCGATTCAATGTCGGGAAAGTTCTTTGAAAATAAAAGAGGGCTTGGAAGGGTTTGAAGACCCATTAATATTTCAATTTTGGATTTGGGATATATTCTACAAAGGATTTAGCCTAATCCGACGAAGAACTATCAAAGTAATCCTACAGTAAAGAGATTAATTCGAAGAATACCGTTAGAACCAAGTCGCAAATGAGTTGTAAGACGTGGTCACCTTATTATTCAAACTTTAATAATGAGTCGCCTTATTGCGATAGGGTTTTAAGGTAGTATCAATTTGGATTAGTGTACCTTTTCCGGATTTCAATTTCGTTAATTCTATGAGACAATCACAAAGGTCGTACCCAAATGTAGGATTAGGAGAACCTTTTCTGTATGCCTCAAAATGTTAGACTTAAATATATATTAACAAAGGTAAAGTGGAATTTGCGCACATTACCCACTTTAATTGACTTAGCTCAGGATTCCAGTTAATTAAAAAGATAGCTTTATGAAACAGAATTTACAGAAATTTCGACAAATTTAACGTCGGTTTAAACTCCACGCGTGAAGGGTTTGTGTGAGTGTTGTTTAATGTGTGCACGTAGGGTGTCTGTTGACCTTGGACATCAGGGGAGTACTGCTATAAGACGTAACCGACAGAGTTTTCTATGAAAGTGTGACCTTTTGTAAGGTGGGTAATAGTTTCTCAATGTCAGCTAGCCATTTTTTATACTGAGTCGTGGTTAGAAGCGGTAGATTAAGCCTTTGCTGTTCATATTGTTTTGCTGTGATAATATTATAGCGTACCTAAATTTTGTACGGGTCCTTATGCCACAAATGACGAACTTGATGACGATATTTTTTATTTTTATTTAAATACTTTATTTATTACACCGTGTAACGCTGACTGAATGTAACATTTTTAAGGAAGTTAAAATTGGACTTAGTGTCACTGTGAACTCTGTAATATTGAGCCAGCGATAAATTTATAATATAGGTACACGTTATATTTGTGCTTCAGACGTAAAATATCATAATCATGGTTGTCACGATAAATTATAGTTTCGTCATGTCCGCCCCGTCCGACCATGTGTCACAGGCATTTTACTCAAAAGCTACAAAATGTATGAAATTTGGAGTATCGGTGTCTTGTATAAAGCGCTACTTAGTTTGGTAGTTAAATAACAAAAATAACTATTTCTAGGGGGGGCACTCCATACGTGTATTCATCAGCAAAGATCAACGTGTGGCACATATCTAAACCGTAAATCCAAACAAAATGATATATTTTTTAAAGATAACGCTCAAAAAATACTTTCAACGAAAATTATCTTTAACATGATCGGATATACCGTTTTTGATTCATTGGCGAAAAACTGCGCTTCTCAGCAAAAGGAAGTAAGTGCCACGAAGCTAAGCTAAGCTCTTTTGCTGAAGCACTTTCACACATTGTATTTTTTTATCTGTAGTGCATTTCTTTGTAGTAACGGCTACGGAACCCCCTACACTGGTCAGACATGCTCTTGGCTGGTTTTTTAAGACTGATGATGTTGTTAGAAATAAAAATATGAAAATTCCTGTTTGGTTTTTTATGTTTAGGACTACCTACCTACCTAATGAATCATGCAAGAAACTTGCCTCCATGTTTTCATTGACTTTCAAACGGTCAAGCTAAATCCGAAAATGCCGTGCAATCTGTCCTTCCTCTCGAACGTGAGTGAGGGAGAAAGCGAGATTGCAAATTTAGTTTTTCGGAATAGATGCGCCGGCGTCGGTTCGACGCACGCCATTCATGCTGCGGTGTCAATGACATCGAAGCACGTGGACTGAACAGTAGATGATCCAAAACATTTACTGTACTTAATCCAAAAGGATCGTATTTTTGTTGTAATTATTTTTGAGTCCAGTTGCGGATATGTTAACTATTAGTCAGCTTCATTATATTCTTACATTACTTACTGACAGACAACACACGCATAGCTGTAGAATTTTACACACGAGTTCCTTTGAAATGGTGAATACTTAGAATGCTTTTTAAAAATTCACAGCAAATGAATTTTTCATAGAAATCCTACTATTTATTAGGTACTCTATTTACTTGGATTCATAAATTACATTCCATATTACTTTCACTGAAGAAAAATACAAATGGACTAAGTCTTGCATTTCAAGGGATCTTGTCGTCCAGTTGGCGATCATAGTTGGAAAAAGTAGCGTAACAACTTTCAAAAAAGTTAGTAGTATTAGAGTAATTCATAAAACTTTGCTCTAAATACCAAATGCGCGTACAGAACCTATAATTAGGGGAGACCGAGGTGAGTTCTCTGTCTAAAGAAGAGTTGTGACAAGGTCGATTTTTTGGAACCTATTAACTGTTAAATATGGTATTTTGTGACCCATTATTGTCAAGCAAGTGACCGCGACTTCGCAGGTCGCGCGACGAATGACAAGAAAGGATAAATATTAGGGGACATTTTTTTTACTCAAATCGAACTAGTCCCATGGTAAAATCAATAAGGCTTGTGTTAATTACTCATAACACAAGCCTTATTGAGCATAGACATTGAGAATATATTCAATGGATAGGTATATTAACTCATATACATACTACAATAATTGGAACAAATATTTATGCTCATCACACAAATGTTTTCCCTTACCGGGATTTGAACCCAGGACCGTCAGCTTCGCAGGCGGGGTTACTGCCGCTGAGCTAAACAGGTCGTCACTAAGAAATAGGCAATATTTGTCGCGCGAAAAACAGTCACGTCAGCAGGTTCCCGTTATATTATAAGTGTGACACAAGAGAATAGGGTGGGGGCAAGGTGCGCAAGGCAGACTGCGGAGGTGGGTTAAATCATTGGAGACATTGCGCAGGGACTCGTACCAGCCGTTGCTATTGTGACGCGTCTTCGCCGCAAACGCACCTCCAGTGCGCTATCTAGTTTCGTGCAGGGCACTGATATTTTGGAAGCAACTGTCATCAGTTGCAATCTTAGCTAAGAGTATTCATGTCAGTGGATAAGGGGACCGTAGCCGACGCGTGACGAATTGTTTTAACTCGCGCAATGTAACAGTGGAGATTAGATTAGAAGTATATGCGACGGTCAACTTATAATCTTACAAATTAGTTTTTTGCCAACGCACGAGTGCTACTTTTAGGAGCGCTTTCAACACTCGTTTTGAAACGCTTCCAAGTCTTAGAGTCTACCTGCCAGTTTAAGTCTTTGAGTCTTGCTATCTGCCTCAGATTTGGCATCCATCCTTCGAAGTCCATTTGATAACTCACGGATTAAGCAGACGTGTCCAGCAAGATCCTTATTCAGAATTAGGAAATGCAAGATAAGATTGCCTGCAAGTAAAGATTTTAAGTCGACGATTCTTGCTGTCTGCCTCAGTTTTGGCATCCATCCTTCGAAGTCCATTTGACAACTCTCGGATTAAGCAGACGTGTCCAGCCAGATCCTTTTTCAGAATTAGGAAATGTAAGATTAGATTGTCTGCAAGTAAAGGTTTTAAGTCTTTGTATCTTACCGTTTGCCTCATGCAGCTTTGGCATCCATCCTTCGAAGTCCATTTGATAACTCTTAGATTAAGCAGACATGTCCAGCCAGATGCTTATCAGAATTAGGAAATTCAAGATAAGATTGTCTGAAAATAAAGGTTCAAGTCTTTGAATCTTGCTATCTGCCTCAGCTTTGGCATCCATCCTTCGACGTCTATTTGATAACTCTCGGATTAAAAAGTCGTCTCCACCCAGATCCTTATTCAGAATTAGGAAATTCAAGATAAGATTGTCTGCAATTAAAGGTTTACGGACGAGATGGTACGACGACTTGGATGATTTTCTCAGCAGCTGCTCTGAAGATGCACCAACTAGGGACCTATGGAAAACACAGGGAGGGCTTTTGCTCAGAAGTGGAAAACTTATGAAAGCTATATTCTTATAAATACTGTATATAGATATATACAGATATATATATATATATATATGTGCCTTGGTGCTGACGGTAGAACAGCCGGTCAAAATGCAAAAGATCTTGTAACAAACAGTAACTAAAGAAGACAAGCTGACTGGACTCTGTAGCTCAATTGGCAAGGTACAAACAAGGCACTGATTCAAATCCAGTCGGAGTCTTGCATTTTTTTTCATTATCTAGATCTTTATATTTATGAGATCACTAATTTAGATTTAGTGAAGAGATTCACTTACTTTAAAAAGCTAATGAAATAGATATTCAATGTTACTCTTAAGCGCTCTGATACATAATACGCTTAAATCAAAATCAAATCAAAATCCTTTATTGCACTCATGTTAGTATCATGAAGTTCTTAAACTATTTTTTTAGTTAGGTACAGTTCCACATGAACCCTGTCAGGTCACAGCATTTTAATAGGTAACGCATATTATAGATATTCTCTGGCTAAAACTATTATCACAACCTGCTTTCAATAATAACATTTAACATTATAATCACATTCCATTTCTATTTTATGCTATAAATAATCATCACTGGTATTCGTAATTACAATATGTCAGTATATCAGTATATATGTATATATTCATTATTATTATGTATGTCGCACCCGCTCACGGGACAATGGTGTCCCGGACCTTTGGGAGGCGTGCGCGGAGCCGAAGCCAACGCGTAGAGGCCCTTTCGACAATTTAATGAAATGTAAGGTGTACACCGCGCGGGTGCTGTTCCTGCCCGTATCATGGGACGCGCACAGAGACAGCACTCGCTAGATGCAAGAACTATTGGAGAGTGATGAGATCTAAATATTCTGGGTTATGGGATTGAAATGATGGACTAAATACTGGGCTATTGCTTGAGACAATCGGACGTCTACCAGGAAAAAGTGTCCCATGGCTAAAGGCACTGGTAGACGATGACTTGCCCACCGCTAGATGGGCCCCCGTAAATAGCGACACATATAGTGGCCTGAGGGCAACATCGGTGCGGAGGACTAAGGACGGAGAGGTGTCACTGGACTTTCTACCGAAGCCAACTCGCCACTTACGTTCCACGTCCACCCTCGAGCATCAGCTCTAGCGACTCCACTCTGACCGGCCGGTTAAGGCAAGCCAGAGGTGGGGGTCCTGACCCAACACCTTCCGTCAGGGTCCCCCAGGAGCACTCAGGTACGTGGGGTCGCTACTCCCCAACAGCTCGCCACAAGCTGCCCTGCTTATTATTATTATTATTAAAATACTCCTCTAAAGAATAATAAGCTTAATAAGTCTAATAAACGTGTCCTGCTATGCAAAGCGACACATATTTATGCAAAATGAATGACAATTGAGAAAGAGTAACGGGGTAAGATTGAGTGGTGATAAGATGGAGATAAGTGCTGAGTGACTTTGAACGTTTCGTAATCTTTGTAATACATATTTAGTTCGGTATGTGTTGATAGGTATCGTTTAGACCGATGAGCAATTTGTTACTGTTATAAGCTTGTTTGTACATTAGCATACTCGTGCATATATTTTGAAATGTATTAGCGGCATGAGAATCGTTTTGATCAGTTGGCTCGAATATTCGCGTGGGAGAAATAGCTTACGTAGTATATGAATTTATCAGAATTAATTACTCAATAGGAAATATAAGATATACTGCAACGGTTCCGAAAATGCGTAAAAGTAATCTTTGTTCCTTTTTCAATTCATTTATATCGGCGCAATGACTTGAACATTCGATTCGCTGGAATTCGGCATTTTTATTGCATCGTTAAGTTTTTTACCATTCATATTCTCGTATAATTTGTTGCAAAATTTTTAAACTTGATTAATGGTAAATATAATTTGCAAATAAAATATCAATATAACTATACCAATGACAATAGTTTTTTTTTATTTAAGCACCTTTATGAGACGTAAACATGTGAACTTACAAGTACGCTATTTGAAAGTCAGATTGTAATTAGGTGTATACGAATCTTACACAGTTTGGACCCACAACAGAAATCGACGCAACCCGTTTAAATTGGCTAATTTTTGATACCCAATTCTCATTTAGATATTAATGGTATAAAGATTATCAAGGAAGAACAAACTTTGTCTATTAGTCTACGCTTGTGAAAGTTTCAATAACATCTCGGAAACATGTAATATAATGTTATTTTATGACTTCTTTCTCGTCGATGTCACTGTAGGCAGATTACTCATAGTATTGTATTACTTATTAATATTTTAGTTGATATCTCTATTATGTATTCAATGCGTGAACTTAAGATGCGTATTTTATTCACCGTAACAATTTGTGTCGATTGTTACTGAAAATTTGAAACACACCTGTGGGAAATAACTAGGATTAGGAATTGATTAATTGTGTAAACTTAGTTATAAGAGATAAATCAATATTATTTCGCTATTTTTAATCATAATTATTTTATTTCATTTTACTACTCTGTCATATATTTTTTACCCTGTTTTATAAAATACGTGTTATGTTGTTTTATAGCATTAAGAAATTAATATAACTATGTATATCATTCAATTGTAAAACATGATGAATAAAGAATATCTTTTGTCGCATTTATTAATTCGCCTGCATCAGCCGATAAGCCGCTAATTCAGGCCCTAGTATGTGGGAATAATAAGTGGCCATTTTGATAGCCAGAGTCAGTCTTATACTATACTCAGAGTCTTCTACTACACTCAGAGTCTTATACTCTCTTGCGGCTATATTAGCTGATTATGGCTAATTAGCAAATACTTACCATGAAGAAATAAGTATTTTATTTTAAATCAAGAAAGAAGTAGTCCAATACAGTCCACACATTCAACAATGGTACTTCGAGAGCCGGATCAATGAAGCAGAGGTGCGCAAGATAAATAGAAGATCGAAGCATTTCCCGTTTCAACGAGTCAGCAAGAGCCTGTACGTCGTGCACCATACTGTGAAGCCACCAGCTTCCCCCCGTGCGGCGTGCATCATTTTTGCCTCTTGTAGCCCTCGGGCTTTTGTCTCTTGACGGGGTTCGGGCTAGTCTCGACTCCGGGGAACTTATGAAGCTTCGGTTTCTGTTCCTTCATACGGCGACCCTCTAAACGATTCGCCTTTTACTCTGGCATGGTCCAGACGCTCGCTCTCTGTTAACACGGATTGCGCAGCACCCCTGAGTGAGTATTATCACTGGAAGAAAGAAGAAAGAAGACGTAGGGATTTAGGTCCCCGGGCGTTGCTTGAGCGTCAAGTGCCGGTAGCGCTCGCGTAGGGCAATTAGGTGTTAGGTTGTGTTTCCCCCCCATTCCCCGTGTGTGTGTAAAATGTCGACCAACGAAGAGGTAGGTCGTATCGTGCGTCAGACGCGTTCGCGCACATATGAAGAAACGCCACCTTCCGGTCAGACAACAAGTGAGGAAACTAATACATGGAGCAGGGAACCGGGAGAGAGTAGGATTGGTAGTAGTAGCCACCTAGGGAACGAATCGACACATCCCGCGAACGTTATTCATTCTAACGGTGCCGCGCCACCGACCGCGAACCCGCCGTTAGCTCAAGACCCCGTAGGCCATCATAGTAGGAGTGCGTCGGGTACTGTGGTAAACGCGCCAATTGTTAATGTTAATCAGCAGCTTTCCGTTTTGATTGCCGAATTGGATTTTCATAACGCAGAATTAGAGCAGGCTAGATGTAGGTCGATCACGGCTAAAAGTAGGTTGGAAATTGCTAGGATGGAAGCGTCCAACAATTCAGTGCCCACGTTCGATCAGACAGTGCCTAGAAACGCGCGTGTGTTAGGATGGGTAGAACAGCAAAGACAGAGTCTGAACCATCCGGTGCAGGAAATAGAGTCAAATCTCGCGCCTATGAACGTACCGCGTACGAGTTTCGAAAATAGGGATTTCGAGCTGTTATCCAGTCAAGTGGTAGAGGCAGTTAATCGTAGTAAGAGCACGCCAGTTATTCAAAGACACGTGCCAGAATTAACTCCTTTCGATGGCAATATCGCCGAGTGGATAGCATTTCGATCGGAATTTACGGACAGCGCGCCTCTATTTTCCAATATCAGTAACATAAGTAGATTACGTAGGGCTTTACGCGGAGAAGCGAAAATAGCCGTAAAATCTATCATGTACACCGTGTCGGATCCGTTAGAGATAATCGAAGCGTTAGAAAGGCATTTCGGTAACCCGGAGGAAATAGTCTTGGCGGAGATACATAACGTAAAAAAAATGCAACGCTTAGCGGAAGATAACAGTAATATAACCACTTTCGCGGGAACCGTAGCTAACGTAGTTTCCACCATAAAAGCGCTCCACCAAGACGAATTTCTCTATTCGCCCGAGTTAGTGAATAAAATCGTTGACAAACTGAATCTGATCGTGCGATATGAATGGAATAAATATAGGGCTTCGAACAAGGGGACGCCGGGTTTAGTAGCCATGTCTCAGTTTTTAAATGAGATAAGTGTAGCTACCCGAAAAACTCACGGTCGTCAACGAGTTCGGTCCTCGATAAATTTTATATCGGAAACCGCTGGCGATTCACCACCGCGCATGCGCGGCGGAGAAGCGAGAGCGCGTCAACCGTCTCGATCGCACGCCTCAGGCTATAATTACGAGTCATCAGATTCTGATTGCGATGATTTTATCCCGCGAACGGTAGCTCAAGTAAACGTTAAAACGCAGAAAAATAGGAATAATGCGCCTATTAATAAAAAAAAACCCCAAAAACCGCGTATGGTAGAAACCAGGACGAGCGAACCGATTTCCCCCCCCACCGCGACTATTAAGTGCATAATTTGTAGCGGAAATCATATTTTAAGCAAATGCGCTGATTTCGCTAGCTTAACTATAGAAAAAAGATGGGAAACGGTCAGAACACATAAACTGTGTTTTAGGTGCCTGGAATCTAACCATAAGCGTCCCGTAAAGTGTAAATACGTACCTTGCGGTTTTAATCAGTGCGAATCAGGTCATCATAAAATGTTACACGGATTGATGCTTAACACGACCCCATCGCGAAAAAATAATACCGGGTTAGTAAATCATGTACGTAGTGCTGACACCTACCTGAAAATAATTCCGGTAGAGTTGTCAGGGCCCTTAGGGTCTGTACAAACTACAGCTCTTTTAGACGATGGCAGTTCAATTTCGCTAATTGAGAGGCATGTAGCTGATTTGGTATCACCTCGCAGTAACGCAGAGACCCTATCGATTGAGGGTGTCGGCGGTAACATATTGTCTGAAAAAGAGTCGTGCAAAATTAGTTTCAATATCCGTGGAGCATGCAGTAGGAATTTAATAAAAATGTCCGCGTACACAATAGATAAATTAAATCTCGCTACTCAGGCGGTATCTCGCGATTTGGTAAGAAAATGCGAACATTTACACGATATCGAAGATGAGCTATGTTATGAGCAAACGTCACCTACAATGATTATAGGACAGGATCACTGGGATCTTTTAGTGCCTCGCCGCATTTTAAGCGGAGACAAAGGCCTCCCCGTTGCATCTCTGACAAAGTTAGGATGGTCGCTCCACGGTAGCCACGACGTACCTAGTGGCCGTGCTTTCATAGTAAATCATTTGCGTCCCGCTAAAACTACCGAAAATGAGATAGCCGACTTAATAAAAGAGCATTTTAGTATCGAATCATTAGGAGTAGGAAATCGCCCTCCTAAATCCGATCCAGAACAACGTGCGTTAGAAAAGTTAAATTCGACTTGCGAAAAATTGGAAAACGAAGATAGGTATCGTGCCGGTTTGTTATGGAAATCCGATGACGAAACTTTGCCGAACAACAAATCGCAGGCGCTAAAACGATTACACTCTCTCGAAAATAAATTAAACAAAGATGTGCAACTAAAATCTGAATATACGAAACAGATAAATAAATTACTCGAGAAAGGTTACGCCGAGAGAATGGAATCGCCCGCGCCAATAGATTCGTTAAGGTCATGGTATTTACCGCATTTTCCGGTTTTTCACGCGCAGAAAGGTTCTATGCGTCTAGTTTTCGACGCGGCTAGTAGGTCATTCAATAAATGCTTAAATGACGCACTATTACCAGGTCCGGACCTGCTTCAATCTCTTTTCGGTGTGTTATTGAGATTTCGCGAAGGTAAAATCGCCGTAATAGCCGACATCCGCGAGATGTTTTTACAAATAGAGGTTTTAGAGGAGGACAGGGATAGTCTACGTTTCCTATGGAGGGAGGGAGACGGGCAGTGTGAACCGACTGAATTCAGGATGAAAAGGCTCTGTTTTGGGTCCGTTTCATCGTCCTGTACTGCCCTATATGTTAAAAATAGGAACGCTGACTATCACCGGGATAGGTACCCCATAGCCGCCGAATACACGGTAAAAAACGCGTATATGGACGATTTTCTGATAGCTATGGATGAAAACGAAGTCGAGGCGAAAAAGGTCGTAAATGACATAATAGAGTTGAACAGTAAAGCCTCTTTCGAATTGAAAGGTTTCGCTTCGAGTCATCCATATGTGTTATCGGATATCAAGGATAAAAGTTCGCGATCGGAAACGGTTATAGGAGGTAATAACGCGGAAAGAACCCTTGGTTTAATATGGAATCACGAACGTGACACGCTAGGGTTCAACGTAAATCTGCGTAACACTCCGCGGGAGGTCCTGGAGGGTAAAAAGTTACCTACGAAAAGGCAGGTCACGAGTAGCGTTATGGCCGTCTTCGATCCTCTAGGATACATTTCACCCATATCGGCTTTAGGCAAGATCCTCATACAGGATACCTGGCGAACAGGCATAGGCTGGGACGATACGATATTGGATGAATCAGTACCCGCGTGGAATAGTTTCATACAAAATATACAACAATTAAAAGAGTTAGAATTGGATCGCTATGTACCCGCGAGTAATAGGAAGGGCTCGTTACACATTTTTTGCGACGCTAGTGAGAAAATTTACGCGGCGGCTGTCTATTTTGTGAGTGACAGCCCGATAGGTAAAACATCACGATTAGTAGCGGCTAAGGCGCGCGCGAGCCCCCTCCGTATAGTGTCAATTCCAAGACTCGAATTGCAAAGCTGTGTCCTAGGCTGTAGGTTAGCTAAATCAGTAAAGGAACAGACTAGTTACGAAATAGATAGTTGCCATTACTGGTCAGACTCACGTACAGTTTTAGCATGGATAAAATCAGACCCGCGCTCATACAAGAGTTTCGTGGCATTCCGTCTGGCAGAAATCGAGGATAGTTCGAAACCCACGGAATGGAGATGGGTTCCGAGCGCCTCAAACGTGGCCGACGATGCCACGAAGGCTATCCCATTAAAATTCGATAAAAACCATAGATGGTTTCACGGCCCTGAATTTATCCGTAAAAATGAGTCTGATTGGCCGGTTGACAAATCAAATAAGAATCCAATTCCCACCACGGGAGAGGAGCGTAGCGCGAAAAAGGTCGTAACCGCCGTTACTGTAGATAGGCCGCTTAAGTCCTTTTCGTATTTACCTAAGATAGAACGTTTTTCGAAATACACGCGTTTAATTAGGGCTACTGCTACCACCCTACTAGCTGCTGAGGTTTTTAAGTCCAAAATGCTCAATAGAAAAATAGAAACTGAAATGAACAATAACCACTTGAAAATGGCCGAGTTATTAAATATTCAACGCAGTCAACGGGCATATTTCGACGAGGAAATGAAACTCATCGAGGCTGGACGACAAATACCCAAGAAGTCTGCACTCAGCAAGCTCGCCGTGAAGATGGACCGCCACGAAACTCTACTGCTGGACGGGAGAATCGACAGAGAAAAAGCCACGCCGATACTTCACGCCAAAGAAGACTTCACTCGCCTCCTGATCGCTCACTATCACGCTATGTTCAATCACGGTAACCACTCCACTGTGATGAACGAGATAAACCAACATTTTTACGTGATAGGATTGCGAGGTGCTCTGAGATTTATAAGTAACAGATGCCAATGGTGTCGTGTCAGAAGGGGGTCACCCTCTAAGGCTCCTTTCGGCGATATACCTAAAGAAAGGCTAACTGTAAATCAACCTGCTTTTACCGCCACAGCCTGCGATTTATTCGGGCCTATGACTGTCACAGTCGGACGAAGACACGAAAAGCGATGGGGAGTCCTGTATACGTGCCTAACCACAAGGGCCGTACATCTTGAACTAGTGAACTCCTTATCTGGTTCGGCTATGATCATGTCACTCAGAAGAATGATGGCGCGACGTGGCACTCCATCAATCATTTTTTCGGACAACGCTACAAACTTTTATGGAAGCGAACGTGAGATCAGTGACGCCATGAATAGCGCAACCAGTGATCTGCTAGAATACGCTAGGCAGCGTCAGATTATTTGGAAGAAGATCCCACCAGGTAACCCTTCCGCCGGCGGCGCATGGGAGAGGCTCGTAGGCTCAGTAAAAACCGCCCTACGAGCTACCCTTAATGAAAAGCACCCCCACGAAGAAGTGCTTCACACCCTGCTTTTAGAGGCCGAGCACGTAATTAACTCGCGACCTCTCACGCCGGTTATGCTAAACGAAGAAAAAGAAGCTCTCACACCGAACCATTTTCTTATCGGCCGCTCTAATGCCATGTCACCATTCGGCTCATTTTCCGACGTCGTTCTTACTTCAAGCTCATGGAAAACAGCGCAGCGACTAGCCGATCATTTTTGGCAAAGATGGATCAAAGAATACCGCCCGTCGCTGAGAGCTAGATCCAATAGCGCCCACGACAACGTGAAAGAAGGCGACATAGTGCTCATAATGGACAGTACAATGCCCAGAGGTACCTGGCCAAGAGGAGAGGTAGTTAAAGTCTACCCAGGTCCAGACGGCAAAGTCCGAGTCACTGAAGTACGCACAGCAGCGGGATCCATCCGTCGTCCAGCCTCCAGACTCATTGTTATTTCCTAGAAACCTAGAGAATGGTGTTTGCACACGCGGGGGATATTGTGGGAAATAACTAGGATTAGGAATTGATTAATTGTGTAAACTTAGTTATAAGAGATAAATCAATATTATTTCGCTATTTTTAATCATAATTATTTTATTTCATTTTACTACTCTGTCATATATTTTTTACCCTGTTTTATAAAATACGTGTTATGTTGTTTTATAGCATTAAGAAATTAATATAACTATGTATATCATTCAATTGTAAAACATGATGAATAAAGAATATCTTTTGTCGCATTTATTAATTCGCCTGCATCAGCCGATAAGCCGCTAATTCAGGCCCTAGTATGTGGGAATAATAAGTGGCCATTTTGATAGCCAGAGTCAGTCTTATACTATACTCAGAGTCTTCTACTACACTCAGAGTCTTATACTCTCTTGCGGCTATATTAGCTGATTATGGCTAATTAGCAAATACTTACCATGAAGAAATAAGTATTTTATTTTAAATCAAGAAAGAAGTAGTCCAATACAGTCCACACATTCAACAACACCGACAAAATAGAAAGTGCGTATCAACAATCCGTTGTATATATGCACGTATGAGTATGTAAGTCCCAGAACAATGGTTGAAGGCCGAAATACACCTTTCCAAAGTGAAATGCCTTAACCGCCTATGAGTTTTATATACACTTAGTTTGTTATTGCAGCAAAGTTTTCTGGCAGGCTTTGTATTACCTCCAATGATACGCTCTACATACACTTAGAAGAAAGATAACTAGCGAGTTTATGGACGAAAGGCGTATTTTAATGACAAGATGCTTACCTACTTAAATGAAAAGTTGTTTTGGAGGAATTAATACGGTGCTATGATGTAGTTTTTTCATGGGGGATTATTTCGGTGAATAAACCCATAAGAAGAGCTGCCGCCAGCTCCTTCAATAAGACTTGTTTAAGGCACTCCTATCATTAGTATGGCCAAGATTACGAGCTCTAAATCGGTGATGTGTACAGACAGGGCCAGGGTTCAGGGTAGGCAATTGCAATGTTTTGACAACAAGAGTAGGCAGCGTCTGTATGAATCGCTGGCCACGACAACTTGTATGAGAACTGCAAGCGAAGCCAACTACCCGCAGACTGCGCACCCAATACATGCTGTTCCCTTACAAGTTTAAGTTGCAATGCAAAACCGCCTGTTTCAACTCTAACTTACTTCGTGAAATTGTTTTATCCTTATAGCAATCCTAAGCGAGGCAAGTAGTTAGAGGAAATTGTTGGTAATGAGCTGTATACAATGACATGTACAGTTCAGAGTCTGCTGCCATTACTGCCCTCTTATAAAGACTGTTCACAATGTTGATAAACATTGTGAACAGTAAATTCGATAGTCGTGGATACACTTACAGCAGCAAGGTGAGACGTTGCCACATAAGATGATTCTGATATGGATTAAATGGCATCTTGCACGAATTTGGCGTAACTTCTATTGTTGTGCAACTTGAGGAATCAGATCCGACTTTGTTCGTACACGTCCAAATGACGAGTCGAAAAGTGACCCCCGCCGTCTCAAATAGCCACAACTAATATTTTATTATTCAGCTAGAAAGTGTTAGTATTTTATGCAATCGTTATATGTAGTGTATGCTTGTTCAGTCGAGTACCGCGTTTAGGCCACGAAGCTTGCTGAGTGGCCTAATTAAGGTACGAGACTTAAAAAGTTTATTATAAAACTATTGTAACAATACTTTTTCTACGAGTAACCCATAAACTACAATGTCTACAATAAATGAAACACAGCTAAAAAAAATATTGCAAAAACACTGCGTTCTTTTTTGTAAATTCATTATAGGTCTGTGCGGAGTTGTATAAATATAGGTATTATAAAACAATTTAACTGATTATACCGCGTATATTATCTCATTTTAGTTCCCGACGACGGGTCCACCCGTGACCATGGAAAGCTGAAAAGCTTCCGAAACGTCGGGAACTAAAATTTGATAATATACGCGACACAATTCGTTAAATTGTTTTATTTCAATGAATAATAATCGCGGAAACAGAAGAAAATATTATATAGGTATTATAGTGACATATAATATAAGCCATTGAGTATAGAGTGATGGTCCAATCTAAAAAGTATGCCTTTTTAGTATGGCGAAGTTCTTATTCACTGATTATATAGTTCACGAGTAGAAAACATATTTATTGTAATTATAGATATGCCTACATTTGCGAATGCAATAAATTGTGCATATAACTAGTTAACAAGCGCTGTATAAAATAGTATAAGGAGGATAAAACCATAACCCTCTTTTTTCATTCAGCGTAGTCGGGTAAAACAGGTATCATACTAACCATATGTGGATTAACTAACTACCCTTGTATCAAAAATTTAAGAAATCCCTTTAGCTGTTTTGGTATAATGAAGCCACAACGACACAATACAAAAAATATTTTTTTTTTGTTCGATTCAGTGAGCTCTAAATAGTCAATATCACTTATTTTTTTGAATTTTTTTTTTAATGTAGTAGACATTTCTTTTATACAGCTTTATAATAGTATTACTTATTAATAGTAATACATAGATAAGCTTTTGTATCTCAATTCATCCATAGTTGAAAACGCGCTCAGTCGTACAAAGAAATTCGCATTTATTTTTTTGTCAGACACGATTTTGTAAAGTATAAGGAATAGTCGTGCTATCAGAGGGGCTACTCCGGTACCCGAAAAACGAAGTTCGTAACGTGCGGTCCCTCTCGCTCTCATGTTATGCTGTATTTGAGTGAGCGGGATGGCGCCAAACGAACTTCGTTTTTAGGATTTCGGAGTAGCCCCTCAGATGAATAATACTCTGTAGCTTCCAAAGCGCCATATATATCGACACGCATAGTTATGCCTATAAGAATAAAGATGTGAAGCGTTATATATACCCCTATCCTTTTAAAACAAGCTGGTATAGTACCTTCTCCTTAACACGACAAAGTTCAACATTTCCGAACTAAACCAAATTGGTACAAAACAAGTGAAGGTCTCAATGCTCCAATTTCACCGGCGCAAGGTCAGACCAATACTGGCTCTAATGACACCGTACCGCTTTCTACAGAATCAATGATAGATTGTTTAGAAACAAAAGCTTCGAACAAAAGAGACTCAAGTTAATAGTCAATTAGTTTCGCTCGAGTCTTAAAGACTCGAGTTAGTTGTAAAGTTGACACGGTCAAAATTGCAACTGGGTTTATTTGTTAAAAATGCTACTTTAGAGGAGTTTCAAATGCTGTCCATTGTCCATATATGCAGCACATGATTTCACAAGGAAATAATAAAGTAGGCGAGGGCGAAATATTGGAATGGTTTTCGGATTCAATGTAAGACTATTCATATAGAACGGCAATACAGAATATTCTCGTTATTTCACATAGCCTTTTAAAAAAGTGAATTCATTTATTCAACTACGAATCGTAAACTCTTTACGGAACGTGTTTATTTTACATGCTTCTCACCTCACCCACTCCCATCACTGAAGCAAGAGAGTACTTAATATGAGTTTAATCCGCTCAGAGAGATGAATAGGTATTCCTTTACCGATTTTCATCTCTCTGAACGGAATGAACTTAGCGGGCAACGGTCACAAAGACCAATGTGACTTCAGTTTAAATTAGTTTTAAAGGTTTTTACAATAGTTTGGGGTATGCTTAAGGAATCAGTAAAATTGTATTAAGTCGTTCTTTCGACTGATACTATGATGATATCTTTGAAATAACCTGCTGTGCTCACTCGCATATACAATGCTACCTTGAATGCGTTCTTGAACTATAGTGTTTGTCTTCTATCAGGTGCAAAGCATTAGTGACAATTAGTATACATACGTATACTAATTGTCACTAGTGCTTTGGCTTACTTGGCTTAAATAAATCCAGCTGGTTTATCGCGCGATACTGAACTGAGACATGGTGGTTCACAATGGGACTCACGCGGCGGCTCAGAGTCACGCAACATGCACTAGAAAGGGCTATGCTCGGGTTTCTCTTCGTGATAAAATCAGAAATGAGGATATCCGCAGAAAAACCAAAGTAACCGACATAGCTGACAGGATTACATCCTATGGCGGCCCATGTAGCCCGAAGAAACGGTTGGCCGTTGGGCCAGTAAAGTCTTGAAGTGGCGACCGCGCATAGGAAAGTGCAGATGACCTCGTAAGCCTCGTCGCGGGGAGTCGGTGGATGCGGTCTGTGCAGGATCGCACCCTGTGGCGGTATATAGGGGAGGCCTATGCTGAGCAGTGGGTGTCTGTGGTTGATAGATAGATAAACGATATAGTAATTTCCGGCATTCTCGCACTCCATACATGTTAGTAGATAAAATGATGAACTTTTTTCTGTTTGTAGGACGAAAAGGCACTTTTACGTTTGATTCTAACGTTTCCCAAGAGGATACGAAAAGCCAAAAGCAAGTAACTTTAGCAATCATTTATTTATTTCGTGATAAACGCCAGAACGCCACTATCATTGACCAGCAATCTCAAGACGACGTTTCACCTATTCACCGGCGTTTCGACTATTCCTGAACTTGTATTAAAGTATATCTCTGCGAGTAATTATCACAAACACTAAACGTCGCCCGAGTCTCATTAAGGACTAAAAACAGGTCAGGAATCAAAAAAGTAACTGGTGCAATTAAAACTGTGCCATTTATAAAATAAACCAGGGCACGAGCGCGCGTGAAAATTGTAAGCGTTGACGTCCTTAGGAAAACTCGGTAGCTAAATGTGTGGCTCGTTTCGTAAAGAGTGAGAACGAGCGACACGTGGAGGGAAACTAATAAAAGAAAAGTTATTATAATAGTAATGATGTTTACTAATAACTGCCGATAGGGATGAAAGTTAAGATAAAAAGGAATCGATTTGGTTCAGTCAAGGTTCCATCGCTTCAAAGATGTAATAAACGATACTAAATCGAGTACTCGATGTCTATATCTAACCTAAGACTGCTGTTCGAAATCTTTCTAAAAATATGAACATCAACAGGCATGGATGTCTCTTGATGTCATAGCTTTGAGCCCTGGAATAGTTCTCTGCTTTAGCCAGCATAGATAGGCCACGCGCCACTCGGACAAATCTATATGCTATCTAGCAGTGGCGTGGCATCAAACATAGACAAGCCGGAGCTAATTAGGCTCGTTTTTTCTTCAAGTACTGTAAGTCAGTTGTATGAAAATGGGTAGCTCGGTGGGAGTAGAGTTCTATGGACGCCACGCCACTGCCATCTATACCATTATAAAGTTGCTGCTCTGGCTACCGTATCCATCTTACGATTCCCACCTGGTGGCTAAATGTGACCTTTAAGGGGCATGCAGTGACTTCATCTGCCCAATGCTACTTAAGACTGCTGGATTTTTATACCTTTGTCACTCATCTAACGTAAGGTGCAAATATAACACAATATGTGTTAAGCTTTTCCACACTCCCCACACGTACATTAACGTAAGCGAAGAGCATCTGGCGTTCCTCACAAATTGAATTGGCCTAAACACACTGCCGCTAACCAAATTTATGCTGAATGTACTATCCGTATTCATTATTAAGAAGTTCTGGTATTTTTATACAGAAGGAGGACTTCGAAAGAGAAACACATTAGGCAACGAAAGTGTATTTTAATTTCGAGGTAAGTAAGGTCTACCAGTCGGAGAACCTATTAATGTGTATTAAAACCATACGCTTTACACATTATGGTGGATTTGATTGTAATCAGTCGTTAACCCGCCGTTTGTAACTAACAAAGCATGGTGACGATGGGTGTAAGCGATAACGTCTCCCTTGCAGATGCAATCAACCCGCGCGAATTTGAACGTCACTTGTGCCTCTACCGTTGCTGCGGCTCAGCAGCCGTAGTTCTGTCTACCGAATGTACTATATAAAGTACATAATAAAAATAGTGCTTCACACCGAGACAGGACGGTTTTGAGTTCTTTGTAACTTTTGGATTGTAAAACCAAGGTCGCCATTTTAAAATACTATCCATAAACGTAGGAGGTGAAACATTAGTAGGTACTCAAATAAGTACATTCGGTAGTTATTCTCGATATGTAGTTAAAATAACAGGTTTGACCCACTATCACTAATTTGTATTTATATAAGTTTGCGAGGACTTACGAGGATACGACTTGGTTTTGAAGTATTTTGGAAGACAAAACAAGCAGACCTTAAATTGAACTTGTTTACGGGCAAATTAGAAGTTTTGCCGTAAAGCGTGACAAATGGAAATACACAGCCAAAAGGCTAACCTTGAATCGAATGCGATCCGCATGGGTGACTTGGGTGAGCGATAAAGCCTTCCAAATCAGACATCAAAGACGTAGATTGGCAAATACTTCACAAATTTGGCGACGATGTTACTATTTTATTGGTACCGATTGTTGAAATAGAGGTTTACGCAAGACTAGATTTGCCGAGCGGCTTCTTACGCGTGGGTTTTGAAGTTTTTTCTTCAGAGTTTCATTCCGTTGTTGGAAGGTTTTTGACAAATCGCCTTTTAGTGGACTTTCTATATTCCCTAAGGAATATGTATAATTTACATACCTATTTATATTTTCAGTACCTATATTTCTGGACGACAGACAAGCTTCAATTTTACCTGTTGGTAAATTACGATGAAGCAGACGATGTAGCATGCCTATCTAGATAGTAAGTATTCAGTCTTAACTAAAAAAAAACAAAGTTATATTTTTTGCGAAAAGATCTGCCGAAACTTCTACTGCTTCACCTAGTTAGATTATAGGTACGTTGTCTGTTTATAGGTCCTTAGCGAAGCTGTTTTGTACGTCCTAATATAGAAGAATGATACAAATATTAAGCATAAAAAAAAAACATTTCTGCGACGAAATGACACCACGGTTCTTAAAGCCCAGAAAAGTATATAAAGGTGCGTCCACACTTGTATCATTTGCACGTATCCGATCACCGTGCCGTGGCATGACTGCGTATCGCGCTGCTTGGACACTTACTGTCGGCGCGCCGATCATGCCGTACTCGTCCGATATAACTGTGTGATACGCGTAGCAAAATGAATTTCGAGCGATCCGATCGGCGCAACTTCCAAACGCGTGATCGTGACACGCGACGATGATCTGATACGGGCAAATGATACAAATGTGGACGCACCTTAAAGTTAAGGATTGAAATCAGCACTTTGCTTAAGTAAGTATTAGGTATGCTTCTAAACTTCGCCTTTACAGGAACCCTAATCTCAGGTCAGCGGTTGGGTACTTAGACAAATTGGTGAAGGGATAAGCCCAAGGTTTAACCGATTTCGCCTATGACAATGTTATCCTTGATTGATCGTCGACGGGGTTGTGTACAATTATTTTGGATACCTTTGTTATAATATGAATCCCAAACAAACTAATAGATATTTCTTTTCGCGTAAATACTTTACTGTAAAAAAACTAAAACTTGGTATCGGTTTCGTTTCGATGGATTATGCGGTATGTCTCCCGGGTTCGCCTGGAGAGACAGAGACGTAGTTTAGAATTAGGGAATGCCATCATTTAACCGGTTTTTATGCAAATACCGTCAGTTTTGGTTATTAAAACTCGGTTTTTCCCGTAATAGAAATAACCGATTGCATTCCCGAGTTAGAATCCCGCTCGAAGGATAGGTATCATTTTTCAACTTTTCGTTTTAGTATAAACATTTTTTTTGAAAGGATAATTATACAAATTATAGACGCTAGAGTCGCTGATTCGTGCAAAGTTCTAGGAGTCACAAAGTTATTAAGTTGTTGACAAAAAAGATGTCATACAACTTACACGTGGTTGTTGCAGGGTTGAGATTGTTTATCCTGAATCGTTTGTAACAATAATCTTCTGGTGTCTACATAATATATAATTATTATTAAAAAGGTAAGTTAAAGATTTAGGCAATATTATCGTGCAGACATATTTTTGACCAATAAATTTTGTTAGATCTACTGACAATGTAGGTACATATATGCGACTACAATGTAAAGATATAGGTGTATGGGTTTCATATTAACATTCTTTAAAATAGCGAATTTATTGCTAGTCGTATTCAGAAACCGGATTCCGAAGGACCATTTCTGGCACAGCTGGGTCATCCACGGAGTCCAATATGCCGGCTGTTAGAAATTCCAATATTTATTTTGTAAAATTAAAGCTTATCATTAAAGAACTTAACTCAAACTCATATGCAACTAATCGATGATTCACCGTTACGTGAAAAATGCCGCAAAACAAACAACGAACTTGAAAAACGAAGTTTATTCATAAATTATTTATTTACCTCGTATGCGCCGCCTATGCCTAACTGCGACAAAACAGGCCGGTGCCAGGCACAGTTAGTTAACAACTTTTCACCACACTTAGAACATCCAGGCTTCCAAGTTTACAAAAACGAAAACCACAACACTGACACTTAGGATTTCCAAGATGGCGGACAGCGCGTCCCTTCAGTTTGCGCGCCAAACCGCGACTGAGCTATGAGCTCTGCTTTGTTGCCCGGCAAACTCCACCAATAAACAAGTGAAACGAGCGCGGGGAATGAACCTCATTCATCGCTGCTTGAGTCTGGTTAGTCTCGTAAACGTTTGAATGTAAAAAGGTAGTGGATATGACGTTTGTATGTTTCGACGTGAGGTCGGACAACGGAAAGCGAAATTAAAGTAACTAAGTGTAAATGGCGTATGGTTTTAATTAGCTGCCGATTGGCAAACATAGCCGGCGGAAGTTCGATCAAGCGGAATATTATCATTTATATATTGAGACGATATTAAAATTGCAGACATTGGTAAGTTCCTTTCAAACTCAATTAGATAACTTAATAGATAGTATTTTATGTAATGTAGATACTTGAATACCTAGCTGTTATTAAGACTTAATAGTTACTATACATATATATACGATCAGGCCCCCATTTCATAAACGTGACAGGTGACAATTGACAACGACAATTCGACGTACATTGCTGGGTCGCCGAGTAAGTGTATGCCTGGCATAATGATGGAGAAGTAATGTATGCCGAATTGTCGTTGTCAACTGTCACCTGTCATGTTTATGAAATAGGGGCCAGGGCTCAGGCCAATAAGGCCAGGAAACATCAGCCATGGACTTGAAGTGTTTCAGATTAAAAAAAACCTCACGAAATGCTTGAGTTTTGGCATGAAATAACTTTCTACCAGCTACTTTGGTACACAAATGGTACTAGCCAATAGGTATCATTTTAAATTCATATGTGTTTCCTGAGACTTTTGTTAGACCAATGTTTTTGCACATCGAAATTAACATCCGTTTAACTCTTGCTATTACACAAACATTCAAAGTTGAAAGATAACTAGTAATTAGATTTATGATTCAACATTAATTAGGCATCGTTTAAAACTACTATTACGTATGTTACTTGGTTAGTTTTAGGCTATTACCTAAATGCCGAGCCACGCCGGATGCGTGTGCGTGACGTGCACGTAGACGTACGCATGGTGAGCGCGCTGTAAAGTACGAATCCTCATAAGAGTTGACACACCGCTTGCGTGACGTGTACCTACGCAGCGTTGGGTCATATTTTATGAGGAGGCATACGTATCCGGTGTGGCTGGGCTTTAAATCAACATATAACCTGGTTGTCGGCTATGATTCAGTTTCAGCATGATCTGATAGTGTTAACAGCTGATTAAGTCCCGTGCCGCACCGGGGCGCTACCGTAACGTCGTCAGCTAAACCGTGTCTAAACAAAACATATTGAAATATGTAGAAGCTAACTCACTTGACGACGCTTGGCTATCAGTATTTTGTATGGGACCCCGGTGCAGCCATGGCGTCATCAGAAAAATTCCGAGCATAGCCCTCTCCGTTGCTCTCTAGGTGACTTTGGACTGTCTTATAAGGCCCATCGTAAGTGATCACATTTCAGTGCCGTATAAGCTATCAACTTGTGAGAGGAAATGTCGCAAAATGGCCTACCAAAAGTCGACGTAATTAAATAAATCATATTTAGATACTCGCGATTGAGTCATGTTTCGTTGTGATAACAGGTAGGTAATCTCATCGCTAACGAGCTGTCTCTTCTAGACAGCCTCACAACACACATTTCTACAAAGGATTTTGGTAAGCTCCAAATCTTTGTGTAGACTTTTGGGATCAGGTACGAACTTGCCGCTTTAAGAACAAATACTAAACACAGTATAATTTCATGTCTGCAGTCTGTCTATGTCAGTAACCAATATAAAATGATCGCACACCGCGTACATTTTCCTTAGGAGTAGCGCTCTGCTAACACTGGATTTTCGCAGATACAGCTGTTTGTTGCGTATATTTTGTAGGAAACCCCCGCTGCGCGAGTCCGACTCGGTGTGCCTGAAAAAAATCACCGTAATATAATTCTCGTTAGCGTTTACACGGAAGCATCGATATAGAGCTTTGGTAAACCAACGTCCATGACCTAGGTCACACGCGCACTGACCTAGCTTTGAGGTTTTTGTGCCCCGGAACACGCTTTGGCCATTTGCAGTTGCTTTGAGATTTAGTTCCTAGTACAAATTGAACCCACAGAGAAAATATAAGTGAGAGGAATACTTCACTGCGAAAGCTTTTTCCACCTACTTCAAAAAGGCGGCTTTGTAATCATGATTGCTGCGTAATTCTGTCAATTTTGGAAAACGTGAGTGAACAGTTTGAGTGTCCACATTTTTGCTGTGAATAGGCTTGTTTGATCCATAAATAAAAAATGTAAAGGCTGGCAACGGACTTGCGATTTCTCTGTTGTTGCCGATGTCCATGCGTGACAGTGATATCTTGCCATCAGGCGATCCGTCTGCTCGTTTGCCACTTACGAGTAATAACATAAAATCCGAATTTAAATAGACGAGCCTAGACGCACAGCTCTGATGTTATTACAAGAAATGAAGTAAGTGTTATGTTATGTGTGTACCGCTTCAATGGCGCCCGATTACTGGTGCTAACGTGTTTCCTATTACGCTGTCTTCCTTATTGCAAATAGATTACTGCCGTTTTAGCAAAAACGTACTAATTGTTTGAGCAGTATAGGCAGTAACGTCCTTTTTTAATTGGAAAATTATATTATAATACCTATACATATTAAAATACATGATCAAAAGATATACATAAATTATATAATTCGTCAAAATCGGTACAGTGGTTAGCCTATCGCGAAAATACAGACAGCCATGGCAGGGGGGACTTACGTTTATACATCATCTTAAAGGCTTAATCTGCTGTTAGTTAAATCAGGGCTTAGGGGCTTCAAGCCAGTTAAAGACATACTTTTTAAGATAAGGTGTAGTGTAGGGTCAGTAAAGTCAGAGCTTGAGGGCTTGACTTTTCCTGGGATCTGATATTTTTTTTACAGCGAAAGCGTTATGAGCTTGTGAGTCTTGGCTGCCAATTTTACATAAAAAGTTTTTCGTGGGCTATTTATTGCTGAATGGCAAACAGTTGCGGCGAGTATACGGAGTCAAGTACCTGGGCCACATTCTACTGTCTAACATGAAAGACGACAAAGACATAGGGAGGCAAAGAAGAGCTATCGCGGCACGAGCCAATATGGTAGCCAGAAGGTTCGCTAAATGCAGCGAAGGTGCCAAAAGACAGCTTTCAAATCAAATCAAATCAAAATATTCTTTATTCAAGTAGGCCTAGTTACAAGCACTTTCGAAATGTCAGTTACATGAGAGTGAATGTTTGCTGGGAGAAATACAATATGATCCAACTTTTGCTGCAAGGATTAGGGAAACCCAGAAAAACCTAATCAGATCATTTAACTTAAGTGTAATATTATTGATAAAATCATCATTTTTAAAATTAAAATAATCAATAAGATAAATCCCAAAAGGATTGTCAATAAAAAATAAATAATCTAGAATGTGTCTAGAATAAAATTCTAAATGTCAGAGTATATAAAACAATTAAGATTAAAATAATAATAATACCTTAGGTATTCGTTAAAATAATTATTCATATACCTACATGACGCTATAATTTACATTAATCCCACGTGGCTTCATCATTCATGTAGTCTTGTGTGCTATAATAAGCTTTAGAAAATAATTTTCGTTTCACAATATTTTTGAATTTACCAATAGACAACTCAGTTATGCTGCTAGGAAGTTTATTATAAAATCTCACACAGTTACCCATGAATGATCTCCTTATTTTATGGAGCCTAGTAGCAGGCACTGCGAGCTTATGCTTATTTCTAGTATTAATATTATGTATATCACAGTTCTTCTTAAAGTCGGTAATATTTTTATGTACATACATAATATTCTCATAAATGTATTGACAATGCACTGTCATTATATCTTTTCCTAAGTTATTGCACCAGCGTCTACACAGTAGAATTGTGGTCACACTACACCTGTGCCGCGATGAGGGACATGCGAGTGGAGTATAATGACGCGTGGCGCGCCATATTCCTACTGCCGCGCTGGTGCAGCGCGAGCGCCTTGTTCGCCGAGGGCCACGCGCGGGGATGGGCCGCACTGCTGCGCACGAGGACAGCGTACGCCAGGAAGGCCATCCACACCTATTTGAACACCCTGCTCACGGCAGTGAGAGAGTGGGATGCCAGCCCACTTCACGAGCGTTGGAGGTACCACAAACCGGTAACTGCGGGGACAGTGATCCGTGGTAACGGTTTATATTTTTTTGTGGTTCTTGTAATGTTTACATTGCTTAGTATATAAAATCGTATCATTATTATTATTTATAACTATGGACCAGTTCTGGAATAAATTATTTTCATTTCATTTTCATTTCATATTACTAAGCAAAAGGTATTATGTTACCTATTTCTATAAACTTTTAAACAAAAAAATAAAACCGACTCCAAAAAAACTAAAAGTAAAAAATAACGCCATAATTCAGTTTCTTCAAATTACTTACAAGTAACCGTCTGTATACTCAATCTATACAGTATATACAATTAATCTTATTTTGGCGTCGGTGCCATATAAAGAATGTGTAAAATATTGAAAATTGACGATTTTAGTAAGTTGTGACACGATGGCACCGACTCCAAAATAACATTAATTGTATATACTGTATAGATTGAGTATACATACGGTTACTTGTAAGTAATTTGAAGAAACTGAATTATGGCGTTATTTTTTACTTTTTAGTTTTTTTGGAGTCGGTTTTATTTTTTTGTTTAAAAGTTTATTCATTTTACACTTTTTAGTTAATCGTTACTTAAAAGTGTATCTCCTGACGATTCGAACAAGCCCAAACACGGCTAGGATACATTATTTTATGACATAGATCTGGTGCCTACCTTCCGGCTCCATCATCAAATCAATTCGATGGTACCATTCTCATCAGGAACATTTAAATTTGTGTCTATGAAGTTGCTTAGCTAAATTAATCAAGATATTTTGTCGCCACCCGTAAATCATTTATCATTGAGGAGTTCCGATGGCATTCTGTGGTCTTCTGCATCAGGTCCACTTCACCAATTTACACTTTCTGAATGAAAATGCTTATTATGTTTCTTATAATGCCAAAATCGCTATATGTATGCCTACAATATTTGAGGAGTTCCTTCAATTCCTCATGGATTCCATCATCACCAAAATTAAATGGGACCAACTAGAAAGTACCTTCTATAAAACCAAAAAAATAATTTTGAAATCGGTCAAATAGTCTTTGAGTAATCGGTGAACATCCGTAAAAAAATAAATAAAATAAATAAACATTCCTTCGAATTGAGAACCTCCTCCTTTTTTTGGAAGTCGGTTAAAAATGTATAACGTAACAGTCATATTTAAAACAATGAAGAAACCATCTAAATGTAAATAAGTACTTTGAAAACTACATATATATATACTTGTATAAATACATAACACTGTGAATGTTAAACTATTACTCGTAGTTCAAATGATGTAAGCATTGTCTTTTAATTTTTTTTTGTATAAAACGATAAGAAATGTGTAATACTAGTAGTATAATTATTATAATATCCGTGTTTTTTACGGCTTCATTAAACTTTAAGCACCATTAATTAATAAGCCGTGTTACAGAACGTTTTACGCAACGCACATTCGATTTGCATAAAGTATTGTTTCGCGAATGTTGCTTTACGCTACGTTCTCTTTTATAAGAATAGGTAATAGCAGGTGGCCGCAACTTCGCCAGTAGAGGAGGAAAAAATATAACAATAAATAATAAAACCCTTTTTTTTCTTGAGCTAAACCGAGTAAAAAGTATCCTATAACCATCTGTGGATGCCCAGCTACCCGTGTACCAAAACTAGCTTTTTTATTATTTCTTTGTTGAATTCCGTTTTGCCATTGTGGCGTGACGAAGCTACGACAAATAGTGATTTTTAAATAGTCCGTATCAGACATATAATTTTTACAAGTTGTTAATAATATAGACTAGGGTCTGTCTAGTTCTAGTTGTTGCTGTTACCAGGGCCGGATTTAGGTTTAGATTTATCCCTGACAGTGGCGTGCGGTCCATATAGGCACAAAGGCACTGCCTACCCTGAAGACCATGGCTCGATACAGACGCAGAGAAACTGCCTACCTTGAAATCATGGACGACCATGGCTACATATAGGCAGAGAAAAACTGCCTACCTGGGCCAAAAACCCTGTGCAAGCCACTAATCTCTGAGGGAAAATTACGGAGTTATAATTTCGAGGAAAGCATAGCGCCGTTCCTCTCAATCAAATACAGTTTAATACAAGAGCGAAGGAGACGGCTCAATACGAACCTAGAATTCGCAGTTAACTCTTTGATTCCGGCGCTGGCGCCGCTCTGCTTTTATTTCGGAGCTAGTGTCGCAATAGGGAATATGCATGAATTTTAATTGTTGCTTTATTAAAAGCTCATTCATGTAACAAACAGTACACACATTTTTTTCTCATAGCTATAAAAATAACCAAGATATAAGCGTTCAAACATTTCATTCCATCTTTTTCTTGCAAAACAGAATTTAATATGGAGTTTATATGGCCGGAGTGCGTATCGGACCTCTCTGTCTAATTACTAGTTGCTATGCCTATATTATGCGCATTTCTGGGCCGATTTAAATTTTAATTTCTCATTTTGAAATGGTTTTTACGATATTCTGATATTTAGTTGAAAAAGGCGATAAGAATTTTCATGCATGTACCCTATTGCAAGTAGCTGACAGGTGATTAGATGACACCGATGTGGTAGAATCGTGACATAACATTGAGTTTTTGGTTATGATATTAAAAATAACAAGACGCACGAGCCAAGACGTGAGAAACAAAATGTTATCAGATGTCATAAAATGTGTTTGAAAATAATAAAATTAATAAATATTAGAACGTTAATTAATAAAAAGGACTGAAACGATTACAAGCCCAATAAAGTGAAGATTGCACTTTGTCATAACATCGGTTGAAGACGTTTGCCGCGTGGTATTGTTGCACCTACACTTTTTAAACCGTAAGTAAATTATCAACATATTATTGTTTGTTATTTCTTGCGGTCACGCACGGTACGTACTTTTCATGAGGATACTATTTTTAGTATATATTTTCTGGCGCTTTTGTTTAGAATCGCAGAAATAGTGCACTAAATCGGTACCATTTTTGTAAGAAAAACCGACGTTCAAGTGTAGTCTCCTGTGTATGCTTAAATTTAGATCGCATCCTAATATCCGTTCCTCCACTTTTTTCGGACTTTTTTGTTGCTACGGTATGTATTCATTCAGCAGCAAAAGTATCCAAGCATGCTCACAACGATTTTGTCCAAACCTTAATCTCTTGGTACCTACTACTACCAAGAAATTAGCTGCTCAAGACTGTAGAGTTGTGAGCAGATCATATCGTGCACTTGGTTTACGTAGCAAATTCTGCTGCTGACTTTTCTGAGCCGCCTGTGTCTCGGAAATAATAGCTATTGTCACAGAAGCAAATGAAGTTGACCGCTTCATCTAAAGTATAGCATGTTCTAAGGATCTCCAATGACCAGACTTGCGCAAGTTCCCACATCTAGCAGTTTAGGCGATACTCATATCATTCAACTTTGAGCACTGAAATAAGGTAACAACATGCCTTACAATAGGCGCTAAAGAGGAAATCGATTGATGCGTTTGAAATGTCGTGTTGGAGCGGATGCTTCGCATTCCCTGGACTGCGAAACAAACCCATGTCCTCATCGTTAAGCAGCTAAGATAAAAACGAGACTCACGACTATATGGTTCCAAAAATCTTGACCTGTTTTGGACAGATGGCAAGAAGGGGTCCACAAAATTAAAAAATAATCCTGGTGGTAGGAAAAGTGGAGGGAACAAAATCCGATGGATGGACCAAGTTAAGACAATAGCTAGTCTCCCAGTCACCGCTGCCTTAAGAAAAGCCGAAGACAGGAACAGATGGCAAAACAATGTGAAGAACTAGGTGAAGGTTTTTCGAACTGGAGACGACCTTCAGCAATGAAGGAAACGACGAACAAGACAAAAGGCAAGCCAATGGAAATCTAATTTTATGGACGACTCTACTGCAAGCCTTATGTGTGCCAAACCTAGTTATTAAGAATATATTGTTTGCATAACACCACGTTTAGGTATATTTAGCGTAGTTTCCTGATGTTTTACATAACCGCTACGCTTCGGCTGCCGTGCTGATAGTCTATTGCCCAATTCTGAATCTAGGACCCATCTCGTGCTGGCTTTCTAAAATAATTAATGAATGGTCAACCACTGTGGTCGTCTCATCACAAAGACTTGTTGTGAAAAGTTTTCATGGGTGGTCAAGACTATGAAGACATACCTAGCTCATCTGTTCTTTTGCCACGTAATCATCAGATCATTATCATCATCATTATCTGTCTATAATAATCAACTGTTTTTAACACAGCGTTTGAACTGGAAAACCAGTGAGGTCTATTCAGCAGTAAACCCAAAGATGGAAATCATCCGCGGCCAATTTCACCTTCCTTTTTTTGGTCCGGAACCCTAAAACTTATGTGCGCAAAGCACTAGGACCAGCAGAGTTAAGTTAAGCGAAAGAAGGTGTCTAACCTAATAGTGTTAGTCTACTGAACAATCTGGACATGGAGAAGTTGCATGACGTATACGTTTTGTAAATTATTGCGAACAGTAAAATAAGTGTTGTAGTATATACATGCTTATGACGAACCACAGAAAACTCTATATATATTTTTTCTATAAAATAATACGCTAAGTTCCATGAAAGAAACAAAGCACGCTGTTCTTTATACATAGACATAAAAAATAGATTCTAGGCCTAACCAAAACATTTTGTACCTATCTAAAAATGCCGACTTTATGCAAAACACGTCAGCGTTGATGAACGAATGCGTAAAAGCGAATCGCTAGTTACAAAAGCCTTATCAAGCTTTCTATCGAACATCATGTGTAGATCAAAAAAGATAACGTACATTTCTCCTCTTCATACGTTTATAATTGTCTTCACTTACGTCCGCGGCGATGGAAAGTGTTTTTGTGAAACAGGTCGTGAAATTGTATCGTTTCGCGTGAGTGTTTTGTTTTTAATAGTCATCTTGTCAACGTCCGAATTCGTTTTCGATGTTCAATTATTCATGTTATATTATAGATCACCCAATATAAAGTGGAGTAGTATGTATTATGATAAAGAGTGAGCAGACAATCGGGAGTCGACATGTTTTAAGTTGTCAGCTGTCATTGCTGTCAGTAGATGTTCAGTGGTTCAGTGTTACGAACATAAAATGTACTTGTCTACGTCATGTTTGTTTCACTATATCATTCAAAAAAAAAACTTTTATTCAACTTGCACTGTTCGTAATGTTCGTATGTATGTAAGTTGTCCGCTTCAAAATTTGCAAGTTATATTTAACCCACTTCCCGGTTTCCGATTGTGGTACAATTTCTAATACTTATGTAAGTTCGTTGACAATGCAATATTATGAGACCATCGAGCTCAAAGTTAGAGTAAGAGTTCAATGAAAAATACAGTCGGCAATAAAAGCTTGACACAAAAATGTCATTTTTCATTTTAATTTCAATTCACTCGTGACCATTGTATACTTTGTATCTTCTAGCATATCATTAAACATTTATTGAAATGAATTTTAGAAGAGTTCTTTCAAACCGTAAGTAAGTTTTTACGTTCCGCAAAATTACCTAACTATAGTCTAGGCACCTCAAGTAATGGTCCAGACAGAAAATAACATGTAAATAATCATGACTAAAGATTTTGCCACAAAATACGTTACTATTATAATCAAACGATTTTGCCTATGACCACATTCATTATAATATTGGGATTATATAATTATGAATGTGGTGAGTGAAATTTGATTTATTTTGGACCACAGTTACCCAGCTATGGTCCATAAATTCAGAAATACATATATTAGGGTGGTTTCACCGATCGTTAAAATTCTGGAGTACCTATAGGATTTTTGATCGGTTAATGGTTCGTTAATGGATGTGGATCTACATGATCTGGAAAAAATTGCCTGTGTATGGTCACATTCAAGGTCAAAACCGAAACAAAATTCCTCTTACTCATGCTGGTGGCCTGAAATCTCTTATGTAAAAATATATATTTCCTGTATCCTTGCTTCTAAATTCAAACTTAGGTTTCTTATAAGGTTACCTTAAAAATAAGTAATAACATTGAAATAAGCCCGTTTGGAAGGCTGGTTTATGTATGACGTCACGCCATTGACAGATTACACGAAAGTTTGTACACGATTTGTGACTCGACGGATTCAAATTGAGCACTAGCACTAATGGTTTTTTAATTACCTATACAATTGAACCGTTCATCCAAGCTGCCAACTTATACATATTGCGAAGACTTTAATAAGTTGATATACGAGCAATTTTAGCTTGTGCTATGCTTTTGGTACAAGTTGTTAACCTATTCTGACTCGATAGAATTTTGAGGTCTTAATTTCATTGTTCTTCATGAACGTCAAATTAATTTAATGGTAAATTAACTTTTATTCGTGGAATAGAGTACAAGCCTCTTCTATTAGGGCCAAATGTAGTGCACGAGGTTATGCAAATTAACCTACAAATTCGAGAGTTCGTGAATAGGGATGATTGGTACTGGCAAGTAGCTCAATGATTCCTGTTCATTATATATGAATTTGCAGAGATTTAGAAGTAAAATGACGAAGAAATTGACGTCCTTTTTCTTTGCTTTAGCAATAATATCAACAACTACAATTATCATGGTAAGCAGATCTTCAAGGACATGACATTGTCTTTTTAGGGTTCTGTAGCCAAAATGGCAAAAACTGAACCCTTATAGTGTCGTCATGTCCGTCCATCCTTCTGTATGTCACAGGCATTTTACTCAAAGATACAAGAACGTACATTTATGAAATTTGGAGTATAGGGGTCCTGTATAAGCCGCTACTTAGATAAGTAGTTAAATAGCAAAAATAAATAATTGTAGGATCCATGTAACAGAAGCTGAAAAAATATGTTTTCAGCAAACGCCAACGTGTGGCACATATTTCAAAAGATCTTTAAAAACACCTGAAGGTTTCTAAAAAAAAATATTATGTTCATATTTTCGGAAATAATCGCTTCTAAATTTGCATAAATTGTGTCCCTCGTAATGTCAAAAAATATTAAAAAAATTACAAAGGGAACGCTTAATAAGTACTTTTAACGAATATTATTTTGAAGATAATCGAACATTCAGTTTTTTAGTTATTGCCGGAAAAGTACGCATCTCAACAAAAGGACGTAAGTGCGGTGAAGATACGCTCTTTTACTAGTGCACTTTTCCATATTATGTTTTTTTATCTGTAGTGCATATTTTTGTAGTAACGGCTGCGGAACCCTACACTGAGTTTGTTCGACATGCTCTTTTATAAAACATACAACAGTTTGTGTCTTACTGTACAACGATTTGTCAACCGTGGGTAGGGATAAATGTACTAAAACTATCAAGGACCCCGAGCTTTTCCTCCCACAACAATGACTAAATTACTAATTATGGCAGAACAGAGCTCTTGTAATTACTGAATTACTGTCTAAAGGTAACTTAATTTCAGTGTTCTCAGAACCCGTTTTAATACTTAATCGTAATGCGAATTAAATTATCCAGAAAAGGGCAATAGAAAAGTCGTTTCCGAGTCTGACTTTAAATTAATTTGCGTGGAGTGGATTCTCTGAAACTCTCTAATTCGAGGCTTGACTCTTGTATGTTACCTTGAAAAAAATTACATAAGAATAGGTACGAACACGAACCACCTGGAATACATGAACTATGGTCCTATTTTTCCGTATACACTATTTATGTGTTTTTTTAAGGATCCGTACGTCTATACGAACAATCCGACCCTTTATAGCGATATTTAATTGTTAAAAAGTGGACATATATAACACGAGATAATAAGCGTTATTGTTACCAATATTTATGGACTGCAGTTATCTTAAATAAACTAATTTTATTAAGTTTTCCGTTCGATCACTCGGGTATTTGTATGTCTGTTTGTCACTTACTTACAAGCATCGAAACTATTTCAGTTATTCAGCCTTTAACGTTACAAAAACTAAGCTTTACACCACATGAGAGCTTAAAGCATGATACCATTATTGACGTAAACCTTTATAAAGCTGCATGAATGTTCATTGTAATCTCTTACTTGCTCTGGATCAATCAGTAGATAGTAGCAAATCATTTTTTGTGACTATCTTGAATATTTGTCAAAAATTTAAAAACGCATGTTTTTACTTACAATATGTTGAAATTATCGATGTTCGGTAAATAGGGATGGTGACTAAATTTTAATGATTAGTCCGTCTTGTAGATTAATAAAAAATAATGGACACGTATTTTTTCTTTTTTTACGAAATCAAAAAATTAAGGCATCAAAATGTCAAAATGTCGCGTGACGTTACTCCTAAGTACAAATTTTACCTAGGAGTATTTTTTTATTATTTTGAAAAAGCAAAAAATACGTGTCCAATATTTTTGTATTATCCAACTGACGGACTAATAAGAATTTTGATTTTCATACCCTATCATCATGCTTATTGTATATGTTAATAAAGTTAACTTTGAATATTTAGGAAACGGTTTATTTCGTGAACCTGAATAAGTACCTAGTTTGAACGGGTTTTACAATTCAGATATTTTACGACAATAATATTATTATAAACCAAACTAAAAGTAGAACCCAATCAAAAACCAGTAGGTACTTCAAGGACGACTACATTTCATTGTGTACCTACCCTGGACACAGACACAATTAAATTAAATTAAAAATATTTTTTTTGCCACAAAAAATACACATTTACCAGAATATAGGTATATATCAACCTAACACACAGTGTCATTATAGTTTTTAAGTTAGTAAATAGTATCCGGTAGAGGCGCAACTCGGGATCGGCGGCGGTCCGGGAATGTGAAGTTAATAGCCAAAACAGCCATCGTCTGTAATTGACATTTTATGTCCATGTACTAAGAGGGGTGCGAATACTTTACAGACTACGTATTAGTACTTCTTTCACTATTACGGTGTAACTCGTGACGTGATTGTCAATTTCGCTGTTCCGGCAATCTATCTCTTTCCATCCCTCGTCACCGATCAGTCAACTCTTTGCGCGAACTCTTTGTTAGCAGAACTGCAAACTCTTTACTTTTCTGATTAGCTTGTTTCATCTGAATTTATTTATGTATACAAGTATATATTATATGAATACGTATGTATCTAAGTATTTATCTGTATATATTATGTCTATAAATTAGTTGCACCGCCCACAATTTATCTGCGTTGCCTCAAGGTTGACTGGTAGAGAATGCCCTATGGCATTAAGTCCGCCTTTTGTAAGATAGGCTTTTATTTTGTGCAATAAAGATTAAATAAATTAATACTTTGTACTGGTGACTTCATAGTGATAATCCGTTCATTCGAAGGTCGAGTGTTTCTTAAATTTGGTAGTAAATTACCGTTAAACAGAAACTTTTCTCACAGTAAGGGACAGGTCGCGACATGTTGAACCTTGCTGGCAACGGCAGGTATACGTGTTCAAAACACTTTCCAGCCATAGATACACAAGGAATCTTTCTGTGTTGCGCAAGATTTCGAAACATTAAATCCTCCAAAAATAATAAATGAATCACATTTACCATGTCTATTTTATTGGAAACTCTACTTTCCTGACTGCAATAAGAGCTGAAATTCCAACAAAATGTCGAACTATTATAACTATTATAAGAGAATGCATTCATTCTGCTGTCTATAAACAAAAGGGCGCACATAAGCAAGAAAAACCCGGTCGTTTATGTCCTTCTCTAAAGAAGAGGCTGTAGGAAGCAATACAATGCAGCTAAGCATCACGATTAGTGGCCACTGGCGAATCGTGATGAGAGAAGAAGCGTGAGGCGTCTGGTTCCCAACAATCGAACTGTGATTGCGAAACGTCAATGAGAAAAAAAGGAAAGCAGATAACGACAAGTTGCCAGTCAATCGATAAAACATCCCGGCAGTCTATGAAAAAGCTAATTATTTTCAATCGGTTTGACCAATTTTCTCCTTAAACCTCAGCTAAGAACACTCGGCAAATTCACCTTGCGAACACAAAAAAAAACAAATCAAAATCAGTTCATCCGTCAAAGAGCTACGATGCCACAGACAGATGCACGGATAACGCACGTCAAACTTATATTACACACTAGAAGGTGCCCGTCTTATCTTATTATCAGGGGTCCTTGCGGATACACTTCGACTCAGTGGGATCATTCGTGTAATTACCTCTAAGATAAGAAGAAGTAGGTACTCGCAACTTCGTTCGCGGAGGAGAAAAAGTGATTACACCTATTTTTTTCTTCAGCGTAGTCGGGTAAAAATTATCCTATAACTATCTGTGGATGTCCAGCTGCCCATGTATCAAAAATAGTTAAAATCCGTTTAGTCGATTTGGCGCGATGAAGCCACAACGACACATACAAACATACAAAAAATCCAGAAGAAATATTTTTCAATTCAGTGACCTCTAAATAGACCGTTATAATATTTTTTTTTATTTAAATTAAATTGTAGAAAACCGCGATAATTTACCAATTCCGGATCCGTATGAAAACATTATTATCGTATGAACATTTTAAAGGATTTCATGGAACGTGTGATCTCTTTCCTAGATGGGATTTTCAATACTGGGAAATTTAAATACAGATATACCGGGTATTCTCGGTAAGACTCGTAGCTACAAATAATAGATCCAGAAAGTCGCGAAATACGTGATGGAGGTATATTCGTATATACTCCAGTCATTTAACGGTTTCGCAAAACATTAATTTATAATAGCCTGATTTTATACCAAATTCTAAGACACTATCCATGAGTCCAACATAATTTTAAACCGGAAGTGGGTAGGTATATAAAATGAGTCTCAAAAATTGCATTTTTCTTAATACCAAAAGCGGTAATAGTATTTTTTATGTGTAAGCGTAACAATATTTTTATCAATAATCAGTAAAAAGTGAAATCTCACAAAAATATTACAAGAAAAGCCACTAAATCACTATATTGGCACCATTTTCATGCATCACACTGAAAAAAATATCAGAGAATAGGAGCCTATCAAGTGGCTTTTTAGCTTGATTGGGAATCTCTTGATAGATTCAATCACAACATGAACAAACTCATTACTAAACACATGATTGCAGTAGTACAACTAAAAATGATCAAACATTTGAACATTTTACTTAGTTGACCTTAACCAGGTCGCATTGTAACAGCAAGCAAACGAACAAAACGTGGAGTTCCATCAAAACTGATGTTTGTTTCAATCACAAGTTAATTCGAACTTGATTGAACTTGTTTAGAGCAATCCACTTATCGTGTCTATCGCGTGCAAACATCTTACACTGTTTGGCCTTATGGTCGACTGGTGGAGAGAATGCCTTTTGGCATTAAGTTTGCCATTTGTACTTTAAATCAATCAATAATATTAATGGCTTTGCTGATATATGTCCTAAGTTGACAGAAATAATAATAATAAGTAGGTATAATTGACTTAGCTCACGAGGTGACCGCCATGTGGGATGTTGATTCGACGATTATTATCCCGATAGTGGTTTCGGCAAACGGTCTTCCGGCGAAAAGTCTCAACGAACATCTTAAGAGACTCTCGCTAGATGGCTGGATCAAGGGTCAGATACAGAAGGCGGTAATCCTGGACACGGCTCGCATTGTGAGGAGGTTCCTCTCTGTGCAGCCCTAACCACCGGTAGCTTGAGCCCTGCCCCGCTGCCGGCGGCACCCTAGGTTAGGTTTTTTTTTATAATGTGTTTATATTTTGTATTTGCTTTTTGTATTTTACTTTATTATATATATATATTGTAAAAAACCTACCCTAAGATTTAAATAAGTAGGTAAAAATATTAATCTATGCTACTGAGCAAATAGTACTTTATATTTTGCTGGATTATGTGTATACATAATTACTAGAATTAATATGTTCCCTTTACACTGGAAAACTCAGCTATTATCAATTATTTCCATTTCGCCATACTAGTGATTCGTAAAATGACTGAACTTATATTATATTTCGATTGATGCGTCATCTATTTATTGACCAGTCTTAGGCTCTACTCCCACACTGATATAAGAAATAGCATCTAACAATTGTACCTCCTCATAACCTTGCTTTGGATACAATCTGAATATATTTTTTTTACAAGACAACTTTTACAATTTAATATCTGATCGATATTTTTATAAGGACTTAAGGACACATGAATCACAAGAGTTGCACAATAGATAATGACATTGCGAGTTCTCTTATCGTGAGTAGTTTAAAAGCGTAATAATTTATATCTATACTATTACAAAATTGTATAAATGAAATGTCTGAACATTGAAAATATTAAAAAAATACGTATTGTAAATGACTATTTGGAAGTCACTCAATCAAAAATTTTTATTGGATTTTTTAAATGTTTGTATACTGTCGTTGTGACTTCATCACGCCAAATCGGCTAAACGGATTTCAAATATTTTTCGTAGAAGGGTAGCTGGGTATCTTCAGGCGGTTATAGAATACTTTTTACCCAACTACGGTAAAGAAAATCAGAGGCATTATGACTTTTTCTCCTCCGCGAACCAAGCCCAACACCTTCTAGTAAGTTTATAATGCTAGGAGCATTTAGCGAGCCAAACCTTTCGTTAATAGTTCAAGGAGACCGAGACATTGTCCCCAGCGCCGTTGTCAAATCAAATCAAATCAAATCAAATCAAAATATTCTTTATTCAAGTAGGCCTAGTTACAAGCACTTTCGAAATGTCAGTTACATGAGAGTGAATGTTTGCTGGGAGAAATACAATATGATCCAACATTTGCTGCAAGGGTTAGGGAAACCCAGAAAAACCTAATCAGATCATTTAACTTAAGTGTAATATTATTGATAAAATCATCATTTTTAAAAATAAAATAATCAATAAGATAATCAGTCATGACATCATGTCTTTATGGCAAACAGTAGAGCATTCTGCACGAGGTTAAGGGTAAAACGTGTTGATGAGTTGGTTACTTTACTTTGTGATTCTAACAGGTCAACTATTATTTAAGCTTAAGCTTATTATTTAAGCTTTATTTACGAGCAATGGCGACCACTTATCTGTTGCATACATGAGTATATGTCGTCAGTTATGTGATAATATTATTAATTTGAATTCCTCTCTATGAAACGGACATGCCATACTTTGAAACCAAGGTGTAGGGTTATTAAAATCAGGGCTTAGGGGCTTCAAGCCAGTTGAAGCCATACTTTTTAAGATAAGGTCAGTAAAGTCAGAACTTGGCTTTCCTGGGATCTGATAACTTTTTTACAGCGAAATCGTTATGAGCTTGTGAGTCTAGGCTGCAATTTTTACATGAAATGTTTTTGGTGGGATATGTACTACACCAACTTTACTTATGTATTGCACATCTATCAAAGCAAACAAGTTATAAATAAGTTTCTGACCAAAAAAATGGTTTATTGACGACTGTACTTTTCTATAAAAGATAGGCTGGTGTAAGTACATATATATATCATGGTTATTGTGTTTATTTTGTCCATATTAATTTAATTTTATGTATTTATCTTTATACATATATGCCATTCACACAGGCACGCACATAAATAAGTAGGTACACAGCGTAAATACACAGCACGCTGTCTCACACATGACCTGTTCTGGATCCACGGAAGATCAGCGTCATGTCACTCATGAGTGCTCTGACATATGCTGAGTGGACTCCATTTTTGTTAACACAAATATGATTGATTATAGCTCCTAGGTTTAGCTTTAAGTCTAGGTTAAGTCTATACATGTCACTTTTCCAATGTACTGCAATTTTTGTTGTTGTTTACAAAATAAATGTATCTTCTTCTATAAACATCCATCAACTACTCACCCAATCGATTCCATAGAGCCCAAACTCGGTTGGTTTGCATTATTTTATTACTGACTACCTATGACCACCTTTCTGCTCCATCATCAGATTAGTTCGATGGTATCATACTTGTCAATGTCACCGAACTTAAATAAATATGCCAAATTTTAACTCAATCGGAAACCGGGAAGTATGCCAATTTAACTTCTAAGATTACACCCGAACAATCATACATTGCATGTTAAATAAAAGCTTGTAACAAACAACAAACACTACAATTACAGGTCAGTCAGGGTCAATTTTATCGCTACAAAAGGAACTCTTCCAGACAAGCTTTGAGTAGGGGAAAATTATATAAAAATTACGTAACAATATTACTTACTTATATCGAGAAATGTTTTTTCTTTTTTTTTATGGCATAAGGGGCAAACGAGCAGACGAGTCGCCTGATGGTAAGCGATCACCGTCGCCCATAGACACTTGCATCACTAGAGGAGTCACAAGTGCGTTGCCGGCCTTTCAGGTGGGGGTACGCTCTTTTCTTGAAGGTTTGAAGATCGCATCGGTCCGGAAATACTGCATATGTTAATTTATGAATATTACTACTTCTATATTTTAACTAGAAGATGCCCGCTACTTAGTCAGCGGATGAGAAAAATATTTGAAACCTCTTTATTTTTTCAGCGTAGGCGAGTAAAAAGTACCTATCCTATAACCATCTGTGTGATGAAGCCACATCGACACATACAAAAAATCTAAAAAAACATATTTTTCGATTCAGTGACTTCAAAATAGTCCGTTACAATATTTATTTGAAAATATATTTAATGTAGGTACAGACATTTCATTTTTACAACTTCAATAACAAAAAAACTTTTTAATAGTATAGACTTTCTGACTGTTCCAAGTTCCAAGTGAGTCGTATATAGTTTCAAATTTAGACCATTTTGCGTAGTAACTTTTGATAAATAATTTGAAAGCGTTGTTTCAGGTCCAAGGGAATGTCGATTTGCTGAAAATTGGCACATGACGTTCTCAACTAGATGAAGGATATACTTAAACCGATCTCATTATCGATCATTAGTCGTCAAACTATTAGCAGAGGTGATAGATATGCAACAAAGGAAGACCTTTAGGTGACAGGGCGGATATCACTCTGTAACTTGACACGACCTTTTCACATACCAACGTAAGCAGGCCTGCGGTCTGATGAAATTTTATGGAATTCGGTAGTTTAAACGGTGGTGGTGCGTGGTCTTCCTTAAATGGTCAGGGTGCAATGTCACGGCAATCGTGAAGCTTCATAGATCAAATTTCTATTTAAGTAATCCGATTCAAGGGTTTGTTGCGCCGCGACAATTTGAAATGTATTTATGATATAAATTGTCGCCTTAATTAGGGCTTAGCTCTGAATTACCGTTTTGTGAAGAAATTCAAGTAAAGTAAAATATCAAGATATTCGTGAAAAAAAAAATTTACTCCTTGTAACACACACCGACCAAACAAATGCAACGTTGTTTTGCCTAGAAAAGGATTTAGACCCATTTGATAACATAACAGACCGTACCTAATTAGCTCTATTATAGTATTGTCTGTCAGTAATCATTCGTTAAACCTCATAATAAGAAATCTAATTGATATAAATATGGTGTTTCTCTATGAGACGACATCGTCACTCTTTTAAATCGTTCGTAAATTATGTGCCCTGTGCAGCCCGTCCTTAGTTGATGTTGAAAGAGGCTTTGTTTATAGGTACGATTTCTCTTTCATCGGGTAAGTACTCGCTTAGACAAAAAATTGTCAACGCTAACGGCATACAAGCTTGGATAGGTGTAGCTCTTAGAAGTAAACTTATAACCTGAGCCTGCAGGAAATCTAATACCGTTACGTCACAGAGACTGTGAACACAGTGCTTTGACTTCATACGAACGTTGAAATGAGGCGACACAATCAAGCGTAGTTTTTAACAGCAGTTTAAATGTGAAAGTCGCGCGAAATACTGAAACGGCTCTGACTGTTCTATATCAGAGCATTTGTTGTTTACATTGCTCTTATTTCTTTGGTTCGTAAATCTCAAGCGGCGGTAAAGCGGCAGAAGTATGCTCCCTTGGGTTCCGGCTACATTTTCATCCCTGTAGGGTAATTCCGGGGTTGATAGCAATAAGTTTAAGATGGCCAGACGATTTTTTTCCAACTTATAGGATGTTAATGTCGCTTGTTTCACGTAAACTTTATTAGTTCTAAAGATAACACTTGATATAAGTGGAAAACAAGTAGATCAACAGAAAAATTCTCATGAAAAATAACTTTGTTTAAATTACGCTACTTGAAAATTTAAAAAGAGATTGCCGATATATAAAGTAACTCTATTTGTTTTTTAACTGGCCCAATAATAATGATTATTTTAGAAAGTACGGAGGCTTGCGTACATATTAAATTTAAAATAACTTGAATGGGCTCACTACTTCTTTTTTTTATTCGTTGATATAATGAACCGGCTACATCGGGAGAGATGGCCATACGCAATTCATTACTACTGGAAAGCCTTGAACTGGGATCTCAGATACCAAAAAAAAAAGAAATAGATGTTATTAATTAAAATCATAACAGTAGTGCTAATAATATGCGAGAGATGACAAATACATTACTATAAATCCAGAATAATTAAGAATTGACGACTATTATGTACAAATATCTACTGTGGGTTCATTAAAATTATACCGAATTAAAAATTCTGTTTCTTTTATTAAAAAGAAGGAGAGAAATGTGCACAAAAATAGAAACATTTAGAAATCTAAAATAAAATAATTTAACAGATTATATCGCGTATATTATCTCATTTTAGATTCTTCATCTTTGCAGAGTGCAGGCATTTATAAGCTGGACTGCGAGTGTGATCTTTCATACATTGGTCAAACGAAACGCAGTGTATCAACCCGGGTGAAGGAGCACATAGCAGATGTCAAGCACCGTGAACATGTCATTGACAAACCAAACCACTCAATTAAGTTTGATAAACCTTCTATCCTAGCCAAAGAAAAAAGATATTTTCCCAGGATGCTACGCGAGGCTATTGAGATTAAAAAGCAACCTAATTTCAATAGAGAAGATGGGTTGCCACTACCACCAGCTTGGGATCCTGTAATACATCTCATCAAGGAACAAACGAGACACAGGACTGCAAAACCTTAATTTCCGAACGGTGTAAAATATCATATCTGTTTAAAAGTAGTTTAATAGTCTCTTTTTTTTTAAATATTATAATTAGTCATGAGGTAGCCTGGGAGTTTTTCTTTGCAGCGTTTCTTTTCTCCTCAGTACGCCTCATTTGTGAAATGCTGCTTGGTAAATTATTAAAATAAAATAATTAAGCCCTTCTGGCACATGTGTAACTGTCTTTACAGCTTAGGCCCATCTGGCATGTATGTACACCTTTATTTGTGTTTTCTCAAAAATGGGTAGTTTGCACAAATTGTATCTTTGACAGAGGAAAATACATCTATTCTCAGTCCACCCGTGACCATGGAGAGCTGGAAAGCTTCCGAAATGTCGGGAACTAAAATGAGATAATATACGCGATATAATCCGTTAAATTGTTTTATTTCAATGAGTAATAATTGCGGAAACAGAAGAAAATATTATTTAGAAATCTACTCATATTCAATGTTATGGCCATCTTTCCCGGAGATATCCGGGAGAGATGGCCAACCCTAATTTGATTTCAAAATATTTTTTGGCCATGTTCGCTTAGTTTTAACAATGTTAACGGTTTGGTTTACGTTAGATAGATAATCCAAGTTTATTTTTCAACTAAAATCAAAATTCTAATGTTGATAGTTTTCGCATAATCGGTCTTGGAAAAAACTATGGCCATCTACCCCGGACTTACCCTAGCGTTGGAAACGGCGGGCTGTTGGGGGGCGAACGCGAAACGGTTTGTGCGCGACATAGGGCGTCGGCTTAGACAAAAAGTCCCCTTTTTGTCAAAGCCGAAGACCCCCGCTCCAAATCGATTCTGATGCAAAGGCTGTTGTCCATAGCTATCCAGCCAGGAAATGCCGTCAGCATTATGGGCACTTTTGCACCGGGACCGACAGGGAGCTGTTTTTCAGGTCTTGACTGACATAATTATTATTCTTATGTTAATTTACTATAAGTTTTGATAAATTAATTATTTAATATTTTGATAACTTAATAGTAATATAGTAATTTAATTATTACACACTCAGGAGCAACGAATACTAACATTGTATATAAATTCCATGGATAACATGTCTGTTTTTATTATTCTTATATGTACGTGGAAGGCTGTCCGCTAAAATGCGAATCAAAATACTAATAACTTTTAATTGCTATTTTATGCACTTAATTTGGTGTTATTGCTGTTATGTAATCTAGTTACTAAATCTATTTAGAATTGATTTTCCAATCAGTCTATTTTAATTGTATTGTTTTTTTAAATAAAGATTTGTTGGGTCAGGTAGTTGTGTATCCAAAGGATTATGGTGGACGCCAGTGTCCCGGTGTCCACCATCATTATCTTCGTCCATTGTCTTTAACTAAAACAATAGAGTATCGTAATCACAATACTTTTATTGGTTACGCTTAGTCTAAGACAACCTTGCGCTCCAACAGTCCGATCAAGAATGCCTTGAGTTCGAACCGATGAGCGCTTTTATACAGAACGTAAGCGTTGGGGAAGGCACCTGCAGGCTACACAAACAACTGGTGCAGCAATCGTAAGCAGCACCTGCATTTCACTACCAGTACCTGCGCCTCGTTACCGAGCCGCTCGGTTGGCCCTGTGTACGTCACCACCGCATGCGTTCCGTTACATTCCTAAAACTAATAACATAATTTTAATAATTCTTCTAAATTTGGAAATCGCGCCGATAGATTGTATTTTAAACATAATGCCGATAGATTGTATCTGTAATGTTTGTGAACAAACACTACGACCATGACTAAGACTATTACTATTTGCATATGGCAGGCCACAGGCACAGTCCACGCATTATCATTGTAACATTAGTGAGTTTGTATTAACATATGGTATTCTACTAATACTAGTGGTTATGTGACCTTTTGACCTCGAGACGTATACTTACAAAAAAAAACTTAAAAATTTCAATTACTACATCGTCAAAAAATTTCTAATTATTATCGAACCTGTTCATAAATATTTCGCGAGAATCGGTTTAAAAATGCGACCTGTAGAGTAGAACAGCCAGCCGGACATCCGGACATACGAATCCATTTTTACTCAAGCTGAAACAGAGACCTTAGCTCGGTCAATTATAAATTCTAGTGTTTGATGATGTTTGGATGCATTTTATTCCAAAACGTTAACCGCCAAACGGATTAAAGTTAAACTTGGCACGCAAATAAATGTAAGTACAAGTTATTTCAAATTCTATGTGTGACCGCGTCATATTGGCCCCAGTGTGCATATCAGAGACGTGGCGTCAGGAAAATTTCATTGGTAGCTGAATAGTATTCATTTACTCATATTTAAAGAAAAAGGTGGTTATAAGCCTTTCCTTGGTCAAACCGGGAATCGGCTTATATGGACGCCCCGCCACTGGTGCATATGCACAGTCAAGGTTCTGCATTAGTTAAACTCTGTACACGTTTACAATATTCAGTGGATTACAGAACAATAGAGTACCCGTCAGGTACCGTAGGCGGATCGGATATCATTTTACTGGAACAGGGACAACAGCGATTTATACAGTGTGTCCCATAGTAAAGTGCACAAAAGATTAGGGATGAAATAAATGCAATTTTATAGAAAATAATATTAAAAGGAAATAAAATCTTGAAAACACCAAATTCATAAGAAAAAACCAGTCTTTTACTGTATTTGGATTATTTTTTCTTGTTAGATTAAAATAATTAATGATTTGTGATTATAATTACGTTTATTTCAAAACAATAAAGCCCATAGGTGTCAAGATATCTTGCTTTGTTTTGATAAGGTCCAATACATACAACATACATTTTTATTCATAAAAAAGTAAATAATGGTTTGAATTTTTTTTCATAATTTTTTGTCGATAAATTATCTACTTTCATCTCTATTCGTTTCTGCACTTTATCCTGGGACACACTGTATATGTCGGAAATATATGCTTACTGCAGATTACTTCCTAAAACTAGGGCATTCTAGCGATTTAGAGGTAGATTCATAGCGAGACAGACAGAAATGGGCACCACATGAGAGTTTTACATCTATACTATTATAAAGTTGTAAAAATGAAATGTCTGTACATTAAAGATATTTTCAAAAAAATGATTGAAATTGACTATTTGGAGGTCACTAAAATGAAAAATATATTTTTTTGGATTTTATGAATGTTTGTACGTGTCGTTGTGGCTTCCTCACGCAAAATCGGCTAAACGGATTTCAACTATTTCTAGTACACGGGTAGCTGGGTATCTCCAGATGGTTATAGGATACTTTTCACCCGACAACGCTGAAGAATAAAAGAGGGGTTATGACTTTTTCTCCTCCGCGAACGATGTTGCGGGCGCCTTCTAGTACATAATAGGGATGTTGCCTGAACTCAAAATTTGTAAAAAATATATACTCGTAAGATCCTGATAAAACAAAAAAATAAGCACGTACGTTAAAAAAAATGTACGATATCTTACGTGTAGATTTTTTTATGAGCCCTTAAATTTGGATGGGAAAGTCCATTTTTAAAGTATGAAAATATCAACGACTAATACCATTGAATAAGCCATAAAATGTATGGTAACTTTTGTTATGAAACCGTTTCGATAAACGCAAGTTTTAACATAGCTGCAGAACAATGTACTTGATTTCCCCATACAAGGTAGAGGTACGAAAACTAAGCGTGTGAAGTCACTAACTTATAGGCTTTAATATGCAGCGTTTAAGTACAAACATGTGATATTAATATTGTTGTATCTCGGCCTATTTTTTTCACCAATATATTTATTAATGAGAGGTCGTTCTGTAACATTCCACAGAAAAAAGTTGAAAAATTACCTATTTTCCTTCTCCATGTTCATCTTTAGCAATATTATATATTATGTCTCCCAAACTGTTGCGTTTCTCAATAGGTTGGCAAAAAAAGAGTCTCTTGCGTTTCGCGTGTCCAAGCTTAGTGCAAAACTGAGGAGCTCCTTTTCATAAGAGCTTATTTTTCTATAGGTATTTCTTCCATAGAGACTACTCTCCTCCTTAATTCTCCATAAGTGATGGAGTACCTAATACAAGTTATGGATTACAAAGGTTTAGTGTATTATATGACTGGGTAATTTTTTTTTACATTTGGATTGTTCATCATTACATCACATCAGCGCAAGGACGTCCCACTGCTGGACGAAGGGCGCCCTCAAGGATCTCCATAACCGGCCGCGTGCCACCCTCGACCAATGGTTTCCCGCGACCTTCACCAATCATCGGTCCACCTTCTTGGGGGCTTTCTCACGTTACGGCGTCCTGTACGCGGTTTAGATTGATAATCACACGGAAATACAGAAAATTGGAATGATGCAAAAAAATGCCCTTTTTTTTGTTAAAATAAATATAATGTTCTAAGTTACTAATTTCATGCATTTTATTTACCTAAATTTGGATGTGTTATTTTTTTATTGCTTAGGAGACATTACGAGTGACGTCACTGCTGTATACTGACTGACGTCTGCACTAGGATTTGGCAAGAACAAATAAAAGTCAAAATTAGAAACACGAATAACTTACCCCAGAAATCATAATTTTGAAATGTGATAAGTGCAAGCGGTTTATTAAACCTATTGCTCAAAATGGTTTTTGAATTACCATACCTTGTTAAAAATTGGCTCATCTCAATTGTGTCAAAAACGATAAAATTATAGGTACCTACTCTCTAACTACAAAGTCACGCGGCATGGGAAACTTACACTTAGTTCCGGCAGACGATAAGCAATCTGAAACAAAACAATACACATTATGTAATAAATCAAACAGACGACGAAATTAGCTTAGTTCCTAGGGGCCGCCCCGCCTACGAAGTCTTAAGTTCCATACCCAGTGGAGCCAAATAGGTATATTTTATTCATTTATTTAAAATTTATTGCACAATACAAGAAAGTACAAATTTATTTATTTATTTATTTATTATTTACAAATGTTTACATGACTTAACAGAATCATCCAAAGCGCCATGAAACTTAAACTTAGAAAATTACATGAATACAAATTTTCACACGAAGTATTACAAATTACTTTACACACACTCTTACATTACACTAGTAGGCCTAGCATCCATCATTTCGCAGAGTCTGAGGCATTCACTTCTCACAGCCGTCCATCGCCACGCAAACAGATCACACTCCGGTGCGGATGCCAGGAGAGCATTCATCAGAGCGAGAGCACGAAGGAGCGGAGAGTTCTTGTGCGCCGCGGTGCGCGCCACTGGCACCGCCAACAGATCGCGTCGGCGCGGTCTGAGGGCTATCCTGGGGACGTCTGGTACGTGCAGACTGGTACAAATGGCGGACTTAATGCCATAAAGGCATTCTATTCTCTACCAGTCAACCATTAGGCTAAACAGAGAAATCGGTGCGGAATATCGGTATCAAACTTGTACAAATTAATCATTACAAGCAAGGGTGAGACACCCAAATCATATACTACTATATCTGTGTCACCGTGTACGTGTGCCTGTTACTAAAATCGTGAATTTTGAACATTTGGCCATTTCTTTGGAAGGCACAGACTCCAAGATAACATTAGTTATAAATATTGTATAGATTCAGTTAAACAAATGTTTATTGAAAATAAATTGAAGAGATCAAATGACTTTATTTTAACTTTAGTAATTTATCTGGAGTCGGTGTTTAGTTTGTGGTAACAAAAAATAATAATTATAGATTAAACATACAAACTTCCTACCTAAGGCATGATTTTCGGAGTTCAGAGTAAAAAATATCTTAAGTTCTTAAGGTCTAAATCGGTTCAACAATTTAAGCTTGAAAAGGTAACAGATAGACAGAGTTAATTTTGCATGTAAAATATTAGTATGGAGGTTTGGATAGTATTTAAATATGGATATTATTATGGATTCAATATTCAGATTTAATGTTAATTGTGAACGGGTCGGGAGTCCAATTAAACGGTACACTGGCTGTCATGGTACCCAATTAGCGACGTGTACTGTGTATTTAAACATTACGTACGCTCAGTAGACCGAAAATATATCTATTTTCTCCCAAACTCATACTTTGTGTACATACTTGACATAAGGTTAACTGGGAAAATTGCGTCTATGGGATGAATGCGTCTTTTGATGACGTCTTAGAAACGGAACTCTTTATATCGACCCTCGCTCTCTTTGCATTAGCAACAGCGCCAAACATTAAGCGGGGAAGTCGAATTGAGTCGAATTGAATCGAACGAATTCAATGCGTTTTTGACTTCTATAGGAGCAGTGCACGGGAGGACGGTGCCGCCGGGCCCCCGCACGCTCAACACCATGTACTTACGCCCGGTCGAGCCGCGCGAAATTTATGCAATAATAAGTAACCTGAAAAATAAAAATAGCTACGGTATCGATGAACTACCCCCTAGATTAATTAGGAATTGTGCTGATGAATTAACTTTACCATACTATTTGATGATTAATCAGTCCTTTTCTGAAGGAACATTCCCTGAAGTTCTAAAAAAATCCGTCGTAAAACCCATCCATAAAAAAGGCACAAAAACAGACCCCAGTAATTACAGGCCTATAGCGCTACTACCCACATCGTCAAAGATTTTTGAACTAGCAATGTGCAAACGCTTGAACTCCTTTTGCGAAAAATATCTAATATTTCATGAAAGTCAGAACGGCTTCCGACAGAACCGATCCACTGTATTGGCTACTTACAAATACATGCAAGAAGTGGTTAACATCATTAATGACAAAAAATATGCAATTGGCATCCTCTTAGATATGTCAAAAGCATACGATAGAGTACAATATAAAATATTGCTTGATAAGCTACATGAAGTAGGCGTTAGAGGCACAGCGCATAAGTGGTTTACTTCATACCTAGAAAACCGTAAACAATGTGTCGAAATTCAACACCTAGACTACAAAACAGGCTACATACATTTTGTAAAATCGGATATACAACAGGTCACACATTCAATACCTCAAGGAAGTTGCATCGGTTGTATTTTATTCTTGATTTATATCAATAATCTGCCACAAAGTATAGAAGAGTCCTGTGTACTTTTTGCAGACGATATTTCGGTCCTAACGCCATGCAGGAATGACTTACACTTGTATTCCGATATAAACAATATACTCATAAAACTGTCGGATTGGCTAACTGACCACAATTTAGAAATTAATTATATGAAAACGAAAATTATGCAATTTAGACCCTATCAAAAAAAACCATTGGACAAACATCACTTTCAACGGAATAGCATTGGAATGTGTAGACACATTTACCCTCCTCGGATTAGATATCGATAATCATATAAACTGGAAATCACATATAAAAAAAATAAAAAACAAACTTTCTCAATTTGTGTACGCATTAAGAGAATTGAAGAGAGCAACAAGTTTTCAATGCGTCTTAACTGCTTATTACGCATACGCTTTTTCATGGTTAACAAACGGAATAATACTTTGGGGCAATAGCACTGACATAGACGATTTATTTATTTTACAAAAAAAATGCATACGGATTTTAGTTAATATTAAAAACAGAGATAGCTGCAGATCATATTTTGTCAAACACAAAATTTTGACAGTAACCTCAATATATATCTTAGAAATGTGCAAGTTTGTAAGAAAGTATCCACAGTTGTTTACTAAACTAGCAGAGCAAAATCGGCGATATGAAACCAGATTCAAATATAACCTGGCACCACTCACCAGCTCCAAACTTAAACTCCATCAAGCAAGTCCAAACATGATGGCAGTCAAAATATATAATAAAATTAACGATGACCTTAAAATGATTATAAATGACAAGCAGTTCAATAAACAATTAAAGACTTTTTTAATAGATAAATGTTATTATAGCCTTAAGGACTTTTTTAATGACCAATTGTAATATTCATAGTGTATTATTAGTATATTAATATTTAATTATTGTTATTGTCTTACATTGTACATCTTAAATTATTTTTATTTCTTAAATTATTACTATTGTCTTATATTGCTCAATTACCCAATTATGATTCAGATGCAATTTAATTATTTAATTAATTTAAATTCAATATTAGACTTAAGACTTTGAATTGCTGTGCCCTACCAGGGCCCATGAGATACCTATTAACTACTGTAACAGCCAAATGTAAACCATGGATGCAATAAATAAATAAATAAATAAATAAGTTAGGGAGTACTAAAGTGTTCGGACACCGTCAAATGTTTAAAAGACGCATTTGTCCCGTAGACGCAATTGTCCCAGTTGAACATGAACTAGAATTTGATCACGACTAACATTTGATTACCGGATGAAGGAACCTAAATTTTAATGGGGGAAATTGTCGGTAATTTCTCATAAAACCCAGTTATTACATTTTTCGCGACAATTATCATCATCAGGCAATTATCCAGACAATTATCATTGATCAGGCTTTATGTTTACGTCCCACCCAGCCCCACGCAGGGCACAGGCCTCCTCAAGGATAAGAGGGAATGGGCTATAGTCTTCACGCTGGCCCAGTGCGGATTGGATACTTCACATCAACCCTTGAATTTCTACATATATGTATGCAGGTTTCCATACGATGTTTTCCTTCACTGAAAATCTAGCGGTAGATATCAAATAACATCTATAATACCTATTATAAAGTTGTAAAAATTTGACATCTGTACATTGAAGATAATTTCAAAAAATACATTGTAAAAGGACTATTTGGAGGTCACCGAATCGAAAAATATTTTCTATACATTTTTTGTATGTTTGTATGTGTCGTCGTGGCTTCATCAATCACGCCAAATCGGCTAAACAGACTTCAAGTATTTTTGGGTATCCACGGATGGTAAGAACATACTTTTTACCTAGCTACGCTGAACAAAAAAACGAGGGTTTATGATTTTTTTCTCCTCCACGTACGAAGTCGCGGGACCATATAGTACATATTTAAATTGATAAAGCTTGTAATGATAATCGATCGGTATTGAGCCAGAACCAAACCGCAACCCGCCAGTCAATCATTGGATTAACACGATTTCCATTTATACTTGTGTAAGAACATTTTTTTTCACCTCACTCGCTCAGAAAAGTTCCATATAATCTGCGTGCAAAAGTCATTTGAAGTTCGAATTTATATTTTTTCTCAAAACCGACCTGTACGAAGACTTAAAATGAGATTGCGACGAGGTCGTATATATGAATTCAAAAAGTTAATTAATCATCTTAAAACGTTACTCAATGTACGATAAATATGTGATTATTTAAAATGATTATTTATTTCTAATATAAACACGGCTAATTGTTTTTATTATTAAGTAAGACTGCATTTTTTATCGAGAAAAAATATATAAAAGAGGTTGACAGTCTTGGCAGATTAAAAAAAATCATGATTAAAGAAAAACAATCTGCCAATGTCGTTTGCACGGGAATAGTTTCTAAGCTGCGTTTAATTCATAATTAAATCTTGTAAAATAGCAGGAACAAGTCGAATTTAATGAAAGTATTTTAGTATTTTAATTTTTATATTTTTTGAACAAGTATCAGTTATATTATATGAACATTATTTCTGATATATATATATATGTTTTTTATATTTAAATCTGGATTCCTATGATAAGACCGTGAAAATAACTAAACGCAAAGTCCATGTTAAAAAAAGAAAATGCGAATTAAGCCGGGCTTAGTATATTATTCTAAAATATTTATAAGTTACATTTTTGAGAAAAAAACACTATACACGCTTCGACCGTAAATGGAATTCTGGCCTCGGATTATGTTGCCTACGAGTCGTTCCGTCCAGTATCTCATACTTGACCAGTATGGCTTATTTACTGATCTCTGCCGTAATGTAGCTACTATTAATATGTTTATTTGGTTTTTCATGCTAAACCTATTATTAGTGTGTTTCGTAGGTTCATTGTTACTAGTTTTAAATGGAAGAAAATTGTTTGTTTTTTTTAATATATTTCATAGTTTTATTACATTACACATTTCCTCGCTTTAGTGAGGTGAAAAGTTGTGTGTTTCGCACGGCTGCAAAATTATTTGGCTTCTCGTGCCTTGAAGCCGCTCTTGAAGAAGCTCCGCTCGTGGTTCAATCTTAGCTTCCTTCGCTAGCTCGGCTTTCAATTGAAGCACTCGCGCCAAATAACAACTTTGCAGCCTTGAATAACAAATAACTATTTTATACTTACACAATTTGCACACATTATCACAACACAGCAACAAAACGGGGCTTCATTTTTAAGGGTCTAGGAACTAATCCTTTGGACGTAACGTGACGTTCGAAACGTCGAAGAATTGGTAACGCAATTGGGTTGTAAATATACTGAAATAATAATTTAAAAAAATATGCGAATCGAGTCATATTAGAAATCCTAATGATCGATAGTCAAATTTGAGCCGGTAGCTTATTTTCTGAGCCTTGTTGAGTGGGAAAGTCCATTTTTAAAGTATGAAGATATGTATACCTAATAATATAACTATTTATTTATTTTATTTATTTATTTATTTCACAGATTACACAGCTTAACAGTGAGATACCAAGGCGCTGTGAAATGCATACAATGTTAATCTTAAATACTAACATTAAATTGTTTTATACAATACAACAATAACAATATTAATAGGTAACAGAAGACATACGATCATCCATCGCCTCACATAACCTCTTACATTCATCACAAATCATCTTCCAACTGCTTGCAAAGACATCGCAGTCAGGTACTATAGATCCAAGAAAGCGTTTCCATAAACGCAAGTTTAAACTTGGCTGCAGAACAAAGTTCTTAATTTCCCGATACAACGTAGGAACGTGTGACGTCATACGTTTCTAGGCTTTAGCACGGCTTTAGTATGAAGCGTTTTTGGGGAAAAGTCCAAAAATGGGAATTTAACATTGTTGTATCTCGGTGAGTTTTTATGGAATAGAAGTAGTTTTTTTTACAATGTTTCTTTTATTGAGAGGTCGTTCTACTAATATAACATACCACGAAAAGAAGTTGTCAAAAATTGTCAACATCCCAATTAATTGAATAAATCATATTTATACGCGATTAAGCCCCGTTTTACTAATAACGTCGTTTTACCTCACGGTATCGATATTAACACTTTTCCAATTACGACGGTAGCTATTATGGCGAAGTCTTAGTCTAATAGCTGATCTTTTTTCTCGGCAGTTTTAGAGGCCAAGAAAAGTATCACCATATTAAAATTTGATGCTGGTATCAGAGTTTCTTAACAACGCATACGCGATGACGTGTCTTACTCGTCGCGTTTTCTCCACACATGCAGCTGCGTTAACGCACCGTCAGCGTCTTTTGAGATACAGTGAGGAAGGCATGCGTAAAAATTATGACGCACATGAAACGTCACTAATTTTGCGATGCGACAGCGTAATTTATGCTGTGGTTGTTTATGAAGAAGTCCTGACTGACTCACAAATAAACACCCAGCCGGAACGTATAGACAATTTAATTTTTGCATGTCGGTTGAACACATGACACGTATTTGCATGAACGTCGTCCATTCACTTTTAACTGTGGCTTTTAGGTTAGAGCACCTTTTTTAAAACCTACATTTAATAAAACCTCTATCGTCGTAAATCCTCGCGTACTTAGTAGAAATTCAAATGGAACTTATGTAGAATCAATATAATAACACAGAGTTCGACTGTAAACGAGAAGATCAATGCGACCTACTAAACTGCAAGCAGGATTTGAACCTGCGATGGCGCGATTCTTCAATGAAGAAACTGAATCAATATAATTATTGCAAATTAAAATTATAACAGAGTTCGATGGTAAATGAAAAAATAAATGCGACCTAATAAATTGCAAGTATATAAGTATAGAACTTTTATGGAAAGAAGGGTAAAAATTCAAAATCTCTGGGTCTTATGAGACTATATTTAGACTCTTTCCATTATCATTACATAAACCTTACGTGATATAATTAATTTCATCGGCAATTTTACGAACTCACAGTTTTATGGCCGACATGTTGCCGCCATGTTGCAAAACGTTCCAATTTACGCCAATAACAGATAAAGATTAGCGTGACACCTTGACTTGATTCGCATACTTTCCATTTCGTACTGCTATTCGACACACGTTGTGTTTTCATATTTATGAATCACTTTAAACGTTGTACTTTCAAACTGAATTTTAAATAAAATGATAACTCCATTCACAGCGCCTCAGACTCGGGGGCCTCGGGCGCATTTTTACTTTCCATAAACGATTGTTCAGTAAAGATGAAAATGGCGTTTTGACTAGAGTAAGAAGTTTATATAATTATCCACTATTATAAAGTTGTAAAAATTAAATGTTTGTATATTGAAGATATTTTAAAAAAAAATGAAACGGACTATTTTAAGGTCACTGAAACGTTTTTTTTTATATATTTGTATGTGTCGTTGTGGCCTCTTAACGCCAAAACGTCTAAACGGATTTCAACTATTTTTGGTACACGGGTAGCTGGGAATCTTCAAGTATACACTAATATTAGATAGGAAATGAAATGATTTATTCGATGTATGTGGGTAATAGGTTACATTTGCAGATTTCAATGCATCAAAGCCTCAGTGAGACCCTAACTTTTCAGGTGTACATATAATTTAATTCTTATATCTACGGCATAATATTTTCTAATTACTTGCGGAGGTCTCAAATTGTCACGGTTAATATAATATACATAATAAAATTTGTCAGCCTTCGTCATTAAAGAAATCATTATCCATACTAATAGTATAAATGCGAGAGTGTGCCTCTCTGTTTGTCTGTCTGTCCGTCTGTCTGTCTATGTGTTACCTCTTCACGCTTAAACCGCTGAACCGATTTGGATGAAATTTTGAATAGAGATAGATTGAGTCCCGGGGATGGAAATAGGCTACTTATTATCGCGGAAAAATACCCTTATCCGCGATAAACGAATTTAAGGCGGTCGAAGAGTCGCGGGCAGAAGCTAGTATGATATAAATTATTATCTAGATGATAAGGTTAGGATCTTGAATTTCGTCAGACGAATAGCATCTCTTTCTTTATGGTGTTACAAACAGACAAATTAAATATTGTTTGCTCTTCCAAGGTTTTATTTCTAATTATTAATATTCAACATTGGGTAAATTGCTTATTACTACCCTCGCTACTGGCCTAATCGCAAAAATGTGATAAACGAAGAATTTGTACTATTTTGTTTTTATATAGTAAGTAGATATTGTCATGTATTTTTACAAATCGTGTGATAAACGCCCAAAAATTTGCGGCCAGTTATTTTATTAGCGATTTACCCTATTCAGGTAATTCTAAGAATCCGCGGGAAAATTTTACATTTGGCAGACTCACAGGTTACGTTTCTTGGTGCTAGTGCTGTTACACGAGTAAACTATGTCACACGATATCGGTTAACCGCTTCAAAAATAGAACCCGCATTCTGGAATGTCACAATCAGAATACTAATGCAACATATAGCCTATAATGTAAATGTAAATGGGGTATGTCTCCAGAGATTGTTCCCCGCTGATTGATTCAGTAATTAGCCTCGTGCCGTGTTGTCTTGTACCTGTGACATTTACCTAACCTGATGGCGAATTGTATATATAAAGTTACATTAATGTTTAGTGGCTTGAATAAATTATGATAATTGGGACTTTGTTTAGGCGTAGGATTTAATCCCTAAGGCTTTTCGTTGGATATTTTCGATCGGATGCGTCTTTGTGTTCGTGGAACAAGCCAAATAAGAAATGTATCTGCTCTGCCTAAAGCTTGCTGATAGAAAATATTATATTCTGGTATATTTTTGTACGAACAGCCTTTTATAAGACTGTAAAAACAAATTGGTTATAGATTATGCAGATAATTTCATGATGGCAGTGTAAACGGCACATTTAGTAAAGAGTCACAATTACTAAAAGATCTAAAAACTTACAATGCCATCCATTTATCTCAAATGCCTGTTTGAGAAAAGAAACGAATGTATATTCGAGGCAATATAGATGTTTATTGACCCATAATATAAATATAAGTAACCTACATTTTTATCGTTTTTTTTGCCTTATTTATAAATTACGTCGTAACGCATTCAGAAAATATTCCTCTACAATTATTTTTCCTACGTTTCACACAACAGGATTTACTGCAAACCTATCAGTGACATCTAGCGGGAAAATCAGAAAACAAACGCATTCAAATCACAAACAACTTTTCCTCGCAACTTCCTCTTTAAATTATGAACAATTTGTAACACTTGTTCTCAGAACATTCCATTAGTTATTGTGTGTTTAGGTAACAGTTTCTCACACTAAGACAGGTGTTCGTGTCGCTAACAACCTGATTACGGATAATTATTCATAAAAGCTTGCGTAACTAGTGCTAATAACAATTAATTGGAGTGCAACACTATATGTAGTCTAGTTGGCTCGGGGAGGCGCAGAGGGGGATTCTGAGCATAGGGAGTGCAATTGACTGAGATGCAAAATAAATAAATGAATTTTATCCTGTAAGAAGTCCTGCGTCTACCAGCATTTCAGTTTTCTTGGGAAAAGCTGTTGAGTTAACCACTTTGGAGAAGAAATGACGAAATATACTCGACGCTATTTTTCAAACGGAATTACACTAAAATAGTTAATAAAAATGAAATATTACCTTTAAATGAAGAAGTAAGTATTAGTAGTGATTTGATAAATTTTAGTAGTAATTATGTGCCTGCGAAGCTGAAGGTTCTGGGTTCAAATCCCGGTAAGGGCAGGTATTTGTGCGATGAGCATAAATATTTGTTCCTGAGTCTTGGGTGTTTTTATGTATACATGTAAATATATATATAAATAATATCGTCGTCCTGTACTCATAACACAAGCCTTATTGAGATTACCATGGGACTAGTTCGATTGGTGTAAACATTGTCCTGTAATATTAATTTATCTACGCACATATCATTGGTGCTCTAAAATGCGTTCAGAAACCGTAGGAAATGACCAGCATTACTACAACCAATTTTACTATGAGAACTTTCTTGTCTGTGGTAGTAGGTAAAATCTGTACTGTAATGTGTATTTCAGTATAGATCTTTGCAATTTTTGTAACGTTATGAGTTTAAATAAAACTCAAGTAGATCTCTATTCTAGTATCCATAGATATTAAAACAGTTATCGATATGAAACGTCAATTCAGTATGTTTTTATATAAACCGCTCGACATCTGATCTCAAATGATATGAGAATAAGGACTTTATTCGTTTGTCTATGATTAAAAAAAAATACATTCTTTTTGACGGAGGACCGAATTGCCGCCAGTAATGTTGTCATTTATTTGTTGATTTTTTGCTGTTACGAAAGTATAATTGTGAAAAGTTGTTTTTAACTTACATTTAAGTTGAAAATATGAGTAGAAGTGACTCCGAGAGCTATATGAACACTCCGCCGGATATTGTAAATGCAGCCACGATTGCAACAAATAACTTGTTGTGAGAAAAATCGATAGCCAAATTTAGTACTAGTAAAAAAGTATAAAGATTTTTTAGATTGGAGAATGAACAAACGCTCGAATTTATGTGAATAAATAATTTGTTTCCTTCTGTATTTGTTCAAGTTTTTTTTTATTGCATTATTTTAGTATCCATGGCCTTACAGGTAGCACTAGTAACAATGCAGGTCAATTCCCTACGGCTATTTCTGAACCCATCTTAGAGTACTTATGCTATGTGTGTAGATAAAGTAGTGTATGCATCTTTACATAATTAGGCCTTAAAACACTCGTGTGATCCTATTATGAAACTCACTGACGCTCGTTTCATAAAACCACACTCGTATTTTAAGGCCTCTCATTATGTAGCAGTTGCATAAACTACTATTATTATTCATAGTTATAAGATTATGTTCCTAGTCAAATTGGTAAAAATGGAAACCGTAGAAGTTCGTTTGACGCACATTCACGTATATTTCCGCGTACAATCAGCTGTAAGAACTTTGTGAAGATTGTAAGTCTTTAAATAACTTTCACGCTACGCATCCGAGACGAGATAGGCAAGTTATTAAAAGTATATTACAAATTATTGCCGAATATCACTAGTCTTATCTGTCACTGTTTAAAATAGTTAGATTAAAAATCATCACAAACGAATAAACAGCTCTATACGATCGAGACTCTAGATGACGAAAATTATGTTGGTATTTTACCTGACCAGAGTTTGCCACCGGCAGGTTATACAAGTATTTTTATTGAGGTTATAAGAGCAAAAGGGGACTGACCCCACACTTCACGGTCAATGCCAATTAATACGACATTAATCAAGTTTGTTGTTGACACCCACTACTGACGCGCCAAATGGGGTGTTGCAAGTTTGACGCGTATATTTGTATTTGTCTGTCGTAGATCCTAAACGGATGAAACGATTTGTGTTTATAGTCTTTATGTTAGTTATGGTTCAAGAAAATATATAGGTTCAGTTGTTTGAGAATTATTAGCTTTTTTATAGATGTACAGGAGGTTCTTCATCCGTTGACCGATTCGATCTACTAGCTGTTTGGTACATAAAGTAATTTTCAACAAAAGCTTCAACCTTACTTTCAGTGAGCAAACGCAATAAGTTTTGAATACAGAGTTTAATTAAATTTTAAATGCAAAATATCATCCACAGGTAGCTCATGCAGAACTGGAATATCTAATTTAGTCAACAAAACAAAAAAGTATAAACTTGATGATATGGCTAAGTTATTTTCTGAATAAAATTATTTTAGAAATTAACTATCTATGTTTAACATTTACCATAATTCTTTAATGTATAAAAAAAAGCAGCCAAGTGCGAGTCGGACTCGCCCATGAAGGGTTCCGTAGCCGTTTATACAAAAAATGCACTTCGGATGAAAAAAATACGATATGAAAAAAAAACCACTAACAAAAGAGCGTATCTCCCCGGCACTTACGTCCTTTTGCTGTGAAGCGCAGTTTTTGGCAATAACTTAAAAACGGTATGTCCGATCATGTTGAAAACAATTTTCGTTGGAAGTATTCATTAAGTAAATATTTGTAAATTTTTTCAGATTTTTTAAACTGACCGTTTAGAAAATAGATGGGGGGGACACAATCTCTGCTACTTTCGTAGCGAATATTTCGGAAAATATTCGCTAAATCAATTTTTTTTTAGAAACCTCAAAGTGTTTTTAAAAGTACTGTCGAAATATGTGCCACACCTTGATATTTGCTGATTTTTTTTTTCAGTTTCGGTTACATGTATGGAGTGCCCCCCTAGAATAATATATTTTTTTTATTTAACTATCAAACTAAGTAGCGGTTAACACACGACACCTATGCTTCAAATTTCATCAATGTACATCTTATAGTTTGTGAGTAAAATGCCTGTGACATACGGACGGACAGACAGACAGACAGACAGACAGACAGACATGACGAATCTATAAGGGTTCCGTTTTTGCCATTTCGGCTACGGAACCCTAACAAGTGACCATCGACAACAACAGACAATTGACGAAAAACCGGCTTGTCCTAGCTAGATCGACGACGGCTCTTATTTCCACAACGTTAATAAAAAGCGAATTTATCGCTGAAGTTCGCTTTGACAAACAGTTGAAATGTGGCAGTTCTGGGACAGCCTGGCATTCTGTCAGACTCAACGCCAGACAACAGTCAGTCAACGTAATTGCTGTATCGTTTTTCAGTAAAACAAATCTGGTTATAAAATGCGAGAAGGCCTGAGCAAAACGGTGCTGCCTTTTATTAACTATCTAAAAAATACGGAGGCTATCCATTCGATCCATATGTATGTGACCAGAAAGAGGAGATCGGTTAGTATATTACTGCAGTGGCTGGGAAAATAGGGATCGCCAGCCAAGTAGTTATAGTCAATAGGAATACAAGGCTGGCAATCCCTTTTCAAGCCGAGGTATGTATAGTGCTTCTCTCAAACAAAAAGAAAATGAAAACAAGAACATATAATGAAATCGAATAACATAATGAAACATTCAAATTTTCCCACCAAATAGTTTTTTTGAATATACATACCTATTCGTGCTTTTCCGCACCACAGATGCGGCGGCGCTCACAGCGAATTGAAACAAAAAAAGATCGACTTCATTTTTGGATGAAATTTCATTATGCACCTCTCGTCTCGCCGCACCCGAAACGTAAGACTTGAAATCCTAAATAAGGAACATCACTCTTCGTTTTTAAGAAGCGGCCACTCGGCGACGCAGTATGGGAGGACTGCAGATTGCAGATAACCGTTTGATAAGAGCGCACGACTGATCGTGTAGATTTTTGGGGAAGCCTTTGTCCAGCAGGCGTCTACGTATTTTCGCTGATTATGATGTGAGTAAGCGCGCACAGTCATATTCTTTGTCAATGACCTATTAAAAGAACGTAATGGTTACATTCACCAATAAAGTCCGCGTTCGAGAAACGCCCTTGACTCGGACTCGGTAGCCGGAAGAAATCTCCGCCAGCCAATTATCTACCATTCGATACGGCTTACAACACTACGTAGAAACAAAGAGACCGCTGACCTAGTGTCTGTCGGTAGTGAAAAGCTGCCCGATGCAGTCTTGTAGGAAACGCATAATTAATAATAACAATCTATAGGTACCTATAAAACATTAATGTGATTGGGCTATTGACAGACAAAGCGCAACCTAAACAGTTAGTTGGGATCATAAGATTTGAGAGTATATTCCTTTAGATACAAAAGAAGGATTTTTTGAAATTAGAATTGTACGCGGATGAAGTCTGTCTGGCTTATTTGTATGCATACTTCAAATACGCAAAACTAGACGCATAATATGAATTGAAAAACACGAAGATATGAAAACGATAAAACCCCTGACGCTCTTAAGAAAAAGTTTGTATTAAAAAAAAAACGGCTTTTATCGTGCATGGTAACGTAACTAAGAACACTGTTCAAATTAATAATCTTTCAAACAAAACGAATAATAGAAATATTTACCCATTAAAAAGCTACGATGCCACAGACCTACACACGTAAAACTCTTCTTCGTTCTGGGTTAAAAATAACACAGGTAAAAAAAAACAGTAGTTTGTAAAGCGAAAATTGAGGAAAAAGTACAAAGTATCAACGGGCATCATCTGATGCCCGTTGCACTATTTATCTTGTTGCAAAATACGTTTTACAAGCGTTTACGTTTTACGTCGCGCTAATGTCAACGGCATTGAAGCCTATCTAATGCGGCGAGAGCTGCGATGGTCTAGTCATATCTCCCGAATATCCGGAAACAGAAACGTAAAGAGCATCTCTTTCTCAAAACTGCAGGAAGGCTATCGGAAACAGAGCGGCCAATTTTTGCGGAACAGAGTTGTGTTAAAGCGGGGGTATACACGGGGTTGTGACACTGACTCGTTGCACTGGGAGATCTCGGCACAGGATTGGTGAAGGTGGAGGCATACAGTGACGGCTAAAGTGCAAGCCTTCGAGTAGAAAAGTAGGAGTGAGCTCGACGCTAAGCGCAAAGAGCTAAAGACCCAACCACCAGCGGTCATTAACTACAATTTTGTCAGTGGGTGCTGACTTGCAGCCAGTCGCGTGCACAAGGGTTTTGGCCAAGGTACGAAGTTTTTCTGAGCCTATAAGAGCCATGGTCGTTAAGGGCTTCAGGGTAGGCAGTTTGTCTGTGCTTGTATGGAACCATGGTCGTTCAGGGCAGACAGTGCCTTTGTGCTTACAGCGAGTTTGGTCAGCCAGAACAATATAGTCCACTCGCCGTGACCGAAATTGATCGGGATGAGATGCTTACAAGCGGTACTATATTTAAGCAACATTTAACAAGGCAAAGCAATTCACGTTTAAGATGAGACTTGAGTAAAATGAGTAAGCGAGAGTGTTTGGAAGGGTTCTGCGTTTAAATAGTATGTATCGCTCCTGAAATAGGGCACGGGTACCTTAGTATGTAAATAGTAAATGTAAGTGCCAAGCTGTCACTATCAGCGCCTTAAACAAAATACTAATCTAAACGGGTTTTTATGTCGTTCTGCATAATCTCAAGATAAGGTTCAGAAAATGCACTATAAAACAACTCCATTACAAAACATCGATAAGAAACTAATAACTACTGGCTAGCAACAAAACAATCGAAAACATCAGTGGAAAACAGAAAACGGTACTAATTTGAATTCAGATGTCGTGGAGTTGAAGAACAATGAACCACGCTACGTGACCTCTTCGGGAAAATGCGTCAGAGAAGCTACGAACCATGAGAGAGGTGTTAATTTAAAAATAATACAATAATGATTGATAATGGAGGACACAAACCATAGAGTAGAGAGAGGTAAGAAGGCCAAACTCATATACGTTGACACATGAAAAAGTGGAAAGCAAGATACTATGAAATAAAACAATTTAACGGATTATATCGCGAATATTATCTTATTTTAGTTCCCGACGTTTCGGAAGCTTTCCAGCTTTCCATGGTCTGGTAGACTAAAATAGGGAAATGGGGAACTAAAATGAGATAATATACGCGATATAATCCGTTAAATTGTTTTATTTCAATGAGTAATAATCGCGGAAACAGAAGAAAATATTAAGATACTATGAAGTTAACAACCAATTAAAAGACATTTTTATCGAAATGCTACTTCATTATATTATTTTTATCGAAATGCTATCTTTCGTCCTTCTTCTGATGTAAATATACAATTGTGTTCATAATGATTTTTCTTGCATCGTTGTGGATGTTTTTGGTATTAGGCATTATGGTAATGTATATAATACATATAATTCTGCTGTTTAGCCTGTTCATAAACACAGACGCCATGTTTACATTAAAATTAAAAAAAAACTTACTTCCCGGCCTAGGCCTTCAATTTTGTGTGAAATTCCTTTACAGTTCTCTCGAGTTATTCCGCCCGAAACGTGATATTTTGAAGCCTGTTATAACGCACGTAATGACGACATTTAATTGCATGTTTGAGAAAAGCAGTATACATGCCTCTGGCCGTGAAAAGGGCTTGCCGGCTTTGTATACAATTACGCTGCAGAAAAGACGGGTTATGACTTTTTCTCCTCCGCGAACGAAGTTGACCTTTCGCCATACGATTAAATAAATACAAGAACGGTTTAAGTCTGATAAATGTTGTTCCTTATCTCATTCCTTACGTCGCTGCAAGATCAGGGCGTGTGTACCAGATTATTTAACAATATACAATACAGTGTCGGACACAAAAAGCTGCACAAGGTTTGGTAACACAGCTGGTTAATTATTTGACGGTACGCCGAGCACAAATTCGTTTACAATAATGCAATTATGGAGCCGACTTTAATTTGGAGTGACTGTCTGGTCATGCCAGAATTCTGACGATTTATTACGCACTATGTCGATGACTCGATGTTTGCAATGAAATTGTCTTCATTACGATTACGACACCTATAGTGTTGGTGACACAGAATAAAACTGAGCTGGGATTAGGAACGTCTAGGCTAATAGTGTTTCTCAAACCAGTTGAGAAGCCCAAGGAGCACAATTCCAACGAGAATGAGTTCCGTGACGACTTACAAATGTGCACAAAGGATAAAGGTGCGTCCACACTTGTATAATTTGCTCGTGTCCGATCATCGTAAATAAATTCACAGCAAATGTACAAAAAATCTTCTTTTAGCCGATTGAACAAATTTCGCTTCTCTATGAAAATTATCCATTTTACTAAAATGGTAACGATATTTTTTCCTAAAACGGATGATTTTAGTGAGAAGTAGCCGTCACTTTTCTGTCTATAACGACGCGAAACTTGGCTACATATGTGGCAACGTCGCGATCAAAAAAGATTAATGTTAATGTAACAATTTACTAATCACAATAAATTCTTTACATCAAAATTGATATCATCAAAACTTAGCTGGATTTGCCTGGGATTCTCATACAATTTATTTATTCTAATGACCTAAGGAATGCGCGGATCAAATCTTTCAATTCCTCGCGGCATCGTGTATAAGGATGCAGACAGAAAAAGTGAGCTTCTCAAAACTACCGCAATATTGCTCATTGCGTTAGTTTTGCGATTAGTCTTGTTTCGACCATTGACGCTGCCAGTTGTCAACAATGACTAAATGTTATTTGAATAATTGCAAAAACATCAATGACTAGAAGATGCAACTTCGTTTGCGGAGGAGAAAAAGTCATAAACCCTGGTTTTTTATTCAGCGTATTCGGGCAAAAAGTATCCTATAACCATCTGTAGATACACAGCTAACCGTTAACCAAATAGGTGAAATCCGTTTAGCCGATTTGACGTGATGAAGCCACAACGACACACACTGACGAAGTAATAAATGAATGCGCATGACACGCTTGCAAAGTTGAATAATTGAAAATAACGATTCTTATAAATAGATGGCGTTTTACATATCGGAAAACGGCGTTTTGTATGGAGATTGACAGTCCTCTTGTTGCCTACATGTTTTAATTGTAGGTAGGTATATTTATATGGTACTATAAGGTGCCCGCAACTTTGCCCGCAGAGGAGAAAAAGACATAACCCTCTTTTTTTCTTCAGCGTAGTCGGCTAAAAAGTATCCTTTGACCATTTGGAGATACCCAGCTACCCGTGTGCCAAAAATAGTTGAAATCGGTTAAGCCGATTTTGCGTGATGAAGCCACAACGACACATACAAACATACAAAAAATCCAAAAAAAAATATTTTTCGTTTTTAAGAACTCCAAAAAGTAGTAGTAGTAACAATTATTTTTTTGAAAATATTTTTAATGTATAGACATTTATTTTTTACAACTTTATAATATATAGATAAGCAGATGTTAAACAATAATAAAATATATAGATAGATAAGCAGATGTTAAACAATAATAAAATATATTTTTTCAAAGAACGAAACATCAACTCTACAAAATCAAAAGCGTACTTTCTCAAAAGCTTTCAAATTGGTATACATCGCAGTCTCACAAAAAGGCAAAGCTCTCTTGAAGTTGGTTGAAAGTTGAAAGAAAATGGAAAAGTTAACTGTCTAGCTGTTAGCGAGTCCGCAACAGTTGGTAACGAGCTCGACTGTCTGAACAAGCCATCTTATCTAGTTACTGTACTGTGATACGATACTAGGAATGGTTTTGTAAATATCGAATCATTTATAGTACCTATCTATACCTATAGGTACATCAATAGTTTATGTTTGTAGCCAGCGTTTCGTGCATCGATTAGTGAATATTTATTTTGGACCAGCGTTTATAAAAAAATGTTTTTTAATGTCTCGAAAATGCAACGCAATAACTTCAAACCCAAAGCGAAATTTGTTGATCGATTTTTACATCATACGTGATGAAATTCCATAAAAAAATTGATTAGAAATAGAAAATAATGCCTTGCCTACTTATGCCTAAAACTGATGCGTTGTCATTTTATTCACCAACTAGATGATGCCCGCACACAGTGTGATTGGTTAATTTCGCACATTTCCGCTCCGCTCCAGGTATAGGCAGCCTTACTAAGCCTTCGCTCTCCGTCTGTCGCAGGGCTCTATCACTAGAACCCTAATAAGTAGACATTTTTTTTCATGTGTTATAGTGGTTATTAATCAATGATGGATACTATAACCATAAATAAGAAGAACAAAATAAAGAAGATAAAATGATACAAAAACACGGAAACATGTGCTTCATCGGGATTTTACTATTGCTACGAAACTGTTGTTAATTATTTACTTTGCACGGTGGGCAATCATGTTTACGCGCGGTTTCTTCAAAAGCATTCACTCTGAACAACACTGATAACTCTATAAAGTAATCTGACGCATAGGCTCATAAAAGGCCCAGTAATGAACTTCCCATTCATAAACACTGCCCATAACATCAACGCCTTATGAACGAGATGTGTGATGAATGATAATAGTCTTTATATCCCAGTATGGCGACGGAAAAGCTCTCTGGGGTAATAATTTGGTCATCTAACTCATAATGGCTTAACTGACACAATTTATAAGAGTGCTACGTTCTTTTAAGTTATCCATTCCAAGATAGCATTCGTGCTTCAGTATTATATTCTGGGAATATGCCATTCTTGCGCAGTTTGTTCTAAAAATGTTGGCGATCACTATACACTAGCAAGATCACTATGCTATATCACTAGTTGGGCTGAGAATTATAACAAAGTAGATGCTTTGATTTCCTATGTTTTAATCTTAGTTAAAAGTTTAACACGTTCGGCGCCGGCAACGATCCACTGAGCCCGCTAATGCCGGGCGAAATGAAATTTTGATCAGAAACGTTGCGTCACTGGCAGGCTAACATAAATTCTCGCAAGCGTGTCACCATCATAGGAGTAACACTTTTTTGATCACAAACGTTCTGTCATTGGCACTTAAAACATAGAGTCACGCAAACGTTTCATCGGCACAGGGGTAAACATTTTTGATCACAAACCTTGTGTCAGTGGCACCCAAACATAAAATCACGCAAGCGTGTCACAGGCATAGGAGTTAGAATGTTTTGATCAGACGTTATGTCACTGGCAGCGACTTGCTACTTTCAATACCCGCTACTTATTTCTCCCTTTTTGTTTCCATCCGTTTCAATATTTAGGTTAATGTGCAAAATCGGAAATACCCAAACAATAGTTGACTTCTTGACACCATTTTCCACACCTCGCCAATTATGCATAATACCTTGAGAGTTTGCTTATCCAGCTATCTTCTCACGCCATATTGTGAGTATTGTCTATCTTTTGCGTATTATATCACCTCCTGAGAAACTAAGTTAAGAATGACCTCTGCATTGAAGCTGAATTCGGCCTCGGATCTGGTCGAAATATGTGCGAGTTTTTGACGGAATACAATTTTTAAGATTTTGTTAACACAAAGTATGTAAGTAAGTTGAGATAGCAATAGGTTGGCCATATAGAGGTCGGAATAGGTAGTGCCTATTTTATTAACCTATACTTCGCGGGATGACTTAATAAAGAGTGGTTATAACCACTGGAAGGATTTCTATTTTTTTATAGAATTCGGGATTTTCTGGATTAGTAAAGTCATCGGACGACCTGGTTAGGGTTGCGGGGACTCGCTGGATGCGGGTCGCCTCTATCCGGCTCATGTGGAAATCTATTGAGAAGGCCTGTGTCCAGCAGTGGACGTCCTATGGCTGAAATGATGATGATGATGAATTGTCTAATGCAGAATATTCAAATATGTTGACAACCCAAAGTGAACATACAATAGGTCCGTCGTAATATAGACGGTTGTATTATAAACTGATCCAGAAATTACGCATTCATTAAAAAAAAACATAAGTTTTCGTGGTTAGAACGTGGTTAAATACGTCCTCGCGCGAAGTTTAGGTAATGCATATTCCGACCAATATGCCACCAACCAATTCACTTGCTTAGATAGTAAATACTACATCATGCAGATTTTTCTTGGAATCATGGCCCCACAAGGAAAATGTTATTTATAGTTTTATAATAGCATAAAGTAGGACTAGTTAAAACCGAACTAATACGGGCTTATGTACGGTACGGGTACATACTAGATTAATCTCCGTCAGACTAACAAAGGCCAACGTATGCAAATTTGGTGGATGCGATAACATGAAACTAAAACTAAATCTGTACAGATGTAAAATTACTCTTCTATTGTACCTACCTCCATTTATTTTGGAAATAATTATCTTTATTCTGTAAGTACGCCGCAAGGGCACTTTTACAAGTCTTGACTACGGCATTTCCATAGAGGAGACCATCTGTTGAGAAGAAAGCCGAAACTCAACAGTCAGTATTTTATTCTAAATAACTCTTATCCATTACAATATTCATACTTAGCCTATCCTAAATATATATAGTAAAAATATAATACGAGATAAAAAAAATGTTTTTATTTAATCCTTGGGAATAGTCGTATATTTATAAACTCGACTGTATAATAAATTATCGTCAATTATCAGTTCACTTTCGCTAGCCTGGGCCAATTATAACAAATTGGATATGCTACAATCTTTATAGTTATAAACTCACGATAGCTTAAGTCGATTGTTATAAAGTTTCAATTTTCTGGTTATTATTCACAAAAGCTTTTACAATTCGATACATAAATTCGGAAGCCTCTAAGCCGTTATCGACCGTGCTTAAATTAAATTTCTTGCCAAGTATTAGTGGCGGTATCGGAGCCAGGGAACTCGGTAATGCTCCCTAAGTGGAGAGTTCGCGGGTATGAATAAATTATCATGACGTGAACCGTAAACACCCCACAATTTAGCAATGTAGGCAAGTACCTGGTGATAAATATTCAAAAAATCATAATTAATATGACATCCCGTTGCCTTACCGAGTCGTGATTCTAAGGAAAAAACCGGCCAAGTGCGAGTCGGGCCCTCGGACCCTGGGGTTCCCTACAAAATGTACGCTAAAAACGTCCATAGCAGAGCCCTGCTCTTAAGTAAATAAACGCGGTGTGGGGTCATTTATATTTATTACTGACATAAAACATTTAGATTTTCAGATTTATTTCGTGGGTTGTGCTATAAGAGCTACCTTCAGACCAAATTACAAGTTTCTAGGACAACTGGAAATATCCTATTATAGGTTTTTAGTCCACGGCAATTTGTATGGAAACACCTTTTAAAGTGACTATATCTTTGGATTGCGTTGACTTAGAATTTAAATTTTTTCACAGCTTGTGGGACTGCAGACTTGTGTACCTATTTGATATTAGTTTCAGATTGATACCTCATGAAAAAGGGTCTTGACAGACGGACAAAGTGAAACCAGAAAGGTTTAGTTCTTTTCTTTTGAAGTAGTCGGACGACCTGGTTACGGTTGCGGGGACTCACTGGATGCGAGTCGCCTCTATCCGGCCCATGTGGATGTGGATATCTATAGCAGAGGCCTGTGTCCAGCAGTGTGGCCTGTGTCCTATATGGCTGAAATGATGATGATGATGATGATGTTGACGATAACAGACTGAAATAATAATGCAAATAAGATTCTGGTCGTAGTATGTAAAGTGTGTGGGCTTCTAATAAGACTCACATGAGTAATTTAATTTATATTTATTACTTACTAGCTTCTTCCCGCGACCTCGTCCGCCTTAAATTCGTTTATCGCGGAGAAGGGTATTTTTCCGGGATAAAAGGTAGCCATGTCCTTCCCCGGGACGCAAACTATCTCCATACCAAATTTCATCCAAATCGGTTCAGCGGTGTAAGCGTGAAGAGGTAACAGACAGACAGACAGACAGACACACTTTCGCATTTATAATATTAGTATGGATTAGAACAGTAACAAAACTTTAACATGGTACCATAAGCTCGGCTACCCATCTTCTCACATTGCCAGTAGTAAAAATTAAAAAATATATATTATTATGTACTGTATTGTACATAAACTGCGGGCGAGGCCAAGGTTAACTCTAACAGTTGCAAAAAAAATAATTAAATCTTACAAACTAACACACTAGTATGTAGGTACACTCAAGCAACCATGAAGAGGTAAATAAATTTACATTAAATAGATTTTTAAGTAAAGCTAACTTCTGTTCACTTCTGAGTATAACCTACATAAAGATTTATTTTTTATATATTTAAAAGAAAAACAGGAAATTATAATTACAAAACACTAGCAACAGGGTACTTGACTGAACGATCAACTGTTCCTTTTTATTAAGTGTCAAAGCGGTTAGAAAATATGACATTTTAAAGAACAAAAGGGTAATGACGTCATAATTCTATGCGGTCACATTACTTTCCTTATTTTCTGCTCCTGATCATTCCAAAATCGCTAAAAGCTCAAAAATAAGTATCCATGAATGTTTTCTACGTATTTTCAGAAATAACATTTAACTGCAAGCGTGACATCATTTATGTTGACAGGAAAGTACCCAATTGTTAAGCACACTTTAACAACAACACATTTAAACAATTGAAAGAATACAATGACTTTAACTTACTGAACATATAGTTCATTGTAACTAAACTACGTGGAGATAGTGTTTGTTTATAATACAAGCGCTATCCCCGCCGGAAAGAAAAAGGGCAGAAAAAAAAATGCATCCATACTAATATTTATAAATATGAAAGTGTGTCTGTCTGTCTGTCTGTTACCTCTTCACGCCTAAACCACTGAACCGATTGGAGTGAAATTTGGTATGGAGATAGCTTGAGTCCAGGGGAAGGACATAGGCTACTTTTTATCACGGAAAAATACCCTTATTCACGATAAATGAGTTTAAGGCTGACAAATCGTACGTTACGCTAGAAAGCAAAAACTACATAACAGATTTGCGTAAAATTCTGCAGTAATATAGCTTAGATATCAGAATAGGACATAGGCTACAACTTTTGAGGGTATTCATTCATAAAAGGGTATTTTTATCATTAAATGGAAAAACATGACCTTTTATTCATTGACGTTTTCTTTTCTTGATAATGAATAAACAATTGGTAACCTAGCAACAGTCATCCTATGAACACGAAGAAGCAAAGAAGACACCTTTCGTATATGACGTATCATACAAATAAGAGTATATCTTAATATAGCCAGATAATAGCCCGGTGTATATTTTGGATTTGGGATCATCTCTGAATAATAAACATTGTGTTAGAAAAATATGGTTTATGAATAAGATAAATACATATAACGATTTCTTTTTAACAATAAATAGAAAATCATCACTTTCTGAACACTGAAAATTTTATTCCGAAGAATTTTAAAGAAATAATTGCTTTGAAAGCAATATGACACGTTAGTACCTGTTTGCGTAACTGGATGGCGTTAGTTGTAAACGCTTTTTCGTTCTTTATCTAGATAATATAAAAGGACAAGTCCTGACTGATATATCAACGCAGAGCCGAAACTACTGAACATAGAGACTTGAAATCTTCACAGTAGACACTAACAAGTCAGGATTTTTGGAAATTTATCTCCTAACGGGGTTAAATTGGGGATGACAGTTTGTATAGAATATCTGTAATTATTTGAGTAACTGTTATTATATTTATGATATAAATTCTTCATTTCAAACTAAGAAAACTAATTTCAGAATTTTTGGAAACCCATCCCATACCGGTGTTAAATTGGGGTTGCAAGTTTGTATGGAAAATCTGTAATTATTTGAGTAAATGTTATAATATTTCGCGTATAAACTCTTCATTTAAAACTAAGAAAACTAATTTCAGCATTCTTGGAAATTCATCCCTGAAAGGGGTTAAATAAGGGACGAAAGTACAATGGCGCGCAAAGGGTGTTGTGATGCGCTGAATAGAACTTTGAAAGATGTTAGAGGGAACGAAGTTATGACGGGTGGAGTCACTATGTTGTTAGCTGGAGACTTTTGTCAGACTTCCGCGGGGAACTCGAGCTGATGAAGTCAAAACTTGCATTAAGGTTTCAAACATTTGGCCAATAATCAAAACACTCCACCTGAAAATAGATATGCGAGTGTACCTCAAGGGCGATATTTCCGGTGGAGAATAGGAAATGGAGAATATCCCAAAACTGAGGGAAGGATTACAATTCCATCGGATCTCGCCTAAGGCGTGCAGACCGTTGACGACCTAATCTCTCAAATTTACCCAGATGTTCAAAATCTACACAGCAAGTCCATGGAGTGGTTATGTGAATGAGCGATTCTGACACCTAAGAACCACCAGGCTTCCGTTATTAATAAAATGTTATTGAAGTCGTTCGAAGGTTCAGAATACGAACACAAGTCTGTAGACTCGATGTGTAGTGGACACGGATGATGCCATTAAACTGCCGCGTAGAGTTTTTAAATGCACTTAACCCACCTGGTCTACCTTCGCACATGAGGGGTGCTCGAGTAATGTTGTTGTGAATTCTCAATCAGCCGAGGTTGTGCAATGAAAGTAGGCTGCGTGTGAAAACCTGACATAAAAACGTTATAGAAGCCATCGTAATTACTGGGTGTGCTCAAGGTGAACCTGTGCACATACCCCGGATACCATTTATACCCTCGAAATACCCATTCGAATTTAAATGGGTGCAGCTCCCCCTTATGTCTGTTTCGCGATGACGATCAATAAGTCTCAGGATCAGTCACTGAAAACAGCAGGGATAGATCTTAAGGGGGAGTGCTTCTCGCACGGCCAGTTTTACGTGGTTTTCTCGAGAGCAAGCTCTCCACGCATCTTGGTCGGATCTGTTAACCTACCTAATGTTCCATATTATCAATAGTTCAATCTCTATTGTCAAATTACATCTGTTTTTTTTTCAAATTACAGCTATATAACAAAGTAACGTGAACGTGACTTATAACTATTGACTGACAATGCATAGCCTAAACTGCCGACGGTAGGAATACGAGAATTGAAACAAATAATCCGTTAGAGATGTTAGTAGAGGCGCACTAAAGAAGGATTTTTTGAAATTCGAGCTATAAGCGGACGAAGTCGCGGGCAAAAGCTAGTTACCTATATATATATATACATACCTGCTTTGACAGGCGCTGGTAAAGTCTGTATTCCGCTCTAGCGCAGGGCCGCCAAAAGTAACACAAGTAAAATCTATATATATATATATATATATATATATATATAGATAGATTTTACTTGTGTTACTATAATCTATACTATTATAAAGTTGTAAAAATGAAATGTCTGTACATTGACGATATTTTCAAAAAAAATATGGTTACGGACTATTTGGAGGTCACTAAAACGAAAAATATTTTTTTTGGATTTTATGTATGTTTGTATGTGTCGTTGTGGCTTCATCACGCAAAATCGGCTAAACTGATTTCCACAATTTATGGTACACGGGTAGCTGGGTATCTCCAGATGGTTATACGATACTTTTTACCCGACTACGCTGAATAAAAAACGACGGGTTATGACTTTTTATCCTCCGCGGACGAAGTTGCGGGCATCTTCTAGTACTATTATAAAGTTGTAAAAATGAAATGGTTGAAATATTTTAAAAGAAATAAGTGAAACAGACTAGGTATTAGCAGGTCTATTGAAAAATATATGTTTTTGCTTTTTTGCATGTGTCATTGTAGCTTCATCACATGTAGCGCCAGCGTCGGCATATGTCGACCAAATTTCATGGTTCAAAGACTCTGAATTTAAAATCTATATCTTTATCATTTTATTTTTCTTGCTGTGGCGTCTAGGTCACGCCGTATTACTTCGCTGCTTGGTGGTCAAAAGGCTACTTATTTATTTAATATCCTTCGGTTAACAGCCCTAGCCTAGGGCTAGGCAGCTGCGGCACTAGTTTATCTGGGCTAGGGAACGGGTCCGAAGGGCCGGCCGCGGTCCTTGAACCTCGACGTACCGGTGCCTAACTTAAATCGCGGTATCTGCGTTAGGGCGATTAGTAATAATTTTACAAAATAGGGATGATGACTAAATTTTAATAATTAGTCCGTCTTGTTGATTAATAAAAAATATTGGACACGTATTTTTCTTTTTTTATTTAATCAAAAAATAAAGGCGATATATTGAGTCAAAATGTCGCGTGACGTCACTCCTAAGTAGGTACAAATTTTACTTAGGAGTGACGTCACAAGCCCCCACTCCTAAACATTAATGCGATTTATCTGAGTATTTTTTTATTATTTTGAAAAACAACGGCCAACGAAGCTGGCGGTCCCGGGTTCGAATCCCGGCCAGGGCAAGTGTTTGTGTGATGAGCACGAATGTTTATTCCTGAGTCTTGGATGTTTTCTGTGTATTATAATGTCTTTAAGTATTAAAATGTATCTATATATTATGTATATCGTCGCCTAGTACCCATACCCATAATACAAGCTTTGCTTAGTTTGGGACTAGGTCGATTTGTGTAGGATTGTCCCTGATATTTATTATTTATTTATTAATTAATGTTTGTATTATCTAACTGACGGAATCTTATTGATATCTATACTATTATAAAGTTGTAAAAATGAAATGTCTATACATACATTAAATTTATTTAAAAATATATATATTGTAGCGGACTATTTGGAAGTCACTTGTAGGTCCGTGTAGTGTCGTTGTGGCTTTATCACGCCAAATCGGCTAAACGGATTTCAACTACTTTGGGCAAACGGGTAGCTGGGTATTCACAGATGGTTATAGGATACTTTTTACCTGAAAACGCTAAAGAAAAAAAAGGGGTTATGACTTTTTCTCCTATGCAAACGAAGTTAGGCACCAAGGTACCTTCTAGTCTATACTATTATAAAGTTGTAAAAATGAAATGTTTGTATGTGTCGTTGTGGCTTCATCGCGCTAAATCGGCTTGACGGATTTGGGTCATAATTATTTTTAGTATGAGTTAGCGTTATGCGTCTTTCCTGTGGACACCCGATAGTTAAGGGCTTTAAATACTAATTTTTCTTAGTGCCCTATAGGCGATGTACAAATTGATTAATACTCTAGATCTAAACGATAAAAATATCAGTTATATGTACCCAAGCCCTTAACTATTGCGTTGTCCACAGGAAAGACGGCTAAATTCTAGAACCAGTATGACCCATTTCAATTATTTTTGGTACACGGGTAGCTGGGTATCTCCAGATGGTTATAGGATATTTTATACCCGACTATGCTAAAAAAAAAGAGGGGTTATGACTTTTTCTCCTCCGCAAACGCAGTTGCGGGCGCCATCTAGTAACTAATAAAGAGAGAATTTATATGTACTAGAAGGTGCCCGCAACTTCGTCAGCGGATGAGAAAAAAAACATAAACCTCTTTTTTTCTTCATTGTAGTCGTATAAAAGTATCCTATAACCATCTGAAGATGCCCCCCCGCTACCCGTGTACGAAAAATAGTCGAACCGTTTAGCCGTTTGGGCATGATAAAGCCACAACGACACATACGAACATACAAAAAATTCATAAAATATATTTTGTATTCAGTAACCCCCGAATAGTCCGGTTCTATGTTATTTTTTAAATATCCTCTATGTACAGACATTTAATTTTTACAACTTTATAATAATATAGAAGTACCTACCTATTAAGGGTAAGACTATTCATAAAAAACAATTTTCTAACGCAGAAAATTGAAATACTAAAGTTGACAATAGCTCCGTTGGACATACGAGTAGAACTGACCCCGAGAGTTAATTTATGGGTATTAAATATCTAACTCATCCCTAAAATTTCACGTCCAAAAATTAAAAAAAAAAAAAGGTTGTTATAACCACTCTCTTACGAGATCGACTCAGAAATGAGGAGATTCGTAGAGGAACCTAGGTCACCGACATAGCGAACAGGGTAAGCAAACTGAAGTGGCAATGGGCAGGACACGTAGTTAGAAGAACCGACGGCCGCTGGGGGAGAAAGGTTCTCGAGTGGAGACCGCGTACCGGCAAGCGCAGCGCGGAAGGCCACCTGCGAGGTGGTCGGACAACCTGGTTAGGGTTGAGGGGACTCGCTGGATGCGGGTCACCTCTATCCGGCCCATGTGGAAATCTATTAAGGAGGCCTGTGTCCAGCAGTGGACGTCCTATGGCTGAAATGGTGATGATGATAAACCACCCTTACGAATTACGAATTACGAATTTTGCACATGCCACAAGTTAACACATAACTAAACCCCGTTATCTAACGCTCAGTTTGGGAGCAAGTGATGTGGCAGTTTCGATAATCAGAATCGATAAAAAAAACGTTGATTTACTCTCTCAATAAATAAAATATCAAAAGATCTGATTCATACTTAACAGTGATTTTTTAAACTATTATGAAATGAAATGTGTATGTTTTAATAGTATTTATTATTGTATGTTTCATAACAAATCATTAATATTTTTCCCAAATTATATTAAGTCAAACTTTGTCGACTGCTTGTAAAAATCAATTTTCAAATGAAAATGTTTTTTCGACCTCCCGCAGATGTAACTGGCAAAAACTGTAGTTTTTTTGTAATGCTTAATGCAGCTTTTGTTTACAATCGTGTTATCAATTTCAGCTTTCTCATTTTCTAACAACTGATTAATATTTTTTACAGATTTAAAGCCTGGATTTTTATTTAATGTTTGTTTTTTTTTGCATGAATTTGATCAAATAGATGCAATGAATGAGTTATCTCAAGAACATTTTATAAGTAAATATGAATCGACTAATTATGTGACGCTACATCACTATTTTATTTTGCCCCCAAACTGAGCGTTAGTTAACGGGGTTTACACATAACAACAAACAATACTTTTTATTGCACACCAAAAGAAAACAACATCATATAGTGTCCTGCTATCGATAAATAATTTGGCATCATCAGCTCAATTCTGCTCACCTAGATTTTGCAAGTTCATGAATGAACTGATGGGTCAACATTTGACCTACTTCGCTGCGAGCTTAACAACAACAATCCAATTCTATGTACGGAGGGAATGCACTGAAACCAAAATGTATACATACATAAATACCCTTAGGGCATATATAGGACGAATACTTAAATAAACCGACGAAGAGCATGTCGCACCATGCTGAGTTCCGCAATCGTTCATATAAAAAATGCACTACTGAAAAAAATACGATTTGTAAAAGTGCACTAGCAAAAGAGCGTATCTCTACGGCACTTCGTCATTTTGCTGAGAACAGTTTTTCGGCAATAACTCAAAAATGGTATATCCGATCGTGTTGAAAATAATTTTCGTTAAAGGTATTTATTAAGTTTTCTCTTAATAGTTTTTAGGGTTCCGTACCAAAAATGGTAAAAAAGGAACCCTTTGTCTGTCTGTCTGTTTTTTCATATTTTTTGGATGTTTTGTCTATTTAAACTGTCTCGGATTACCTATTTTCAGGCAGAGTCACCAGAAGCGCCACCTTAGATGAAAAAGAATACCTATTTGCCTAGGCAAAGGTGGGGCCACTCAATGTACATAGGTATATAGGAATATTTTGATTACAGTTTGGTAACTTATGTCGTCAAACTCGAGTACGTCCTTAATATAACTAGACACGTGAAGTAGCGGTACATGTTCCAGTTCACAGGTCAAAATATATTGGTCCGTCAAGCAGGTTGTCGACTTAAGAAAACCAAGCCAAGAGCGAGGCCTACGAAAACGAATAGTTTGTACGTGTCTAGGGGTCATTTTATAGTAAGTCCGTCAGGGCTGTGAACATTTTGTGAAGGCTATAGCTGTTCGACATCTTTCGGGCTAGTCCGTGGAACACAATCATAAACGTGCGAACTAGCTTAATCATAATCACTACGATGACGTGACCATTCCATAATCTAGAAATTTCTAAGTCTCACGGTAGTTTTCTGATTATATGCCTGAGCCTATTTTCTATCGTCCAGCAGCATTAATGATAACCGATGTGTCAAACCAGCGTCAAGAGCGTTTATTCCTGCTTAACTGGCAACGTCGCATATTTTTTCGTCTTTCTTCATTAAAAGATAAAATAAAATAAATCAGTAAATATTAGTATTCATGTTGCGTTTAATTCAACTGTTCATTGCTTTTGCCTTTATTTTCTTCTAAAACAAAATATAGACATGAATTAATTTTTAGAGTTATAATTGTGGCAATATCATGAAATTTTGCATTGTGTCAGCGTTAGGGATCGGAACCGGTATTTTTGAAATTTTCTAAAATACACGCTTTTTCTGGAATGTTTTAAAACTGGATTTAGGAGAAGAGAAATTAATCACAAAACACCTGATTCAAGTTCTAGAATTTTAGTAAAATATACGAAAATATCGTAAGTGAACGAAAAAAACGAATCGCTATTTCGGATGTTTTGTATGAAAAAAATACCGGTTCCGATCCCTGGTCAGCGTAAATACCGAAAACGTAATGAATTACATTTACATTACATTCATATTTTCCAAAATAATCAAGAAAAAACCAAAAATAATATGCCACGTTGCCAGTTAAGCAGGTATCAGTGGCGTGGCGTCCATATAAGTCGATTCCCACCGGGTTGGCCAAGGAAAGGCTTATAACCACCTCTTTTCTTTAAATATGAGTATAGGAATAAGCTTTCGCCTCCCATGTAATTTTCCTGACGCCACGCCTCTGGCAGGTCCTCTAAAGATATTAGTGGCGAACACATTTTATTTCTGTGTGTTCTTTGACAATTGCACATCTTTTCCACTGTCGAAGCGAAGGCCACACAAAAAACGCATAAATGTAAACACAAACTTGTAATAGCTACTTGAGGCTTTTCAAGTACATAGTTAAGATCCGTCCAAGGTTGCTTATTACGCGTGAATCCTTTACAAAAAGTCCAATTACAACATCCGCAGTTACATCTTTATAGCACCGCGCTCGCTCTAACGCGGCGCTCCATCCCTATCGCCCGTTGTTATGGTAACGTGGCTTGCATCAGATAGTTAGGTTGTTGACTGTTGCTTAGCCAATTATAGACCATACTGTGCTTTAGAGGTGGGACTTACGGGTAACTTGCAGTACGTTTTTGCTTACTGCATCTCGGGTGAAACTAAAATACAATTTGTACTGTCAAAATCTACTGATAAAGTAAATCAATGGGAAACGAGGCTTTTTAAGTATAAATTTCTGTCAAAAAAATATATTTTTGCGACAAGCTTTTCTTGCTGTCTGTACTTTTCTTTGAACACCCGTCAACTGAGACGATTCAAAAAAGCCTAAACTCGGTAAGATTCGAGTTACTTTGTTTCAGATTTCCTAATCTTATGCCCACATTCAGGCTCTGTATCATTAGGTATATTACATTGTCACCAAACTTTAAATATGTAAGTTAGGTGACAATGAATTATACCTAAGTATGCCAATTTTTAGCTCATTCGGATACCGGGAAGTGGGGCAAATTTAACTTGCAAGGTTAGACCGGAACATATAGGTATATACAAAAAACATTGTGCAAGTGGCAATGGTAATTTATAGGAACAAAACATAAATAAAGTTTACAACGTTCAGTTTGCGATGAGCTAATATCATCAAGTTCTTTTTATTTAAGAATTCTTTGAAGTTGGACCGATGATCTGGTCAAGATTGCGAACGGCACGAAAATGACCGGTTGTTCTGTCAAATCTTAGGAAAGGCCTATGGGCCTGCATCAGAGAACTCTAATCAGCTGGTATGATGATGACGACATAATCTTAGTCAACTCGTTACTCAAGGATTACCTGACTCCAAGATTACGGCAGTCATGGAAAGTTGAATAATGATTACATGTGGAGAACAATTTTCCCGCTATTGATTGGTTACATGCAGACAGCTATGTTAGACGTGAATTTCACTATATGCTTGGTGAAACTAAATTGGCCAATCAAGCTCGTCTGAAGTTAGTCTTGGTGTAGTGCTCTTGGTGTAGTGGCGCAGGGCTTGCAATATCCGCCCTTTGTAAGCGGATAGTTCAGATACTGAACACAAATTTCCAAATATATTGACGTTTCATTATTTTTACAGGCTTTTATTTAACTTGCTATGTTTGTGTAAATGCTCGTAAGCTGTGGTTTCACAACTTGCAAACATTTTTTTCACCACTTCCTGATATCCGATTGAGCTGATCTGATGATGGAGCCGGAGGGCGGTTATAGCAATTTCGATTTGGTCGTTTGTATGGATAACTACGACTAGCAACGGTTTAATTTTTGGGCTTCATTCATCTACCGGGCTCCGGTAACTTTTTCCACGCACACCGCAGCAATCTGCCTTCACCTAGTTGCGGTCGGCAGCGTAATAGCTCGCTCCCCGGTAGGGTCATAGCATCCACGTAACAATAGCCCATTACTGTGATTACGAAAAACGACATCATTTGCGAAAAAAAACAGAGATGACATGATTGCAGGCGTGAGTGGTACGCCCCGAGAGTACGTATAGGTATAGCTATTGATTTTGAATTTTATGGTTTGACGAAAATTAGGTAATTTGTGGTTCTATAGGTACATCATACCATACAATAATGTATACCATAGAAACAAATGAAAAACCAGGGAAGTACGAATCGGACTCGCGCACCGTATCTATGAAAATCCAGTGTTAGCAGAGCCCTAATCCTAAGCAAAATGTACGCTGTTCGATCATTTTATATTGGTTACTGATATAGACAGACAGACATATAATTATACTGCTAGAACCTCACCAATGGTTATCAAAAATCTATGCTAGGAAGTTTTTAAAGAAGTTATGGATGCAAAAAAACTATCATAGTACTTTAAAACTAATTAATAGATATCATTAGTATCTCATTAAAATAGATTTACCGATTCCACCTCAAGAACAAGAAATTTTACTAATAATACCCACATTCTACTAATCCAGCACCCTGTCTAGATTAGTGCTGGATTCTCGAGATTACAATATCTGTGACAAATATGAATAATCAATCAATTGCATTAGCAAATAATCGAAATAAAAATCCATTTATTAAGATAATGATCATGCTTGAACAGAAAATTACATTTTTTTACAAATTATCAATTGATTAGCGCACAGGTGAGTTAAATTATAGGTTTCTTTATATCATATTACTTATCAGTCTTCCAGCCATATTTTATGTATTTAAAGGTAAATTAACTTGTGAGTTGGGTCATTCAACCAATCCAAGTAGGTAATCTATTTTAATCTGTGGTACAGTCAGCTTTTTACTCTTCAATTCCATAGTAAAGTCTGTTTTCCTCTTCGGATGAGAGATTTGGAAAGAGACAAAGGCCTACGATTCATCCTGTGCCTATTCTGGCCGAACACTATCAGTATCGCGGATACATGTAAGCAATGCCACCAAATCCCGATCAAGCGAGAAATCGCTCAACAGAAGTGGATAGGGCACACCCTCCGAAGACCAGAGAACAACACCGTCAGGGTCGCGTTCACGTGGAGGGCGGTCTCCAGCGGCAGCAGGCGCCGGCAGCGCACCGTCGACGCCGAGCTGCGGGCGGCAGGCGAAGACAGGAGCGGAAGGCGACGTCTCACGAAGGCCCTCTGTACCACTGGGGTATCAAAGGACAACAACAACAGTCAGCTGCAAAAAAAGTGACCCCCCTACCATTGAAACATTATATGGCAGGACAACGTTTTTCTGTAGTTTACCGTACCTGTGAAACCGATGGCTAAATGTCCCTAATCATTGCGACAGTGGAAAGGAGAAATAGGATAGCGACATTTTCGAGACATTGAATTGTAAGGTGTATAAAATTAGTTAAATGAATAATATTACTTATACGCCACCATGCTGTTGCTTATCCCATTTTTCTTTTCCACTGTTGATAGTGTTGTGGATTATAGCTCAAAATTCAAATCTTAAAAGCTTGCAGTGCAAAGATTTGCACATCTCTAACTGAGGCTATCAGACGTCTCGCTAATCTAACACACAAAAAAAAAATACAACTGGACTGTTAAAGGTTCACAAGTCTTGATGATGCAAGCCTTAAAGACTTGAATCTAGTGCCAACTATACTATAGCCAACTGATTTTCAATTGTTTCCCTGATAAGTGCAAGTTTCATGGATATTTCACTAGACTGCCTGCATTATCCACAAACCTTGTGTGTTGCTCTACAAGTTTTACTTTTCATGCTTAAATAGATAACATGATAGTAATAAATATAAATGAAATTTGTTATGGAGATAGTTTGAGACCTAGGCAGGATATAGGATAGTTTTTATCCTGGAGAACATTCCTTAAGGCAGGGGCCTTTAAACTTAATACAAATTCGTGCAGGTCAATAGTTTGGTTTCATGGCTGGTCATGGGGTAATATGTCTTAGTTTTCAGGGGGTACTTGGATAACGCATAAGCACTTGGTGTTGATAATGTTCATGAGTGGCTATGATTATGACCAATTACCATTCGTTCGTAAAAGTATACAGTAAAAAAATATTATTGGTTTGTATTGCTTTAAACACTTAAATAAATCTCAGTGAGGCGGTCTCATTTATGACAGCTTTCTTTCCGCAGAACAGATTAAAAGGTCCCGGCTGGACTTGGCCCGCAGGCCGTGGTTCAGCAATCAATGCTTTAAGAATGTTCAGCAATCAATGCTTTTTGTGAAAATGGGGGTGGAAGTTTATATCAATTATTAAAACAGGCTACTCAGTTCGCGGTAACATGGGCAAAGGTGCTTAAATGCTCACTTAATAATGGCCTTTGACATATTACATACCCTCCGCTTTGTCACGCTTTTTACTACTTAACACCCTGTCTTAAAACATCAAAATGTGGTATTGATTTAAACTAGCATGATTTTTACTCATTATCCCAAGACAACAAACGGGGCTCAATTTTGTATGATTATGATTTATTTAATTACCTTTTTGGGGGTTATTCTTTGATGTATCGGACGTCGTGTTACGTTCACAGCCTCGAATGAACAAATTGTAATTCCATGGTTATAAAAAATTTAATCAATACTGGTTTGATTCCTTCATCGTAAATATTGTCAATAATATAAAATATTAATAAGAAGTTTAAGGTTTGTAGTAGAATGTAGGTTCTGTTCCTAAGTAGAACATTTAATAAATAAACACAATTAAGTTTAGGTTGTATTTATTTTTTCGTTTTACTTTGTCATAATGTTTGTTTCTTTTATGTAGGTAAGTCTATAAACTGTTGCTACTTTCAAGAATCTTGACTAGTCCTTCAACTGTAACAAGGCATTATCCTAAATCAATTTGGAGGGCCATTATATTTCAGTCGCACTTACACTTCGCAGGTTCATTATATGCAATAATTTACCAAAAGTATCATAGCCAAATCACTTTGTACTTACTTGTATTGACCACAACAAAGCAACGTCCCAATTACACAATTTTTCACAGAACAATCACGGTTTTACACTTCTTTGAGTTAAGTTTACTAAATGTAACATACAAAAACACATATACTAGTGCGTTAGTGATTTAATTTAACGTTTTTTTCGACAAAAACACACAAAACAACCCATCCAGTGCAGTGAGGTCGAAGAACTGTCAAACTGACATTTTGACAATTATGACATATTAAAGGAGTATTTTTGCTTTAACTCGTTTTGTGTTCGAGATTGCTTGAGATATTTAGAGTTATTATAACTCATATAACCGTTTTAACAATGTCTAGAACAATAAAACAAAGCTGTAGGAACCAAAAACTAGATGGCACTGTTCTCTAAATTTTACGGTTGCGACTTTGTTAAGAGAGAAACTTATTTTTAAATTTCGTTAAAAAAGTAATAAATACCTAAGCCTCTTTTTTGCTACACCGCAGTTGAGTAAAAAAACATTTGTGGATGCTTAGCTGTGCATCACAAATAATTTAAATATTTGCCGTTTTGGTGCGACGAGGCCGCACATACAAAAAAATGTAAATGTGACCTTCAAATAACCCATCTCCATATTTGCATCTTTACAACGTTATAATAGTAGGTAGGTATGGAGAAAATAAACGGTGTACCTAGACGTTATTACCTACACAGCCATGCGACAGCAAAATAAGTTTCTGTCAAAAATAACGTATTATTTGTGACAAACTTTTACTGCCGACCCTACTTACACAATTCTAATAAGCCGAAACTCGGTGCAATTATTGGTAGTTTATTAGAGAGTTCCTATGACTACCTTCCTCGGTCCATCATCATATTCATTCGATGATATCATAGTAAGTAGCTAGTTACCTATGGCAAAATTTTACTAAACAGGAAGCTGCGAAGTGGCTCAAATTTAACTTGACAGAGCCACACATACGTAGGTACCTATTAGTAAATAAAAATTGAACATAACATGTTTTTCATTAAACAATTTAGTTTTCACTGTTTACATTTTATATAACTGAATGCCTTTTACCTATATAGATAGCGTTATTGCAATTTGCAATATTATATTTTTGGCGCAATGATGAAAATTACCTTTCCATTGCAAACTGTGTTTATATTATTACTTTAATGTGATATATATTGATAACTGTCTATGTGAGTTGATGGATTTCGCATATATCATTATGTCACTAAAAAATCACCGATAAGACGAGACGGTAACTATTTTATCATAATTAAATGGCTGATTGAAGTAAACAGACCCATTAAAATTATTCTTTCACTAGACATTGTCAGAGAAGGACCAAACATGTAAGTAGATATTACACTTTTACCGTAATAACATGATAAATAACTTATAATAATAAAATAAACATGAATGGGGAGTATTGTGTGTAAAACCATTCTAGTTTCTGTGGAAAAGGAGTGTCACTTTTCTCTATAGTTTTCACGTGTCTACCCGTCTGGGTTGTGTTAGTGTTAACATAGCTACGTCTCAAATTAGTGGGTTTCTAGTTAGCTTGGTTCCTGTTCCTAGTGGGTTTGTTTCAATCGAGCTTTCACCACTCACAACGTAGTTTGGATTTTTATCCTTATTTTGAAACGATTTGCAAGATTACTTACATAATGGAATAAGGCCATATCTGCTGGCCCCTATTTCATAAACGTGACAAGTGACAATTGACAACGACAATTCGACGAACATTGCTGGGTCGCGCAGTAGTGTATGCCTGGCATCGTGATGGAGAATTAATGTATGCCGAATTGTCGTTTTCAACTGTCATCTGTCACGTTTATGAAATAACGGGGGCGTCAAGATCGATTTTTGTTTACACGGGTGGCTGGGTATCCACAGATGGTTATAGGATACTTTTTACCCGACTACGCTGAAGAAGAAAAAATAGTTGAAATCCGCTGAGCCGTTTTGGCGCGATAAAGTCTCAACGACACATTGAAACATGCAAAAATAAAAAATAAAACTTTTTGGATTCAGTTAAAATAGTCCGTGTAACAACTTTATAGTATAGCAACACAACAGAACGGGTATATAGGTTACTTATTATATGATGTTTCTTCGAGATGTCGAAGAATTAGCAACGAAAGATAATAAAATAAATCATATTTATACGCGACTAACAGATTCATTGCCACCGACGCATATATGCGTTCATCTCCATACAAGTATGTTCCTAGGCCACGCCCCCTGGCAGTAAATGCCTTAAGCCCCGTTTTGTTGTCTTGTGATAATAAGTGAAGATTGTGTAAGTTTAAATCAATGTTTATAGGTAGAAGTTTTCTTTTTTTTTAGGGCGGAAGAGCCAAAATTCATCACAGTATGTCGGCTGATATACGAAGTTATTTCTACTATTTTCCGGATTATTTTCGAATTGGTCCGCGGCATGTACACCACCGTCATGCCGGCTGAGCCGAAGGATGTTTCCGGAGATATTATACTGGTAATTATATTATATAGGGTGTAAGGCGGATACACTATGTATTCAATCGAAATTCTGTGGGTGAACAATTATTAGTGTTCATTCACCCAAAATACGTTGCAAGTGTACCAACCCACGACGTGCCATACACCCTGTATATCTATTATAAAGTTGTAAAAATGAAATGTATGCTTGTATGTGTCTTTGTAGCTTCATCACCCCAAATCGACTGTAGGTACTGATTTCAACAATTTTTGGTATACGGGTAGCTTGGTATCTGGTTATAGGATACATTTTACACGACCATTCTGAAGACCAGAGGCGTTATTACTTTTTCTCCTCCGCGAACGAAGTTGCGGGCACCTTCTAGTGTTACATAATCGTATCATATAACTATTTGTAAATATAGAAACATATCTCCTTCTCTTACATCTATACCTAGCCAATTTAGTTCCGTTTAGCCACAACGACACATCCAAACATACAAAAGATTCAAAAATATATTTTTTAAATTCAGTCACCTCCAAATAGTCCGTTACAATAGTTTTTTTCGAAAATATCTTCAATACAGTACGATTACTTTAAAGTTTACCACTGACATATTCTTTAATTCCATTGGATATTCGATTTTAACACTAATGTAAAAGTTTTTATATTACTTACACTAACTGTCTAAACGTCGTTTGTTTGTAATAGAAACTCTTTTGTATTAGTGTTAAAGTCGAATATCCAATGGAATAAAAGTATATGTCAGTGGTAAACTCAAAGTAATCGTACCTACCTACTGTACAGACATTTTATTTTTACAACTTTATAATAGTATAGAAGTTTGCTGGAATACATTACCATTTACAATGTCATTTAGTAATAACCACCATTTGCTAAGGAGACTGTCGAAGGATTCACCTTTCGAACAAAAAATTTAAATCGTTTCATTCGTTTTGCTACGATGCAACAGACATACCTACACATCTCAAACTTACAACTTCGTTTCTAACTGAGGCCATTGTACAGTCAAGGGCAAAGATAAATATCAACACAAAGTTCCAAAATATATATAGGTAAACCTTACTGCCATAATAATACTTCTTGTATACATATTTTTGAATCTTTGTGGTGTTTACATATTGGTGCCCTTGACTGTACTATTACTTATTCTGTGCTGAGGCTTATAAATAAGCTGGTCTTTACTATCATACAAAAGACAGCTAAAAAAGAGTAACAGTTAATAAGAGTACCTATCTATGGTTTTGTTTACAATAAATCATTATCAATCTGCGCTTTAAATAGTACCATAAGCCACACACTTTGACCATTGGTAGACCTTATTTACGTTGACATAAGGCCTACCGATTGTCAGATAAGTGTGTTACTGTCTGTACCTATGAATACAAGTTAATGAACCGGGTGTAGGTATCGAGAACAAAGATTTAATACTAATAAATTCATTCACCTTACATTTATCAGTTGCTTAATCAAATCAGATTCTAATCAAATATTATCATTCTAATAACAAGGCACTGTTGCCTTAATCCACAGTCATGGTGACGATTGGATTTTTTTATAATATTTATCATATATTTCTGTATCGTGGAGGACTCGCATATGCAGATTTTTACTCGAATGCGTAGCTCTATACTGGGAAAACATCATATACAAGCAAGTATTATGTCCCAGAAGACTTCACGGAACTCGAAAATGGGCACTGCTGCACAAAGCTGATTTTTTTCAGTAAAAATCAATATGTGCTACAGATTTCGTAAGTTCCTTTAAAACCACTTTGAGTTATCTAAGAAAAAAAAATGATTATGTGAATATTTTCGGAAATAAGTAATCGATCCGAAAGTTGCATATACTGTGTAATATACCTTCAAATATACTATCTTCAACACCGTAAAAAAATATGAAAAAAATACAAACAGAACTTAATAAATACTTTTTATGAAAATTATTTTGAACATGATCAGATAAGTATACTATTTTTTAGTTATTAGCGAAAACTGCGCTTCAGAAAAAGGACGCAAGTGCCAAGAAGATACGCTCCTTTGCTAGTGCACTTTTTCATATCGTATTTTATCCGGCTATTAATAACGGCTGCGGAACCCTACACTGTGCATAGTTCGACATGCTCTTGGCCAGTTTAATTTAATTTAATTTAATTTATTGTATTTTTTTAAATAAGTTGGTAAAACTGTACTTTGCTTGTAATGCCACGTAATGCTCTAAAATATAGGTTGTTTGTTTTATTTCTTTCTTATATTTAATCAGTTTTCTTTTGATCTCTCCCCGTCTCTCTCTCTCTCTCTCTCTCTCTCTGTTGTCGTTCCCTCATGACTGAGGATCGTGAACATCATCGGATGTAGTTTTTACCCTTGGAGTGGATGATTTGCCTCCATCTGGTTCTGTCCATTGCGTCCCTTACGACTGAGCAAAACTGGAACGAAGATTAGTACTTTAATTGATCAGTCCATTTGGTCGGAGGTCGCCTTCGAGCTCGTTTGCCATTTGTGTTTTCAACTATGACCAACTTCTCCAGGCTTCATCTCCTCTAAGCACTATTTGGCCGAAATACGAAAGTATTCGTCAGTCACATATTATGGATACACGGGTATTAATTTTAATTGCGAGAGATTTGTTGGGTATTTATTCGCTTTGGTTCCTCATATTTCTACATGGAGTTGAGACGTGGACAATACGAGTTCGAGAGATGCAGACGATAGATGCTTTGGAGATGTAATGCTGGAACCACAAGATGAGGATACCCCTTTCATTTGATACCCCCCAAATATAATACTAGCTTCTGCCCGCGACTTCATCCGCCTTAATTTCGTTTATCGCGGATAAGGGTATTTTTCCGGGATAAGAAGTAGCCTATGTCCTTCCCCGGGACTCAAACTATCTCCATACCAAATTTCATCCAAATCGGATCAGCGGTATATGCGTGAAGAGGTAACAGACAGACAGACAGACAGACACACATTCGCATTTATAATATAAGTATGGATACTCTAACTGACGGACTAATTAGAATTTTGATTTTCATACCCCGTCATTTTTTGGACAAGAATAAAAGCAGTATTCTTCCGTCTCAATATCGAAAAAGATGTGTTTTTTTTTGTTTCACACAGGAACTGTAAAAAATAAGCGCATTGCATGGTTCCTTATTAGATATTAAGGTGCGTCCACATTTGTATCATTTGCCCGTATCAGATCATCGTCGCGTAGCATGATCGCGTGTCACGATCACGCGTTTTGACGTTGCGCCGATCGGATCGCTCGAAATCCATTTTGCTACGCGTATCACACAGTTATATCGGAAGAGTGCGGCATGATCGGCGCGCCGACAGTAAGCGTCCAAGCAGCGTGATACGCAGTCATGCCACGGCACGGTGATCGGATACGAGCAAATGATACAAGTGTGGACGCACCTTTAGATAAACCATATTCAAAGAGACACCAAGGACTTTCATGGCCTGGAACTGGCCACCAGAATAATAATGATTACTATTACAGATTACAGGAACTGGTCATGGCATGGGCCGGGAGATGGCGCTGCGGTTCGCGAAGCTGGGAGCCACCATCATATGCGTGGACATTAATCAGAAAAGCAACCAGGAGACGGTCGACATGATCAAGGACGCTAACGGCACGGCGTACAGATATGAGTGAGTTTCTGAGGACTATTCCATCATAATAAATATTCATAATAGTTTCGTCTCAACTTCAAACCCTCATACCTAGGGATTGCACTCCGGTCCGGCGGATCCAGTAATCCCGGATCCGGTACTTTTTGGCGGCTACCGGAACCGGTTAAAATTTACCGGATCCGGACCGGATCCAGTAGACGCGAAGAGACTAAAGAGACGCACACAACAGACATACAATGCGGAACTACCTAACCCAAGAAAGCTGATGTCAAGAGTCAATATGATCTAGATCTAGTTAAGCTTTAAAGAACGATGTCTTTCTTCATTATTCTTTGAGATTAATTGTGTTTAATGGTTAATTATGTTTGTTTGGCCAAATTAGAAAAACAGTTTTTTTTTTCAATTAACGTTATTACAATTATAACATGTCTCTTACCTAGTATTTAAAGTGCAATGTGATGTGATATGTGATTATTGATTAGATTTCTTTATGTATGTTTAATATTACGGGTGTTAAGGGAGTATAGTATTTTATTATTGCTGATGTTACCTCTTACAGTATTAATAAAGTTGATTAAATATTACATAGGACAGAAGAAAAGTGGGGTCAAAGTTAAACGAACGATTATGAATCATGATCCAATAGACCAAATTAGTGGTAAATTCTTAGATTTGGCAATTAAAACTATAAAAAGTCCCTTTAATTAAAGTATTTGTTTAATTTTTATAAAAAAGATTTAATTTTGTTATATTTACTATGAGATATGGTTACCATGTCTTCATGTGTGGCTGTAAATAGGTTAATATTGTTATTATTAAGTTAAGGCTAAACATTATTGAAGCAGATGCTTAACATTTTCATATTACTGTGAAATTAGTGGCTAGTGATACTGATTTTTGACTTAATAAGGGTGATTTTTAGCGCTAAACCATTGTTACATTAGTTAATTTGCAAAAACTGCTCCGCGTGTCTACTTTACGCCCAATAAACTGGATAAAGCATAATTTTGGATAGACGCCATAGCATAACTTCAATCCGGCCGGATTGAGAATTGAACCGGATTGCAATCCCTACTCATAGCTTCGTCCCAGTTAACACCAGAGTGCCTAAATTCACAGGTTAAGATGCAGTTAGGGAACATATGAAATTCACTAAATTTAATTGATCTAAGTACCTTGTATACTTTTGTGGTTTTATTGGTACCTAAAATACGCCGATTTTGAAGTTTTCTGCTTCCGCAAATTTTGATGCTACAAAAACTGACAATTTATAGGGACTCCTTGTAATAAATAATAAAATACGTATTTTACCATTTTCAGTAAATCACTCCTCACTCTTTCAATAAGAGGATGAAGTTTTGTATAGATCTCCCATAATAGGGGATAAAAGTGTATATGGGGCTTCCGGCAGGTTGATACGTATTCACCTAATAAATATTAATTATGGTAGTATACAGGCACAACAGTCAGCTAGAGCAGAATATAATCGCTTAGTAACTAAAGACCGCCCTGTATCGCAAATAATAAGCCAACAAGAAAAAGAGGCAAAGAGAAGTGGACGATGAAAAAAGGAGTAGCTGACGCTCAGGAAACGCTACACCCCAAAATAAATAAAACTAGGACAACATACAAAAAGAAATGAGATCTCACCTAGGGCTTCCAAAATTACAGATATCTCAATTACGTAACCAGTACCGGACTTCGTAAGTTAAATAACGTAATTACGTGATTACGTAATTAAATAAATAATAAATAAATAAATATTACGGAACAATTTTACACAAATCACTCTAGTTCCATGGTAAGCTCAATAAGGCTTGTATTATGGGTACTAGGCGACGATATATTTAATAGATATATTACTTATATACATAGAAAACATCCAAGACTCAGAAACAAATATTTATGCTCATCACACAAATATTTGCCCTTACCGGGATTTGAACCCAGGACCTCAGCTTCGCAGGCAACGTTACTCCCACTGAGCCAAACCGGTCGTCAAATTTAATTGATCTAGGATTTATTTAAAGTCTTTGTAAAAAAATATTGTTTTGCCTACGGCACTATATTATTGCATTATTATCGAATTTCCATGTTTCCTGCTAATTTCTAGTCAGGAAAGGAGGAGAAAAATGTTAAATAGAGTGATGAAACAGGATTTGATTACAATATACGATTCGACTGAATTCACCAAATAGAACCAAATAAAACAACATAAAAAATCGAGGGTAAAAGTGCATCAAAACACTGGAGCAATTAATAAAAATGCCTTAAATTACGAACTCCACAAGTATAGGCACACAGTCTTCCCAGGGGATTCCCTGAAGTTTACCGATAACATTGTATTGATCTCTATTATTTGATGAAAAGGTCTTATTTTCGTTTGATATTTGTAATGTGAAATCTGTAATAAAACAGGGAGATAGCAATCGATCAATAAAAGCAGTCATTGTTGCCTGCTTTTGTCGAATAATGTTATATTACAACATCTTCAATACAATATAATATGCATGGATGTCACTTATATTTTAAATTAAAACTTAAAAACTGACTTTAAAAAATACTCAAAGTAAAAAAAATAAGTAATTTAGTTCCTTAAATTTAGTTTCAGTTAACTTTTTTTCAACTCAATCTATACAATATATGTTATCTTGGAATCGTCGCCACCCAAAAAAAATTCAATATTTTCAAAATTGATGATTTAAGTAAGATAAAAATAGTTACATGGGTGGCATCGACTCCAAAATAACAATAAACTACAACATGCAGCAAACCCTACCTAATTTTATTAGTAACCTATCCCGAAAGTAGATTTAATTATGTTCCCATGCGATGGCCAAGTCATTTTATTTATTAAAAAGATGAATATGTGTAATATTGATACGGTCAATATAACGGTCACAATAACATGTTGCTAGTTAACTAATTCGATGAACATTTAAGAATGACAAAGGTGTTGGATAGATGCTCACATGGATAGGTACTACTGAATAAATTAACCGACTTGTTTATTATATCTGACAACTTTTTGTGGTAGAAAAGGTTGCGAGACTTGGCATTTTTTTTACATGTTATGTTTTTGATGGGATCTCATCGCTTTTGTAGGCAGTCCTTCTTTTTTTCTTTTCGGGTACTACTTCTTGTACGTCAGCTACCAGTTTTCTCAAAGCCCAATCTCTTGTCTTTGTGGGCTTTTCTCCGAAGCTTTGATGTGACAATTACTCACAAGTCTGGACGGTAAATGCTTCTAAGTCTATTGCATTGTGAAATTGCGGATTTCTGCGCTTTAATACTACCGAAATCGACATTAGCTAGATGTAAACCGCCAAAAAATGTCACTCTCGAGAGTGCCACGTACGCTTGCCCGCATGTAAAAACTGCAGAACCAATATCCAATAGTGCACTATTTAGACTTAGACCCTGGGTTTTATGTATGGTAATAGCATAAGCAAAATTCATATGGGAAACTGTTCGCGATGGACATAAGCTCTATTGATAATTTCAAATTTAGTTTTAACTGGAATAAGGTCATAAACTTGATCGTTATAAAATTTAATTTGTATTTTCTCCTTCCTCTTTCTTTCCCCCTTCGTTCCCCCTTCTTTCCTCCCGCCCCTCTGCTTCCCCATTCTTCCACCTCCCCATTTCCTCCTTATTTTCACCATCCTCTCCCTCTGCTTTCCCCCTCCTTTCCCTCCTCTTTCCCCCTTCCTTACCCTCTTCCTTCCCCACTCCTTTCCCCCACATTCCCCATTCTTTCCCCTCTTTTATTCCGCTTTTAAGTAACGAAAAATTGTACTGTTTATGAGGTACAAATGTAACTTTATAATCGCATACATTTCTATAAAATTACAAATTTATTTATAGAGCTGTTATCTGGAATACTAGACTGAAATTGCAGAATATTTAAGTTTTCTGGTTCTTTACAGACTAAACACTAATAGGGTTCAAAATTTGAACCTTGTAAATCTGCAGGAAGTACCGTAGAATTTCTATGATTGGTGAGTGAGTGAGTGACAAAATTAAGGAACTTTGACTTGCAATAAATCTTTATCTATAAGTTATATTTGACTGTAATTTGGAATATACCTAAGGTGTATTATGCCCTCTTGGTCACTGAAAATTCAGGCTTCTAGCTTCATCAGCAAATAAATTACAGGGGGTCGAAAATGGCGTGAATGGCTTCGAGAAAAGTATGGTACGGCGTGCCTTTGTTTTCCTCGACTTGGCGGGGGCACTGCCGTGCCCCCAGATAATCTTCAATTTACTTAAAAGTAACCTTTTTTCAACTAAACCTTTCAAATATCATACAATCATTCCTATTTTGGAGTCATTTATCATTGATTGGTCCGAGCCCTGGTTTCCTTAATTTTTACCTACGGTGCCGAAACTAGGATTTTGAGACGCCGCGATAGCAGTAAGATCGATGTTTTCGAGATATGGTGTTGGCGAAGGTTGCTACGTATACCTTGGACTGCGGTGCGAAACAACGTGTCGATTTTAAAAGAGCTCAACATCACTGCGCGACTCTCTACGATATGCCGTCAACGAGCCCTGAACTTCTTCAGACATATTCTGCGGTCCTCAAATCACTGTCTGGAGAAGCAGATCATTGTAGGGCAAATTGATAGCAGACGTGCGCAAGGAAGGGCACCTACTAGATGGTCTGATGCACTGAGGAAGGCAGTCGGCGGCACCGTGCATACTGGGCGGTCCACGCAGCATATAACCGCACTGAGTGGAAACAAATATGTGGTCGCGATCCTCATCAGTAAGGGAACGACGAAGAAGAATCATTGAGGAGTTCCGACGGCATTCTGTGGGCTTCTTCATCAGTTCCACTTCACCAATTTATATTTTCTGAATGCAAATGCTTAACTTGTTTACTTGCAAATGTTATAGGCATCTATATACCCAAATGAATATATCGACGGTAAAAGGCGAACGTTGTAACCGCCAACTGAATCCATACTTTTACTTTTCCGCTTTTTGCCGTCGATATACAGGGTGTCCCAAGAAGTAGTGATATACTGAAGCTGGGAGGTAGAGGACCTAGAGGGCTATCTAAATCACCCCCATGTATGTTCCGCGATTTTTCGTATTTTCGGAGTTATGACTTTTTTTTTGATTCTTCACCTATCGCCGAGTACGATGAGATTTTTATTTTTTGTGTGCTAAGCTGATAGATAGGCTAATTCAGCATGGTAACATTTACTATCGTTAGATCTTTGTATGGAATAAAAAAAAATTAAATGCCAAGAATGATAAAATTACCCAATATGTTCACAACTTCAAGGGGCTTTAAAAAGATAAAATCACATAAAAAAATACCGTTTGGCTTTTAAAAACTTGCTCTATCTATCAGGAAGCTACCCTGAAAATTTCATTGTATTAGTCATAAAACATCAATCAAAAAATTTAAATCTAAATGAAGCAAGTGCAAAATTAATTAACTTTCTAAATAAATTTCGTTCTAAATCACGCACTGGCCATCAATAGAAAAAGAACAAAAAACAAAAGACGGTTGAAGCATGAGAAAATTTTCACTTTGTTTGGTCATCGTTGGTACTTTTCAATAATTTAAAAATTGTGTTTTAATACTGCTAATTGTTCGTTTCTCTAATCATTTTGGCTATTCATATGGACTTTGACTTGCATTACGATTTGGATTAGTGTTATTACCTGGAATCGAAGACTTGGCATTATTTAACTGGACTTGAGTTTGCGTGTAAGTGATCATGTTTACTTTACGTGACTACGCAGAAATGCATTAATATTACGGTTATGCTAGGGGGAATGCGGCGGAAGCTTCAAGGCTGTACCGGGAACATGTGGAACCAAGAGGCGGGCCTCAACCCGAAACGTTTCCTGACTATCGCATGATCTTAAGAGTACATAATGCGTATTTGGAAGGTTACATACCGGGTACCAGATCAGGCCGTATGGCCACTATGCCGGATCCTGATGTAGTAGATGCAGTGGTTGAAGAAGTAGAAAGAGACCCGTCGACCAGTGTGAGAGTTATGGAACATCGTACCGGACTTTCTAAATCTCAGGTACACCGTACACTACAGAGAGCAGGATATCATCCGTTTCACATTAGAAAAGTGCAACGGTTGAAACCGGAAGATTACAATCGGCGAATTGAATTCTGTCAGGAAATGCTGAGGACACAAGCTGAAAACGAAAACTTTTTTAACCAAATCTTGTGGATGAATCCCACTTTAGACGCAATGGGATTTTTAATATGCACAATTCTCACTCATGGGCAATTGAAAATCCAAATTTAAAAAGGGAATCGACATTCCAAGAACACTTTAGTGTTAACGTTTGGTGTGGCATACTTAACGGTCAGCAAATCGGGCCCTTTCAGCTGCCAGACCGCTTGGGCGGCAATCACTTTTTAAATATTCTACGCGTCGATCTGCCCCTGCTGTTAGAAGATGTGGACTTGGAGACACGCAGAAGCATAGTACTGCGGTGTGATGGTGCACCATGCCGTTTTGCCTTGGACGTAAGAAACTATTTCAATCAAAGATACCCTGAAAGATGGATTGGTCGTTGCGGCCGGGGTGACGCCTGCCTTATAGCCTGGCCTCCACGGTCCCCCGACCTAAACCCCATTGATTTTTTTGTATGGGGATGCTACAAAGACCTCGTCTACTCAAGAGAATGCCGCAATTTGGACGAGTTAACCCGGAAATTGAGAGTAGCAGAAGAAACCATTAAAAATAATAGAAGTGCATTCAGACGTTTAAAAGACAACTTTTTTCGGCGATGTCGCACTTGCATTGAGCAACAGGGGGGCCATTTTGAAAATTTCTTGTAATTAAACACCTTGTAATTGGTTTACTTTGTTTGTATTAATCATCGTGTAAATTAAAATTTTGCACTTACCACATTTAGATTTCAATTTTTTGATTGAAGCCTTATGAATAATAAAATGAAATTTTCAGGGTATAGCTACCTGATAGATAGAGCAAGTTTTTAAAAGCCAAACGGTATTTTTTTAATGTGATTTTATCTTTTTAAAGCCCCTTGAAGTTGTGAACATATTGGGTAATTTTATCATTCTTGGCATTGAATTTTTTTTTATTCCATTCAAAGATCTAACGATAGTAAATGTTACCATACTGAATTGGCCTATCTATCAGTTTAGCACACAAAAAAAATCAAGCATCTACCGCAATAATTTACGTCACCATAAATAAAAATCTCATCGTACTCGGCGATAGGTGAAAAAAAAAAAGTCATAACTCCGAAAATACGAAAAATCTCTGAACATACATGGGGGTGATTTAGATAGCCCTCTAGGTCCTCTACCTCCCAGCTTCAGTATATCACTACTTCTTGGGACACTCTGTATAGATGCCTATAACATTTAAGGAGGTCCTTCCATTCTTCATGGATTCTGCCATCAGATCTTCGCCAAAATTATATGGGACCAATTTGGAGATACTATAGCTTTCATACACAAAAAAACAAATCAGTGAACTAGTATCCGAGTAATCAGTTAATTGAAAATACATAAATAAACCGGCCAAGTGCGAGTCGGGGTCGCGCACCGAGGGTTCTATACAAAATATATGCAACAAATGGCCGTCTCTATGAAAATCCAGTGTTAGCAGAGACCTACTCCTAAGCAAAATGTTCGCGGTGTTCGATCATTTTATATTGGTTACTGATATAGCCAGACAGACATAATGATAAAATTATACTTTTTTAGTATTTGTTGCAACAGAAATACGTAATCCGTGAAAACTTCAAGTGTCTCATGAAATAGCTAGCTATCACAGTTCATTGAGATACAGCCTGGTGACAGACAGACCGACTTACAGGCAGACAGACGGCCGGCAAAGTCTTAGTAATAGGGACCCGTTTTAGCCTTTGGGTCCGGAACCCTAAAAAATGGGTCCGACGAATTGAGAACCTCCTCCGTTTTTGAAGTCAGTCAAAAATGAGACGTTGGCCCTGACGAGGTTAAGAAAGAATATGAGAGTGTAGATTGTTCGTGTCCGCCAGCGCGGTGCTGTTCATGATCAGCATTAAACCTTCGTGAACTTCCAGAGTGGACGTAACGGACCGGGATGCTGTGTTCCAACTGGCACAGCGCGTGACCATGGAAGTCGGTGACGTCACGATACTCGTCAACAACGCGGGCATCATGCCCTGCAAGCCTCTGCTCCGGTGGTCGGAGAAGGAGGTCCGGTCGACCATGGATATCAACGTGAATGGGAATATTTGGGTACGTACCATTATCTTCTATACTTATAATCTTACACAAGTCAACCTGGTCCCAAACTAAGCAAAATTTGTACTAGGTAGACGACGATATACATATTGACTTACTGAAATAAATTAAATATGATACTTAAATACATAGGAGCGCGCCGAGGAATCGTTCGGATTGATCTCTGCCGCATCTTCCCGCCATCGTCCTACGCGACAATATTTCCAACCCCACCACTTAGATGGTTTGCAGTTCACAACTGTACGTTTTGCTAGAAATGTTTTGCCTCGTACGACTGAACTGTACACCTTATATTCGTAAAATGTGTTAAATGGGAATATTATGAAATGCCATCAAGCTGTCGCTTATCCCATTTCTCCTTCACCATCGATTCTGTGTATTACAATTAACAGCCTAGTCTTTTTACTAAACGGCGCCGTTCAACTAGAGAACAGTATTGTACACAGGGTTTTATTGTAAAAATAAATTACGGATGTCATGAGAACAGTCAGATACGTTTTTGGTCAGATGCGATATTGGTCCGTCACGTCAATCGCCAGCAGTTACTATTTTAACTAGATTCGCTAACAGTCAGGTCATTTATTCATCAGGCCTGTTTATTGCCAGATTTGCTTTTCGTCAAATCCTTTATTCGTCATGTTGCGTCTAAGCCAGAAACGTTTCTCGTCAGATAATGTTATTCTTCGGATCTTATTATTCGCCACATTTGTTAACTGACAGTTGCGTTATTCGTCAGGTTAGCTTTCAGACATGCAAAGTACTCGTCAGAGCCCGTATTACATTTATTAATTTTCAGGGCTTCATAGTCTGGTAAATGTTTCTTGTAATTAATAAATAGATATTATGTATGGGACAATCGTTCGTACACAAATCAAACTTGCCCCAAACTAAGCCATGCTTATATTATGGGTACTAGACGACGATATACATACTTACATAGCTAAATACTAGCTGTGGACAAAGGAAGGCAGTTAAAATGTTTTGATCACATGGGTAAACAGTATCCGTATCTGTACCTACATATGGTCTATCAGGTTAGGCAGTGCCTTTGTGCCTATCTTAGACCGCACTCTACTGACTAGAGGCTTGAATGATGTTCAGCTTTTCAATCAAACAGCTAAGAAAATTACTTAATCGAACGACTTATTACATACGCTGGCTGGCTGCGACATATATATTTTTAGACCAGAAGGTCTTCACGGATATGATAAGGTGAAACCAATGTTTACATCGCTAACGGGCTCCACCAAGATAAGTACAGGATATGTCTCTAGGTAATTAGATATTGAAAACATACATTATGTGACTCACTCTAGACTCTGATAAAGTTATTTGTACACTTTTCCACAGATAAGTATCGAACGAGAACTCAGCGCTGCACAGTGGTTCGGGTTGTATGGGAGCGCGGAATTAATTGTTTTTATGACAGGCGGGCATTTTAAAAGTTATGAAATGTGATTTTATCAATATAAATAGATAAAATAAATATAACAAACATTAAAAAATGTGTATAGTTTGTATTAAAATCATCTAAAATGTACCAAATACAAAATAATTATTAAATAAATTAAATACCTCTTATAGGATTATCAAAGTAGATGTATAATATAAAATTACATTAAATAATGGTACTTATATACTTCAAGAAAATAAAAAAATATATAAAAAACACATTTACTTAATTATAATAAATCCTTTATTTCTTCATGCTCTCTTTCTGTTCTTTTATAGTTATGTTTAGCCCTTAAGCTATTAATAAAAGGGTCTGAAGATGTCAATAGCATGTTTATGATGTCTTCATTCGCAGATTCCCGTGAGCATTTCCTGGAATGGTACAATCTGTACCGACGATAATCCTTATTCCGAGCTTCTTGGGCTTCTTCACTTAGCATTCCAATTGGCAGAGCAGCAGCTGATATTATTCTACTTCCATGCATCAGTATTTTATGAACAGTGTTTGGCATGTAATACCACTTGTATAAGCGAACATATATTTTTGCTGTTTCATTGCAGTAATCTCCGAATTTTTCAGCATCTATTGTGGCACCCGAATTAATTGCATGTAAGATGACTGAAAACCGGCGAATTAATTCTTCATCTACACCGGTAACCTCCGCAACTACACTTGGGCTACTAAAAAATCTCCTGGAAGTATTGCCATCATTAGATGACCCCATACCTTGTTTCACGAAGTCAACTTTTAAACTCAATCTGTCAAACAGCTCTTTTTGTATTCTCTTTTTCTCTGCTTCTTTCTGTGGCCGTGTGTTTGCGTTTGTACTCCATTTACAAAAAGACTTTCTATAGGCGATGTGTAAAATACATTCCATAAATTTAATTCGGGCATGTAACGGCGATAAGCCCACTTTCAATGCATCAGGATTCTCTACTTTGTTTCGCACGAGATCTAATAAGTTCATTTCTGTAGGCCTTGCCTTGCATATAAAGCAAACAGCATTAGACTGTGTATCGGTAACCGTTTGTGCTATCTTGCCATCGATCATCGTGAATAACAACTCATGCTTTATTTTAAAGGTTTTGCCACTAATACAGACAGAAGTCTCATGTAAATTGGATATTTCAGATTCCATTCTTGACCTTTCGTTATAGGTCAATTCAGTTGTTTCTTTACTAAATTGAAACTGTACCGGTCTACAAAATCTCGTAGAAGATGGGCTTTCATTTTTCCAATACACAGATGTATCGTCATCTTTGTTATGGGCAAGGCGAAGAGGGACTAAAGAAGTCAAGAACATGTTTGCATCTGTGACGTCTTCTTCTTTAAATTTCTGCTTGTATTCATTATGACCAGATGAACCATCACAGCCCCATTTGGAAATAAGAGTCATATCTTCATTCATGCTTGAAAGTTCATCTGCTGTTTTTGTTTGTAAAATCCTGGTTACAGTGTGGTCCAGTAATGGTTGCAAGCTAACACAGGCATAATATTCGGTTACATCTATATGTTCAAATTTAGGGCAGCACTGTTTTTTTGAGTCAAGGACTCTATGATAGTTAGGAAAAATGTCGCAACCTATTTCTTTCGTCGCGTTTCTAAGCACTTTATACTGATGTTTTGTTAGAGCCGCATCTAACATCAAAGCCAAAGCCTTTTCTGGACTGAAGGCAGGATATTTTACGGGGTTTTCTCGAATTTTATCGGCAGCAGACAAAATCGCCTCTTCGGGATAGTTCTCACATAAACTTCTCACTTTTTTTCGTTTTGTACGGCTACAACACTCTTCAAAAGGTTTTTCTGGACGACCATTTCGAAGTCGTTTTGAAGGTCCTGGTTCGGCGTCTACGGCAGCATCAGCATTCGAAACTGAAGGCACCGTATGTATTGAAAACATACCACTCAGCCAATCCTTGTTTTTTTCAAAAAAATATTTTCGCGTCCTTGATGCAGCTTTCCACTTTTTCGTGAAAGTAGGTAAAAAGTGTTTAGTCAACTCAATACAGATTTGGTCTAGTATTGCTTCTGAAAGATTTAGATTTTTAATTTTCAGGTTTTCAATACACTTATGCACTTCCCGGTCACTTGAAATAGCAATTTCGACTAAATCTGCATACGAAATGCTGAAACTTGCCATGACTATAAATAATAACAGTATAACTTCCTCGAGTTGATAATAGTAAATGAAGGAAAAGACAATAATGTACGCATTTTATATCCAAATCAAGCCATTTGTTAATTAACTACCCTCATAAATGTGTTTATCGATGTCATTATTTTTCCTACCTCCAAATACGCTGTTTAGTTAAATGGTCATTATTCAAAAGATTGCAGGCACCGGCAGCTGGAATCAATTAGGTCATTATTTTGGATAATTAAGGTATCATTTGTGCTATTTTTTGGTGAAAGGCTAGGTGAGGCTGGAAAGTAATACCCAATTGAATATTAAAAATTGCCAAAATAACGACCATGTTGTTTTAATCCAAGCCATACCCAAACCTATAGCCGAAATTACTGATATTATAAAACATAAAAATACCTTATTATATGGTTTATCAAAGAAAAATAGCATTTTGTATACTTTAGCGCCGGTTTTAGAAATATATTACCAGAAAGAAACAACTTTTTTGACGGAAAATTTGTTAGTGTTCAGCATCATGTGTTTTGTATTATTTATTTACAAATAAATAATACACCAAAATTAAAATTCTTTCAGTATAGGGTTGTAAAAGTATTCTACTGTTAGATTTAAGTCAAATAAATAACTTTAGTTGATTTGTAATTTTCGGACTTTATTCCGCCCTTGAACCAATGTGCGCTGCACTAACTTTCTTAACTTTGGGCTATTTATGTTTCTGATATTACTTTACTCCATTGTTTCATCATGCCAACTAAGGTTATCTGGGAAACCATTAACTTTTCAGAACTTTTATAAAACGAACATAATCTTACTGGGCATGTAAATCACGATTAAAATGTATTGCTTGTGTTATTGATTTACTTTCTAGTGTTTTATTTTGTGGAGTCGGTTATATTTATTGTGAAAAAGTTATTTTTTTCTCACATTATTTAGTTCATCGTTACTTAAATGTATATTTCGTGACAATTCAAACAAGCCCAAACATGCTTTGGGCTTGTTTGAATTAGGTTAGGTTGTATCCGGTGCCTACCTTCCGGCTGCATCATCAAATCAATTCGATGATACCATTCTCATCAGAACCATTTTAATTTGCGACTATGTAGTTAGTATTTTAATCGAGATGTATCTCGTCGGCACCCGTAAATCACTTATCGATGAGGAGTTCCAGTGACTTTTTCATTAGTACCACTTTACCAATGTATACTTTCTGAATGCAAATGCTTATGATGTTACTTAAAATACCAAAATCGCCAATATGTGTATACAATATTTGAGGAGTTCCTTGTTAAGTGACGATACGGCTGAGGATGTATCATGCCCGCCTAGAAGCAGCCTTTTCACTCTTGACTTGAACACGCCCAAATTAAAATGGTCGGGGAACACACGCGCAGGCAACGAGTTCCACTCCTTTGCGGTACGCATTTTAAAAGTGGCACCGAAGCGCTTCGTGCGGATACGCGGACACGCGTTCCTTCAATTCATCAATGATCCGTTCATCAGATCTTCACTAAAATGCTATAGGTGCATCCAGACTGGTGGATGCACCTCATTTCAAACAAAAAATAAATTTCTAAATCATAAAAACATAAAAAAATATACAAACCGAATTTAGATTTATTATTACTTTACCTTTTTTGGGAGCCAGTCAAAAATATGAGAAAAGCGAGAGTTGGAAAATGAAACATTAGGGAAAAACAGCAAAAAGATGGGGCACCAATGAAGTGAAAACACCGCATTTTTGTAAATATTGAAGAATCTAAGATTGTTCAATTCCAGCTGGTAATCGTAAAGAGGATCTCAAATAATTTTTTCTTTCTTTCTCTAAAAAATCCAATTACAATTCCAGATGATCCAAGCCCTCTTGCCCAACATGTTGGAACGTGCCTACGGGCACATAGTGGCCATGTCCTCTATGGCTGGTCTCATGGCCGTTCCCAACCTGGTTCCTTACTGTGGCTCCAAATTCGCAGTGAGGGGAATCATGGACACCCTAGCCATGGAGCTGCAGAGTGACCCTAGATATGCCGGTGGGGTAAGTGCCATCTTACAAACAGATCATTCAAGTAACATACACTTATTTGTGAATTTGAAATTCTTACGTTTCGTGCGCATTTGCGCCGTGATTTACTGCTTTTAGTTCAACTGTAGACATTTTTATCAATAAACCTTACCCTAATTTCACTGGTGACATAATTTCTTGTTAATGTTTATAAGAAACATTGTTTAAAATGCACTTTATTTGATTGGAATAAGAGTACATTATACTTAACTTTTGAGCCGAGTTATTGCACTTAAGGCACTACGGCAGAGTTGTTAACGGTAAATTATTTCGTTACTAGCTTCTGCCCGCGACTTCGTCGGCTTAAATTCGTTTATCGCGGATAAGGGTATTTTTTCGGGATAAAAAGTAGCCTATGTCCTTCCCCGGGACTCAAACTATCTCCATACCAAATTTCATCCAAATCGGTTCAGCGGTTTAAGCGTGAAGAGGTAACAGACAGACAGACAGACAGACAGACAGACAGACAGACAGACAGACAGACAGACACACTTTCGCATTTATAATATTAGTATAGATTGATTATATTGTTAAATGAATCTATACTATTATAAAGTTGTAAAAACTTTTAAACAAAAAAATAAAACCGACTCCAAAAAAAACTAAAAAGTAAAAAATAACGCCATAATTCAGTTTCTTCAAATTACTTACAAGTAACCGTTTGTATACTCAATCTATACAGTATATACAATTAATCTTATTTTGGCGTCGGTGCCATATAAAGAATGTGTAAAATATTGAAAATTGACGATTTTAGTAAGTTGTGACACGATGGCACCGACTCCAAAATAACATTAATTGTATATACTGTATAGATTGAGTATACAAACGGTTACTTGTAAGTAATTTGAAGAAACTGAATTATGGCGTTATTTTTTACTTTTTAGTTTTTTTTGGAGTCGGTTTTTAATTTTTTTGTTTAAAAGTTTATTTATTTTACACTTTTTAGTTAATCGTTACTTAAAAGTGTATCTCGTGACGATTCGAACAAGCCCAAACACGGCTAGGATACATTATTTTATTACATAGATCTGGTGCCTACCTTCAGGCTCTATCATCAAATCAATTCGATGGTACCATTCTCATCAGGAACATTTCAATTTGTGACTATGAAGTTGCTTAGCTAAATTAATCAAGATATTTTGTCGCCACCCGTAAATCATTTATCATTGAGGAGTTCCGATGGCATTCTGTGGTCTTCTGCATCAGTTCCACTTCACCAATTTACACTTCCTGAATGGAAATGCTTATTATGTTTCTTATAATACCAAAATCGCTACATGTATGCCTACAATATTTGAGGAGTTCCTTCAATTCCTCATGGATTCCATCATCAGATCTTCACCAAAATTAAATGGGACCAACTAGAAAGTACCTTCTATAAAACAAAATAAATAAATAAAAACATTCCGTCGAATTGAGAACCTCCTCCTTTTTTTGGAAGTCGGTTAAAAAATAAATGTCTGTGCATTGATGATATTAAAAAAGAAACAATAGTAACGGACTATTTGAAAGTCACTAAGCGAAAAATATTTCACATGGTTATAGGATACTTTTTACCTGACTACGCTGAAGAAAAAAACGAGGGGTTATGACTTCTTCTTCTCCGCGAACGAAGTTGTGGGCATCTTCAAGTTATTAACCTACCTATTAAATTCGTGTCATTAGCCGTTGTCTATTCGGGGAATGAACAGGTTCCTTACTTTCCGACCCTTATATTGATGGACTGATGGTATTAAGGTGCAAAAGTGACGAATCTTTTTCATTCTGTGACTATTGAATCCTTGTTGGAGGGAGCGCGTGGTAATGGCAACCAAGGTTAGCACCGCTAGCGGGGTGCCTAATATTTTTATTCGCTAGCACAAATAATCGAGGTATTTGTATAATAGTTGCTTTGCTATCCTAAATAAAAGGTCTTCTCGGGTGGACTCTCGGGCCGGAGCGTCAACATCTCCTGCATCTCCTGATGTTGCCTCGTAGAGAGGCGAAACACGTGTCGAGGTTTATACTGTTTAGTGGTCCTTTTTTGCATTTCTTTGTGTATTTCTTTGTGGAGAGGGAGGTTGGGTACTTTATTATTATAAACTGCATGAAAATATACGCAAGTGAACACAAGTTATAGTCACAACTAACCAAGACGCTATTTCGCGGGATAGCAAAGGAACTGTTATACCTTAATCTAAGAGATCGCAAAGTAACCCCTGAATCTATCAATTACGTTATCAAGGTCTTTATTGGGTGTTCCCCAGTGATATGATGGTATTGCTTGCGATTTTCAGTTCCCTGTTCTCTCTTGGTCTTTAAAAAGGCGGATTGCAAGCCAACTAACTACCCAGTCCACCTGTTTCGAGTCCGACCCATAAGCTCAACCAAATGAGCATGAGACAGTTTCTCTTACCCATTTTGTTGAGCTAGGATTGTATTGTAACTGTTTCTTTGTAAAGGCTGTAGCTGTGTTTGTGTTCTAGTTATTTTATTTTTAGATACCTACTCCTTGTAGGCAAAGCTCTGTTCTCAAAAGAAAAACCATGTACACTTGTCAGTTTTCGTAATATGGCAGTTTGTTTTTTTTTTCACTTTTTAATTATTTTCTTGAATTTGGTCTTTGCGATTTATTTGATATGGTAGGCTACATATCAAAACTCATCACTACGAAAAATATTGTCTGAAACTTTAGTTCAAATATATGTCAAAATAATGGAAACTATAATTTGACAATTTTTTTTTTGGTGTTCTGGTATAGCGGCACCTACAGTTTTTATTTCATGAATTGCCCATCTATAGACCTACTATGTATATTAAGTTCAAAATATTAGCTTTGGTACTACATGCCAAAAACTAACTACAAATAAAATTACTCTATACTACAAATAGAAACACAGCTGCAGCCTTTGTTACTATTCTGATACCGAGTTAGGAGTAGTATACATACACATACATTTTTGTCAGGATTAATTATTATCTTTTTTAGGGTTGCTTTCAGCAACATTTAATTAACACGAGCATGGCTACCCCAGTATAACTTTACTCTAGCGATTTACTCGATGATTAACTTCAATTTCGTTTTACCACGTTAGTCTACGGATAACTTACTTCCGCGTAGTTACTCTGTAACGTTGAACGCATGAATGGAATTAAATCGTAATACACCCAAACAAGTTTGACAGTTTGTGCCGTGCTTGAGCTTTGGTGCTGCGTATTTTTTTAATTTATTCAGGTAAAGCTCATTGGGAAATAAGTAAGGAAATGACTTGACAGTAACAATGACAATACTAATCAACGACTAACAGTTTACTCAGCCAAAATCGGCGGTATAAGATTTTAAACTCTAGTAGGTATACAGATTTTGTGTTTAGGTTAAATATGGTGAAGCGTAAAATGAGTTTACTCGCGAGTAATTTATGATTTATTATTGAAATAAGACTTTATACTACATTGGTGAAATAGACCCTTGTCATAAAATCATGACTAGGACAAAAAAAATGCCAGTTCTTATAATAAGTTTGCGTGTTACAGATAAAGTTCACCACCATCTGTCCGTACGTTGTGAACACCGGACTCTGCCACAAACCAAAGTCTCGCTTCACCTCTCTCATCAATACGGTGGAGACCGCTGATGCTGCAGACAGGATCGTAGATGCTGTGCGACGGGAGATCCGGGAGATCTCCATTCCTGGAGACCTGCATTACCTTGTCAGGGTAAGCATCATTATCATCAACATCATCTTGAGCATATTTCCATTCTCCTAATGTCCTCCTTTCATTGGACCATCATGCTTCTTCAATCAGACCGAAGACTCCACTCCGTTAGTCGGTAATTCATCACTAAGGTTAAATGTTGTCAAGGGAGCCGGAAGAAAGGAGCACGAGACCAGGGACAGAATATTTATTAAAGTATTTAATAATGGAAAAGAAAGGCACCTGAGGACAAAACAGACAGTCCTTAGGTACATAGTATTATTTACATTTTTAAACAAATAATCCATTACAAAATATTTATAAGCTTACGTTTCCGTGCCTAGTAGATAAATTAAGATGTTGTTGATTGTTAAGATTCAAATAAAGTTTATATGTATTTGAATAAGAGTCACTCAAAGCACTAAAATCAGGAATAAAGGACTTAGGCTTAGGCTTAAAGATTTTAAAATTTTGTTTATGAGTAAGAGTCTTAGACCGACATCTGATCAGGTCCGAAGTTCAGAATTGAATGAATCTCGAGCGTGTGTTCGAGTGTGGAATTTTATATAATAAGATCAAAGATACGGTACGACGAGGGATCTAAGAGATCTCTATACCTGGAGATCTTTATTATATCGTCAGGGTAAGGTATACCCCATTACAAACTGACTGCGTTTATTACGTGAAGATAGCTGATGCTGAAGACAGAATCGTAGACCCTGTTTAATGGGAGATCAGAGAGCTCTCCATACCAGAAGATCTTCATTACTACGTCAGGGTATATCTATCAACATCATCATCTTGAGCAAATTTCTATTTAGCATTAGATATAATGTCTCTCTAATGTATTTTATTCATCACCGGATGCGTTTTTCCTTCACATCCTTTCATCGGACTTTAGAGCAGTCTACGGCAAATAGACCGAGGCCTGAACCCCGGTAATCGGTAAGAGTAGTCTTATGATTACTAGGTTATCATATAATAATAGGCTCTTATTAATATGTTATCGTATTACAAACTGGCTACATACATTCACAATTACGACGTGAAGATAGCTGACGGCAGGTCAGGGAGATTTGCTTTATCTCATCAGAGATATTTATTTTATTAATTGTCAATGTATTAGACACTGACTATGTTCATAACGACGTTGTTAAAGTTGATGGAATCGATGGGCGAAGGGAGATTTGGAAGATGTGCATTGGCTCATCAGTGCAAAGATAGTCATAACTCAACCATACATCGCAAAAAAGGAGGTACCGAGCGGTTATTTCAGTGATATTTACATAATAACACCAAATATATGTAGTTAAATGTCACGATTTAAATTAAGGTAACACGTAGATAATCGAAATTTACGAAAGACGTATAATCGACTTTCAAATCAACCTTTAGTACTAACCTGCCGCTTGGCATCTTTACAATGTAATGATCATGTCATGTCATAACTATTAATTATTGACGATTTGAAGATTATTTGCAGATAAGATGGTATATTAATTGTCGACCACATCAAAATCTAAGCCCTCTTAAGCCTACCAAATCAGTTGAATATACACATACACAATCACTGAAAGGCTACTTTCGTCTTGAATGGAAGGTCCGATTTTGATTTCGTTTTTGTGTTTGATATGTGACTTGAATTTATTCCGCAGTTTGAAAATCATCAGCTCTTTCTATATGTATTGCGGGTTCTTTACCGTCACAACAATTGAAACACACATTTATGTTCTGTTTTTGTTTGTTTTCCAGTATTTCATGTGGCTAGTACCGTTCCCTGTGGTCAAGATCATCAACGATTTCCTCGGAGCAGGCGTCGACCCGCATGACTAGAAGTACCTAATGTTTATTTGATTGAGCCAAGGATCTAACCTGTAAAATAAATATATAACTGTCGACATTGACAGGCTGATCAGCAGTAACTAACTGAGCATAGTGCAATTGAGACGTAAACTGTTAGACCAATGGTCTGTTCTGTTACACCAATGGGCTTATCTGTTAGACCAGCAGTCGGCAACCTTTTAGCAGCCAAGGGCTACATAGTAACTAACGAAATTGACGCGGGCCGCACTTTGTTAATAATTTGTGACTTTATCAAGCAGAAGGTACCGCATTGTCAGCCGAAAGGGACGGGTCACGGGCCGAAAGTGAGCGGTTCGCGGGCCGCCTTGACCCCGCCGCTGTGTTAGACCAATAGTATGAACTGTTAGACTATTGGTATAATTTGTCAGATCAATGGTATAGTGTTTTTCAACCTGCGTCGTGAGGCCACTTAAAGGGGGTCCCAGATACATTCACTCACACTCAATATTTGTAATATTTTAAAAGACATGCTGGACTCAGCGTAGAAAAATATTTTGACATTAAAGAGGGTCGCGTCTTAAAAAAGGTTGGTAATACCGGTCTAATCAATTTTAGACCAAGGGGATATACTTTTAGATCAACGGTTAGTCAAACCAAAGGCTACAAGCATAATAGTATGCCACAAATCCTCATGACAATCCGCACATATGTAGTATTTAGGTTCCATTTTATTAAGCCGCATATAATTTAGAATAAGTATTGCGACCATTGATCCATACGGCGATGTAAACTTTCAAGTTACTTTAACAGACTTATAGGTGGAAAACTTAAGGAAGACCCTTCTTGACTTTGCCGCTCCATATAAGAAAAAAATACAAAAGGCTCATATTACCAAGGATCATTAAAACAAGAGGACTGATACTTGCCATACTTTGGTTGGATCGTGTTCCGATCGCAAGGAGATATTCTGGCAAAAACTAGATGGCGTCCCAAAACGAAACAATTAACGATGCTTTAATTGAATAAAGAAATATATTATAGTAACAATTAGTTCGCAAATAGAGAATAACACATAACTTATAATATTTAATAAAAAAAAATCGTCTTCAAAATAAACTAAAAAGCCATAAATAATCTTTTATGTACGGTACGGATCACATCTGAATCACCTTTTGAAGTCGGTGCCAAACCATTCATTTATTACTATTAAGAACCACGGCGGCAAGCCTTTAGTTATTATCTACCTACATATATATTTAGTCATAGTAATTCGTATTTTTGTTGAATAAAGAACTTTATTTACTTCAGGATTGGCACCGACTTCAAAAGGTGATTCAAATGTGATCCGTACCGTACATAAAAGATTATTTATGGCTTTTTAGTTTATTTTGAAATCGGTTCTGTTTTTATTAAAAAAATATATTTTTTGCCTTTTAGTGATGTATTTTAGTAGTGATATAAAGTATTTTTAGAGCCCAGAATGGGAAGATTGAGGAGGCACTTTGCACGCATCTCGGGTCTTTGGAAGTAAGAAATCAGCTCAGCATGAAATGATGACAGCCAGAAGAAAACAACTGATAACTTTAGAAAAATATAAACAAAACATTGTTAGTGCCTATAATATTTGAGAGTTTCTCTCGATTTCCCTGGTATTCCATCATCTAATCCTGACTTGGTGATAAGGATACTACTTCAGGGACACACTAAAAAGAATATGACTAACAGTTTTAACGTATCTACCTATATGTGGTGTTCTTGGGGTTTAAGCAAGGAACACAGGTTTATATTTTAAATAAAAGATGAGAGTTCGATCAACAACATGTTATGTATTTTTTGTCCAGAGTTCGTGTCACAGATAATCAAATATCTGTCAGCCTCGTTTACATAATATCTATTAAGCTGACTTTACACTTATAACATCCTTCCCTTCTTCTGAAACAGTTAAGCTTTATTCAAATTAATTATATGTTATTACAATAGGAAAGATTACAACAATTACTATAATATTTCAGTTACTGTTCTGATTAATAGTCTTTCAAATAAGATGGTTTTTTGATTAGTCTACCAGATCTTGATACATGTCCTAGCTGCAGGTAAGTTGTTATTACTTTGATAATCTGGTTGAACAATATTTGGTACATTTTCAAAAGTCTGTGACATTGAGTTTCTCTTACTGTATACATTATTTTCTGTGTCATTTAATACAATATTATCATAATCATCGTTGTCTTCTTTATATTTACCTCCTTTTATCAACATATATCTATTTCTTTTGATTACATGTCCATCTTCATTTTTTATCTGATATGACCTGGGACCTGAAGCCTTTCCTATAACTATATCACTTTGCAACGGTTTAACTTTATTCTCATTCTGAATTTTTACAATATCTCCCTCTTTTAATTCCGGCAAGGCTCTAGCTCTCTGGTCATAATACAATTTCTGTCTCATTTGTCTTTCTATCAATTCTCTCTTAAAATCATTCTTATTATCCTGATCCTGACGATTTCCACAAGTTACATAAGGCATTATGTTTTTTACTTTTCTGTTATATAATAACTCACTAGACGTCCTATCACCATTTCCCACTGGAGTATTTCTATACATAAGCAATCCTAAGTTTATGTCTCTATTTGAATAAATCAATTTTTTTAACATATTTTTTACCGTTTGAATATACCTTTCTGCTAACCCATTTCCTTGATGATGCTTTGGACTAATTATTATATGTTCAAAGGTCCACTCTTTAACAATTTTTTTAAATTCATAACTTGTAAACTGAGTACCTGAGTCTGAATACAATATGTCACAGACTCCATGTCTAGCCAATATTGATTTTAAACAATTAATCGTTACGGGTACTTGTGGCGCTAGCGCAAGGCAAACGTCTTTTCAACTATGCTGACGAAAACAATTCAAAAAGTGCTAAAAAAATAACTTTATGTGAAATCAAAACTTTAATTACCGTGTGACTGTGATTGAGGTACGTTAATGTGAAAAAAAAATAACTTAAAATTACCAAAAAACCCTAATAAACAGTGAAACATCATTTAGTGTTGAACGTTATTCAATTTAAAATCTGCACGCATACGAAACTCGCGAGTGCCGTACATGAGATTCGGTGCACTTCGGCTATCGTTCGGCGTTGTATCGGCACTCAGGTCGTTGACCCGAAAACGTCATCCTACAGTTGCGGATTTAAGTGTATTTTTCGCTATAGCGCACAACGGCTGAATGGCGCGAGTGGTAAAGCTCGGACTTAAAGGTCGTAGAACTCACTGATTGCGAGTTCAAAACCTACAGTAAAATATGTACTTTTTGCATTTTATTTTTATTTTATATTGTTCTGTTCTGATACTGAAAATTAATTACTTGATATAAAATGAAGATGTCAACAAAAACAAAAATTAGAGCATGCCATGTTTGTAAACGACAAGTTAAAAACAAAGATTTTTTGCAGTGCTCAGTATGCACGATGATACATGACATTAAATGTGTTACTGTCACAGAAAACACATTTCGATCAATGACACCGGAAAAGAAAGCCTCCTGGAAGTGTTCGACATGTCGTCGCCCACGTAGACAAAATAAAGAATCAAGCGACCAACCTAGCTCTTCTCAAACAAGTACTGATGGCAAAATTTCACCTCCGATAAATCGTAGCATCGTTTATCAGAAAATTACTGAAACGTCACAACAATTAACCACGCAACAGTTTGTACTGATGACGAAGTCGCAAAATAAAAAACGCTCGCTTAATGATGATATCAGTCAAATACCGGGAACCTTCAATGCTTGTACGGACCCTGAATTTAAGGCAATAAAGAGCAATTCTTCTGCACTTTATAACGATAACATTACCGTACGAAGACCCACTACAAAACTATCGAAAAAATATGTATCGGAAGAAAATCTCTCAAAAATATCTTTTAATGACGACTCATGGAAATGTAATAATAGCCCTTCATCACCCAACAGTCTACCAAATCTTTCGATTCTCGACACCTCAGAAACACAGCAATTAAAATTGGAAGTAGAAAAACTATCCATTCAACTTTTGAGTGCTCACAATGAAATATCGAGATTAAATGAGGAGGTCTGTGAACTTAAAAAAGTTGTAGAACTATGCAAAAAAACAAACATTTCCTATAAAAAACTTCTGTGTGATGGCACGCCGAATAAAAGTATATCAGCCTCGGGCAAGAAGCATAAAAAAAGAAAAAATAAAAACAAGTTAAATGACTCCCACCTCCAACTTACCCCTTTTATTCACGAGAAAATCTTATTAAGTTTAAATCTTACTTAGAAAGTCTTTCCTTTTCTGAAATGTACAGCGCAAATGATCCCAATATTGCATATAGTGCCTTTATTGATGATTTCAGACTTTTATATGATCTTTGTTTTCTACAAAAAATAATAATATTTCGTAGAAATAGAAAAATTAAGTGGATATCAAAAGGTATTCGAATCTGTGGCAAAAAACAAAAAACATTGTTATGGCAATACAGACGCCATCCATCGGTTCACAATAAAGTTCTGCTCAAAAACTATTCAAAAATGTATTAAAAAATTATTAAACTAACACAAAAGGCACAGAATAGTCACACAATTAATATTGCTACAAACAAATCAAAGGCTACATGGCAAGTTATAAACTCTCAGAAGGCAAATTACCCTAAAGATTGTATCCAGGTTATAAAAAAGGCAAATGAAACTATAACAGATCCGGCACATATTGCTGAAGCATTTAATAATCATTTTATTGAAAGAAATCTCCAAAATCTGCCACAGAACTCTTTCACTAAGCCTAAAATTCAAATAACTCCACATTCCATATTTCTATCACCTGCTTTACAACAAGAGATTAAAAATATAATAAATTCTCTTAAAAATACTAGTAGTGTTGGCTATGACAATGTTGCTACGTCTGTAATTAAATTCACAAGTGACATATTGGTCAACCATTTGTGTCATATAATTAATCTCACCCTAATCGCTGGTATCTACCCCGAGCAGTTAAAAAAAACCATTATCAAACCATTGTTCAAAAAAGGTGACAAAGAATGTCTGAACAACTATCGACCAATTGCCCTCATCCCAGTATTTTCAAAAATATTTGAAAAAATAATATATAAGCGTCTATATTCCTATTTATGTAAATTCAACCTACTATGCAACGAACAAAAAGGTTTAAGAAAAAATGTAACCATCAATATGGCAATATATGACCTTCTTAAAATTGTTATGGAGAATATAGATAGAAGAAACCCTGTATATACTATATTTACCGATATGACGAAGGCTTTTGACTATGTTAATCATGATAGCCTTATAGATAAGCTTAGCATGTATGGTATAAGAGGAAATGCATTGAATCTGATAGAATCTTACCTAAAAGCGAGGATTCAATATACTGAGATATCTAGGATATGCAACAAAAGCAAATGTGAGCGTAAATATATCTCGAGGGAACAATGTGTACAACATGGTGTACCACAGGGAAGTGTGCTTGGCCCACTACTGTTCCTTATCTACATTAACGATTTGCCAAATGAAGTGAGGCATCCTATAGTACTTTTTGCCGATGATAGCACATCAGTAATAAATTGTAATAATTTAATTAATTTTGAACACGACATAAATATGGAATTGAGTAGTATAATAACATGGCTTGACAATAATAATTTAATAATTAATCTTTCTAAAACTAATATTATGCATTTTCATCAACGGACATTGAAATTTGATAATAATACTATGGACATTAATTATAAAGGCAAAAAAATAGATAATGTGTCTGTTACAAGATTTTTAGGGTTGTTGATTGACAGTCAGCTGACATGGAAACAACACATAGACGAAATTTGTAAGCACCTAAGTAAGTCAGCCTATGCTCTTTACAAATTGTCACAAGTAGCCAGCCGTGAAGCCGCCTTAGTAGCTTATCATGGGCTCGTTGCTTCAAAAATCAGATACGGCATTATTCTTTGGGGTAACTCGGTAAACAAAGAGGCAGCTTTCAAAGCTCAAAAGAGATGTATAAGAGCCGTATGTGGCCTTAATATAAGAGATAGTTGTGTTCCTCTTTTTAAATCACTGAACATTTTGACTTTGCCATCGTTATATATATTTGAAGTAGCTGTTTTTGTCAAATGTCACCCTGAATTGTTCTGTAAAGTATCACAAAGTCGGACATTCCCAACACGCTCCCAGTATGAGCACAAATTGCAGAGCAAACAAATTAAATCGGCATTAATGCGAAAAAGTTTTTTTGGAATGGCGCCTACAATATTTAATAAGGTACCGAACTATATTAAATCTCTTAATTTGAGACAATTTAAATTTCAACTATATGTGTACTTAATAGAAAAATGTTTTTACTCAGTTAAAGACTTTTTAAATGCTTAATGTTTTAGTTATAATACTGAATTGTAAATTAAAACTGAATTATTTAATGTGTAAATAAGTATTTGTACGCCAATCTGGCAAAACATAGAGTTCACAAGCTTACTTTAACACCTGTTTATACTCACCTATGTTTAAGCAAATAAATATTCTCTCTCTCTCTCTCTTTCTCTCTCTCTCTCTCTCTCTCTCTCTCGTTATTGTTGTGGTCATAGCCTGTAATTTACTTATTTCAACAAATTTACTGTATGCGTCTACAACTAATATATAAGGTTCCCCATTTGCCATGCATGTTCCGGAATTTCCTTATTTATTAATGGCTCCTTCCTATTATTCTTTTGAAAACTTTTACAAGCTTCACAGTTTTGTACAAGATCTTCAATTTCTTTAGTCATGTTCGGCCAAAATAGAGTTTTTCTAGCTAAATTTTTACACTTGTCTATACCTAAATGTGCATAATGAATTTTCTCTAATATTTCTGGTCTCTTACTTTTAGGTATACTTTAACTGACTGCCTTTACAAATCAGCCCCTTGTATTCACACGACTCATCTCTGTAACTATAGTACATTTTTGCCTCATTATCAACATCATTCTTATTATTTGGCCATCCATTCAAAATATATTTTAAAACACACTGTAACTCTTTATCCTGTTTAGTTTCATCTGTCATTTCCTGTAAGTTGCAACATGAGCCTCAAGGTCCATTTCATATGTTTGTGATGTATCATTTAAGTATGAGCGACTCAAATGATCTGCCACTAACAATTCTTTGCCAGGTTTATAAATTACTTCAAAACTATAGGGCTGTAAAGCCATTTTCATTTTTTGTAATCTGGCTGGACATTTATTCAGAGATTTGGCATAAATTGAAACCAAAGGTTTGTGATCAGATTCTACTACAAACTCTTGTCCATATACATACTGATGGAATCTGGTACAACCAAATAAAATGGCTAAACTCTCTTTTTCGATTTGACTGTACATTTTCTCTTTAGGTGTCAATGCCCTAGAACCATATGCCACTGGTCTACTATCTTGTAAAATTACACATCCTAGTCCATCCTTTGAAGCATCAACGCTCCAAGTTATTGGTTTATCTACTTCAAAATATGCTAATACCGGAGGTTTACATATCAATTCTTTTAATTTGTCATAAGCTTTTTGTTGTGACTCAGTCCAAATAAATGGTACATCTTTTTTATTTAATCGTCGTAATGGTGCTGTCACCTTGGATACATTAGGTATAAACCTTGACACATAATTGATTATACCCAAAAACCGCAATAATTCTTTACGAGACTTGGTTCTTTCATTTCTGTAATAGCTTTACTTCTGTCACTATCTACTCTAATTCCTTCTGTTGTGAGCACATGTCCTAAATACTTGACTTCTTGTTTTTTGAATTGACATTTTGATTTATTAAATTTTATTCCATATTCTCTTGCTCTGTCTAACACTTGCTTTAAAAATCTATCATGTTCACTTTCTGTTTTTGCGTGAATTAATATATCATCTATGTAAATTTCTACATTTGGAATGCAACCAAAAATACTACTAGTAACTCTTTGGAATACTTCAGGGCTTGCTGCTAACCCGAAGGGCAAACGATTGAAAAAAAATCTACCATATGGTGTGTTGAATGTATTCAGCTCTCGGCTGTCTTCTGACAAACTTATTTGAAAAAACCCTATATTTGCATCTAATGTACTGAAAAATTTACTATCTTCCAACTTAGCTGTAATTTCTTCCAATGTTGGGATTTGAGTATGTTCTCTTTGTATCTGAGTATTTAAATACTGTGGATCTAAACAAATGCGCACAGACTTATCCGGTTTCCTAGTCATTACAAGTGAATTTACAAATTCTGTGGGTGACTGTACTTTTGAAATTATTCCTTTTTTCTCTAAATTATTATTAACTTAAACGGCACATGACTACACGGTTCTATTTTACCTATTGCACCCTCCTTCAACTTAATTGTATACTGGTAGTCTTTAATTTTACCTATTCCAGTAAACAAATCCTCATAATTTTTCATACAACTATCTGTCAAAGTGTTAGCATGTACACATCTTTTAATCAATCCCAATTTCTCTAGCACAGGCAAACCTAGTATTGGCACAAAATTTTCTTTAGATACTTGAAAGTTAATTTCACATTCTTTATTCTTAATTTTACATTGTAAATTTATTTGACCTGCTGTTAAAATTTTGCCACCATTGTAATTAGTCAATTGTAAATTAGATTTTTCAAATTTGAATATATTCATTTTATTACAAACAGATCTAGATATGACATTACACTGAGCTCCTGTGTCTAACTTAAATTTTATGTTTTTATCTTGTTCAACAAAATGGACATATTCATACCAGCTGTCACTTACACTATTTGTACCTACCATTGAAATGTCTACTTCTTTGTCACTATCACTTAAATCTTGTGTGTGTGACTGTTGTCTTCTTGTTCTTTGTTCAAACTGTTGTACTTTGACAGCTCCTATTTTATTCCAACGGCACTTTTTAATAAAATGTCCGATATTCCTACATTTTGTACACCGTTTTCCATAAGCCGGATACTTCTTCTTGTCATGACTATATCCACATCTGGAACACTCCGCATGTTTTTCATAATTCTTGTTATTAACTGGATAATTAGACCCTCTTGTACCATAGTCTGTTTTTCTGTTCCGACTCCACTCCGTTCCACTCATAGTTGAAGCCGACTCTCTTCTGTGCTGGTTCTCTACTTCTTTTTTCACTGTTGATTTTCTTATAGCTTGAACTTCATTGGTGCTTTTCCCTGGTACTCCTTGTATCTGCTTAACCTGCTCATCAGCCAGTTCCGCAGCCTTGCATATCATTATTGGTTTTTGAAGTATTAAATCCAGTTGTCTCAGTAGCCTGTCCGTCAGTTTCTTGCTACTGATGCCTGATACCAATTTATCCCGAATCAGTCTATCAGTTAAGGTACCAAAGTCGCATTCTTTGGCTAGTTTCCTCAGTTCCGTCACGTATGTATCAAAACTTTCGCCTTTATTTTGATTGCGTGTAAAAAATAAATGCGAATTCATACTTTCGTTTTTCAGAGGTATAAAATATTTCTCAAACTCACTGATTACCTCATTATATGTAGGTGATGGGCTCAGATTTAGTGTATTATAGATATCAATGCACGCTTCCCCCATGCAGTGCAATAATAAGGCCACCTGCACATCCTCTTCTTTTTTGTCAGCTCCGCTAGCTGTTCTGTATATCTCAAACTTCTGCTTCCATTTTCTGAAGTCTTCATTTTTCATTTTCTCTGGTGGTCTTAAGCCAATCATACCTTGTTCTGAGCATGCGTTTACGTTCACGCCGCCTTCCGCCATTTTCATCGACATTTTCTTTTCTTTATCTATTAACTCACAATTTTTCTTCTTCTCCTTTATTTTTATTGATTCTTTGCTGTTGCCGCAGCGCCATGTGGTGTTCTTGGGGTTTAAGCAAGGAACACAGGTTTATGTTATTTTGTCCAGAGTTCGTGTCACAGATAATCAAACATCTGTCAGCCTCGTTTACATAATATCTATTAAGCTGACTTTACACTTATAACACTATAATAGATGATTTTTTTAAGAATTATTCTCTAACTCTTAACTATTAAGGAGTTGTACCTTCCGTCAGCAGCTCAGCATGATGAGATGATGACTACCATATGCAAATACTTAAATAGCTTAAGAAAATATATGAAAAACGTTATAAGTGCCTATAAAATTTGAGGATTGCCCTCGATTTTCCTGGGATCCCATCATCAGATCCCAACTTGGTGGCAATGGGACCACCTCGGGAGTATATCCTTTCAAATAAAGAAATATTTTTTAAAATCGGTCCAGAATTGGCGGAGTAATCGGTGAACATACATAAAAAAAAAAAAAACATGATATCGAACATATAACCTCCTACTTTTTTGGAAGTCGGTTAAATACTGTGTCAGGCTTGCTAACTTAAAATTTATACATAGATGGCGTTGTACACATCGGGGAACGGCTTTTTGTATGTAGATGGTCAGTCTTCTTGTTTTAATGGTCCTTGATATTACTTAATAAATGCATAAAGGTCGTTTGTTATTTTTTTTTATGGTATCCTTCCATTTCAACGTTTCAACAAACGTTTCCTAGAATGCTTTCTTTTATAGAATTTTCATTTCATCGACAACGTTTTCTCCTGAAACCATACAAGTTGCATGATTTTGAAAAGATTATATGGAAGCCGTTAGTTTAGGTTAGGTTTGTTTTATAACAATCGCAAATTATTGACGATATCAGATAAAAATGCTTTCGATGAAATTATATATCGACAACATGAAGTTTCCGATGAAACGTTTTTCGATAAAATAAGGCAGCAACCTAATTATATTATTACCTACTTTCACGTCTTTGGATAACACAGAAGTGTACAAAAGAGATTTAGACACACGCACGGGTACCTACTCTTTATCTGTATTTAAATTTTAATAACGATTGTTGTAGGTATAATAAATAAATTTATTAAAATTGACACTTTGTTTTGATATTTGATCCAAACATTATTATAGATCGTATTGTCACAACCACATCAAAAGTTTGAATATTTTATATTTCGTTAGGGATGTAAAGCACCCCCGAAGGCAGGCCATCAGTTGGGCTTTTATTAGCAGAATTTTCTTCTTATTTTTTTTTAACGTAATGGGGCAAACGAGCAGACGCCTGATGGTAAGCGATCACCGTCGCCCATAGACACCTGCAATACCAGAGGAGTCACAACAAGTGCGTTAACGGCCTTTCAGGTGGAGGTACTGCCGGCGACAATTTATTCCACTGGTCAGTCGTGCGAGGCAGGAAATTTCTAGCAAAACGCAATTTCAATACTATACCAGGGCCAAATTCAACTGAGCGGTAGAGTCATGTCATACCATAAACATTAAGTCGGCCTCCTTGCTCGCGCTTTAGCAGAACCAGCAAGTGCAAGCAAGTGGCCCGACTTAATGCTTATGAATCTAACGCTCAGTTGATTTTGGCCATAGTATTAACTATTTAGAGAAGGCCTATGTCCGGGAGTGGCCGTCTTTTGGCCGATGATGATGATGAATATTAAATTAAGTACACCTTTGATGATGAATATTAACTTACCTGTATACTATTATAAAGTTATGTATGTATGTATGTAATCACTTAATTGTACATAAATTAATACAAAAAAAAATGAAAAATGTGTCACACATTGTTGCCTCCGTTAAGTTATCTTACCCCCGGTGCCTTTCCACTAGAGATAAGCGCAGTGTGAGGCAAAAATCCACCAATAGGATTACTTGGCATCGCTCCGCGTAGCGTGGTATTACCGCATAGCTGCGTAGCTTAGCTCTTTCTATTAGAAAGGCACCCTTATGATTCAAGAGCAAAATGTTAACGGCTCGATGCATGATTTGCTTGAAATTTATGAAGATTTATGGAATATGGCTTTTGGAAAAAAGAAATTTCAGAAAAACGACTTTTCTGTGACCATTGGGGCACTGTAACTCTACACAAACTCATCATGTTACATTATTATTTTAGAATTTTTAATATTTCAATTCTGCAGTATCGAACTTAAAAAATGTACGAGTCAAATTCATGCATTCATAAAATCACGCTTTTAGCCCATAGGGGTAGGCAGATACCACTTTTATGCACTTGCTACGAGATTTGCATATATCTTCCACTTCGGCAACTTTTATTAAATTCCTCATACATGCTCGTCGGTTTATAGTACTTCTGACCCCCTTTCTGACGGACGAATGAAAGAAGATTAACGAAAAGTATATATTATGAAGCGAGTGTGACCAGAAATGTTGAAAGTGGAAGACTTAGACATTCCTAGACCAAAAGAGGACGTTTTTCAGATTCAAGTCGAAAAAAAACCAATTAGAATTAGATTAGTTGAGTAACCGATAAAGATAACCTAAATTGGTTACTAAAGAGCCAAGATAAAACCTACTCGAGCATACTTCTAATCGTTATGTTATCTATTAGTAATAGTACAACCAGTAAATAACAACGGTACCACGGTGTGTCCTTATTAGGCGAGTATTCGATTTTAGACTTTGTATGTATGTATTGTCAATCTTAAGGTGAAACCGCACTTTAGCGCGGCACTGCAGCAGAGAGGCGCGTCGCGGCAGCGGACCGGCACAGCAAGAAAAATATTCTTGCCACTATTTCTTCATGAAATAAAACGCACTATAGCGGCACTGCAGTGAAGCGGCGTGGCGCGGGGCGACACAGTTGACTCCCCGAGAATATTTTGCCCACATTTTGCCGTTCCGCTGCCGCTAATGCGGTATAGCTAGCGGCGGCGGAGCGGCGCGGCGCGACTTGTGAGTTCATGTTGAAACCGCGCGAAGGAGGTTTTATAACTTGCAGCAATTCAATAAATTTTTCTTTTGTCATCCTGGAGTAAGTATGACATCGTGCAGGGTCTCTTAAGAGCGTGTGATATTTTCCCTCTTTACAACGAGAATTTGGAATATCATGCACCCATATAGACCGCTTTTTATGTCTTTCCAGTCTTTCTGCCTCTTCGCATAATAAAGCTACCACTATCACTTTTTCACTTATTTCGTCCATCTTGTTTGTCACCAACAAATGAAATGATTATTTTTGCCGCTCGCTGTAGCGCCGCTGGAGTAGAGTGTGGTTAAAGGTGCGTCCACACTTGTATCATTTGCTCGTATCCGATCACCGTGGTGTGGCATGACTGCGTATCGCGCTGCTTGGACGCTCACTGTCGGCACGGCAATCATGCCCCACTTGTCCTATGTAAGTGTGTAATACGCGTAGCAATGCAGTCATGCCACGCCACGGTGATCGGATACGAGCAAATGATACAAGTGTGGACGCACCTTTAGGTATCGCGGCGCCGCTCCGCTGCCACGACGCGCCTCTCCGCTGCAGTGGCGCGCTAGTGCGGTTTCACCTTTATTCTATACAGTGACAACTAAGACGGGTGATGTTCGACAATATTTTTTAAGATATATACTTTTTAATAGCCTGCCTAACCCGTCTCGGAAATCTACAAAACCGAGACGGGTTAGCTAAAGGTTGTAATGACATTTAAAGACTTCCATAATCTTCACAGTATGTACGTATGTTCCACGATAGCGCTTAAACTACTCAACCGATTTTGATAAATGAAGTGTCAATCGATTCGTTATTTGGGTGAATCAACTTTTAGACCCACACAAATCTGTCCACTACTTTTAAACTTTAAAGCGAGTAAAATAACGCTTTTAAATAATGGTTTCTCTATTTAACCGACTCCCAAAAAAGGAGGAGGTTCTCAATTCGTCGGGACCTTTTTTATTTATGGTGTACAATAAAGCGTTGAATGTTCCTGTCTGTTAAACCTAATAAACATGGTAACTCCATTTTTGGTAACGCCGGAGACGTACGTTACACCCATTTTCATAACGGATGGGTGTAATTTCATGTAAGTCTTAATTATTGTACTGCTGCTTTCTCGAGATAATAATTGTGTATACAGTCGACTACAAAGATTTTCACCTCATAACTTTGCAATGAAATTGAACAATACAAATACATAAAAATATGAATAAAAATAATATATTCATCAATTCATTACGAAGTTTGATTCTTAGTTAAATACTGAAACTGGAAGGTGCCCGCAACATCGTCAGCGGAGGAGAAAAGAAATAACCCTCTTTTATTTTCAGCGCAGTCGGGTAAAAAGTATCTTATAACCATCTGTGTGAGCCCAGCTGCCCGTGTACCAAAAATAGTTGAAATCTGTTAAGCCGATTCGGCGTGATGAAACCACTACGACACATACAAATATACAAAAGATCCAAAACAAATATTGTGACGGACTATTTGGAGGTAACTATATCGAAAGTCTTTATTTTTGTATGTTTGTAGGTAAGGTTGTTGTGGCTTCATCACGCCAAAAGCAGAGAGTATATAAGATATTATCTATGCCAAAAGCGACTAAACGGATGTCCACTATTTTTGGTACACGGGTAGCTACTTATATACGCATCCACAGACTGTTGTAGTACACTTTTTATCCGTTAACGATGAAGCGAAAATAAGGGATATGACTATTTCTTCTCCTTGTAATATTATTATACATTTATTTATTTTGTATGATATAATAGAATTTAAAATTTTATATTCTCTATACGAGTATAATAATATTTATGATCAACTATACCTAAGCACTATCGTGCTTCTACTATGCCGTTATCACTAATAGGTAGATGTTATCAGTCAACTGCCTCGTAGTCACTCCGAAGTATAAAATCCCAATTTCCATATTTCTTGCCTATGAGATATAATCGTAGAGATAGTTTTTGGACTTCGGAGCGACGGGTTAGCTTGTATCCGTCGTTCCGAAGTCCGAAAGAATATAGGAGCTGGTGTGAAAAAATACGTCTTCGTTAAGTAATATACACTAAGGTATGTTACTTAGTATGGCGATAAAAAAATATTAGTTTTTTGACTTCTAATAGTTATCAAAAGTTGCTTCTAGATCTGAAATTATAAAATATGTCAAAATTATTACGTTTTTTATATACTTTTGGCTTGCTCAAATCAGTTAAAGTTTGTAAAAATTGCTATTTATATCTCCCAGTTTAGGAAACCCTCAATAAATATACACGATGCCCGCGAGGAATGGGGATAGTACATTACTGCGAGGCTGCGAAATAGGGGATTGCCCGCCGAGTAGTTATCGATCTAGAGATACGAGGCCGACAATCCCTATTCGCGCCAAGGCTTGTGTAGTACTTTTCTCAAATAAATCCAAGGAAATAATACAAATGTACAACTTATCTACACTATTATAAAGTTGTAAAAATGAAATGTTTGTAGGTACATTGGAGATATTAAAAACAAACTATTGTAAGGGACTATTTGGAGGTTACTGAAGCTGCAAGAAGAGGCGTTATGACTTTTTCTCCTCTCCTTAGGCCTCAACTATAAAGTTCTTATTTGTGTGACAAAAGTGTCTGCATACAGTGGCATCCACTTTAAGGTGCGTCCACATCCTCGTCACGTGGTATAACCGCGTGTCACGATCACGCGTTTGGACGTTGCGTCGATCCGATCGCTCGAAATCCATGTTGCTACGCGTATCACACACTCGCATCGGACAAGCGCGGCGTGATCGACGCGCTGACAGTGAACGTCCAAGGGTAAGGCCGCGGGCATTCCAACCCCGGTGCTTTTATGTTACGAAATATTCACAAATACAATGACGAACGTAATGTAATTTTAGGAATACAGTTACAATGTAAGCTTAACTTCAAGTCTGCATTTAAAGTTGATTCATTTGTCATTGCATCTGAGAATATTTCATAACACAAAAGCACCGACGGTTGAAACGCCCGCGGCCTAACCCCCAAGCAGCGCGATAGGCCGTCATGCCACGCGACGGTGATCGGATATGAGCAAATGATACAAGTGTGGACGCACCTTTAGCGGAAGCGATTGTGGTTTTAGTCCACACTGAAGAAAATGGTTTTGTTCACAGGTACAAATCGATCGCTTTTGGTCTCGAAAAAGGATTCCCACAATAGATGGACAGGCAGAGAGTCGGGGGAGCTTTAAAAATAGGGATCCGTTGGTAGTATATAGGTCGCTCTGCCCGCTGACTACGGCGGTCGGGAACAGACGGACAGTCGGACAACGAAGTAATCCTATGAGGGTTCCTATACTATAGGCATTTTATGTCAATAGAAGAATATATATACAGAGTATTTTAAGCGGCACTTACATATATGATATACTGGCTTCTGCCCGCGACTTCGTCCGCCTTAAATTCGTTTATCGCGGATAAGGATATTTTTCCGGGATAAAAAGTAGCCTATGTCCTTCCCCGGGACTCAAACTATCTCCATACCAAATTTCATCCAAATCGGTTCAGCGGTTTAAGCGTGAAGAGGTAACAGACAGACAGACAGACAGACAGACAGACACACTTTCGCATTTATAATATTAGTATGGATACACGGGGATTTTATTTTTTCCTATAATCTGAATAGGTGGTAGTACCCATCAATGCGAACAACTTTTCCTATAGACATTTCGGAAACGAAAAAAGAATTGACATTTTATAATATGTTTTAATAAACTCGACATTGCAGTTATGGATTATGCATATCTGACGTTGGCACCGAGACCTGAAAGGTCACAAGAAACAGAATAAAGTAATTATCCTCCCGTACGAGTAGGTATAGCAACAAAATTGCAAATGGCGAATACGTCTGATACCACTATGCAAGACCGTTCTGAGGGGCTACTCAGAAATCCGAAAAACAAAGTTCGTATGGCGCCATCCCGCTCACTCACATACAGCATCACATGAAAGTGAAAAGTACAGCACGTTACGAACTTCCATTTTCAAGTATCGGAGTAACCTCTCTAGTTTCTATTTGAATAACCCGGTGCTAACAAGGTTCGTCGTTAAGAGACGAGAGGTTACCCAAAGAGGTTGTAATCACAACGTAATATTTACGTGAATGTAGTAGGCAGGTTCAGAAATTATATTAAAAAACCGGCCAAGTGCGAGTCAGACTCGCGCACCGAGGGTTCTGTATCTATGAAAATCCTGTGTTAGCAGAGCTCTACTCCTAAGCAAAATGTACGTGGTACGGTGGTTTAGAATTTGTTGTTATAGCGGCAACAGAAATACATCATCGGTGAATATTTCAACTGTCTAGCTATCACGGTTCCTGAGATACAGTCTGGTGACAGACGGACAGACATACAGACGGACGGACAGCGGAGTCTTAATAATAGGGCCCCGTTTTACCCTTTGGTTACGGAACCCTAAAAAAACGTATTGAATCAAAATGAGAATGACAGATTTTTTCTTCCTTCCCCAAGTGTCTCGCTATAGGAGTAGTTGTCCGTATCTGACACGTCCTAACAGCCTTAGAGATAGAGTCATGTCAGATATTTATGCGCACATTGTTGTGGCAGATGTTAAAATTGAAGGTAATAAAAAACACGGTGTATATAAGTATGTGTACTATATTATAACTCACTACATTAGTCGGCCGGATCGTGCACTAGGTGAAGGTACTAGGATCGTAAAGATATCACTCATATCTTGTTTGAACTCAAACATAAATGTGGTACAAGCAGCGTTAGAACGCTGTAGTGTTTTGACTTCGGATAAACTCGCCAGAAAATGTAAGTTAATCACATTTATCGTTATCAAATATTTAGGAGTTCAAATTCAAAACCTTATTCAGCATATAGGCCTCAACTACATGTCTGATTTTACAAACAGAAAAACATTCACAATCTAGATAATGACATTATACTTCATAGCATTATTAATGGAACAGACAAATACCTGGGCACACTTTACAGAGATATGTATTTCGTCTCCGGGTACATTAGATTATATTACTTAACCTATAGGTACTTACAAATATGTAAAGGGTATATTGGCGTCAAAAAAGTAATTAACAGTGTACGTAAATAACAGTGTAACATGTCTGTACATTGAAGATATTTTCAAAAACAATATTGTAACGGACTATTTGGAGGTCACTGAAGCAAAAATATATGTTTTTAGATTTTTTGTGTTTGTATGTGTCGTTGTGGCTTCATCATGCAAATCGCAAGCAATCGGCTAAACGGATTTCAACTAATTTTGGTACACAGGTACCTAGGTATCTCCAGATGGTTATAAGATACTTTTTACCCGACTACGCTGAAGAAAGAAGAGGGTTATGATTTTTTCTCCTCCGCGGACGAAGTTTGCGGGCAATTTCTAGTACCATTATAAAGTTGTAAAAATGAAATGTCTGTAAATTTGAAGATATTTTCAAAAAACCGGCCAAGAGCATGTCGGACCATGCTCAGTGTAGGGTTCCGCAGCCGTAAATACGAAAAAAATGCGCTACAGATAGAAAAATATACAATATGAAAAATACGCACTAGCAAAAGAGCGTATCTCCACGGCACTTAAATCCTTTTGTCGAGAATCGCCGTTTTTCGGCAGTAACTCAAAAATGGTGTATTCGATCAAGTTGAAAATATTTTACTTAAAAGTATTTATTAAGTTTTGTTTGTGTTATTTTATTTTTCATATTTTTTGGACAAATTTTTTGAACCTTGAAAAATAGAGGTGAGGTGAACACAATTTATTCAACTTTCGGAGCAATTATTTTCGAAAATATCCACTAATACAAAAAAATTTGCAACCTTAAAATGATTTTAACAGTACTGTTGAAATATGTGCCACAAATTGATAATTGGTGAAAAAAAAATTTTTCAGTTTCGGTTACCTACATGTATGGAGTGCCCCCCATAAAAACATTATTTTTTATAATGTAACCATGAAACTAAGTAGCAGCCTACACAACACACCTATACTCAAAATTTCATCAATATACATTCAGTAGTTTGTGAGTAAATGCCTGTGACATATGGACGGACAGACAGACGGACGGACGGACGGTCATGACGAAGCTATAAGGGTTCCGTTTTGCCATTTTGGCTTAAATATTTGTTATATAAGTAAATATATCGTGGTCTAGTTAGCTTCCCATGGGACTAAGTTCATTTTGTGTAAAATTGTCCTGTAATATTTTTTATTTATTTGGAAAGTCTAATACGACCCCAGGTTATAAGTGGTATGTATTACACAATTGGATGTAAGCAACTTTATCTTAAGAATAAATTTGTTGTTGTGTAACCAGATAACATATTGTACTGTAGTGATTAGTACGACTTATCATTATCATAATAATTATTTTTCTCAATACTTTTCGAATTTCATCGTAGGTACAGTTGCCGGCAAACTTCTTGGGCATAACCTTGACTGCCTCGGTTACTACCGATTGACGTACAAATGTATAAGCGCACATCCGCCATTTTTGTTCAAGAAGTTTTCCGGGATCTGTAACTAACAGTAAGGTAAGCATGTCCGACCATGCTCATTGTAGTATTCCTCAGGTTACTTACTACGAAAAATGCACTACAGCTACAGATGAAAAATAAATACGATTTTTACATTGCACAGCGCAAAGTCACCAGGAAAAAAACATATCCTCGTGGCACTTCCTTAGGTAGTCCTTTAGTTGTGAAGCGCAGTTTTTCGGCAATAACTCAAAAACGGGATATCCGATCATGTTGAAAGTTATTTTCGTTGAAAGTATTTATTAAGTTAACTTTCGGAGCGATTATTTCCGAAAATATGCACTTAATATTTTTTTTGAGACCTACAAATTATACAAGAACTGTCGAAATATGTGCCACGCGTTGATGTGTGCTGAAAGCAAAATTTAAGCTCTTGTTACATGCATGGAGTGGTACCACTACATTTTTTTTTATTGTTAAATAACAATAATAAATATCACTAAACTACGTAGCGGCTTATACAAGACACATAATATATTCTAAATTTCATCCATATACATCTAGCGGTTTTTGACTAAAATGCCTGTGACATAGATGACAAAACTAATAAGGGTTCCGTTTTTGGCTACGGAACCCTAAAAACTTGTATGAATGATATACCTTGATTAGAAGTTGCAAATAAATAACAAATAAATAATTTTCATATGATTCCAGGGCGGACGTGATAGAAATAGTGACGATTGTGCTGGAGCTGCTATGGACTCTTATCAAGATGCACGTGGAGAACATCCGTAGCATCTACAAAGTGTTCGTACCCAACGAGCCCAAGGACATTCGCGGGGAGATCGTCCTTGTAAGTTTTAGCACAGATTATACACCTTACTGCGTCACAGGTCACAGATAATGGAGGGGGCCATGTTCATAACTCATTATATCTTCATATTACCTAGCTTATAGACGTCTATTGATAGACAAAGATGATTTATGCAATATCGACTACCACCGAGTTTCCAATTGTGCTGTCGCTGACACTGCAATGTCGTACCTCAATAAGAATCTTCAAAATGCGATTTCAAACAATAGTAGTTAAAATGTTTAACAAATTTTGTCTACGTATTTTATTTTATTAATTACTTTACTATGTATGTTTTTAACTTTGTATTTAAACGAACTCACATCGCCTGAGATACAAAATTTTCCTAGTTCAGGCGCATGAAAAAGTGTAAGTTCTATGGAAACATAAGACGTTATTGTTACTGTTAGCATTAAGGTCCTATTAATATAAATGTATTATTATTAAAGGGCTTTTAGGCACCCGAACGTCTACTTTGTCGAGTACGTTACGGCCATAACAGTTACCTTAAAAACTTATAAAAAAATCCAAGAATTGACTACCAATACAAAAGCCACGTAACACAATATTGACATCCCAAAAAATATTTTCCTAACTTTCTTAGAAGTATGAAAAGAATGGCGTCACGTACCCGACATTCTGGTGGAATGCACCTACACAACGACCGGTCGTGTGCCGCCCTCAGCAATCAGTTGCCCGCGATTTTGACCAGTTCGTCGGTTCATCCTGTTGAGGGTCGTCCCAAGACCTGTACGCGATCGCCACTCGACGACATTTCTAATCAAAGCCACAAAGGTTTGGAGGGTAGCATAAAAGTCATTTACTGCGGACGAGTTCAGCTACACGATATAGCCACAATAATGCGAGAAACGAGCTCATTGAATTGCTGTAGATATGCTATAGGGCGACCCTCCATAGCGGCGCACGCTGCTCACGCTATGCACGAAGATCGCCGCTCCCGGGGAAGTGTGGGGTGTGAGGAGTTGGGAACGGGTGATTTCGTGCGTAGCGTGGGCAGCGTGTGCCGCTATGGGGGGCGCCTATAGGGTTGTCCCTGTTTCAATAACCGCACCAGCACGCCTGTGAGTAGTTTGAGCGGGAAACATGAGCATTAAACTATAATTTTGTACTGGATTAAACTACGCTTTAATTTAGTCACAATTTTAAGGCAAGCATTGTTAATAAATTTAATCGTATCGAAACTTTCAGATAACAGGCGCTGGACATGGTATGGGTCGAGAGATGGCACTGCGGTTCGCTAAGCTGGGAGCCGTCGTGGTCTGCGTGGACATTAACCCCAAGGGCAACGAGGAGACTGTTCAGACGATCAATAGCAATGGCGGGAAAGCGCACAGATACGAGTTAGTACAGCAAATTATTAGGGAAAAGACTAAGCACTTCCTCGTCAGACAATAGCAGTTTATTCTGAACATATAGGAATTTAAAATCGCCATGCCATATGGCTCAATGCTTGGTCTCGTAAAGTATAGAAAATACTGTTTTTCTCCGTTATCTACGATTATACTGCTAATTACTAGAAGCGTATACCCTAAAATAGTGTACACATTCCTACAGTCCGCTTTCGCTCGATATCAGCCAAAAGAGATCAGTACTAAAATAACAAATGTCTAAATAATATTTCCTAACCGATCCATTAAATTACACATCTTCCGTCCTGCATGATAAACTGATATAAATAGGCAAAAATCGGATTTCAAACTACGTATGTGCGTACATTACACGCAAGCGGATCACACCCAGACTTGGCGTTATAAAGGGAGCGTTTCCGAGCTAGTGAGATAAAAAGAGTATTAAAAGAAGGTTTACCTTGAGATCATAGCCAGGAAGAAAACCTGTATTAACCTTAATTAACCGAGCGGAACGAAGTCAGTTTGGGCAAAAATGCTTTCGTAACTTCGGCCGGCGGATGTCCGGCTGTATGTTTTCTTCTACGGGTTGCTTTTTCTAACCGATTCTCGTAAAATTTTGTGAGCGATCGATATTAATAAATATTTTTTTGTTGATTCAGTTTTTGGACTTTTTAGTAGAACTTGGTTTGCTTTTGGTATGTAGGTTTACAGTTCACAGACCCACTAGTTATTAAGTTTCTATGATTTTCAGATGTGACGTCACAGACCGCGCAGCTGTCTTCAGCCTCGCAGAGAAAATTACTAAAGAAGTAGGAGAGGTGACCATTCTAGTCAACAACGCCGGAATCATGCCCAGCAAACCCATATTGGAGTGGACTGAGCAGAAAATTAGATCCACCATTGATGTCAACCTTACTGCCAATCTTTGGGTAAGCTTTTTTGGCCTGCGAAGTTTTTAGATGTTCTATATTTTTTATACAGATTCACGACCGTTTCAACCAATTAGAGTAAATAAAGGCTTTCCGCTTAATAAATTAAAGGGCTTCGTATAACATACTTGAAGTTAAAGGCAAGGTCTTAGATGCCGTACTACTTAAAAGATGACTGTTCGATTTTGTTATAAAGTCAATTGAAAATACACAAGACGAATTGGAACAGACATCTGAAATCACTACTTTCTAACAACTAAAATTAACGATGGACCTGTCTGTACTACTGACGAGGTCTTCTTTTCTCTGCAAATAAGTTTTGTACATACTAATTTATAATAAAATTGAATTTTATATTCCTAATCTCCTAATGTTCTTATCATATAAGCTCTTATTATTGTGAAATGTTAATGACAAGCGGCATATACGTAAAGATAAAAATAGATGGCTGATCGTCTAATGGGCCCTAAAAAAAATCTGCGTCTTTCGTGTGTACTCATCTACAGACAAAGAAGAGTAAAGAATAGATCTAGTCATACAATTTATGGGACGGGGTTTGCCAAAAATTGTATTACCTGATCTATACACCTGCCGACTGTAGCTGAATATTAAATGTTAACTGAGAATTGGCGTCCAAAGAACCCGTCTCACACAGACTCCCCTACTACTACTATATATTCTAAGGTTATTTATACTAAGCCAAAACAGCTTACTAACTGTTTGCCATCATCATCATATCAGCCTTAGGATGTCCACTGCTGGACAAATGCTTCCCCCAAGGCCCTCACAATGACCGGCCGTGCGCTGCCCTCATCCGTTCATCTTCTTGTGAGACTTTCCAAGCTGCTGCATCGTCCTGTACGTGGTCGCCATTCTAGAACCTTTTTTGGCCTAACGAATACTGCCACTTTAGTCTAGCAACTCTCTGAGCTATGTCCACGAACTTGGGACTTCTGCGGATCTCCTCATTTCTGATCTGATTCAATCACCCAAGGCGACTCATTGCTTTTTGACTGACTCTGAGCTTTCTTATAAGGCCCTTGTGAGTAATCATGTCGCTGTGCCATATATCATCACTGGCAAAACTAACTGTAGATTCTATTCATTCCAGATGATCCAAGCCTTCCTGCCAGCGATGAAGAAACGCAACCACGGACACATAATAGCCATGTCTTCTATGGCTGGACTCATAGGTTTTAAGAATCTGGTGCCTTACTGTGGTACCAAGTTTGCCGTGCGGGGCGTCATGGAGGCTCTAGAGAACGAGCTGTATGATGAGACTGATGGGAAGAGCAATGTAAGTAAAGTAGTTCTTACTTAGAAAATTAGGTTTGGCGATTGACATAGTCTTAGAATGGAAATTAAAAATCATAGTTTGTATTGCGCGTGCCGCGGCCGCTCCAGGAGACCATCGCGTGTGCTGATTTCTGGCCGAAAGGTGTCGTGTTTCGTCGGTTCCGGGGCAACCTATCGAATCCAACGCCCGAGATGTCCACACAACGGGGCCACGCCGTTTTGCCGTCTAAATAAACATTGTTCGGTTCATGATGCATTGGTGTATACACTGTAATGTTATGTAACTTGTTTTTAATAAACAAATAAATAAATAGTCTTAGAATTACCTAGTGATTAAGTACTCTGTGGAATTACCTACACTGACTGAAAAACATTGATGACCATGCTTGAGCTTAACACAACCTGTCATAAGGTAGGGAGAATAAATTAAATAAGTATGCTAGAGAGAGTTACCCAACTAGCACACTAGCTGTATCAGAGCTTATTAAATTGGCTGTACAATGGCTGTATAAGCCCGTATTGTACGGCTTCTGTGCTGCCTGGGTACCAGTTGGCATGAAGCTAAGTACTGTGGTCGTTTGTATATGGGTTATTTGTACTTGTTGTATGCCCATTGTATGTACGTAGTGAAATAAGTCCTGAAGCCCCGACCTTCATTTATTTCCTAACTAGCATCTGCCCGCAACTTCGTCGGCCTTAAATTCGTTTATTGCGGATAAGGGTATTTTTCCGGTATAAAAAGTAGCCTATGTCCTTCCCCGGGCCTCAAACTATCTCCATGCCAAACATCCAAATCGGTTCAGCGGTTTAAGCGTGAAGAGGTAACAGACAGACAGACAGACAGACAGACATACTTTCGCATTTATAATATTAGTACGGATGTCTGAGGAAATAATTGATAAAAATAATACATATTTTTATAAAGTAGATTAAATGTATACTATTATAAATTTGTAAAAATTAAGTGTACATTGAAGATATTTTCAAAAAAATTGCCTAATGTACTATTTGAAGGTCACTGAAACAAAAAAAAAATGTTTTTTTTGTATGTTTGTCGTTGTGGATTCGTCACACCAAATCGGCTAAACAGATTTACACGGGTAGCTGGGTATCCACAGATGGTTATAGGATACTTTTTACCTTACTACGCTGTTGAAAAAAAGAGGGGTTATGACATTTTGCCCTCCGCGAACGAAGTATCGGGCGCTTTCAAGAACGAGTGCTAGTAACGGTACTTCCACCCCAACATCAGTCAGTCCGCTTCCCCGCGCTTTCATAGGGCGAATAATAAGCCGAGATGATCGGATGGATTTCAATTTCTACTATTGTGATGTTCAAAGAACTATTCGATAATCTGCGACATTATCTTCTACAGATCAAATTCACGACAGTCTGCCCATATATGGTGAACACTGGGCTCTGCAAGAACCCCCGCATCCGCTTCCAGGACATCATGAAGATGGTGGATCCAGGGGAAGCGGCGGATCAGATCATCGACGCCATGCGGAGGGACATCTATGAGATCACCATCCCTGGGAGCATGCATTATGCTAATAGGGTAAGTTTACTCAAATTCACCAGTCAGCAGCTTAAGGGGCTCCAAGAAAGTGTAAAATTTTTCGTAATTTTTGTTCTGTTTGTAGTCCCTGGAGTACGCAAAATAACTTTCGAAACATGGATTATATGATAGTTCACTTTCTATTCAACACTTTCTTGCATTCAGAAATTAGAATATATTTTTATGTATTTAATAACGGATTTTTAAAATGAGGTCTATAAAAATAAAGATTGCGTATCTGGTCTCTCAATAAATCTTTAATAGACTGAAAACCTATGCCTAAACATTCATTCATAAAACTGGTTTGTCGTCATTAAAATAACAAAGTTTGATGATGGCGTTTATCTTGATTTCGGTGACTCGTGAAGATAAAAAAAACTGTTTATTTCACTAAACGTCTACAATACAATCTTCCGCTTAGACTCTGGAGGTACTGGTCAGTGATAAGCTGTAAGTTAATGAACTTGAGTTCAGAATTAAGACGTATTCGAGAATGGGAGGTTCGCTCCAGCAAATTAATAATATAATGTTTCTTCGCAATTGGATATACGGCAGAAATCTGTATGATTTGCGTAACATATAAATACCTTAACCTAACACCTTGTCGATCTACAGTCATCAATAAAAACAAGTTTATTCGTTTGTCCTGTGTCAAGGGGCTTATTCGAATTAATTATCTGTCGAACCACTTCGTTAAGGATTTAATTCTTGAGAAAAATTCCCGCATAGCCCTCTCCATGCTTCTCTGAACCCTCTATATTTAACTATGTTGAGTCCTTACAAATCTACACTTCAACCCACCTCTACTGCCACGCGTCACACGCGTGCAAGAGAGAATTTAAAAGTAAGTAGGTCATTGTCAGATTTAGGTTCATGTCTTTCCGGTGGACATGTATATGCGAAATTAAGGATTGTGATAAAACTCGTATGAGAATAAAGAACGTTTCCTCTTCTCTGATCCAATGTAATAGCCACTTAAACAAGATTCATACAAGCTCTTAACTTTTGACCGCCGGAGAGACGACTTTTGTTTTTTGAACTGACAATGACTCAAGTTCGTCTTCAGCCTAGCCAGCAATACAGTAAACGAAAACCATAATATTTATTTAGGGTCGCCGTCATCAAAAACAGAGGAGGAGGGCTATATACTCGTATGTTGTAAGTAATTACTAAAGGAGATGTTCGATTGTCTCCGCAAATCTAAAGGAAACCAAAGACTTAACTCTTTCTTCCAGGAATTCCTTTGGTTCTTACTTTTATTAAGAACGTTTTTTTTTTCAGTTCTTGGGCAGGATCATCTCGCCCTCTGCCAACAGGATCACGAACAAATTTGTCGGTGCAACAGTCGAACCACACGACTAATATTTTATGAAATTATTATTTACGTCTAAATGTACTATGTAGGTAATAAATATTGTGATACTAAAATAGCAATGTCTCAGCTTATTTCCATTTTTCCTTATTTTAACGACACATTTGGCTCAGTGGGTTGCACAACGGCCTACGAAGCTGGCAGTCCCGTGTTCGAATCCCGGCCAGAGCAAATGTTTTTTTGTAATGAGCACGAATGTTTGTTCCTGGGTCTTGGATGTTTATAATTTATCTATATATTATGTATACCGTCGCCTAGTAACCATAAGCGTTGCTTAGTTTGGGACTAGGTCGATTTGTGTAAGATGGTCCCTGTGTTATTTATTTCCTTCTCGTCCACGACAACGATGAAAGTCTGCATTACTGGTTAGAGCTCACGGGGCTTACAGCTCTAAATGACTTTCGATCCGTAAATCTTCACTTCTCCGCGTTGTTTCATCTCATTGTGTTAACACGCCTTTACCAATATATTGTTACAGTTTATCTTTACGAGTTATCGAAATCATGATAAACGCTATCAAAATTTATTACCTATAGACGAAAAACAGTTTTTGTTACATCTCTATCTATCCTTACTCCTTACTATATTATTAACGTGAAAGTATGTATGTACGTTCCACTTAATCTCAAAAACTGCTGGAGGAGTTTTTATGAAACTTTCCAGTTGTACATAACTGTATATATGTATATATCAGAATAGAACACATTTAATCCCTTTTAGAGACGAAAAACGGGATAAAAATTTGTATGGACAGTAAATATTTTTTTACGCTAGGAATTCTAAATCTTGGTAATATGATTCACATTTAAATTAGTAAAATATCGAGTTTTGGGGAAAGATATAAGCTATATATACTTTTTATCCCGGAAAAATACCTTTTATCCGCGATAAACGAATCTTAGGCGGACGAAGTCGCGGGCGGCCGCTAGTCTATACTATTATAAAGTTGTAAAAATGAAATGTATGTACATTGAAGATATTTTCAAAAAAAACATTGTTACGGACTATTTGGAGGTCATTAAAACGGAAAATATATTTTTGGATTTTATGTATGTTTGTATGTCTCGTTGTGGCTTCATCACGCTATATCGGCTAAACGGATTTCAACTATTTTTGGTACACGGGTAGCTGGGTATCTCCAGGTGGTTGTAGGACACTTTTTACCCGAACAAAAAAAAGAGGGGTTATGACTTTTTCTCCTCTGCGAACGAGGTTGCGGGCACCTTCTAGTTTCTTATAATAATACACGTTTTTTTATAGAAAACGCTTGTGTAAAGTCTTCATAGGTGTTGTTATAATGAACAATTACGCATATAGGTTTTGACTCTATTAAAGATTTATTGAGAGACTAGATACGTAATTTATTTTTTTATAGACCTCTCTGTAAAAAGTTCGTAATTTAACACATAAAAATATATTCAAATTTCCGAATGCGTAAAAGTATAAAATAGAAACTGAAATCTTATACTTACGAGGGCGGTTTGATTAGTCAGTGACTTTTAGTAAAAAGAAAAAAGATTTTAATTTTTTTTATTTTAATTTTCTACATACTCCGTCCAATTCGATACATTTCGTCCAACGATGTTCCAGTTTTTATAAACCTTCGAGAAGATACTTTGTGTCAAACCCTGAAAAATAAGCTTCAGTTTCAGCTATCTTCCTCACGCTATGAAAATGTTTTCCTACCGAGCCATTTCTTCATATTTGGGAATTTAAAAAAATCACACGGTTGGCACTGGGGAATAATCAGGAGAAAAGGGTGGGGTGCGGCATTATTTTATATCGCAATTCTACTAATTTGGCTGTTGCAACTGCCAACAAGTATGCAGGGGCATTTTCGCGATGAAAAAGTATTTTCTCCTTTGAGACATGTGGCCGTTTTTTCACAACTTCTGCGTTAATTTTTTTCAACAAAGCGGCATAATAAACCCCAGTTATTGTTTTGCCTTTCCCTAAGTAATTGATATAAATAATTCCTTGGCTGTCCCAAAAAACAGTGGCCATTACCTTTAAAGCCGAATTAACGGTTTTTGCTTTCTTAGGGGCACGTTCGCTAGCAGAAGTCCACTGTTTTGACTGATTTTTTTTAGTCTCTGGCGTATAATGGTGAATCCTTGTTTTGTCGACCGTCACGAATGGAAGAAAAAATTCATTAGGATTACGCTTCAATTTGGCTAAGCATTGCTCGGAAGTTCTTACGCGAATTCTTCAGCAAGCGCGGCACCCATCTTGCGGAAAGTTTTTTCATACTTAAAATATTATGGAAGATATGAAAAACTCGTTCAGATGAAATACGTACAATCTCGGCTATCGCACGTATCTTCATTCGACGGTCATTCAAAACAATATCGTGGATTTTATTCACGATGTCATCAGTGGTCACTTCAATCGGCCTTCCACAGAGTGTACTGCGTCATTGGTGGTGATACGTCCACAATGAAATTCTGTAAACCACTTGTGTACCATTACATGAGATGGAGCAGATTCCCCATAATATTTTTGAAACCATCTACAGTCTCTTTGATAGTTTTGCTACGTAAAAGTAATGTTTAATTAGCACACGAAATTCACTTTTCTCCATTTTCCAACAATTTCCCGCTCTAATCTGACATATGATTCGATTTATTTTTTATTTTCCCAACATTGAAAAAAAAAGTAATAACAGCCAATAACCAAACAGTTAAGAATTAGAATAAAAAAGTTTGTTCGTGAAAAAGTTTTTTTTTTACTAAAAGTCACTGACTTATCAAACTGCCCTCGTATACACTTGGTTTGGAAAGTTAGTATCACCATTCGAGAGACTAGACACAGAACATAAACCATAAAAATGGATCATTTTTGCTTGGAGCCCCTTAAGGTCAGCAGGTGGTCAGCAGTAAATTTATATATCTACTTAACTACCACAACTTATTTTAGAAATCTGAATGTACTTCAAATATCATTGATTATTTTTCATCACCATGGTCGTTCAGGGTTTCACCGTAGGCAGTTTCTCTGTGCCTGTACGGAGCTGCGGCCGTTCAGGGCGGGAAATGCTTTTGTGTCTATATGGACCATGTATAACAACTGCGTGAATGGCTTTTCAAACTGACAACGTGCGTTTATTTGCTGCTTTTCGTTATTCATGAAGTAGATTTGCAAGAATTTTTGATCGGCATAAGGCCGATAAGATTAGATAGTCAATAGGGATGATGACTAAATTTTAAGAATTAGTCCGTCATGCAGATTTATAAAAAATATTGGAGACGTTTCTTTCCTTTATTTACGTATTCAAAGATAAAGGCGATGATATATTGAGTCAAAATATCGCGTGACGTCACTCCTAGGCATAAATTGTACGTAGGAATAATGTCACACTGAACCGCCACGCCTGAACTTTAATGCGATTTTTCTTAGTATTTTTTTATTATTACGAAAAAGCAAAAAAAACATATTGAAATAAAACAATTTAACGGATTATATCGCGTATATTATCTCATTTGAGTTCCCGACGTTTCGGAAGCTTTTCAGCTTTTTATGGTCACCGGTGGACCGAGAAAAGATATATTCTCCTCTGCCATAGTTACAATTTGTGCAAACGACCCATTTTTGAAAAAAACAAATAAAGGAGTACATACATGCCAGATGGGCCTAAGCTCAATGAGTAATAATCGCGGAAACAGAAGAAAATATAAAAAAATACATACCCAATATTTTGTTATTATGTAACCGACGGCCTAATTGAAAAGAGCGGAAGATGTTTGTATGAGCAATCAATAAGTTCTTAAGTAAGGAATAAAAATCAATATTAAGTATTTTACTTTTCCTAAAATTTAAAGAATGCTATCTTGTCATACTACTTTAGGTCCTCACGGATACAAATGGATCCAGTGTGATCTTTTGCATAATTACGTCTTCTTGTTAGTCAATGGTTTGTTCTACCATCTGCATAAACCGGATCACCTATGCTTTACCAAAAAAAAAATTGCCAAATTATCACATCCCAAAAAATGTTTCGAAGAATTTCATTTGCCAAATTAACTCTTCACAAATCATTGTTACGCAAACCTAATGGTTGGCACATGAATGTTTGGGCAATGACTCGCTTACCAAATCGTACTATGACCAAATTTCATTTAGTCAAATGTTTTAGCTGGCATAATATATTTTACGCAAAAGAATATTAAGCAAATGATTTGTATCGTCAATATTCAATTTACCATGCCTATTTAGTCGGTTAATCATTCGATGTCAAATAATTTGCATCTTTATGTCAATGGTGCAGAATATACAAATTAAATTACAACGTTTTTATGTTATGTGGGTAAGAAGTAAATCGTAAAAGATGCTCAATGTCGTTAGATCGTGCATCGCACTGTAATCGAGTGTTATTGTGATTTATCTTTATAATTATTATAAAAGTTAACAATGAGTGAATCAAGTGAAATTACTGATGAGTATGAAACTTTTCAATCTACACGTGGTGGTGTGAAGTTGTTTAAAAATGGATTTACATACGAAAAGAATAACATAGTAAATGATACGTATTATTGGTATTGTGAGTGTAGAAAAAAGAAATTGTTTAAATGCACTGCATCCCAAAAAACTACACTAATAGATGGGACTCATAAGATAATTAAGAGGAATGAAAATCACAAATCATGAACCAAATCCGCCGAAAAAAACCAGTGACCTTATAGAAAATATCAAAAGTGATGTTTCATCTGGAACAAAAATATGCAAAATAATCCAAAACAACAAAGCAAATGCGCCTTTGGACGTTGTAGAGAATTTGCCTTCAACTTCGGCTCTGAAGCAAAGGATGTATCGGCTACGTAAAAAACAAGAAATAACAATAGAACCAACTGATATACATTTCAAGCTAGATTTGTCACAAACATCAATCAATAGTGAAAATTCGTAATAAAAGATAAATGTTTTGATGAAAATAAAAGAATACTGGTGATGTCTACGTTAAGTTTAATGACTACTTTAAGTAACTGTTCATATTGGATTTTAGATGGAACCTTTAAAGTGGCACCAAATATCTTTAAACAGTTATACACCATACACGGCAATATATTTTCTGATAACAAGAAAACATTTCCACTTTGTTTTTGTATGTGTACTCATAAGGATAAACGTACGTATGACGTAATGTTCGAGTTGATAGTGCAATATGGAAATGAAAATGGTATTGATATAATACCAAAAATCTGTATATTAGACTTTGAAAAGCCAGCAATTTCAAGCTTAAAATCAAACTTTGAAGGTCTTATATTGCAAGGCTGTTTTTTCCACTTGGGGCAAATTATATACAGGTAATAATGTTTTCAGGTTCATGTGATAATTATGGTTTGTTGTGGATGCACTTCGTTTTTATTGGGGGTCACAGTTCTAACCTAAACTACTATTCTAGTAGCAGTTTGTTTTTGTTAGGGGTTACAGTTCTAATCTAACTTAACCCACTGTTCTGGTAGCAGTTCGTTTTTGTTGGGGGCCACAGTTGTAATATAATATTATGTTGTATAATGATACAAGGATAAATAGTATTATGCTTGAATGTAAATATGATTTTAGGATTTTTCGACCACTCGATATAGACCTCCGCGGCTCGCTCGCTTCGCTCGGACGTTAGGGTCGCAGTTCAACCTAACACTCCTCCTCGCTTCGCTCGTCGTCGTACCTAACCTAACCCAAGTCGGACCTGCTTAACAATAAATAAATAAATAATTACTTATCAACAAGTGTATTTGCAACTTACATCTTTAAATATATATAACGGAGATGGTAATGGAGGCTCTTTGTCTCTGGGTTCACCCATCGCTTAAAATCCCGAAATAAAAGCACAGTCTGATGGCACGAGTATGTAATAATTTGTTACAACACGAAAATTAACTTAAAGTTACACGATCACAATGATTTACGCAGATTGAATAAGAAACGCAGTGAGTTCACTACGGGGCTGGCTAACCAACTTGACTTTTCGGCTGATCGATCAGAAATATCCCCGTTTGACCGCTCGAACACGTTTTTATGTGACATTACCCCCGCCAAGTTTGCTACCTTGCTTCGAAACAGGTGGATGCACACCTGCCTGACAAACAATGTTTTTTTTAATGTTTTCATGACCATGGATTCAATGTCTGACAAGCAATGAAGAAAACCAGTGTTGCCAGCCCAGTATCGACCTCACTCAAGCTACCAGCTTGACGTTTCTGATTGAAATTATTTCTGAACGCAAATTGTTGTCTATGGCTAAACGGCAATCCGAGTGACATCATCTGTCATCTCGTTCTGACAACTGAGACGTCAAAACAAACGGTGCCGTCCGCCATCATGCTCCGACATATACAGGGTGTCCCAAGAAGTAGTGATATACTGAAGCTGGGACGTAGAGGACCTAGAGGGCTATCTAAATCACCCCCATGTATGTTCCGCTATTTTTCGTATTTTCGGAGTTACGCCTTTTTTTTAATTCTTCACCTATCGCCGAGTACGATGAGATTTTTATTTATGGTGACGTGAATTATTGCGGTAGATGCTTGATTTTTTTTGTGTGCTAAGCTGATAGATAGGCCAATTAAGCATGGTAACATTTACTATCGTTAGATCTTTGAATGGAATAAAAATAAATTAAATACCAAGAGTGATAAAACTACCCAATATGTTCACAACTTCAAGGGGCTTTAAAAAGATAAAATAACACAAAAAAAATTACCGTTTGGCTTTTAAAAACTTGCTCTATCTATCAGGTAGCTACCCTGGAAATTTCATTTTATTATTCATAAAACATCAATAAAAAAATTGAAATCTAAATGTGGCAAGTGCAAAATTAATTAACTTTCTAAATAAATTTCGTTCTAAATCACGCACTGGCCATCAATAGAAAAAGAACAAAAAACAAAAGACGGTTGACGCATGAGAAAATTTTCACGTTGTTTGGTCATCGTTGGTACTTTTCAGTAATTTAAAAATTGTGTTTTAATACTGCTAATTGTTCGTTTCTTTAATCATTTTGGCTATTCATATGGACTTTGACTTGCATTACGATTTGGATTAGTGTTATTACCTGGAATCGACGACTTGGCATTATTTAACTGGACTTGAGTTTGCGTGTAAGTGATCGTGTTTACTTCACGTGACTACGCAGAAATGCATTACTATTACGGTTATGCTAGGGGGAATGCGGCGGAAGCTTCAAGGCTGTACCGGGAACATGTGGAACGAAGAGGCGGGCCTCAACCTGAAACGTTTCCTGACTATCGCATGATCTTAAGAGTACATAATGCGTATTTGGAAGGTTACATACCGGGTACCAGATCAGGCCGTATGGCCACTATGCCGGATCCTGATGTAGTAGATGCAGTGGTTGAAGAAGTAGAAAGAGACCCGTCGACCAGTGTGAGAGTTATGGAACGTCGTACCGGACTTTCTAAATCTCAGGTACACCGTACACTACAGAGAGTAGGATATCATCCGTTTCACATTAGAAAAGTGCAACAGTTGAAACCGGAAGATTACAATCGGCGAATTGAATTCTGTCAGGAAACGCTGAGGAAAAACTTTTTTAACCAAATCTTGTGGACGGATGAATCCCACTTTAGACGCAATGGGATTTTTAATATGCACAATTCTCACTCATGGGCAATTGAAAATCCTAATTTAAAAAGGGAATCGACATTCCAAGAACACTTTAGTGTTAACCTTTGGTCTGGCATACTTAACGGTTAGCTAATCGGGCCCTTTCAGCTGCCAGACCGCTTGGGCGGCAATCACTTTTTAAATTTTTTACGCGTCGATCTGCCCCTGCTATTAGAAGATGTGGACTTGGAGACACGCAGAAGCAGAGTACTGCAGTGTGATGGTGCACCATGCCATTTTGCCTTGGACGTAAGAAACTATTTCAATCAAAGATACCCTGAAAGATGGATTGGTCGTTGCGGCCGGAGTGACGCCTGCCTTATAGCCTGGCCTCCACGGTCCCCCGACCTAAACCCCATTGATTCTTTTGTATGGGGATACTATAAAGACCTCGTCTACTCAAGAGAATGCCGCAATTTGGACGAGTTAACCCGGAAATTGAGAGTAGCAGAAGAAACCATTAAAAATAATAGAAGTGCATTCAGACGTTTAAAAGACAACTTTTTTCGGCGATGTCGCACTTGCATTGAGCAACAGGGGGGCCATTTTGAAAATTTCTTGTAATTAAACACCTTGTAATTGGTTTTACTTTGTTTGTATAAATCATCGTGTAAATTAAAATTTTGCACTTACCACATTTAGATTTCAATTTTTTGATTGAAGCCTTATGAATAATAAAATGAAATTTTCAGAGTAGCTACCTGATAGATAGAGCAAGTTTTTAAAAGCCAAACGGTATATTTTTTATGTGATTTTATCTTTTTAAAGCCCCTTGAAGGTGTGAACATATTGGGTAATTTTATCATTCTTGGCATTATTTTTTTTTTTATTCCATTCAAAGATCTAACGATAGTAAATGTTACCATACTAAATTGGCCTATCTATCAGCTTAGCACACAAAACAAATCAAGCATCTACCGCAATAATTCACGTCACCATAAATAAAAATCTCATCGTACTCGGCGACAGGTGAAAAATAAAAAAAAAGTCATAACTCCGAAAATACAAAAAATCGCGGAACATACATGGGGGTAATTTAGATAGCCCTCTAGGTCCTCTACCTCCCAGCTTCAGTATATCACTACTTCTTGGGACACCCTGTATATATTTTATTTTTATGTACTTATTTATGTTTTTTTGTAAAGAGCAGTGCGTTTTTTATTTATTTATGGGTTAGTGCCGTTTTTACATAACCTAGCTTACTGTTCTGGTAGCAGTTCGTTTTGTTGGGGGTCACAGTATTAACCTACTAACCTACATTTGTTCAAATTTAATACTTAACTTTACACTTTTTTCAGACAAATTCAAACACATAAACTTACAAAGAAGTACGCGAATGACATCAAATTCAACAAACAAGTAAAATGTTTGCTGGCACTTGCCACATTTGCTAGAAAAAGAAATCGTCCTATATTTTAACAAGCTCTTACAAAATATAGAAGATTCTGATTGAAAAGAAGTCGCACAATGGTTTGAAGAAAATTATAACAGCGGATCATGGAACACGCAACCGAAGTATCCACCAAGTTTTTGGAGTTGCCAATGTTGTAAACAAAAGTCAAGTACCTAGAACTTCAAACTCTGCTGGGGCATGGCATCGCAGAATAAACGTTCTCATTGATAAACACCACCCTGGGGTATATCGCTTAATTAAAGAATTACTAAAAGAGACGTCATCAAATATTGCTGACATTGAAACTATACTTTTGGGTGCACCACCAGAAACAAAGAAAAAAAAAATCTGATCAATTCGACAGAATTAGTCGAATTCTGCAACACAAGTCTGAATACTCCGAAATAAAACTCTTAATGAGCATTGCAACAAATTTAAAATTGTAAGTTACAAATATACTTGTAATAAATAAATAAATATGTTTTTGTGAAAATCGTGCAGTTTAACCAATATTATTTTGGTCAAATTTTATTAGCCAAACAAATCCGATTTTTGTCGTTCTATGTTTTGTCATAACAATTCATTTGACTAAATGTTTATTGTCTAATGTTTTTTTGCCTTAATAAAGCATTTTCTAAAGATCAAATGCCTAAATGTTTGTTTGCGTAGTAACATTCTGCTGAATGAAAATTTGACCAAATGAAAATTTGCCTATTATAATTATGCAAAAAAATTGCATTGGCAAAAAAAAACAGTTGCTAAAATTTGTTTGGGTAATGAAATTTGACGAAAATAATTTTGGTAAAACGGCAGGATCCCGCATAAGCCGTATGATAGATACCAATCGTAGCATCTGGAATTCCTTTGGCCTTGGGTACCGTACCCAAAACCAAATTCCTTCATTATCTGTCTGGCGACGGCATGACATTCACATGGTAGGTACATGTTCCGTTATTTTAATCTCCTCACCGCACATTCTATAATCCGTATCGTCAATAAGTCCCAGTTTGGCCAGAAGTCCTTTGATTCCGAAGTGAACTGTGAACAGAACACCCCTATTATGATTCTGAGTGGCTGAAAAAAATATTTCCGTGATATTTCATCATAACTCATGGCCACCCTACATTTTTAACGCATTTGACACTTGAATGACAAGTCACTACAAGCTAATTAGAGTGTCCAAAAGAAAATGTGTGTGAGACCGGAAAGACTTTTAACGGTTAAAAACAATATAAAATGCTATTTAATTGTCATAAGAACCAAGTATTCTAAATCAGCATACAAAAGTTCATCGAAAAATAATATTTCTGTTCACGATTTAGGATTCACGCTGTGTATATAATTGCATACTAATCTATATTTAAAATGTTATCAGAATTACCTTTATCTTAACAGTGTTATAGCAACTAACTATTTCGGTAATCAGTAAGAAAGTGTCTGAGTGCCGATTAACAATGTAAGTACATATCAATACTTATACCTATTTAATGAAAATTGCTAATTTTAATTAAAAATAGATTTGAGGATTTCATTGCATTTTTTTTACATTTTCTATACCAAGTGACTAAGCTAATAGGTATACAAATATATCTAAATTATTTACCTACTGAGCGGAGTTTTCTCGTAAAAATAATCACTTAGTTTTATAGCTTTAAACAGGGATTGGAACCGGTATTTTATAAATCTTTTAAAATACACGCTATTCTAGAATGTTTTAAAATTGTATTTAGGAGAAGAGAAATTAATCACAAAAGACCTGATTCAAGTTCTAGAATTTTAATAAAATATACGAACATCTTGCATCTGAACAACAAATCGTTATTTCAGATATTTTGTATGCAAAAGAAATACCGGTTCCGATCCGTGGCTTTAAAATCAGTCCCTAGTCCTAAATATTAAAGAAATGAGCCATAACATGCGATCAATTTTATAAATTATGACATGAACCGGTTACAAATAAACCGGTAATTAATTGGGTTAAACCGGTTAAATATTTAGGTTACTTCCGAACTGTAATTAGGGACTGACGGTGGTTAAAACGCCCGTGGAATCACGCAAATAGAGAGTGAGAAAGAAAAAGAGAGAGAGATTTTTTTTCTTATGATTGGCTGGGCTTTTTAGTGTATTTTAGCATTGGCTAAGCAGTGCAGGCACAAGAACTGCGGAAGTGGGTTGAACTGGGAAGAAAAAGATAAATCCCACGAAAAACATATAAAATGTTGGGAAGACTAGACCATATGGTCGCACTGTCAAAAAGTTATCAGAACTCAAGTAGAACCAAGCTCTAATGCTTCTCTATACCCTTACTCAACTTGACAGGTCTGGTCCTCATTTAATTGGAGCGTTGCAACGATTGACACCTCTGGTCCTCTTTTAATTGGAGTGCCGCAAAGATTGACAGCTTTAGTGCTCTTTTAATTGGAGCACCTCAATGATTGACGACGCTGGTCTTCTTTTAATTGGAGTAAGTCAACGATTAACAGCTCTGGTCTTTTTTTAATTGAAGCGGCTCAGCGATTGACAGCTCTGGTCCTCTCACAATTGGAGCAGCTCAATGATTGACAGCTCTGGTTTTCTTTTAATTGGACTGCATAATTTTACTATGTTAGCCTAGGTTTTTGTGATATCCCGATAGATAAATAAAATCGACCGGCTTATGATAGTCGCATGATAAGGCATACAGCAGTCTCATAGACATCATACTTATCAGAGAGGTACGGGTGATTTTACTGCTTTGTCAATTATCTTCCGGATCATAAACGCAAAAAACTAAGTATCATTAGGCCGCGCATTTCCGCGGTTTTCGATATAACAATGGTTTCAAAAAACTTTTGATTTTTATAGTGTACCCCAAGATTGCTAATTATTCTGTATTGTTCAAGAGAAGTCGTCCCCATGACAGCCACAATAATAAGCTGAGATAGAATGGGTTGATTATTTTATTTACTCACCGAATTACAAACCGTTTCTTGTTGCTAGTTTATAAGCAATTGAGACAATCTATACTTCCATGGATACTTAATTTTATTAAATGCGAAAGTTGTAATGTTAGCCGTATGTCCGTTCCGTTACCTTTTTGCGCTTAAACTACACAGGATGCAGACATAGGATACAGGTTTTCCGGTATAAAATCTAGGATAGGAAAACATGTCTTTAGGGGGTGAAAAGGGGGATGGCAGTTAGAGCGGGGAATCTCGATAGCGCGTCGAGGGTAAATGTTAGTTAGATTCCATCAAAAACATAACATTTACAAAAATGCAAGTCTCGCGTCAAGTTGTGGAATCGAATGTAAACCAAATCGGTTAATTCAGTACCTGTCTATCTTTGGGAGCATAAATTGATGCCCTGTTAGTTAGCTAACAATAATTTGTACTGACCATTTCAATATTAATATTTTTTTATTATTTAATAAACCGTGACTTGGCCGTTGCATACAGCAACATAATCTACTAAGTAATTTAAATAATCCTCCATATAAATAGGTACTTTCAAATAAAATAGAAGTGCTGATAATAGATACATTTTGTTTTATGTTTTTGTTATATAAATTCTGTTACCGTGTGTGATTTGTGGGAGTAAAAGGCTCTGCGAACAATGGATTTTCATAAATAGATATGGCCGTTTTTAGCCTAGGTATATTTTGAAAGGAACCCTCAGTACGGGTGTCCGGTTGTCCGTCGTCCGACTGTCCGATGTCCAGTTGTGCGGTGTCCGGTTCTCTGGTGTCCGGTGTTCATTTGTGGAAGTCGCGTGGTCTGGTGTCCGGTGTCCGTTTGTCGGTGTCCGGTTGTCGTAAATCCGGTTGTCCGGTAGTTCGGTGTTCGGTATCCGGTTGTCAGGTTTCCGTTTGTCGGTGTCCGGTGGTTCGGTGTCCGGTTTCCGGTTGTGCGGTAGCCGGTATCCGGTATCTGGTTTCAAGTATTTGGATTTTAAGTAACGGAAAATTATATGAGCTGCAAAGCTAACTTTGTAGTCGCGTATATAATATAGAATAAATAAATATTGCAGGACGTTTTTTAAACAAATATAACTAATCCCATGGTAAGCTCAATAAGGCTTGTGTTATGAGTACTAGACGACGATATATTTAATAGATAAATTATTTATATACATAGAAAACATCCACGACTCAGTAACAAATATTTTTGTTTGTCACACAAATATTTGCTCTTACCGGAATTTGAACCCAGGAACTTCAGCTTCGCAGGCAACTTTACTCGCATTGAGGTAAACCGGTCGTCATATAGAATTACGAAACAATATTTATGCAGCTTGTTTATCTGCGGGCCTATGATGGACGCGTTTATCACTAGACAAATGATATGAGAACGCGTCTGTCACTCTCGCACTCACATATGTGTCAGAAGGTGACAGCAGCTATGTCATTTATTTATCGCGTGACAAATGTAACCATCATAGGTCCGCTGAAATTGCAGAACGTTTTAGTTTTTAATTGCTTTATAGATTAAACATTAAAAGGCTTCAAAATTTGGAGCTTGTTGGTCTGCTAGAAGAACCTTAGATTTTTGATGATCGATGAATCAGTGAGTCAGTGACAAAATTAAGGAACTTTGTCTTGCAATAGTTCTTAAACTAGTGATTCAAATTTATTGTAATTTGGAATCCTTCTAGCTATGTACGTATAGTTGAATTAACGAGAAGATGGAATTGCATTTGTAGTGGTTGTACCGTTTGCAACAAAAGGAGAATAATTTTCTCTTAACTTAATAAAATGACATACCCAAGAAGTGGAATAAGTAGTAGTCCTCTGTTTTTTTCTTTTATTCGCTATCATGTTCTTCATCTGAGCTGTCACAAGTATTGATAATGAAATTGTCTGTTATTTGATCCATTTCTCCTTCCTGACATCGATTTTTATTTTCTTCACTTTCGACGTGGTGACAAATATTTTCCCAGTCCTCAGCAGTGATGGTATTCATTCGTTCAGTTGCTAAACTCATAATGCCTTGCATGTTTAATGAAACGTTTCTTTTTGCTACATATCCTTTTACCATGGACCAAATATTTTCGATCGGATTGAATGTCGGGTGATACGGTGGCAATCGTAATACGGAGTGGCCATGTTCTTTTAAAATTGCATCTATGTGGTACTCGCGAAACCGCTTTTTATTTTGTTTAATTAATTCATACAAACTGGTTTTGTACATCAACCGGTTATACGAAATGTTGTGTTCTGTCAACCAATCCATCATTTCTTGTTTATTAGAATTTGACGTTGGAGCACGATTCAAAAGTTTGTTGTGATAGGACGCATTATCCACGATAAGTACGCTATTCGGTTTGAGGTTCGGTATTAATTTTTCTTTTAACCATTTTTCGTAGTTGACAAAGTTCATCTGGTCATGGTAATCTCCCGTTTTTTGGTTTGCCGTAAACATTAACAAAGCGTTGGGAATAAAACCATCTTTTCCTCCTGCGTGCACTATTATTAACTGCTGGCCTGTACTGATTTGTTTTTTTACACCAAATTCTGTTCCATCGGTCCAAGCTTCTCCGGAAACATGTGAAGTGTGGATGTAGGTTTCATCAGTATAAAGTAGTGGTCTATCTTGAGATCGATATTCCACAATTTTGATAAGGTAATTTATTCTTAGCAGTTGTATGTTGTGTTTTTCCATTAATATTTTTCGGTTGTCCTCGGTCTTTTTCCATTTAAATCCTAATTTTTGTATTTGTTTTCGTAAGGTGGAAATGCCAAATTTGTAATCTATATCGGATTTTAACACAGAGTGGAGCCCCTTTAAGGTTGGAAATTGCTTATGGGACAGATGAAATTGTATATAGTTCTCCGAATGACTTCCTGATCAAAATCGTCTACTGCTGATGACGGACAAGGACGCAACTTTTTATTCTTCGGGGAGGTGAATTTCTTTGTTGTTGCGAATTTCTCGCTGTTGCTCTCAGTCACAATGTTATAAACAGTAGAGAGACAAACACCTGTAGCTTTTTCAACTAACTGGGCAGCGGTGTAAGACAAGTTTAAATTTTTCGTCAGTTCATTTTCAAAATATTTATAACAGTTGAAAATTATTTGCTTACTTTGACTCTCAATAGGACCAAAATTACTTACAGCCATATTTTTTTAAAATTTAGATATTATTCGTAGTCGTACGGGCAGACACAATAATTAATTGAGAATACAATCAAATCAGATGTAAAAATATACGCACAACGTAAATAATATTGACAATTTCACACTGACATTATTTTTGTTTTTAGTTCTTCGATATATATATATAACAACCTCTTTGTATGCTGATAGTACAAGAAAATAGAAAATTCAAACATAGAATGCCTGTAAACAAACAATACTACTACATATGCAATTCCACGCTCTCGATGATTCAACTATAATGGCGTCTTGGTGACTGAAAATTTAGGCTTCTTGTTTTTCCACAACGAAGTTATGGGGGGTTTAAAATGGCCCGAATGGCTTCGAGAAAAGGATGTTACGGCCGTGCCTTTTTTTCCCAATTTGCTCGACTTCACAAGAGCACTGCCGTGCCCCCAGATGTACGAAAAAAGTCCTTGCAACTATCTCGACGTCGGCCGATCATACGCTAGCTGCCCTTATTGTTAAGATCAATCATTCCACATTTTGAGGAGCCAATAACCCACGCTGCAGTGTCCGGGTCCTTTCGATTCAAGAATCTTTCTTTCCCAGCAGACGTCTGTTGAGCCATGCTAAATACTTATCATACATATTTGTTATGTTTCCAGGGCTGACGTGATGGAGACCGTGATGTTGGTGCTAGAGCTGATATGGACGCTCGTCAAGATGAACGTGGATAATCTTCGCTGCATCTACAGGACGTTCGTTCACGTAGAGCCTAAGGAGATCCGCGGGGAGATCACCCTTGTAAGTATCAGCTACAGGGAAACGTATCCCCCTGCCATATTTATTTGTATGGCAGTCACTTTGCCTTGTACCTGACTGTACATGATCAAAATTAAAAACTAGAAGCTGGTCACTCTAAAGGATCTGTACTTGAGTCGCATCGCAAGCTTCAGCGTGGTCGATCCTTTAAGATGCAAGCATCTTAAAGGATCGACCACTTAAAATACGCTGACGTCGCATTTAGACGACCGAATGTATTTAGAAAACGTGATGCAAAAGACGCATCACTGCGTATACGGAGCTCCAGTGTCGTAGATGCTTTTAAATTTTCTTCTGCGACTTTTATCGTTAAAAAACCTACAAATGGTGATTCTACAAGCGCCTCAACCGCTGCAAGTCCACTGACATTATCAATCATTTTCCTGTAGGTTCGATAAAAATTGTCGGCAGTTTAGAAGCATTCCTGAATTTCTGTAACTGTAACTGTAACTGTAAATGGTGATGCGAATCTAAGGGTACCTAAATGGTAAATAGTTCAAGTAACAGACTGACAGGTGGTCGTAGAATGACCCGTAATTATTCGAGAGCTTTAACCACATCGCTGCCGTGGACACATTTTTGCTGAAATTATTGTAGTTTGTTGGGGTATTTTGAGTTTTTTTGGTAGAGATCCCGGACTTCTTATAAATAGTTGAACATTTTTTTAATAAAGTCTACAGGGTTTTCGCCACAAAGGAGTCCACGAAAGTTATACGAATCGAATTATGACCCAAATATACTTTTCCAATCCCTAATTTATTCAGATCACAGGCGCTGGTCACGGCATAGGGCGAGAGATGGCGCTGCGGTTCGCTAAGCTGGAAGCCGTCGTGGTCTGCGTGGACATCAACCTTAAGGGCAATGAGGAGACTGTTGAGATGATCAAGACCAATGGCGGGAAAGCGCACAGATACGAGTAAGTGCTCAAGTGTATCTGGGCTCTAAATTCGAACTTATAATATACTTTTTCCATTTTCATTCGATTTGAGTTCAATTTTATGTAAAACCAAATTATTACCAGGACCCAGCAGTTTATATCACATTCCCAATATTCCGGGAAGTACGTTTGGTTTGCACTCTCAACTCAATTGGAAGATTTTGTATAACCTTTTGAGCACCAGAGTCGGCAACTCTCGTCATCGAAAATGTATGCCACTGACACCACGTATATGCTGACCAAATTTCATTGTTCAAAGACTTCGAATATAATACAAATACCTCGTTCTGCAACCTCTGTTTCATTATTGGAGGTTCATGTTATTTTATTGTTGTGGTGTCTGGGTCACAGCGTATTAGTAACGGATGTGGTCGCTCGTGATTCACTTAGTTAGTCAGGATCAAGAAGGAGACACCATTCTTTAAACCGGTGATAACTATAATATTTGTGTATTGTATCCAGGTGTGACGTATCTAACCGTGCAGCAGTCTTCAGCCTCGCAGAAAAGGTCACAAAGGAGGTCGGTGAAGTGACGATACTGGTGAACAATGCCGGCATCATGCCCTGTCAGCGTTTCCTGAACTGGACCGAGCAGAACATTAACTCCACCGTAGACGTCAACATCAAAGGCAACCTTTGGGTATGTTCCTTAAGGACATGACATAGACACCCGGCTTTAGACTAAAGTCTAATGCTAAAGTCTTTAGCCGGCTAAACTGAACGAGATCAACGCACCACGTTTTGTTTCTACGTCAAGGCATCGGTTGGACATTGTTTTTACTATTATAAAATGCAGTTGGCATACAGGAGTTATGAATCCAAAAAAAATCGTACTAACGCAATCAATCTATCAGCCACGGACGTCCACTGCTGAACTCCCCTATAGGTCGCCACAATGTGCGTTAAAATAGTTAGTAGAGACATGGCTATAATTTTCGTGTAATATTTATGTTTATTTATACAAATTGTGAAAATATCAAAATGTTCGTTCGGTAAACTTCGGAGATAAAGAAATTGTGTTTTGTGTTTTTTCACATTTTCCTTAGTAAAACAAAATCTAATCACAATAAAAAAAATGTTTGAGAATGTGCAAGTCAAGTCCATAGGATACCCTGTTTGACCCAGTAACTAGACTTTTAACTTTTGCCCCCCCCCTCATATTCATCTTTTTTTTTGAAAATAAAAATATATTTTTAAATATTTCCTGTGCAATACATGTGGGCTGACCATGTTTATAAGTAGTTTTTGAGATAATGCGCTCTAATAGTCGGACAGAGAGCCAGACAGAGTCGCGCCATAAGGGTTCCTTTTGTACCTTTTTGGTACGGAACCCTAAAAACGGCATGTTATATTAGAGTTTAGTTAAATTTGTAAAAACTTTTATTCCAGATGCTTCAAGCCTTCCTACCATCTATGAAGAAGCGTAACTATGGACACGTTGTCGCTTTGTCGTCCATGACCGGCTACCGGGGCACCAGCAACCTGGTGCCGTATTCCGGTACTAAGTTCGCTATCAGGGGTATCATGCAGGCCTTGGAGAACGAGCTGCATGAGGAGACTGGAGGCAAAAATAACGTGAGTCTTTTTTTGGATTGTGATTTTGAATTGGGCTACGGGAATAGCGTCCAATACCACTTGGAATAGGGTGGGGACACGATGCTAAAGCACAAGGACGTTGGAGGTAGGTGGAACTGATTCAACGAGAGTTCTTTAAATCACTTAGTACAGCGTTCGTTCTGAAGCCAAAAATTAAAGTCTTAAGTATCCGCTCCAGACTCACGGTTCCAAAACAAATTTTTAGTAGTTGTTTCAAATTTTGTAAGCTCTTGTATGTGTATCATACTGGAAGTGCCCGCAACTTTGTCAGCGGATGGGAAATAAATCATAAACCTCTTTTTTCTTCAGCGTAGTCAGATAAAAAGTATCCTATAACCATCGGTGGTCACTCTACCCGTGTGCCAAAAATAGTTGAAATCTGTTTAGCCTATTTGGCGTGATGAAGCCACAACAAAACATACAAAAAAAAATACAAATATGTTTCGATTCAGTGACCTCCATAGGCCTCATCAATATCTTTTTTGAAAATATGTCCAATGTACAGACATTTCATTTTTACAACTTTATAATAGTATAGACAACTTTGAAACAGCTAGATGGATATAATCCGTTCAGTATGATGACAAAGTTGCTTGCTCACATAACGTTGGAGTCGCAATTTTTAGGGTTTTGTGGTTGAGCAAATAGCCATGATAAATTCATCCTTACTGCTTTATTATAGTCAAGCTGTAGCTCGCGACTTCGTCCGCGTAGTGTTGAAATTTATAGATTACTAGAAGATACCCGAAACTTTGTTCGCGGAGGAGAAAAAGTCATAACCCATCGTTCTTTCTTCTGTGTAGTCGGGTAAAAAATATTCTATATCTATCTGGAGATGCCCAGCTACCCGTGTACCAAAAATTGTGGAAATCTGTTTAGCCGATTTTGCGTGATGAAGCCACAACGACACATACAGACACAAAAAATCCAAAAAATATATTTTTCGTTTTAGTGACCACCAAATAGTCCGTGACAATCAATTTTTTGAAAATATCTTCAATGTACAGACATTTCATTTTTACAACTTTATAATATTATAGATTAGGATAACAAGTAGTAACAAGCATACTCATTCTCTGCGTCGTTATCTGAATCCGTATGCGTGAGTTAGATAAAGTAAGATAAATAATAAATTTAATGTTTCTAGACACGAATCTAGGTAAAAAAGTACGGCTGCAGTAATATAATATATTTAGAGTAGTACTTTCAATAGTTTGGACTAATCCTGTTTTATGAACCGTAAGACTGGATATCGGCACCTAGCTTGACCGGTAATCATTGAAGATTTTTGAGGGATTATGGAAGGCAAATGATATTAGGGTTTATCCAGAAATCACGCGAGATTTTTTGTGGCCGCATTTAGACTCCCCCTCCCCCTTGGTGATCTTTGGTGAGGTTCCAGGTGACTCCCGCCCCCCTAAGTAATCTCAAGTGTATTTTTGTTGATTTGTTTTCGTACTGCGTAACACCCCCACATGATCAGTCATGAGGTTTTTGTAAGCCCCCCCGGGGCCTCGCGTGATTTCTGGATGAACTCTAAAGCCTATGATAATGATCATAGGAGATTTATGGTTCGCTTTTTTTTTCTTGACGGCACCTTTCTTCTCTCTCAGATCAAATTCACCACTATCTGCCCGTACACCGTAGACACAGGGCTTGCGAAGAGACCTCGCATCCGCTTCCAAAAAATCAACAAGATAATAGACACAGGCGAGGCAGCCGATCTTATTGTGGATGCTGTGAGAAGAGATGTCTACGAGATCACCATACCTTCAAATTTGTTCTATGTGGATACGGTGAGAATAAATACATATTTAAACCATTAACACAAAAAACGTTTCTTCAAAAACCATAGCATAGACAAGCGGTTGTGGAAAATTGGACCAACATTATTTAATTTGATGCGAAAACAATAATCGACAATGTTTCCTTCAGTCATGGGACTAAAGCACACCAAATCTGGCTGCAAGATGGCTTGCCCCCAGATTTGGTAGATATAATTTCTGATTTTCTTAAAACATTTCTCGTTAAAACATTTTTTTCAGATTTTGAATAATATTTATAACTTGTATTTTCTCGCCCAAGTAATGTTACCATTATCATTATGGATACAACCGGTTAAAACAATTGTGTAAAAGTGTATGTCACGCGACATACATTTTTAGAAGATTTTACAATTTGACTTGTAAGATTAGGGTGGGGGTGGGGGTGTCATGTCCCCTGTGACCCCACCCCCTCGAACCGCGCCTGGCTCGCTCGGTCAGTAACCGATTGCATTCCAATTGCATGACCATTAGTTACATAGGTATTTACAATTTACATCACAAACAATAATAATAGGTACTATATTTTTCTCTTTTTAGTTCTTCTCCCGTTTCTTTTCGCCGTCTGCCATCAGGATTCTACATGGTTTCATCGGAGCTGGCGTTAATCCTCACGAATAAAAATACTCACAAAATTGTTAATAGTATTATTTATTTCATGGTACAACAAACAATTAACAAATTAGCAGACAGTGCGACGACAATCAGCTACCGATCATAGATATTTAAGTGAAAACCCTTAATGAAGCTTCGACCACACTGAAGCTAAACGCTGCGTATTGGGCGTATTACGTCGCTTTATAACATGCGTCGTTTGCTTTAAGATCTTTAAATCGCATGGTCAGCTTATTTTAAACTTTGGCATAGTTTTACTAATGCCTACAGCTGCCCGCGCAGAGCAACGGTGAGAAACAGTCGGGCCAGTGGGCGACGCGGGCCTTCGCCTCCAATCGCGCAAAGTTTGCTCACCTTTGATTGAAGGCAGACGCACGCTAGTTTTGTAAAAAATATTGTCAGAGCGAATTTTTTCATGTGTCGCTTGGACGGTGTTGTCACCCGATACGTCGAACTACTTTCTGTATATTCGTTGTACTGTGGCTCCGGAGTGATCGATCGTTTATAGTATATCAGAAACCTTAAGGCCAAGCCACACCCGATGCGTGCGCGTGGCGTACACGTTGCAAAGTACGACTACCCATAAGAGATAACACACCGCTGCGCACGTGCACGCCATGCAAGCGGTGTGCCATCTACGATGACATTTCATACGATACAACGCACACGTTCTTCGGCCTTTAATAGCTCGATATATTACGTCTTCCTTGAGTTTGAATTTTCTTTAATGTATTATTTCGCGTGTACTTTAAAACTGTTCGTATAAAAAAATCTCTCAGTATCTTATCCTAGGTTCACTTAGTGACTAGAGTTCGTAGGAAGGCAGCCGAATGCCGCTTCGACGGTAGGCATTGCCCGAACGCTTCTAACAGCAGGGGCTCTTGTTCAACGGCTTGCCTGAAAAATAAAAATCAGAATCAAATATTACACATACACCAGCTATAGCTTTCGCAAAATGTGCGTCAGCGCCGAACGCAGTGCTGACTGACTCGTCGCTAGTATAATACACTTAAAAACTATTCGTCTAATAGGTCTCTCGCCCTTGGCTTCATTTTCTTAAGTCAGTTTTGACAACCTGCTTGATGGACCAATATATTTTGCCCTGGGATCTGGAACATGTGCCACTATTTCACGTATCTTGTCTAGTTTTAAGGATGACACCCCAACATCTACACATCGTGAGGGCTGTCTGATCACGACCAGTCTAAAGAGTGCAACGACTGTGAGAAATGGGGTCTACCGCGCTTAAATTCACCGCTAGAGGCGATAGTGTAGAGTGAGGTTTTTAGAAATGTCAAATGCAAGGAACTTTTGCTGTTTGCCAAATTTTCATAGCGATTTTACTAACTGCTCATGATTGCATTAATATTTTGCCATTCCCGATTAATTATGGCAAGTAAACGGTACAGCTCAATGAGTGTTAAGAAAAACTGAACGAGCGGACTTTAAGTAACAACCAATTCTGATAGATATAGCCCAAGGGACACACATGTTTACAGCTCAGCTACCTTCTGGTCGTTGCCCTAGCCGTACGGTCAGTACCCGGTCCCGCTCAAACGGATGCCCCGGGAAAGCCGTGCGGTGACGGCTTTAAGAAACCGACCAGAACGGCGGCTCCCACTCGCTAGGCCCGCACCAGCCGCGCCACACGCCGTCACGAGCCTCTGCTCACGTGGCCCCGCACGACCCTCATCGTGCTCCCCAAAATGACCTACCCGTCGCTGCGTAGGTGTGTGTCTTGTATGAGAAGACACACACGCGCACGGTCGAGGACTATTCTTGCTTACGGCCTAGTCTGGTAGTGGTGCACTTGTTGTCCAACCACTGAGTACTATCGTTTGATTAATTACTATTATTTTAAGTTATTGAATAGGCTGTTCCCCATTTGCCACACTAATCTCTTTACGCCTCTTATGTCAGATCAACTGTCGATAAATATTTGTAGAGACAAATAAAACAAAGCCAAACTTGATAGGATACTTTCATTTCGTTACTGAGTTCCTATGGCCGCCTTCCGGCTTCATCTTCAGACCGGCTCTTTGACTGTATTATAATTCATTGTCATTAAATTTACATTACAGCTCAAACACCGGAAAGCTGATCTTTAACTTAAAATTCACTCACAGACAGACACTGGGACTGGGACACATACTTGTAAAAATGTAAAAATGCTACAAACCGGTAATCTTCGAAGGACACCCGCCCATCCTTGTCGATGTCCAGCTTCCTTAGAACCAACTCCACGAGATCACGCACTCCCTCGTCAGGGTCTTCATCTCCTGGCTGTTTCAGTAGCGAGTTCCTGAAATACAATTATGTATCCATACATTAATTACAGGTCAATAATTAACTTTTATTAGCAGCGTGTGTACAGTCAAGGGCAAAGATAATAAACGCCCTAACTCAAGTCCTAACTTCACAAATTCTACACCTTAGTCAAAATATGTGGCTGGGCCGTTTCGTTAATAAAAAAACTATTGTGTAACGGAAAAGTAATGAACAGTGAATAAATTTTTAGGGTGCCGTAGTCAACATGGCAAAAAAGGAACCATTATAGTTTCGTCATGTCCGTCCGTCCGTATGTCACACGCATTTAACTCAAAAACTACTGATATAATTGATTAAATTTGGAAGATAGGTGTCTTGTATAAGCGGCTACTTAGTTTCATAGTTAAATAAAAATAAAATTTATTTCTAAGGGGGGCACTCCATATATGTAATCGAAACTGACAAAAATGTTTTCAGCAAATATCAAAGTGTGGCTCATATTTCGACAGCTCTTTTAAAAACATATCGATTTAGTGATCATTTTCGGAAATAATCGCTCCAAAAGTAGCATAAATTGTGTCCCTCTATTTTCTAAACCTGATGTCCAAAAAATATGAAATAAATTAAAAAGATAAAACTTAATAAATAATTTCAACGAAAATTTTTTTCCACATTATCCGATGTACCGTTTTTGAGTTATTGCCGAAAAACTGTGCTTCTCAGCAAGGACGTAAGTGCCGCCGAGATTAGGGCTTCCAAAATTACGGATATCTCAATTACTTAACCAGTACCGGACTTGGTTAGTTAAATTACGTAATTACGTAATTGATCTAGGATTCAAAGACTAAAGTCTTTGTAAAAAAGTATTGTTTTGCCTACGGCACTATATTATTGCATTATTATCGAATTTCCATGTTTCCTGCTAATTTCAGTCTGGAATGGAGGAGAAAAATGTTAAATAGACTGATGAAACAAGGTTTGATTACAATATAAGATACGACTGAATTCACCAAATAGAACCAAGTAAAACAACATAAAAAATCGGGAGTAAAAGTGCATCAAAACACTGGAGCAATTAATAAAAATGTCTTAAATTACGAACTCCATAAGTATAGGCACACAGTCTTCCCAGGGGATTCCCTGAAGTTTACCGATAACATTGTATTGATCTCTATTATTTGATGAAAAGGCCTTACTTTCGTTTGATATTTGTAATGTGAATTATAAAACAGGGAGTTAGCAATCGATCAGTAAAAGCAGTTATTGTTGCCTGCTTTTGTTGAATAATGTTATATAACAACATCTTCAATACAATATATTGCATGGATGTCACGTATATATTTAATGCACACATAATTTATAAATATACGGCGCATAAATATTTTTTTAAATTAAAACTTAAAAACTGATCAAAAAAATACTAAAAGTAAAAAAAATAAGTAATTTAGTTCCTTGAATTTAGTTTCAGTTAACTTTTTTTCAACTCAATCTATACAATATATGTTATCTTGGAATCGTCGCCACCCAAAGAAATTGCAAAATTTTCAAAATTGATGATTTTAGTAAGTTAAGAATTGTTACACGGGTGGCATCGACTCCAAAATAACATTTATTGTATACCTATAATGTCTAAATATAATGTAAAAAAAGGTTAATTGAAACTAAATTTATCTTTTACTTCCTGGGGTCCTGTTTTTATGTTTTTTTTAATGTATTTATCAATTTCTCACTTTTTAGTGAATCGTTCCGTAAAATTTCCTCTCGTGACGATTTCGACAAGCCCAAACACGGCTAGGGTACATTATTTTATTACGGAGATCCGGAGCCTACGTTCCGACTTCACCTTCAGTACCATTCTCATCAGGAGCATTTGAAATCGTGACTATGAAGTCCCTTGACTAACTTAATTGAGATAAGTATCTTGTCGCCACCCGTACCGTAGATCACATTGAGGGGTGCCGGTGGCCTTCTGTGGTCTTCTCCATGAGTTCCACTTCACCAATTTATACTTTTTTTAATGCAAATGCTTGACTTGTTTTTTAAAATACCGAAACTGACAGATATGTATAAAATTTGAGGGTTACCCTCAATCTCCCTGGGATCCCATCATTAGATCCTTCCTGACTTGGTAACAACGAGACCACTTCAGGAGTATACACTTTCACAAAATTTTGAAAATCGGTCTACAATTGACAGAGTAATCGGTGAACATACAGTGGAAAATTCATATAATTTCCTAGTTTTTGAAGTCTGTTAAAATTACGTAATTACGGAATTAGACATTTGAATACCTTTATTATAAAAAGGCCAAACACTGTCCGTAATGACGTAATTACGGAATGGAAGCCCTAGTCGAGATACGCTCTTTTGCTATAGTGCACTTTTTCATATCGTGTTTTTACGTCAGTAGTGCATTTTTTTGTATGAACGACTGCGGAACCCTACACTGAGCATGGTCAGACATGCTCCTGGCCGGTTTTTTTCACATTGTGATGGTAGCGAAACGGCTAAGCCTCAGAGACAGCGAAACAGTGCGCGTGGCAGTTTTCTTTGGTGCACTGAAGCCTCGAACCCTATGCCAGGTACCCCGTAGCTCATAGCAGTCGCCTGAGGCCTGGAACCTAGTGTCATTCAATAGACACTCTCCAGATGTACTTACTTCAGCTTCAACAAGTTCCGTTGAAGTAGTAGACTACGAAGCAGTACACCCGTCACTCTTCTCCAGTGCCCCGGTACATGCGTCTGAGGTCTGGAACTTGGCACCATTCAATAGACACTCTTAGGCGTACTTACTTCAGCAGCAGGAAGTTTCGTTGAGGTCTTCAACCACAAAGCGGTGCGCTCGTCGCTGTTCTTCAGTGCCCCGGAATAGGCAACTGACGCCTGGAACCTGGTGATTCAGCCGTCTCCGTTGAGGTCATAGACCTCGAAGCAGGGCAATTTTCGCTTATCCTCTGTGCCCTGGAGCAAACAACTGCCGCTTGGAACATGGTGCCACTCAATAGACATTCTCCAGACGTACTTACTTCAGCAGCAGGAACATCTCGTCCTTCGTGATCCAGCCGTCCCCGTTGAGGTTGTAGACCGCGGAGCAGTGCGCTCATCGCTCTTCTTTAGTGCCCTGGTGGAGGCGACTGAGGCCTAGAACCCGGTGTCATTTAATAGATAATCTTTAAACATATTTACTTCAGCAGCAGGAACATCTCGTCCTTGGTGATCCAGCCGTCTCCGTTGAGGTCGTACACTGCAAAGCAGTGCGCTCGCCGCTCTTCTTCAGTGCCCCGGAGCAGGCGGCTGAGGCCCCGCGCCCACGCCTCAAACCTGGTGATATTCAATTTGTGAAATAACATTATTATTGTTGATTTATTAAACGATCTAAGCATAGACATACCTAAGCCGGATTTCACCACACTATAAGCATTAGTTTGACCGGTCCATTACACCCATCATCAAAAGGTGTTGGCTGATAGCACTAAAACATACAATTTGATAACCCACTCGCCCCCCGTCGGGCGCCGCTCTCAGATCACCTAGAAGCGCCCCAGGATGGCTTCGTCAGTACCCGGGACAAGGGCATGGTGCATCAGGTCTCGAAAGATGCTCTACCACTAAGACACCCGATAGCCCTCTCGCCCTCCGTCGGGCCCCGCTCTTAGGTCACCCAGAATCGCTCCAGGATGGCTTCGTCAGTGCCCAAGTCAAGGGTATGGTGCATCAAGTCTCGGAATATGCTCTACTACTAACACACCTGATGGCCCCCTCGCCCCCCGTCGGGCCCCGCTCCCAGGTCACCCAGATGCGCTCCAGGATCGCCTCCTCAGTGACCAGGTCAAATGTGTTGTGCATCACATCTCGGAAAGTGCTCTGGTCTATACCCTGCGGAAAATTAGGTTAGGTTGGGTTAGGTTAGGTGTAATAGCTATTAGCAAAATCAAGGGGTCGTGAAGGAGTAGTACATTAAATATTAGACTTTTAATTCAAGGACAGTAATCGATCATTTTAAAAATGTTGTATTAATTTAAATATCTTGACTAAAAATTGTCATTCACTATTACACCACTTGTAAAAAAAAAACCCTTAATATACACTGTTTCTTACTATTTTAAAATAGTATCTACGTACTTACTCCTTCGTATGTATCAAATGGAAATCATGCGTTTATTTTTAAACCCCTGCCTTGAAAAAATAAATTATACGTGTATGTGTGTTGTGTATTTCTGTGTGTGTCTGTATCTGCATCGTAAGCTCTCAAAATCTTTGTGTATGTGGATTGTTTAGTCGAATTTATTGACAAGCTGCCTTCTTAGCGGTACTTCTTGGTTTAATCGAATCACCCAATTTTATAATATAGGGATTTTCGATGTATAATTAGCTTGTCTATAAAAAAATGTTACTGTGAAGGAAAAACAAGTGTTTAATCCACTCTTCCATAATTTCGCATCATTTTTTCCACCCTGTATAGTATGTAGACTCCGAATCCCCACTGACATAGGGTATGATTAGCCTAGATTTGTCGTCAAGCGTGCTTACAGTCAATTTACTTTATTTACATCATATAGACAATAATGCTGTCATAAAAATTGTGTATAGTCAGCGTAAATCGTTTGATACAAGTTTGCGTGTGACCCATATTGGCCCTAATATAGAAAAAACCGCGGTGCTGCAGAACTATACAATAAAAATTTAAAGAGTTACTCGTGTGGGAAGGTCCTAGTCAGTACTGGTATACTTTGAAGGGCTCCACAGAATTTAGAAGAACTCCTGTTGAACGGCAAAGTGGAAGGGGTAAGACCACGCGGACGATGTCTCACCTGATGGACGGACCAAGCTAAAACAACTGGTCTCCTTATCACCACTGCTTCGAGAAAAGCCGAACAGACGGCGAAACATAGTGAAGACTTCAGTGAAGTTTCGTCAAACTGGACACGACAACAATGAAGAAAACGACGATGAAGAGCATACTTAGAAATCATTGACAATGCCCAACCATACGAATCATCTAGACCAAGCGCTAGGGTAGCTCCAAAAACGCGCGACTCCTTCGATGCCTACGAAAATATAATATTAAGCGTAACGCGACGTCTGAAACGTCGAAGATTTACTAGCACTAGGTAATTAAAAAAACATATACACGATCAAGTCGAGTTCTGTTGTGTTACGATAATGAGAAAATAGCTTCATAGCAAACAATACAACAAGGCCATAATAAATGTCTGTGTTCGTCAGATCATTTTCTTCTGACAGTACTTGAACATTTTCCTAAACATCCATAAACTACGGAAACGTATCATGCTGTGGACTCACGCAATTCCTGGAATTGCTCGAAAAATTGCTTGACAGTTATTATACCGATCCGTTTGGTAGATTTTATTGCATATAGTGCGCTATTACGCTAAAGAAGTGTAACATTATAGGAATTTCATAGGCGCATGTGTCGTTTTTCATTGATAAAGTTATAGAATTTTATCAACATCGAATGGGTAAAATGGGTAACTTGGGTAAAAATGTTGCATTTGGGAAGCCTTAAAGTTACACGGTGTTTTGTTAGGTAAAGCTTGTAAATATTGTATAAGGAAATATAATATTCAAGGAAATACATAAAATATGAGTATGTAAATATTATAGTACAATTTCACGTACGTGCTAGCTAATAAATACTTAAGTTTTAATATGAATACTAGACGATGATATGATAATTCATAAATAAATGGTTCTATATTATTATAAAGCTGTAAAAATTTAACGCATGTACATTGAAGACATAAAAGAAAAATGGTGCAACGGACTATTATTTGGAGGTCACTGAATAACATTGATAATATAATTATTGTGAAGTATTTTTTTTTGTATCTTTGTGCGTAGGTATGGTGGTTTTTTTCATATTTTCCTTAATAAAACAAAATCTAATCACACTATATATTTTTTTTAATCCAAAAATTTGCAGCTCAAGCCTTTTCATATGAGACTCTATTTGAGCCAGTAGCTAGTTTTTTTTAATTTTTGCCCCCCCCCTCCTATTCGTCGATTTTTTTGGGAAATTAAAATATATTTTTAAATATTTCCTGTGCAATACACGTGGACTGACCATATTTATAAATATTCCAAATTTCAAACATATAGCGTAAGTAGTTTTTGAGATATGGCGCTCTAATAGTCGGACAGACAGACAGACAGTCGCACGTTTTTGGTACGAAACCTTAATTGCAATTTACAAAACTTCAAAATTTTTAAAGAACCACAATTTTCTTCCTTGCCTACATAATATAGTACTTTTTGATAAAAAAAACTAATCTATAGAGCCGCAGCTTGTCATCCAAAGAGCTGCATGTAGCTCTCGACCCGCAGGTTGCCGACCCCTGCCCTATTACAAGTCTATATCAGACATACATTTATTTGAACCGAAATACGCACACATCAATCTCCTTAATTACTTTCCCTTATTCTTAGTGTTATTGAAATCGAAGTATAAAACGTATTCTATAAACGAAATCGGTCCCATTCAACTTATACCCCTATATATATATATATATACTTAGTTGGTATTGTAATGAAAAACGATATTTAGATCGATTTTGCGACAAAAGTGTTTTATAAAGTAGTAGTGATACGTTCGTTTTCTATTGGAACAATCAAGTGAAACCTCACGCGATTGTCGCAAACTTTTTGTGACTGAAACTACTTCATTCAAACAGGTATGAATTCCTATTCGAAATTATTTTTTGTGATCTTAGCCAACGATGGGTAAAATCCACTTAGTAAATTGGAAAAGTATTTTTTTATTCAGAGGAGTCACAAGTGCGTTGCCGGCCTTTCAGGTAGGACGCTTTTTTCTTGACCATTTGAAGGTCGCATCGTACCGGAAATACTGCAAGCGATAATTTATTCCACAGTTCAATCAGGGCAAGGCAGGTTTTTTTTTTATCAACTTTACTTGTTCAAATATTTCGTTTCAGATATTTCTATATTTTAATAAGTTACACACAAAACGTAAAACAGAATATCTTGATTTTGAGAACCCTTAGTACTGTATATAGCTTTATTACTAATACCTTACATTGTTCGGCCTATTATGTACGTACGCCTATGTAATGCCCTATTATGTACGTCTAGCCCTAGATTGTAAGTCCTAAGCGACGTAGCTCGCGTGCCAGCATCGAGGTCATCTAAATATAATAGCAGCAAGGAGATCATAGGAAAACTGTCTATTCAATTTATTTTCTCTTGTAACGACTTTAAATTGAGCTTGAGTACGCGAAAGAAAAATATGTCAGGGACAGTTTACCATAAATCGACCTAGTCCCAAATATAAGCAAAGCGTGTACTATGGAAACCAGGCGACGATATACTACATAATATAAATGGTGTAGATACGTTATCATATATTTACTTAAATACATAGAAAACATCCAAGACCGAGGAACAAACATTCGTCCTCATCACACAAACTCTTTGCCCGGGCTGGGATTCGAACCAGGAACCGCCAGCTTTGTAGGCCGTTGTGCAATCAAATAAGCCAAACGTGTCGTCAAAAAAAACTGATTTTCATAGACGCAGTTTTATTGGCAGTATAGGGGGGGCTTCCCTCGCAGAACCGATGGCCGCCGGGGCAGACAGTTTCTCGAGTGGCTACCACGAAGTGAAAAATAAAGAGTGACCAGAGTGACTACTCCGAAGTTAGAAATTCGAAGTTCGTATGATGCCGTCCTGCTCTTTCAAATGTAGTTCATCACGATATCGAAAAGGACGGCATGGCATCAGATGCGAGAAGTGCAAGACCGGCTACGGCTTACGGTATAGCTATAGAACTTAACAAATGACTTTATTTCATGTAGTAGTGTATAGAATTGATATGGGACTAGTGTCATTACCATCTAGTGGTAAAGCAGCAAGAAGTGTTTCGTTCCAATTGACCATTGGTGGTGACATTTAGATGCGAGATGGTCCGGAAGGCCATAAACGTCAAATTGTTTATAATCACGGACACGGACAAGTGTACATACAAGTAGGACCCTTTCTTAAGAGGGTATATACCTGCTTAACTGGCAACGTCGCATATTTTTTGGTTTTTCTTGATTATTTTGAGAAATGTGTATGTAACTTGAACATGTTTTCAATTCATTCATTACGTTTTCGGTAGATAAGCTGGTACAGTGCAAAATTTCATGATATTGCCACAACCAAAGCTCTAAAAATGAATTTAAGTCTATATCTTGTTTTGTAAGAAAATTAAGGCAAAAGCGATGAGTACATGAATTAGACACAATATAAATGCTAAAAATCTAGGGTATGTATTGAACATATCTTTAAGTTTCATTCAAATACCACAAAATAATGAAGCAAGAAGACAAAATATGCGACGTTGCCAGCTAAGCGGGTATAAGTTTTTACCCGACTGCGCGACGCAAAGGAGGGTAATGTGTTCATTAGTCTATGTATGTACGTAGGTTTGTTCCGATCTGGCACTCTAGAGACCATCAATCGGATTCATCTTAATTGTCCAAATGTCACAAAGGACATCAAAATGATGAAAACTCAAAATAGCGATAATGAGACGCTATATTGTGAATAAGAAAAAGAAATATTAACGTTCTGTGTCGAGTGGGGTACATTGATTAGGGATTTGAAAATGATTGTTAATTTTGAATGACCAGTTAGGAACTATAACGATTTAAAGTTGGTTAGCAAGCCGTTCTCACAAAATTTTCATTTAATTGTAATAAATCAGTGCAAGCTTCTATAGCTATAACCCTCACGATAATGATTGTGTTTACTGACTTATAATTATAAATAAAAAATATAAATTAATAAACAAAACTCGACTGCATAAAAAAACAAGTCCAGTACCCTAGAAATTTGTTAAAGTTATAATGGAAATGTTTTATGATTAGGACCCATAAGAAATCTAGATCGAGGCAAATCTCCCCAACAATCGGTCCCGACTGTCAAAAATCGCTTTGTTCCACATTAGAATTTATTATTTGTTTTATGTGAGTATCGATCATGAAGCATGAAACATTTCCATTATAACTTAACAAATTTCTAGGGTACTGGACTTGTTGCTATCTGTTTAGTTTTTTTTCGCAGTCGGGTTCTTTGTTTTTTTTACATAAATACAGGGTAAGAACGATTATCCTGACAGACATTAACCATCGTGTTTAGTTAAAAAAATACTTTTTTTATAAATTTGCTTGTACTGAAGATGACTTAAAGGTGAAAAATTCCAGTAAAATTGGATACCCAACGTATATACTGAGCCTTGGTATGCAGTGCGAGAGGGGCAGCGGCGTCGGTGCCCACATGCTATGTGACTAAGGTTTTCTAAATGAACCGGAAAATGTCGAACAGTACTCTTCTACAGACCTTTAATGTAATCTAAATATAGTTTCACGCAAACCAATGCTTAAAATACGCTGACAGTGCGTTATCATTGGTTTGGGCGATCCTTACGACTTACATCGGTTTTGGGCGCAGGCTGGCCGATGCCGGGCGCAGGCGCGGCGGACTGCGCGGCCGCCACCAGGCTGCGGTACATCGTGAACAGCGCCTCCAATTCATATCTGCATTCGTTAAAGAAAGGATAAATTGAGGTTGCCTGTACTCAAATATATTTTTATTTGGATACCTTACGTGTGGCAAGCCGCAAGCATGGGCAGATTTCATTGCGAATAAAGAAATACTCCAATCCAGGAAAATTCACCAGCATCTCAAAACTAAAGTGTTTCACCAGTGCGTCTCGCCCGTTTTCACTTATGGTATGGAGAAAGAAGTCGGCCGAAATACTTCGTGCACAAAGAGCCATGGAGAGAGCAATGCTCGGGATTACTCTGATGGACCGGAAAAGGAACGAGTGGAGATGGGCGGGACACATTGCTAGGATTGTCTTTGGCCGTTGGGCGAGACAAACACTGGAGTGGAGACCTCGCGCAAACACCCGCAGCAGGGGCAAACCCCCTATGAGGTGGAAGGACGATATCTGCCAACAAGCCGGCAGAGATTGGATGCAGACCACAATGGATCGCCTGACATGGAAAAAGAAAAGGAGGCCTATGTCCGAAGACGGACGCAATAAAGGCTGCTATGGATGGATTGGATGGACGCACCTTACGTGTAGCTTGTTCTATGAGCCTTTAAATTTGGGTGGGAAAGTCCATTTTTAAAGTATGAAAATATTAATAACTAATAATACAATTGAAGTAACTTATGAAGCAGGTTCGATACAAACAAGTTTTATCATGGCTGGAGAACAAAGCTCTTAATTACCCTATACACGGTAGGAACCTATGACGTCACAAGTTCCTAGGTTTTATTATGCAGCGTTTTTTGGGGAAGTCCAAAAATGACATTTTAATATTATTGCATCTTTTTATGAGATTGCAGTATTTTTTTCACCAATGTTTCTATTACTCGTATTGAGAGGTCTTTCTATATAACATACCACAGAAAAAAGTTGTCAAAGTTTTTTTTTTATGTAACGAGTGGCAAAAGGGTAGACGAGCCACCTGATGGAAAGTAGTCATCGTCGCCCATGGATATGTGCAACACCGGAGGAATCGCCTATATTTTGCCAACCTTTGAGAGCCCTGTTAACACGCTTCTTGAAGAATCCCATGTTATAGCGCTCTTGAAATACCTCAGGGGGAAGGTTATTCCACTTGCAAGTGCGTGGTAAAAATGAGCGTGATGCCCGTTTATTTTTGGGATGCCAAGCATCCAGACTATAACCCTTTTTTGGAGTCCTTCTTTGGAGTCAGTTAACATATCAAAAAACACTTCGTTCATCAAAATCAGATGTAGTACTTGAATACAAACAATTCAAATACAACTTCTGTAGGTACTACTTTCGTTATAACAGTTAATAAAACAAAATATCTATACATTAAATATATTAAAAAAAATAATTTAGCTTGGACAAAAAAGCTTGTCTATGTACGGATGTCCGGCTGTTCTCTTCTACAGGTCGCAATTCTCGTTTCGATTTTGTGAGCAGGTTTGATAATTATACGGCCGTTTTGTCGAATCGGTTTTTTGGATTTTTTCAAATTGGTGGACTTATGTGGTACTTAAGACTAGCGCACTAATTCATAAAGTACCTTAATGTTTCCGGTAAGAATATTTCGTTGTTTTGTCACTAACAATAATTGCTTCTACACTAATAAAATAATAATGAAATCATGATCTTTATTCTGCAAGTAGGCTGCAAGGGAACTTTTACAAGTCTGGCTCTACTGCATTTCCCAAGAGGCGACCACTGTTAAGAAGAAAGCCGCAACAAACTCAACAGTAAGTCATTTTTTCTAAATATCCATTACAATATTTAGCTTTTGTTAAATATATAATTTTAATTTAAAAAATATTATAATAGAATAAAAAAGGCGAAATATGTTTTTTTTAAACAACTTTCGTACGTCTGATATGCCTTCGAGAACCATGTCCCGGTAAAAGTAAGTAATTTGGTTTCTGTTTTGGGCCATGAATTTTTCTGTACTAAATAGTCCTCTACCCTATAATATGCCGTTGCCATTAGAGACTCTTTTAAGTACTTATTGAGAGCTGGAAAAGGTAATTTTAAAGCGTCATCTGGTAACTTATTTAAAAAATGAATACCTAGATTGTGGCCTACCATGATACTTTACGAACGCAGTACTTTGTAAGATTTTAACTTTAATTTAATAAAAACAGTTTTTTTCTGGTTACATATAACTTATTTTCAGAATACCGAAGTAATGGAACAACAATTTAAATATCTAAAAATGTATTTTTTTTGTAAATGTATAAATTGGTACTCCACTGTTTTATTACAGTATGTATGCGTGAGGAAGAAAACATATGTTAAGGGTGATGCAATAAGTACTTTTGTGATATAAATTTTAATCTACTTACTTTCATTTTATGTTTAATTGCTTTGGCTGTAACCCTTAAAACACAAGCTGTCTCAAATAAAATAAAAAAAATCTTCATCCATAGTCACGTCAAAGCGTGTTAGAAAAGGTCATGAAATAACTATTTAATTATTATTGTATAATTATTCTTATGTTATAAATCAGTATGAAATATTTGAAAACATCATTTGAATAAAAAACAAATAAAACGACAACTTTATCTTAGGGTATTAATTACTCACCAGAGTTTAGTTTTTAGCTAGAGTACTTAAAAGTGAACCATGACACTAGCAAGACACAAATTATTTACGTTCTAAGATGTTGTTTTAGAAAGAAAAATATTACTTTTCAAAGATTAAGTGACAAGTGAAGGTTGGCGTTTTTGTTTTGGTTTCCATATCTAGGAAAGTTAAACATTTGTTTACAACCGCAAGATTTTGATATACTGGTAAATACCCAATTTAAATCCAAATATTACACTAAAACCAACATAAATACACAAAAACATGCACTCACTTTGTAAAATTTGTGCATTTGTGCAAGCTATCGAGAGTCTTTTCCTTCAGTTTCCGATGTGGCATGGCGCGTCCGCCCGCCAGCGCGCCTTCCGTTCGACTCGAACCACGCAGTAAGCAAGCCTCGTAACGCTACGAGTGCCAGTGCCGTATCAAACTAGCACTGAAAATGCGAGTGAAGGTTAGTGAGACGTGCTACTACAAACTAGGACCTAGGACTGAAAAGGTGAATGAAGATTGGTGTGAGGTGCTACTACGAATCTGTAAATCAAATTCATTGATTTCCATGAATGAAGAGTTGATGGAGGTTGTATATTTGGTACGTCTTTGTTTTGTTTACAAGTACGTGGAGTTTTAAGAGTTGTAAGAAAAGCTGTATGCAGTTTAACTCTCAATAAAAATATACAACGTTCAATTTAACTCTTGTATTGAAGCGATAGCGGTAAAGAGCTTCGTGATGATTCTTGAGGTAACAGAGTGTGTTCATAAACATAATGATAATTATATTGACAACCATACAAAATTAACAATCGTCGTAATTCGTGTATTTTGTGCGCGTACTCAAGAAAAAAGCTTTTTGATTGATATTCAAGGATGAGCTCTACAGGCACTGGTGGCTTTTCGTCAAACCAATGCTTGCTTAACCCTTCATGTTTCTGAACGAACCTTGTAGAATAATCCTTACAATCGAATTACTTACTAGTTAAACTTAATACACTTCACCAACGGGTTTAAAACCTTTTGCGAAGGCTGGCCTTAGGCACAGGATAGTTTGGTTTGGATCAAATTCATCTTAAATCATCTGGGTCTTTGCTAGGCCATTGTTCTACTAATCTCTACTTTTCCAAAGCATAATGTTGAGTGGCTTAAGTTTGCTTCAAACTACTGATCGCTTAGCGACTATCTTTATAATCAAACTTACTTGTTGAACTTAGTACTCTTGACCAACGCATCGAAAACCTTTTGCGAGGGCTTGGCTCCGGGAACGGGCGGCTTCGGCTTGCGACGGACTACCGGTGGGGAGGCTTTCCTCGCTGCTGCCGCTTTGCCGGCGTTTAGGAAGATCTTCACGCCGCGGAGAGCGATACAGCTCGCGGCCATGCTTATTTGCTTGTTTTCCGCCATTTTCTAAAAATAATGGGTTCATGTAAAGATATATCGTGAATTCCTTGGCAATTCGGTCGAAACCGCACTGGGCCAGCGTGGAGACTACAGCCCATTCCCTCTCATCCATGAAAGGAAGCCTGTGCCCCGCAGTTGGGCTGGCATTATATAAATATTAAAGTAACGAGTAATTTCAAAGTGTTATTTTAATGTCACAGGCATTTTACTCAAAAATTACAAGATGTATGTTGTTGAAATTTGGAGTAATTGGTGTCTTGTATAAGCCGCTACTAAGTTTAGTTTTTTGATTAAGTACATATTTTTGGAAGTAATCGCTAAAATTGTGGCCCTCCCCCTTTATCTTTTAAACCGTAAGTTCAAAAAATATCGAAAAAATTACAAAGCTTAATAAATACTTCAACCGAAATTATTTTCAATATGATCCAATATACCGTTTTAGAGTTTTTGCCGAAAAACTGTGCTTCTCAGCAAAAGAACTTAAGTGCCACGTAGATACGCCCCTTTGCTATTACCCTTTATCATATCGTATTTTTCCATCTGTGGTACATTTTATTGTATGAACGGCTGCAGGGTTACACTGAGAATGGTCACAGCACCGACATGCTCTTGGCAGGTTTTGTTTTGTATTTTGTTTGTTTGCTTTGATCTGTAATCAGACTTGGTTTTAATTTTACTATTTTATTGTTGTTGTGTAGTAAACGAATAAATGTTTTATCCATCTATCTATCTGGATATATTTGGTTGTCATAATATTTGTAAAAGAGTAGGTTATCTTTTTGTAAATGTTAAGCGAGTTACGAGTATGCGATTTTAATGCTTTCTCAAATTTGAGTCAATAACATGCAATTAGGTTATCTTCGTGCAGTAGAATGAGTTCATAGAAATTAGCGGCAAATGCAAAGTTCACTTAATGAAGACAAACGTCGGAAATTAGGAAACTTTGTAATTAAGCAAATCTCGTGTTGGGCTGTGCGAGGTACGGTCATGTCTGAAGATATGTATGCGATTTTAGAGCATATTCTCAAGACATAAGCCCTACAATGTAGTTAGTGTGCTAGAAGGTGGATGCATGTCTAGTAAATATACTGATATTGCAAACTGCAGGCAGCTTTATTGTTTACGCAAAATTCTTTAATCTTTTACGTAAGGATTTTTACAATATAATTATAAAAAGTTAAATTCAATAAGCAAATATATAATATAAATACATTCTAAGAAAACCGAACCTAGGGTGCCTCCGGCAGCGGGGCAGGGCTCAAGCTACCGGTGGTTAGGGCTGCGCAGTGCTATATTTCCAGTTTATAGGACAACTGGAAGTACTCTAGAGGTTTTCAATGCATTGCAATTTGTGTGGAAATACCTTTTTTAATGACTGTACATTATATTATATATATATATATATATATATATATATATATATATATATATATATATATTTATATATTTATTACAGCTTTAAGGGACCGCAGACGTATTTGATGCTAATTGCAACTTAGTATACCTCCACGCGTTCCTAAGGAAATGGGTCTTGACATACGGACTGAAAGACGGACAAGAAAGTGATCCTATAAGGGTTCCGCATTTTCCTTTTGAGGTACGGAACAAGAAAAACTCAGGATTTGTCTACAAGTTTTTAATATATCATTTCAAATTTGAGTATAAGAGTAACTACAGACTATCAGACAAACTTCATTACATTACTACATTGCGATTATCTAGGCGAGGGTTAAAAACAAAACAATCTGAAATATGAATGCGAGTGGAACAAAATTACAGCCATTCATCGCCATAACTAAGGTACATCATGGATAATAGGCCTCGGTTTAATCTACCACCGTTTAATCGTGGCTAAACTAATTTATCTACGTCAAACTTCACTAATGCGCCTACCCTGAGGAAGAAGGTAGTGGTGTGGATATGGTATTTGTTGCTAGTGTTTAAACAGGCGCTGTTATAGAAGAAATATTCAAGAAGTTTTTATGACGACTGGTTTAGCTTAGTGGGAGTAACATTGCCTGCGAAGCTAAAGGTCCTGGGTTCAAACCCCGGTAAGGGCTAATAAATATTTGTTTTAATGAGTCTTGGATGTTTTCTATGTATCTATATCGGTAAATGTATCTAATAAATATAAGCCTTATGGACCTTACCATGGAAGTAGTTCGATTTGTGTAAAAAAAAACCTTTATTTATTTTATTACTTTTAAGAAATGCAAGTACAGTCGGTGGAGAAACTTAAATTTGTTTGAAAGCAGTCCCCGGCAGATGGCTTAAAATTCTCAAACAAGTTGCAGTTGGAATACAGTCCAACTGTTTACACATTTATAAATAAAGAGTTGACGAATCTAAATATTACTTAGCACTCACATAAGACACAGTGTATTTTTTTAAGCTCAGCGTCTGTTTGACTATATAGTCCATCTGTTCGAGAATGTCCTTTAAATATCAAAACAAATGACACTATTAAAAAAATAGGTGTCCTTCTATTTCATCGACAAACGTTACATAGAATGCTTTATTCGAAAGAATTTTCATTTGAAATTTCCCCTAAAATAATCACATTTTTTGAAAAGATCATCATGTCGAATTCTATAGGTTAGGTTAGGTTGTTTTGTTGAATGATATGTCGACGATTTTTTTTGATAAAACAAGGAACAACAAAAAAAATCCTATTAACTGATTTTAACATAAGGTTTACTAAAGGAGGAATTCATGAAAATGTATTTTCAATTCCGCAGAATTTGAGACAAAAAACTACTATAAGTAAGGTTTTTTTATTTAGTTTATCGTACCCAAAACCATGTTTACCTTACTATCGAAAACCTTTAAAACCTCAGATTTTTGCTTATTTCAATTGGCTGAAGGTTTTTATTGGCCTATATTGACAATAATAGACTTGTGCTCCGGAACGTACATTAGAGTACATTGTAAGATGGTATCGCCCATGCATGCCGGAATTTGCATAGGAATGCGAATGGGGAAAACTGCACGCGATTTCATGTGCTTTAAGTTAGGATACAGTGGAAAGTTTTTATCAGTAGAACAGCAGAAGCGATTCACATCTTCGAAATAAATTTTCAACGAACGTAACTAAGAAAATTGTATTTTCATTGCTTTTGATCTACCCTGTATTCGTGTTGTGGCTGTGGCGTAGCTTCTGTCATATGTCAATTCTGCTTCTCGCTAACGAAGTTTTCTAAGTCGGTTGCATAAATACTTCCGACCAACTCTCATCGGTCCTCAGGCATAATACCCGCCTTGGGAGAGATGTCTCTATTGCCCTCTCTTCCTACAGTGTCCTAATTTATGTACAAGGTAACCGGTTGGAATTGGCTTCTATGAAATTTCCTACAGCTGTTATGTGAAAAAACAAAAACAGTTAATCGCTAGAAAATATGCGCAGCCTTGGATAAAGTATTGTTTTTGCATAGTGTAAGACTGCTTACTTTTGGTCTTAGTGTAGAGGTCAAATTATTCTTTTAACGCATCCAGCACCTCTAGCACAACTGTGATATGCGACTCTTTGTCGCGCGACAAAGATTGTCTGTCTCTTTCCTTTCAATGAAATGCGAGAAAGACAGATGATGCTATGTCGCGCGACAAGCGTAGTCGCGGAGAGTTGTGCTAGACCGGCAGGACCGAGATTTTCGCAGCGCTACTCGCGTAGCCGATAACATAGAAAAATGCGAACGTATGTAGCAAACATTTGCTATAAGCAGAGCAAAGTACCGAAAAATGTAGTCTTAATGTTGTTAATTCGGGCTACGTGAAATAACGTAACTCATAAGGCGATTCAGAGTCACGCAACGTGCAATGGAAAGGCTACTCTCGGAGTTTATGTATGTAATAGAATCAGAAATGATAATATCCGCAGAAGAACCAAAGGAACCGACATAAGGTTGCAGGATTGCACAGTTGAAGTGACAGTGGGCAGGCCATGTAGCCCGGAAAACGGATCGCCGTTAGGGCAGTAAAGTCCTGGAGAGGCAACCACACATAGGACAGCGCAGCGTGGAACGTTCCCCGATTAGGTGAACGGATGACCTCGTGATGGTCGCGGGGAATCGGCGGTCGGCACAAGATCGCACTCTGTGCCGAGCTATAAGCAGGGGCGTATTTACCCTAGGGTCAAGGGGGCCATGGCCCGGGGCAGCAAACACTAGGTGCGCGAATCCATCTCGCACTTGGCCGGTTTTTCCCTTAATTTCTGGGGCGGCAAATCTTATTGGCCCACGGCGCCAAATTTCAAAATACGTCCCTGGCTATAAAGGGAGGCCTAATGTTTAGCAGTGGACATCCGTGGCTGATAGAGAAGAAATAACGTTATAACTAAGACTAAAATTAATTAAACAGATATCGTTGCGTTCGATGTTGGTACCGGAAACTTAACAACCACCTATTTAAATAAAAACACGATTCAAATTCTATTACAAAATTTAAAAAGTCAATCTGCAAAATAGACGTCGCTATGTTCTGTTGACTGTGATCAAACTCCACGTTCCACATACAGGGCACTTATTTGAGAAACGGCCTTGTTATTGGCCCATATAGAGATTCTTTAGCGAACTACATAAAAATCAAACGGACAGACAGTTTACCTATGAACTTGAAACGATAGAACAAAAGTTACATGTATTTTCTAGCTCTTGAAACGTAATCTTCGAAAATCTTGCAATAAAATGCCAAGATTCAAGTTGGATAACCAAATACTAGAATAGAAAGTAAAAACCGTTAGAACTATGCATAAAACTAAATCTACATCTGCGAGTTAAAAGCAAATTCAACTCATCACTACATGTCTAACAACAGGAAAGAAATTTCGCCGAAACGCGCATCTACCATCGATTTCAGCCGACAAAAGTTCACACACGCAAGTTTAAACCTAAATGGATCAGAAAGGAACAACGATACTCACGTTGATTTATGCACGCAAGTCACCGATCACAGTACACACATGTATAATGGTGGTCTATGATTTATAACCCGAAAGGCGTTGATCGACAACTGTTCTATGTACGCCGGTTGCTTGGTTACAGTGATATCGAATTTTTTCAGGTTGTCACGATGCGATTCGAATGAAATTGGAGGCGCGGAGTTCAGTAACCTAAAGTTGTTTAGCGGTTTAGTCGTCAATATATCCCACAATCCCCCTGTCTATTGACGGCTACACCTAATTAGGTATACCTAAGTAGTTTTCTTTATACTAATGCACTTGTCAATACCTATGTGGCAAGATGATAGACTGATTTAATCATAGATTAAGCCAAACTTCTGTTAAGAAAATTATGGCAACTTCGTCTAAAACAGCGAGTTAAACAACATACCTATACAAGGTGTACACGAGGAACCCGAAAGATTTTAACCACGCATTATTTAGATCATTACGAGCCAAAAATGTCATATGAACCCACGTCAAATCCGGTTTACTTTTGAAGATATTATCAATTTTCGTAAACTATTTATTGTGATTACTAATGTGCATTAACCTCTTTTGATCGCGATGTTGCCACGTATATTGCCAAGTTCTCTTCGCTATTGACAGACATCAAAGTGACAGCTATCACTCACTAAAGTCATCCTTTTTTGTAAAATAGTCGTCACCATTTTAGTCAAAGGGATAATTTTCGTAGAGAAGCGAAAGTTATTTAAGTTTTATGTACAAAAATTGGCAAAAGATAATTTTTTTGCTGAATTTGACTTTGGTCAAATTACATTTTGTACTCCTAATAGCATTAAAGATGCGTGGTTAAAATCTTTCGGATTTTTCCCGGGCACTCTGTATACAGATAAAATAACATATATGTATAATTATGCGGAAAACAAGGAGTCAGGATCACAGAGACGACTTACATCGCCTAGTCTTGTAATTTGACACGCGTAGGTCCAGCTGCTGTGGTATAAAATTGCCTAGGTGCTTACATAACGGTAGCTAAGTTAACTCTATTAAATACATAACTTAGGTGGGGTTAATTAACGAATAGATGAAAGCAATAGACGTTCGTTTCCTCTACGAAAGAGGTAAACTTCTCAATACTTGGCATCTCAATAGTGATTTTGTAGATTAATAAAAAATATTTTTGACATATTATTTCTTTTTTTACGTAATCATAAAATGAGTCAAACAGGTACAAATTGTACTTAGCAGTGACGTCACGAGCCCCCCGACTCGTAAACTTTTATGCGGTTTATCTGAGCATTTTAGATTATTTTGAAAAAGCAAAATGTACGTGTCCAATATTTTTTTATTTTCTAACTGTTGGACTAATTAGAATTTGGATTAACATACCCCGTCATGTCTATTCCAATAATGGATATACACCTGTTAGTCACCTAGGGTCACCAACTTCTTTTTATCACATATATAATTTTCTAAGCTGTTTTTTTTGCCTTCTACTATATCTAAACATATATTATAGTAAATGGCAAAAAAAAATTATAAATATTTTTTGTTGTTTTACGCCTTAGTATTTTTTTTTGTGAGAAGGTATTGATAGTGACAGGAGTGACAGATAAATGAAGGAAAGTAAGGCTGCGTTTCGCTTTACGCAAGATAGTCGTTTCGCCTACTATATATATTTTTTTGAAATATTGTATTTGTTGCCCTAATATATTACGATAATATATTATATAGTAGGGTTGGCAACCCTAGTCATCTCACCTGAATAGTTTCGAATTAAGGTCTTAAGGTCTACAGGTTGAATCTAACATCAGATTCTACTCAGGATCTCTTGTCACAAATACTGCAGGCTCAGAAGACGAAGGCGAATTGCGATAACAAGATCTGCGATAGAGAAGATGACGAGAGTATAGCGGGAGAGGAATGAGGAATATCACAAAAGCAATTAAAATGTAATTAGTACGGTTCCTAACATTTCCTATATTTCTATATAGTGCCGAAATAGGGACAGTGAAAGAACGTTAAGGCAAAGTTCAAGTGTGGCGTTAAGGAATTGATGTACCTACTCGAGATGTGATGTTGGAGACGCATGCTTACGTGCCGCACAAACTTGTCTATGTACTCCAGGAACCTAAGGTGGAATAGAGGTTCTCATCTGTAGTAAGATCTCGTATCCTTACCATATTAGTATTAAGGTTTTTTTTTTATCTTGCCTTTATAGGGTTCCGTCGCCAAAATGGCAAAAACGGAACCCTTATAGTTTCCTCATATTTACTCAAAAACCACTTCATGTGTATTGATGAAATTTTCGGTATTGTATAACCCGTTACTTAGTTCGGAATTTAAATAATTAAAAAAAAAACCAGGAGGGGCAACTCCATCGATATACGTAACCAAAACTGAAAAAAAATATTGTTTTTCAGCAATATTGATGTATGGCAGTTTTTTTTAACAGTTCTATTAAAAACATGTTGAGGTTTCTAATTTTTTTTATTTAGTAAATGTTTTCGGAAATATCGCTTCTAGTCATGCGCACAATGAGTCACTAAAAAGAAAAGATTGATATACTTCTTTTGGTCACCGTGAAGTATATCACTCATTTAGTTCACTAGTTCAGTTTACTTTTTTTGTTTTACAAATATCATGATAATAATCACAATTTTTGCAATTTATTAGTGGATCACTCCACTAGTGTTATTATTATAAACAAAGATCAGAAACAAATGAAAAAATCCAAGTCCAGTATCGTCGAAAAATGTTTTCATTTGTTTCTGATCTTTGTTTATAATAGTTCAGTTTAGTTCAGTAGCTCAGCAAACTCATTTACTTCAATTTATACAGAAATATGTCAGGACGACGTATGTATTTTCTTTCATTCCTTAACAGCACTAATTGAATGACGTTTTTTAAATGCAATTCGATCGCTTTTAGGTACGAAAACGTTTGATAAACATTATGGGCCTTAGAATCTATTGTGGTAAATTGTGGTGTATTGTGGTTTTTTGTGAGCAGGTGTGATAATTATCTATCACTTCACTCTCTTGTCTCTGAGCGAGTGAGCAAGTAACCGAACAGATAGATAAACTGAACTACTGAGGTATTGAAGTAAATTAATCTGAGCAGAACTAGTGAATGAAGGAGTTACACAAGTGAAGTACTACATTTGAATCATTCATTCACGAACTACCCATGTTCAATCGCTTCGAAAGTAGCATAAATTATGTTCCCCCCCCCCCCCTCTATATTCTAAACAGTAAGTACAAAAAATTGCAAAGGTTAAAGCTTAATAAATGCTTTCAACGAAAATTATTTTTAACATGATCGAATATATACCGTTTTTGCTGGATAACTGCGCTTCTCGGCAAAAGGATGTAAGTGCCAGGAAGATACGCTCTTTTGCTAGTGCAATTTTTCACATCGATTTGTATCATCTGGTAGTGCATTTCTTTGTAGTAAAGGCTACGGAACCCTACACTGAGCATGGTCCGACATACTCTTGGCTGTTTTTTTTTTACCTTGCTAAATACAAATAACAGGATTGTAATAAGGATCTTTGCGTTGAATGCTCATTGCTCACTCAACATTCTACCATATCAAAAACTACCCTATTGCTAAACTGGCAACCCACTCCTATATAAAATTCCTGGACTCCCCGCGATCGCTACTAAGGCTACTAGTGCTGGTGCAAACTCCTTATCAGTTACCTAATATATGAAAGAGTATTGTTTGTTTGTCAGATTCACCTTTCACGCAACTAGAATCGCCGAGGTCACATTGTATCGAGAAAAATACGGACTGGGGACTTAGAGGCTTCAATTGGAAATATTACATTGGAGGTCACTAAATCGAAAAATATTTTATTTTTATTTTTGTAAGTTTGTATGTTCGTACTAGAAGGCGCCCGCAACTTCGTTCGCGGAGGAGAAAAAGTCATAACCCTTAATTTTTTCTTCTGCATAGTCGGTTTAAAAAGTATCCTATAACCATCTGGAGATACCCAGCTACCCGTGTACCAAAAATAGTTGAAATCCGTTTTTGCGTGATGAAGCCACAACGACATACAAACATACATAAAATCCAAAAAAAATATTTTTCGTTTTAATGACCTCCCAATAGTCCATAACAAACATTTTTTTTTTAAATATCTTCAATGTACAGATATTTCATTTTTACAACTTTATAATAATATACATGTGTAATTCTTCATCACACCAAATCGGTTTAACAGATTTCAACTGTTTTTGGTACACGGGTAGCTGGGTATCTCCTGATGGTTATAGGATACTTTATATCGGACTATACTGAAGAAAAAAGAGGGGTTATGACTTTTTCTCCACCGCGAACGAAGTTGCGGGCGCCTTCTATTAATTTATAATGTATTCAAATTCTGGTTTAGTTTCTCCATTCTTACCTATTTACCTAATTAGTTGGTGTGTCTATCTGCTTTGACGTATACTTTTTTTCTCATTAAATTTGCTCAAAGGTTAACTGGAAGAGATCCCTCACATGAATAAGTTCGTCTTTGTACATATCCGTGTTTTATAATAATTTGGCTTATTTGTTTATATACTAGTGACTCGTAAGTCTTGAACAGAAATATTATTTTTCGATGTACTTTTGTATGCTGATTTAAAATATCTGGTTCTAATGGCAATTAAAAAACATTGATTATTTTTTTGTCCGGTATATTTCTATGGGCGTTGGGTCAGAAAGTTTCTCGAGTGGAGACCGGGTACTGGCAACTGCAGCGTGTAAAGGCCACCCACTAGGTGGTCGGACGAGATGTTTAGGGTTGCAGGGACTAGCTGGATGCAGGTCGCCTCTATCCTGCCGATGTGGAAATCTATTGAGGAGGCCTGTGTTCAGCAGTGGACGTCCTGTGGCTGAAATAAAAATTAAAAGCCTTTCCGGTCTCACACCCATTTTCTTTTGGTTACCCTAATTAGCTTGTAGTGACTTGCCATTCATGTGTCAAATGTAGGGTGACATGAGTTATGATTATGATGAAATAACAGGGAAATACGTTTTTCACCGCAAAAATATTATATTATCCTGATTATCACTCTAAGCAGCTATCGGGCCGGTTAGAACTTGAGAAAAAAAAATCTGTTCACGATGTAGGACTCACCCTGTACTGTAAAAATTAAATGTCTCTACATGGGAAATATTTTAGAAAAAAATATTGTTACGGACTATTTGGAGGTCGCCGAAAAAAAAAAAGTTTGTATTTGTTGTTGTGGCTCGATCACGCCACACTTATTTTGGCAAACGGGTAGCTGGGTATCCACAGATGGTTATAAAATACTTTTTACACAACTACGCTGACGAAAAATACATGATTTTTTCTTCTCTGCAAACGAAGTTGCGGACACTTTTCATACATACATAATTTAAATACATACTAATATTATAAATGCGAAAGTGTGTCTGTCTGTCTGTCTGTCTGTTACCTCTTCACGCTCAAACCACTTAACCGATTTGGATTAAATTTGGTATGGAGATAGTTTGAGTCCCGGGGAAGGACATAAGCTACTTTTTATCCCTGAAAAATACTCTTATCCGCGATAAACGAATTTAAGGCGGGCGAAGTCGCGGGCAGAAGCTAGTTAGAAATAAAGGTGTACATGCCAGATGGGTCTCGGGATGAGAGATCCGATAGAAGGTCGGTACTTGAACACTAGAATGCAGCACAAGTGAATGGTCATGTGTATAACGGCCCTTAGTGTGTTGTAAAATGGTCGCCGGGCAAGGTGAACCACCACGCAAGTCGCACAGGTTTGAGCTATACCGCTATAATTAGTTTAAGGTAAGCAAAATGAGGTGTTTTGTTACCGTTTTGCTCAGTTTGTCGGTGTATGGGTAAGATTACACAGGGTTTATCCTTTTTGTATTATAAAATTTAAAAACACAATTTTCATGAACATTATTATAAAAAATATATTTCTCTGATAACATTATTCATTTTAGTATAAAAAGGAATGCGATATACCTAGTGTTAGTAGTTCTATGTATACACCAAAGGGTCAATTTCACCAACATTTAATTTACACGAGAGTGGCTACCGCAGTATTTTACTCGCAGTTAAAAGATGGAAAGCGCAAGCCAGGAGGCCAGTTCCTGCGATATAGAGACGTCATCAAAGGCCATTTTACTGCATGCAACATCCCATGTAATAGTTGGGAAGAGCTTGCACAACAGAGAGGAGTATGGCGCATCTCTGTTCATGAGACCGTTACTGATTTTGAGGAGCGTCGCTTGCAAGACCTCGATGCAAAAAACCTAAACAGAAAGACCCGCCCTAAGCCTTCCTATGTATACCTACACGTACAATGACAAAGGAAAGGACATTGCGCGCCATGCAACAAACTTTTCAAAACCAAATTCGGTTTTGCAAGCCACATTCGTGCACATGCCAGGTTTAGTCATTAACATCTGTTAATGACTAAAGTTCTATCGTCCTTCTTGACGTATCTACGTCAAGAAGGACGATATAACTTTACTCTAACGATTTACTAGATGGTTATAAAAAAATTACTTCAAGTTCGTTTCACCACGCTAGTCTACGGATCGCGTAGTACTCTGTAATTTTGAACGAATGAATCGAATATATAACGCACCTAGCGAAAACAGTTTGTCAGTTTACAATGCTCTATAGATATCAGGTGCAAACTTAACTCGGTCGGAACCGGGTAATATGTATAATAATGTTAGGGTAAGTGAAAGTTTCAACGGAACCCTCGATGCGCGAGTCCGACTCGCACTTGGCCGGTTTCTTTAAATTTGTTCTGGTTATACGTTACTTGGGAGATAAGTAAGGAATTGACTTGATGGTGACAATGACAATACTAATCCACGACTAACAATTTACTCAGCCGAAATCGGCGGTATAAGCTTTTACCCTAGTATAGAGATTTTATCCGAACTTAACGTAGAATGAGTTAACTTGCGAGTAATTAATGATTTACTATTGAAATAAGACTTATACTACGTTGATGAAATCGACCCTATGTCCTAAATGTCATCATCATCATCATCATCATCTCCCTGCCCTTAACCCACTTATGTAGTGTCGGCACAACATGTTTTCTTCTTCCATTCATCTTTTTTATTCGTCATTTCAGCGCTTACTCCTTTCTTTCTCATGTCCTCTCTCACACAATCGATCCCTGTCCTAAATGTACGGGTTTTTTTTATACAATTAAACATTTAATTAAACGTTTGTCCATGAAATAGGAGAATCCCATCAAACATGAGTCAGAAACCAACTATGGCAGTATTACCACAGAAACATTCACATACTAGAAGGTACTTTTGCTTCGAACTTCGTTCGCGGAGGTGAAAAAGTCAAAACCCCTCTTTTTTTTCTATAGCGTAGACGAGTAAAAAGTATCCTATAACCATCTGGAGATACCCAGCTACCTGTATATTGTACCAAAAATAGTTGAAATCCGTTTAGCCGACTTGGCGCGATAACGCCACAACGACACATACAAACATAATTTCTTTTTTTTCTATTCTTGTACTCCAAATAGTCCGTTACATTTTTTTTATATATACAATGTAGAGACATTTCATGTTTACAACTTTATAATCGTATAAAAGTTGTAAAAATGAAATATCTGTAAATTGAAGATATTTTTAAAAAGATATTGGAGATCACTGAACCGAAAAAAATATTTGGGTTTTTTGTATGTTTGTATTTGTGGTTCCATGGCGCCAAACGAGCCATAGATGATTGTAGAATACTTTTTACCCGACTACACTGAATACAAAAGAGAGGTTATGAGTTTTTCTCCTACTAGTATCTAGTAATACATTGTATAATTTAGTATGTTTTAAGAGTCTTTCAACTCCTGGGGGTTAAAAGTTCAGACGCATGACTGTAAAGCAATAATATTTAATACTTGTACTATTTTTAGCAATGCATAACTGTATACAAACAAACAGCTCCGCACTCAGGCAATCGATAATTTGTTAATTTGGCATCTCGGCGGCCTTGGGCGCTTGCTATTGCGCTTTCTAGAACAAGGTTGATGCGCTTGCGCCGCCGTGTCGCGGAGAACTTCTTTCGCCGGCATAGTTGAGCCGTGGAACTTTGGAACTTTGGCTTATAGCAGGGACCATTAAGACCATCAGTTGCCATACTTTGGATTGTGCCCAGACTGCAAGGAGATATTCAGGCAAAAACTAGATGGCGCTTTAAAACAGCACATTTAATATAATCGAACCAATAAACGTAGTAAAGTCACAATTAGTTCCTATTCAGCAAATAAAACCGGCTAAGAGAACCATGTCTGACCCTGCTCAGTGTAGGGTTCTACAGCCTTACACATCTATTCGAAGATCTTGAAATTTTTACGGTTTCTAAATTACGACAAATGATTTTATGACTAACTAAAATTACATTATAATGACTTTGAATGATAATGGGAAACAAAGGGACGCCATTTGGGACATTTGACACGATGCTAGACCACTGGTCCATTAGTTGGGATATTCAACCTTAATTCATAGCCACTGAGGAGAAACACAATAATCATGATTGTGGAATAGGCATGATGATGGAGTAAGAAAATTTAAATTTAAATTAGTCCGTCTAAATACAGATGATTTTTGGAAGAAACCTTTTTCAGGTCACAAAAGGTACCTCAAAAAGTATCGAATAGTAAATGAATATTACAAGGTAAACTACTAATTAACAAACAAAAATGCATGGCCCAAAACAGAAACCAAAAAAGAAATAACTTACTTTTACTGGGACACGGTTCTTATAAGAAGGCATAACAAACGTACCTACGTGTTGTTTAAAAAATCATGTATTGCTCTTTTATGCTATTATGTTTTTGGCGGCCTAATTATAGAATAAAGATCATTATTTCATTAAACCTTTTTACATACACTACAAAAAATAGGTAAATCCCAGTTTTCGGACAATGTTCGTCATGTGAGGTCCGTGCAAATACCATACAATAGATAAACTTACAATATTTAACAAGTTCCATGATATAGTAAGTTTGCACAGAATTGTTTCCGAGGAAATGTGCCGACACTTCCGACAGAACAGATAATTGCACAATAGGAATGTTGTCTGATCTTAGAATGTGTAAAAGAATATTTAAGATCCTGATAAAACAAGCAATATAAGGAATTACGTTAATATTTTGATTTGATACGTGTACTTGTTTTATGAGCCTTTGTAATTAGGGGAAAGTCCATATTTACAGTATGAAAATATGAATAACTAATACCATTGAGCCCATGAAGTATATGGTAACTTTTGTTATGGAACCGTTTCGATAAACGCAAGTTTTAACATAGTTGCAGACAAAGTTCTTAATTTCCTCATCCAAGGTACTTAGTAATGTGATTTCAACATTGTTGTATCTCAAGGAGTTTTTATGAGATTGAGAGTTGTCTACACGTATTTGCACATATCTAGGTACGGTCAGTTCTATTTCATGTGGATTAGCTTGTCAAGTTCTTTCGTGACACACCCATGGTCTGCGGGCGACGGGGGGAAAGACAGCGGGGTCAAGTAAGAAGTGTGCGCGCGGCAGGGTCATCGTGCTGCGCCGCGCGCACACTTAATACCCACCTTTGGTACTTACTGCTATAAAGTTGTAAAAATTAAATGTAACATTGAAGATATTTTCAAAAAAATAATTGTAACGGACCATTTGGAGATCAAAAAAATATATGTTTTGGATTTTTTGTATGTTTGTATGTGTCGTTGTGAATTCATCACGCCAAATCGGCTAAACAGATTTCAACTATTTTTGGTACACTGATAGCTGGGTATCCACACACGGTTATATGATACTCTTTATCCGACTACGATGTCGGTAAAAAGAGGGGTTATGGCTTTTTCCCTCCGCGGACGAAGTCACAGGCGCCTTCTAATTGAAGATATTTTCGAAGTAATTATTGATACAGACTATTTTAAGGTCATAAAATAGATTTTCTTTTTTTTTTACAGTTTTGCCTTTGTCGTTGTGGCTACTTCACGACAAAACGGCATTTTCCATTCCACCTTCAAATAGTCCGTTACAATAATTTTTCTTGAAAATATCTTCAATTTATAGACATTTTATTTTTACAACTTTATAATAGTATAGATGCACCTAACTCAATTTCACAAAAAATGTTAGTTTTGAGTTATGACGGCAGAATTAACTAACTGAGCCATCTTTAACAATTTTACATTTTAAAGCTGTTAGAGCCCATTCAAGAAACACGCTTTTTAATGATTCGGAATTTTGACAGCGAACGCGTGCGTATTGCGCTTGTCACGCACACAAACTTACCCTAACCGAGATCCTTGCCGTGTGCCGTCCTCTTCATTGACCTCTTTCGTCCTTTTCTATCTATATTGTAAGTGCGAGAGGGATAGAATAGAACGCATTGCTTGACCCTCCCGCCACAAGCTGTCGATGCACGGCGGTGTCGCGAAGAAACAAACGTTTTTGATACTTAGGTTACTTCTTTTGAATGGTGCCTTCGACAATTATTACTTTGTACCTATGTGGGTATTTGTTTTTGTGCGCATATTTTCTAATTAACATACTACAAGAAGAGGAGAGAAAAATCATAACACTCATTTTTTCTACATCGTATATTTAGTAAAAAATATCCTATAACCATCTGTACCTGGTCATCGGTACAGACATTTCATGTTTACAACTTTATAATGGTATAGAATAATATTTGTACTATCCTTGTTTTTCAAATATATGATAAGCTGTTTTTAGTATCATTTCTTAAATCTACACTAATATAAAGTTGTAAGAATGAAATGTCTGAAGGTATATTGATGACATTATTTAAAAAAGGTTTCTTTGTGCAATTTTGCGTTTCGTCTCATTTACCTTTAAATTGCATTATAACTAAAAATATGTATTTATGTATGTTTCTCGCATCCTCATCTCGTCAAAACGGGTAAACAGATTGTGCCCAATTTCAGTACAGGCTGCTGGACATCCCCAGATGGTTATAGGATACTCTTTAACCGACAACGCGGAAACAAAAAAAATGTAATGACTTTTCCTCTCGGACGCGGCCGAAGTTGAGAGTTGCGAGCATTTTCTAGTATAAAATAAAGTTTTTGTCAGTAATAAGTGTTCTTTGAAAGTCAATTACTACTAAATTAAATACTTTCGTTAAGTCCGTTTGACGTGTCTGACATGTTTGCGATTGGCTCAAATTTTCACAAGACAATTCTTTGTTACAAAAATATGAAACGGCTCTTGTAGTACAAAAATAACTTTAACTTGGCTTTAGTGAAATCCTCATTGGAGTGGAATTATGTTATAATGACGATACATAACGTCATTTTGGTACAAGCTTTTATTTCACTTCTAGTGTATGTTAGTTTAATTAGGTGAAATCTTACAAACTTTAATCAACATTTGTTTTCTTTAGTATTGAAATGGTTCAATTGTGTAATTCATAAATCAGGTCTGATGTTGGAGATACTTAGAAGGTGGCAATAGCAACTTCTCTCACTAGAATCCTCTCAATTACTCGACGACTGTCCAAAATTCATAGTCGGCAATGAAACTTTGTATCAATATATATATATATATACATACACTTGTCGTATTTAGTCAATTCTGCGGTCATAAATAAACACATATATATGTTTACGTTACAGGGGGCAAACGAGCAGACGGATCGCCTGATGGCAAGCGATACGTTCTTTTATTGAAGGTTTAAAGGTATCCATATCCATACTAATATTATAAATGCGAAAGTGAGTCTGTCTGTTACCTCTTCACGCTTAAACCGCTGAACCGATTTGGATGAAATTTGGTGTGGAGATAGTTTGAGTCCCGGGGAAGGACAAAGGCTACGTTTTATCCCGGAAAAATACCCTTATCCGCGATACACAAATTTAAGGCGGACGAAGTCGCGGGCAGAAGCTAGTATGTAATAAAACAACTTGTTAGTGTACACCTAGAATTTTATTTGTCAGAAGTGGTATGGATCTGCATTTTATGGGATCAATTATTTCCGAGAGTACACAATTATTGTAAAAACGGGTCAGGTCTTGGTAGCATTTCCTGTTCCCAGAAGTTGTCATCTTTGGGCGCACTGAATACTTTCTTTGCGAATTCAGGACTAAACATGTGGACATAATACCAATCATGTTTAATATCCTAAACAAAAACCCCGGAATTGTTTTTTTTTTAAGTATTTAATCTTTCTTGTTGGAATGGCTTCATTAGGGTCAATACCAAATGCTGAAAATGGGCATTTTATTTCTACTAGCCCTTCTTGGTAGATGCCATCTGAAGAAGCACCCAAAAAACATTTTTGCTCGTCAATAAACAAGCCACATTTTTCAATGTGGATGTTTTCTTGTGCTCCTAGTTGTTCCAAAGCCTTCACTTTCTTTTCCATGTTTTATGAAACCATATAACATAGCCTTCACCAGAGGTGCAGAATTCAAGTTAGCATGCCTCTTGCAGATTTTGCAGAATATTGATGCTGTTAGAATGCACCGGCGAAGTACTACCCATAATGCGCTGTCAGCTTGCAAAATGGTGTTGCGTTCAGCTCTTTGGCATGGTCTAAATTTTTCTCGTTCATGTTTTGGTGCGAATAGTCTAGACCGTAGTTTCAGACAGTTTTACTTCTAAGTCTTTTCATTTTTAGCATGACTCTTTGGATCTAGCCTTTTTAAAGCTATCCCTGGACCGTTGCTCCACAATGTTTCTTCACACATATAATGAGGTTTGCCGGCATACAAAGCTAACAACTGTTGCATAGCAGCAAGCTTTTTCCTTTAAGGAATAATTGATTCTTGCAACTGTGATATAAAATTGCTCGGCTCGGTTGTTAGTAAAATTGTACGATAGACTTCTGGAGTTTAAAGCCAGCAGCTGTAATGCATTCTTTCATAACTTCAACATAAAATTTGGTGCTACAGAAAGCCCATTTTGTTCTACCTTTCTTTATGACACACAATAATAACCTTCGCACTCTGCATGATCACCGAAAACATGGCATGTGCTGTTAACGATGTTCGTTTGTAACTGTTAGATTTTCGTCTCGGTGGAATTATTTAACACTAACTACTTACAGTGTTGTTTTTTGCCTCTTTCTGTTGTCATGACATTTCTCCCTCATTCTCTCTTTCCTGCAACACTGCTGTTTGTTGTTGTGTTATTGGAATGCTTTCGCTGGACATCTGAAATCGTACAGGTATTAGGTATGTTTATTATCATTTTGTAATAAAAGAAATTATATACTTGTATAACCACCATACTTTCAGAATTCACTTTTGGTTCGAACTGGGTGGCAAAGGCAATCTCTCAGTAGTGAATGTCGGATTAGTCTTAGGAGAGGATTTTATGTGAATATCTCACTAAAACAAAGTAATCATTCAAACTTACGTTAAGATACTTAAACTTGTAAAAATATGCAAAATCAAATATTTATTCTGTAAGTAAAGGCTCAGGGGCTCTTTTACGAGCCATATAATAAGAAAGTTTAAATGCAGTTTGTGGCATTGACATGCTTGTGCAATGGTCATTACAGTAGATTTATTTTATAGTTACCTCATCAACTGGAGATAGACGTTCATCCTTGATTATAATGGTAATGCTAGTTGGACAAGTATTTGAAGACAAAGGTGTGGAACTGCCTTGTACTTTAATCAATTTGATTTTCTCATCTTTTTCTTTTTTTCTGTAATGAAGAGTGACCAGATGAACATATAGTGTAATCACACGATAGTGTGAGTTAAATATCGAGAGTTATTTTCCAATATGTTCCCAGGGCGGACAACTGGCAAATAAAACAGTAAGTGATTCACAATTGATGTTAATGACAATGACAACGATGCAAAAAGCTGCTGCAAAATGAAATACATGTGGTGTTATCAATGATGCAGGAATAGCATGCTTCCAGTATAATCAGAAGCCTGTTGGAATATACCTTCGTTACTAAAACTTCGTTAGTTTCGTTCGTAAATGTCAGTTAAGAATACATGGTAACTAGTAATCTGCTAAATATAATCAAAAGCAATGAAAACGGGTACACATATAACCCTGTAGGTACCAAACTTCCATAGAAGTTGACCCGTTTTTATTGTTTTTGCGTGTATTCATGCAGTCTAAAGTTACGTAATTAAGGGGTTTCCTACCTTGCATCGTTTGCTTGTCTGAGCCTTAAGGTATATCTTCTCTTTCTAATGCAAGAGTAAACAGGCTGTTTACGACCCATGCTAGAAATGAAGATTAATGAATAATCATTTACTTATTTAAAATCATTGTATAAATTAATTATATACTAACCTACACGATCAAATATGGTTGGTCGCGGCACAATCACGCTCGCACCGCAATAATGGCCGTCGGGACGAAATTGACACAAGTCCTAACTCCACGAGCGCTCGCGCGGTACTGAGGCTGAGGTGAGGGGAGGGGGAGGTCTAGAGGGTCACTAAGGGCTTTTCCCGCGTGCAGCCGAATATTTACACAACTGCCGAATAATTGAAAAGAAATCATAATGAGAGAAACGATGCCTATTATTAACAAAACAACGATACTGAAAAATTCCGTTCATTTTTATTGAGATTTTGTCGAAAATTATGGTATAAATAAGCACGTTTTACATATATGTATATACAAAATAACGTAAAATTAGGCCATAGTGTAAAAAAGGATATACAGGGTGATGAATCCAAATGAGTCAGTAGGGAGAACTCAGAAACTATGAGAGATAGCGAAATCTGTTCTTAGGAACCATAGCGTCGAGGTTAAATTTAATTATAATGGCATTAAATTCTCTTAAGTCTAGAGAGATATATCCTTTGCATCCAGAAAAATGGCTACATTTTGAACATTTACTTAAATAAAATTATTATCTTATTTTTGAGTTTTGTCTTTCAATTGTTTAAACAAGATTCCATTAAAAATGTGTTCCTTGTGACTTATGATTCGCACCATCAACAATAAAAACGAAAAAACTTTTATAAATTTAACATTGTTTACAGAGATTTTGACCAGGTTCGATTCTCGCTTATGCATGAGTTAAAAAAAATAATGCAATTATTATTAAATTTAAAATGGACGCCATGGTTCCAAAGAACAGGTTTCACTATCTCATAGTTTCTGACTTCTTCATACTGACCCATTTGGATTGATCACCCTGTATACCTATTGCGGTTGTGAAAAAAACATTTAAACAACTAGATTCTATATATGATATGACATCAACTTTTAAGGGCTCCACTTATGACTTCGCGCGCTCTTCAGAAAACTATTGTCGGTAATCGGGTGAATTTAGTTAAAATTCAATGCTACTCAAATTTGAGGCTCAGAATTGAGAATATATTTTACGTTTCTTATTACAAATACAGTTTCCGACGCTTTTTCCTTACCAAAAGGCCTACGAATCGACCGACCGATGGGGTTCCGTAGACAAAATGGCAAAAACAGAACCCTTAAAGTTTCGCAATGTATGTCCGTCCGTCAGTATGTCACAGGCATTTTACTCCAAAATAACAACATGTATATTGATGAAATTTGGAGTATAGGTATCTTGGATAAGCCGCTACTTAGTTTGGTAGTTTAATAATAAAAATAAATATTCCTAGGTGAGGCTCCATACATGTAACCGAAGCTGATATTTTTTTCAGCAAAGATCAATGTGTGGGACATATTTGGCCAGTTCTTCTAAAAACACTTTGTGGTTTCTAAACTTTGAATATTTTTTAAAACAATCGATCCAAAAGCTACATAAATAGTGTCCCCACTCCTCTAAATAATCTAAACTGTGTATTCAAAAAATAATAAGAAGTACAAGACTAAAGTTTTCTTCTGTTTCTGCGATTATTACTCATTGAAATGAAAGCTTTCCAGCTTTCCTTGGTCACGTGACCATGGAAAGCTGGAAAGCTTCCGTAACGTCGGGAACTAAAATGAGATAATATACGCGATATAATCCGTTAAATTGTTTTATTTCAATTCTACAAGAATAAAGCTTAAAAAATACATTCAACGAAAATTATTTTCAACATGATCAGATATACCGTTTATGACTTATTGCCGAAAAACTGCGCAAAAAGAAGTAAGTTACTATCTTCGATCTACGAAGATACTATCTTTTACTGGTGCGCCTTTTCACATCGTATTTTAGGGTTCCGTACTAATCCACTCTGTAGGAAATCTAATCTAAATGGTTTCCTTAGCATAATCTTTAATACTGACCTATGAGCTTTTTCAGCGACAGGGAGTGTAGTTTTGGCCAGAGCTTGTAACCTGGTTAATTTTCCGTACCGGTTAGAGCCACAATCTGAGAGCCTAATCCGTAATAACGGTTACGCTCGCAAGAACATCGCTCTAACCGGTTAATATCGCGGCGAGCAAATAGCGGTTCCTCCGTGTGAGCGGAGCGGAGTCTAGGGTGAATAACCGCTCGCTTAGACATAATTGGTTTTCTTGTATTATATTAGATTCAATTTTTTTATATAGTTGACTGTCGTTTTGCGCCACTATCGGCATATACAGTCGTTATTGATCCCGTATCCGAACATGGAGAAATCGGCTCGAGAGCGCTTCGAAATAAAGCTCCCAAATCAATTCGTCCGAACGTAGTCTAAATAATGAACCGGAACTAGGTACCTAAATAAATACCGGTTTAAGTATTTGGAACCGGTTACAAGCCTTGGTTTTGGCAGCACTCCTCCAGACGGAAATACAGTAATTAGTAACCGATTCACAGCTGTATTTACAGTAAATAATTAGCAAGTTTGACAGATAGCTAAGTCGACCATTTTCACAAGCTTTTATTTAACTTGCATTTTATTCTGTTCAGGTGGAATCTTGCAAGTTCAATTTGACCTACTTCCCGGTTTCGAGCGAAAACTTGGCACACTTATGTAAGTTCAGTACACAATGTACACATATACAAAAGTATGATACCATTGAGCTGCTCTGATGATAGAGTAGGAAGGTCCTCATAATAATCTGTAATAAAATAGGTACTGCAATCCTGCCGAGTTTGATCTCTTTAGAATCGTCTCGGTGATTAGTTGATGGATGTTTAAAGAAAAGTACAGTCGGCGATAAAAGCTTGTCACAAAAATGAAATTTTTGACAAAAACTTATGAACACCTTTAAGATGGTTGCATTCCTAAGTATTTTTCAAATAGATGAGTTCTTTTTTAGTCTTTTGACAGATTTAAAATTGAGATTTTGAGAGTTGTGCAACCAGCAAAAGAGCATATTTTCGCAGCACTTACGTCATTTCGTTGAGAAGCGCAGTTTTTCGGCAATAACTCAAAAACGGTACCTATATCCGATTATGATGAAAATCATTTTCGCTGAAAGTATTTATAAAGCGTTATCTATGTAATTTTAATTTAAATAAACTAAAATCTAAGAGTAACCATAATACTAACTCGATTCTTCAAAACGAAAGTGAATAGGCGCTAATCTAACTAAAAAGCATGCTTTTTCGGCAGTTTCATCGTTGCTTACCAACAGGTGAGATTGATGTCAAAATTGTCAAATGTTTGCTTAACATTTTTTTATGTAAAAAAAAGTAAGGAACCCCGAAGTATGAAAAATGTGGTTTTAGTTAAATTTGATGAAAAATTTGATACCCTGACCTTAAATAAGTCACTATGGGTGCAACCACTGTTTCTTGGTTCGTTTTTTAGGGTCCCGTACCCAAAGGGTAAAACGGGACCCTATTACTAAGACTCCGCTGTCCGTCTGTCTGTCTGTCACCAGGCTGTATCTCATGAACTCTCATCTCGTGTTAGCTAGTGTACAGTTGCAATTTTCGCAGACGATGTATTTCTGTTGCCGCTATAACAATAAATACTAAAAACAGTATAATTTTATATCTGTCTGTCTATGTCAGTATAAAATGATCGAACACCGCATATATTTTGCTTAGGAGTAGGCCTCTGCTAACACTGGATTTTATAGATACGTCCGTTTGTAGCGTATATTTTGTACGGAACCCAGGGCGGGCGAGTCTGACTCGCACTTGTCCGGTTTTTTAGTTTTAATTGATTTCATATCATACGGACGAAGTAACAGTATTCCAATGGAATTCTAAAACAAAGAGCTTTGAATATTACTTAACTCCTTTTTATTATGATAATAAATATAAGTGGACAGTTGCGACAGAAAGATAATATAAAGACAGTCAGACTGTCCAATGTCAATAAATGATATGATATAAAATGGATCGAACTCGTAAACGGACCCGGGAACAATGGATGCACTCATAGTTAGTGACTGAGCACAAAAATCTACAACAAACAAAATTTCATCAAATTTAACTTAAATCACATTTTCCATACTTGAGGTTCGGGGTCCTTTACCCAAAGTTTGTAATTTTTTTAACTGCTAATTATCTCAGTTTGGTCACTGTCGAGGTGTGAATTTGTAAAATTTTAGATGCATCTTAAAATGCCGCTGTCCGCACGTACGTTCGTTTGAAACAATGACCGTGACCTTGAATAGCCAGTATAGTATGGAGAATAGAAAACTAAGGAGAACAATCTCTATGTATCCAAAATATCACTTTAGCAAATTCGTAAAATAAATTACCATAATAATGTCAAAATCCTCAACAATGCAGGAAATATCATTTGAACAGAGCTGAATATTTACATCAAAAGTAGTAAGAATCCTTCTTAGTAGAGTAGCATTTCGGTAAAAATCTTTTGTAATTGGTTCTTGACATCATACTATCTTGTTACTCTAGCGCCATTCTGGACGCATTTGGAATTATATTTACTGCTTTCCGCCGGACACGCTTTCATCCATCCTACCAATCCGACTCCTGACACAGCCGAAAGGCTACAGCCAAATGCCAATGCTTCAAAAAAAAAACTTTTTCATCTGTATTCCTATATGAGATTGCCCTTGCCCTTTCTATACTCCATGCAGGACGGTCAACAGTGTGTCACTTACTTATGTATGTGCTGGTGTCCATCTGTAAATCTAGCATTCTTACCGCAGTAATTACCTGAGCAGCTGCTAGTTATCTTCATGGAAAAAAACATATAAATTAAATTGTGCATGTGAAAAGCGGCAGCGATTTAAAGAGTTTACCTGTTTGTTATTTTTAGGCATACAGTCAGGGGCTGAAAAAAGTTACTTCTCTGCCATACAAGCATTATAATTGCAGGGTGGTCACGCGAATTGGTGTCAAATACAGCTGCCTGCTCTTTGTAAACCGAATGAGATGAAATTAAAAATAAAATGTGTCAGATCCTACAACTTTTTTTCACTTGTATTGTTAAGAAAAACTTAAATGTGCACATATCTCTACAACTTTTTTTGTAAGTCTTTTAAATCGCTCAGAATTTGTGCTACAATTGCATTTAGTTCAAAGCACATAGTGAGTAATTGCATATCTAGTCGTAGGGTACCACAGGAATACCTAGTTTACGTATACAATTGTTATGATTATTTTATTCAGAGCTAAACAATTCTATGACTGTTAATTATACTATATGTATTATAAACAGGTATTCTCAATTGGTGATAAGCTAGTGTAGCTCGACCTAATTTGCTAGCGCAGCGAACCAAACGCACTCCGTTCAGTCATTCGCACTGCCCGCGACAAGCGGCCGCGTACGCTATTTAAACTGCGCCGGAAAATTAAAAAGTTAGTGTTCCATTCTTGAATTCGAATTAGCGTTCGTTCTCCTTGTAAGTATTTGGGTGGTTTTGATGTTTTAAAACTGGCTGGATTTTTAATGGATGCGTTCATGCAGCTTGTTTTGCGGGTTATTTTCAATATCAAATTATATTATTAAATCACAGTCAAATATATAATACATGTTTTTTGTACGAGTCGTAATATGTTATTATTGTATATTATTACTCGTAATGCATAAATTCAAAATGATGGCCTTAAAGAAACTTCTTTATAATTTAACGTGATAACGACTAAGTGAAATATTTTAATGTATTTTACAAACATGACTGGAAATACTTCTCAATCAACATAATTATTTTTTACGTCGTAATAAATAAGATACGATCAGACCAGCTTCAAATATGACATCATTTCCCGCCAAAAGTCGACTAATATTGCCACAATACCGGTGCCATAACGCTGAAAACCCATTGATCGTTGGATTCTATTTATAAATGTAATGCAGCGTACAATTTTCAACCTTAGATGTCCGTAAGTAAACGTAGTGAATAAAACTGTATATGATTGACGCAAGAAAGCGGGTATGTATCGATTTTCTTGACATTAAGCCTTCGAAATTGGTAGTAAAACATGACATTAACGCCCCAAGTGAATTTCCCGCGCTTTCATTCTGTGTTTTATTTTTTAAAGTAACTAGCAATGAATAGTGTTGTGCGTAGTGGCTAGTAGTGGGTAGTGATTTCGTACCCACTATTGTGCAAATTAATTTGTTGTATTGTGGGAATATCTTAAATATTCATATGACTATGGATAGATCTAATGTGACAAATATTCTTAATTTACCCGAATGTGTGTTAATATTTGCAAAGCACGTTGCAGTGTAGTTTGGCTGTGAAGAAATAAATATTGTTTAGTGTTAAAATGCCTAAATCGTACATTTCGTTGATTGGAAAACAAATGAAACTTTGCAGTCGCGAGTGTAAGTTTCCGTTTAAGTGAAAAATGTGTACCTACACTGTACCTACATGTTCTAAAACTATGTACATTCAAGTAGTTATGCCGCTTGTGGCCATTGCGGTAAATTATATTGACTGGCCAGTTGAAAAGACCGTCTTTTGATAGGCATTTCCATGTTTTTACGTCCTTCTCATTGTCGCGGCAGACTGGTGGAGGGCTTATCAATCTAAGCAGGCTACACACAGAACTATTATACCGACTTATCTTCTAACTGTGAGGCCTTTGTATGCAAAATATGTTATACTTAATTTATAATAATTTGTATTTAACTTCTACTTATATGCTTGGTACGAGTTTACCGACATACAGAACTGTAGGATAAAATACCATTATGGCGGTCATTCCCTAGTTCGTATTAAACCCTGCTCGTATGCATTGTCAAAAATATGGTCGGTTTTATTTTTTGTTTCATATGATCATTGCCTAAAGTCATGTCAGGTTATTATCTTGAAGCTACTGTCATAATACCCCCGTAACCTTTGTAGCCAAAAGCCTACAGAATCTTGGTTCTAAGTTCTATTAATAGGGAATATGCATGAATTTTTATTTTTGCTTTATTAAAAGCTCATTAATGTAAGAAACAGTAGACAAAAATATTTTTTCGAATAGTAAAAATAACCACGATATAAGCCATCAAATATTTAATTCTATCTCTTGCTTGCAAAACAGAATTTAATATGGAGTTTAAATGGCCAAAGTGCACTGTGACGTAACAGTGCATATAAGTAACTCTCTGTCTAATTACTAGTTTAAAATGCATATACATATTATGCGTATTTCTTGGCCGATATGAAACTCACATTTTGAAATAGTTTTTACGGTATTTTGATATTTCATTAAGAAAAGCGATAAAAAATATTCATGCATGTACCCTATTGAAGGAGTTAAATAAAATCATTATTCGCTTTGAAAGCTCTATAAAGTGCCCATCAAATTTTTAAACCGCATCTAAAAGAATATGAAAAAAATGATGAAAATAATGCCTACTTAAATCTAATAATACTTTTACGAAATTTATTGGGAACATAACCGGTTACACCGATTTGAATTGGAGCCGAAAAACTGGCCTCCAACTGGCTCTCAACAAAAGGACGTAAATGCTTCGAAGAATTGAAGATACACTCTTTTGTTGGTACACCTTTTTCCGTATATATTTTTACCATTTGAAACTGCTTCAATTGTTTTACTATGTGTATAAAACATTGGGTCTCCGTTATGGATTTTTATATTGTGAGGAAATTAAAATTTCCATGTTTTGCTTCTCCTAATTGTACGGCAGAATAATATTTCTGGTTGCCTTTTTCAGATTTCATCATGTCTTCGGCCACGGTCAACAAAAATGGCACCGCTCAGGGATTAGCAGCTAGAGCGCCGTGGTAAGTTTTCTTTAAGGTACTTGCGCCTAAGATGGCCCGGTTCTTAAGATGGCCCACTATCAATTATTTTGTATTTTTTAAAGTTCGAATGAGTTTAAATTTCACGCTCATGTTCGATAAATAAAATTGCAGTTTTATACCTACTAAGGTACCAGAGATAAAACTGCAATTTTATATCGAAACCAAAGAATTGAACTAAAAAGATGAAAGTGGGCCATCTTAAGAACAGGGCCATCTTGGGCGTAAGTACCTTATTCATTTAGTAGAAGGTGTTTTCTCAGTACTCAGTACCGCGTGGAGATATCAAGTTTAGATTAACATCAGATACTTAAAACTGTAATCTCTTGTAAATAAATCAAACTTCTAAGTCAACGCATTCCAAAGAAACAGTCATCAAAAAGCGGCCAAGAGCATGTCTGACCATGCTCAGTGTGGGGTTTCACAGCCGTTCATACAAAAAAAATTACTACTGACGTAAAAATAGGATATGAAAAAGTGCACTGTAGCAAAAGAGTTTTTTGGCAATAACTTATAAACGGTATGTCCGATCATGTTGAAAACAATTTTCGTTGGAAAATTGTGGTTAAAATGACCCTAAATATTTTGCTTGGGGATAGGGTTCTGCTTTCACTAGATTTTAATAGATACGGCCGTTTTTAGCGTCAAAATATGAAGGACATCATTATTATTTATTTCATTATAACAGATTTATGTAAAACTTACTCATGTTTTACAAATAAATTATCTTTATCTTTAAAAAGTGAACAAAAATACACCCCGCCCCCTTATTTCCGAAGTTTACCAAGCAAAAATTTAGGAGTTTTCTCAATTTGTATACATAAACATAAATATTACTCGAAAATTATAACTATGTCTCTAACAGGCTCAATTCTTTTTTAATTTTCAAGAAATCTCTTTAAACAACCCGGTTCCGTAAAATTTGTACCTGATTTGTTTGCAACGTTATAGATATCAGGTGCAAACTTAACTTAACCCGAAATAATAATGGTAAATGAAACTTTGTACGGAACCCTCGGTGCGCGAGTCTGACTCGCACTTGGCCGTTTTTTTTATTTATCGTTTGGCTTATGAAATTTTTTCAACGTACGAGATGCACGTGCTCGCAGCTCAGTAACGTCCGAACGAAATTTAGCAATCACGTAGTTGTGTGTTATCGACTTATGCGATAACCTTGTCTGTCCGCAACCGGCTCGGTCGGTTATTTTGTTACGAAAACACCATATTTTAATATTCATCATCGTCATATCAGCCCAAGGGCGACCACTGATGGACAAAAGCCTCACCCAAGTATCCCCATAACGACCAACCGTGCGCCGCTCATTCGTCATATTTCCGCGATCTTCACCGAATCATCATTGCAAATAGGCATGATGACTGGGTATGAAAACCAAAATTCTAATTAGTCCGCCAGCTAGATAATAAAAAAATATTGGACACATATTTTTGAAAAAAAACAAATTCTCAGATAAATCGCATAAAGTTTATGAGTGAAGCCTTGTGACGTCACTCCTAAATAAAATTTGTACTTAGGAGTGACGTCACGCGACATTTTGACTCAATGTATCGCCTTTATTTTTCGATTATGTGAAAAAAGAAAAAAACGTGTCCAATATTTTTAATTATTCTACATGACGGACTAATGATTAGAATTTAGTCATCATCCCTATCGTAGTTTACAGGTATTATTTATTAATACCAAGGCAGAATTTTTGAAATCTACCTAAGCACTGCACTATGTAAATTCCATTCTCTCTCTCTCTGAGGTCGGTCCCTGATGTCTGAGGATCGTGTTTAGCATCAGGGTTACTCCTGGAGCAGATGATCTGCCTCCACCGGTTTCTGTCTAGCGCGTCTCTCACAACCGTGTAGAATTTTGGAGGACGACGAGTCATTCAGTTGACCGGTCCATCTTGTTGGTGAACGACCGCGCGATCTTTTGCCTTCAGTATTCCCAACCACAATCAGTTTTTCTAAACTTACGTTGCCTCTGTGCATTTTGTGGCTGAAATACGAAAGAATGCATTGTTGGCATATAGTGGATAAGCGAGTAAATTCAATTAAACACTGCAAAATAATATGCAAACACATTTAACTAAGGAAAGATTGCAGATTCATTGTAACCTAAGCATTACGGAGCCCCTAAGAAGGGAGCCCTAGGGCTCAGCGGAACTGAATGGAAAAAAACCATTTTGGATTTCGCTGGTGCCTCATCACGACAAAACGGCTGAACGGATTTCAACAATTTTTTTCTCTAAGATTTTTTCCTCCTCCGTTGACGAAGTTGCGGGCATCTTCAAGTTGAAATACCTATACATATCGATGGCAAAAAGCGGAAACGTAGTAACCGCCAACTGGATCCATTGGCGCTTACTATGTTGCCGGTTTTTGCCATCGATATGTTATATTGTATTCTATAACTGGAAGGTGCCTTCGTCAGCGGAGGAGAAAAAAACATAACTCTCTTATTTTCTTCAGCGTAGTCGGGTAAAAAATATCTTATAACTATATGTGAAATACTAGCTTTTCATAAATTCAATGTACAGTTATTTAATTTTTACAACTTTAAAATAGTAAAAGACTTAACTATTATCTGAATTTAAGCATGGTTAGCAACATTTCAAAAAACTAACTTGAGACTCAGATAGTTCGTTTACATAACGGTTACTTACGTGGTAAAAACAGTCCGGTTTCGGTTCATGAGACGAAGCGCACTAAGAAGACTGGAGCACGAGGAGGGCTGCGTCGGGTTCCCTCGCGTGTCATGGCTAAGGTCTTCGGACGGGACCAAAACATGACATACAGTACTCGGCTGTTACGACGTCAGTAACCGCTACTGTAGCCAAAATAGCAAAGTATCAACTCACAAATATTGCGCGTCAAAGATGTTCAGCATTAGTTAATGACTTATTATTTATTAATTTAAATTATATTCCACAACCGAAAAATGTAAAAATGGCGGACTTAATGTCAAAAGGTTGTCTATTGTTTGTTATTATTGTTAACTTCATTAGGAATAATCAGCTAATTAATGCCCTTTCCCGTGCATTGAGTTTTTGCAAAGTGCGTTGACTTTACTAAAATATTCTACACACAACTCGTATGGAGCTACCAAGTTTCCGAACAAACAACATGAATCATCTTCAAGAACATTACAAAAATACAATGTTTTGTCCAAAGTCTTTATTTATTATTCTCTGGTTTTACTCCTCGCGTATTTTTAATCACTTGTGTTGAGTTTAAAATGACATAAACGCACGATTCTAAAACAGCCACTAGAAGCAAATGTTATTGTTTTAAATATCGGAAGTATTATTTTAAATAGTTTTCTAAAGCAATTTCAGTAAAATAAACGTAACTAAGCCAGAAAGTCGAGTAGAAAGAGTAGCATGAGTACTTTTTGAGATATGGCGCTCTAATAGTCGGACAGACAGACAGACAGAGTCGCACCATAACGGTTCTTTTTTACCCTTTTGGTACGGAACCCTAAAAAAATGGCGCAATACCCAATTTTAGTAGCTCTGCTGCGTGTTGGTTAAACCTATTCCTCGACATAAACATAAACATCTTTTGATTTCGATTATGTACATTTCTACCCTCCATAAACTCCAGTGAGCTTATGATGGTAATGAGTTTATGGTGTGACAAATAAACGATTGAAGAAATTTACAGGTGCTTTGATGGTAGAGTTTATCGCGCAATACATACACGTGTTAGAAGTTGACATGCTGGAGGCTTGATGGCCTATGATGATCGTGTTTATCGCGTGGTACATGAACGATAAAATATCCGTCAGTCGCGCACTTATACACGTGTCACAAGTTGACAGATGCTGGAGGACGGGGGGCTTATGATGGTCGAGTTAATCGCGCGCTAGATAAACGATTAACCATCCGTCATTATAGATACACGTGTTGGAATTTTTCACAGAAGTTTTAGCCCGGAGGGCCCATGATGGTGGTGTTCATCGCGCGGTAGATCAATGAATAAAGCAACCGTCACTCTAGCACAAATAAATATGTATATCTGTCGGAAAGCCGCAGGATGATTCTTTGAATACCCTTTTTGGGTTAAAATTCTAACCCAATTTTGACTATCGACCTGGTACATATTTTTGTGACCAGCTTGATTTCCGACTGTACTTTTCATTGAGCATCTATGTACTACTCACCGGGACGATTCTAAAGAGCAAACTCGGTAGGATTGCGTTATTTTACTACAGACTTCCTATGACCACCTTCCGACTCCGTTATTAGATAAGCTCGATGGTGTCATAAAATTGTATTGTCACCTAACTTATATGCCTTAGCTCAATCGAACACCTGAATGTGAGTCAACTTTAACTTGCAAGATTTGTTTACATATGTATAGTGACTGACATATAGTTACAGGTTAATGTAGAACATAAAACTTGTAAAAAAAAGCAATTTATGAAAAAAACTAATTCCGTTTCCGTATTGGTCGAATGTAGACTTAGTAACCGGACTACAAATACCTAGAAACTCTAATTGTAAAGCTATGAGGTACAATGTTTGTAAACACCGCGCAGTGTATTAGCTCACCACAAAGTGACCGCAGAGCAGTTTAACGTTTTCCATTTAAATCTTAATTACACGTTAAAAGAGGCATTCGTTTGGGCAGAATCGGGTACTTAAGGGCCTGCATCGTATTTCGTAAACCACGCTCCAAACTCCGAGCGGGCCAATGAGCGAAATGTGTAATAAGGGTCGATAAAGGGACGGTCGCGCGCATCAAAGAAAGAGAAAGCTAATACACTACATGCTTAGTGTTTTTGGCGTAAGCGCAAGATGTAAAAGTACAATGAAATCAAAGATGCTTAAGTTAATCACGTAAAGGATAAAGGGAGGAATGTCATTTTTACATAGATGTTTAGCCGTTTATTAATCGGTCGTTTGTACAAACTAGACAAAAAACGGAGAATGAAGACGCGTTTTCGGATAACTTTTCTATCAAGGAAATATGTTTCCGCGTTAATCACTGAATAGGTTATATCGTCAAAAAAACATAAATAAAAACCAGCCTGTTTCTTATACCATAGTCTCACTAAAAAAGCTTATATTTTCGATGCAGCCCCTTAAGTGGTAATGGTAAAGAATTAGAGATAAGTTGTCGGCATGGTTAAGTAAGTGTCGCGGGATCTAGGACATCCCAAGTAGCAATGATATGTCTTAAAAAGGGATTGAAGATATCTTGAACACAATTAGACAAATTCTTGCTGTTGTCTTGGCTAAAACCATTATGTCCCTGAAGATATCTTGAAGATATGCCCCAAGACTCAGTTAAGAAAAAGTGGGCACAGTATTTGAGAAAAAATCAAGAAAGAGTTAATACTACTGCTTAGACAAACTTAAACCCTACTTAAGAATGGGGGTTTAACAGATCTCTAAACTTCGATATCAAGATATCTTGAAGGTTGACTTACGACCAAGAAATAAACTTAAAGATATCTACAATACTTACTTAATCAACACTGAGTTCCACAAATTCGATCATCTCTTAATAAAGAAAATTTTAAAACTCTTTTTACTCATGGAATGGTATTTTAGAAAACATGGCGAACTCTTTTACTAACAAGATAATCAATTGAAGGTTTATCAAAATGGCGATTACTTAACTATTTTTTACGTTTATGAAAGACCGTTTCATGTCCATATAGGTATTTAAAAAGTACAACGCATGATTGTTTATCGTGTAAAATTGATCGAAAGTGCTATAAAACAGACCGGCTTACAAAATACTAGAAAAAGAGCAATATAAATTTGGAATATTATGTTGCTAAATGGTAAATTCGCTTACATACAGCGCAGAATACTACTTTTCTGTAAATGCTTGAGGTATAAATGCCATTTTTATTGCTATAACAAAAATCTTACTTCAATATACTTTATTTTTTATGAATTAAAGTCGGAATATTTTCATTATTTTTATTTATTAAAATTGTACAATGGCGTTAAGTCTTATTATTCTTAACGAAGTATGACTTTAGACGATACTGATTTTGTAAGGTTACTTTAGATTAATACTAAATAGTTTTTGAAATAATAACTAGGTTTTAGGTTTTCTTAACTTGCTAAAGTAGCGGTAGCTTAAAACTATTTAGTTTTTAAGATTAAAATTACTAAACGGAGTCTTTTTAAATTTAGCCAATTCTTATTTTAGATAAAGTTTAGACATGTAAGATTTAATGACTATTCTTGTTTGCTACTTGGGATCTACTAATGTTCTGCACAGTTTCTGAATATTTATGTGGGAACATTTATGGAGTATCGGGACTATTGGGGTTTATCGACGTCGCACATTTCGTCTGTAGATGTTGCTAATCCTTAAACCAAGATTGTGTTGTGACTGTTCGAGAACCTTTAATAAATATCTAATATAGCCTATGTTCTCTCAATTATTATCTTATCTGTGTACAGAAAAATACCAGTTGCACTTTTGCTGCATTATTGATGGCGTTTTAGTAAGTGTAGTAATCAGAGCTTTAAAAATACACCATTGCAAAAATATTTATGCACTCCCATAACCAAGACAAATCTAACGACAATTCAAGCGTCAATATCTATTAAGTCGTTTAGCCTGCAGAGCATTCCATAGAAATAAACACATAAACCCGGATACTCTCTATCCATCTATAAGCCACGGACGTCCACTGCTGAACATAGGCACCCCTATAGCTCCGACCGCATCCAGCAACTCCCTGCGAGCCTTACGAGGTCATCCGTCCACCTAGTCGTAGAAGTGGCAATGGGCGGACCATGTAGCCCATAGAACGGATGGCCTTTGGGGCAGTTAATTCCTGGAGTGGCGACCACGCATAGGAAAGTGCAGCGTAGGACGGCCCCACATACTCTAAAATACATATACTCTCTAAAATCATAGCTCTCCATTTAACGCAGCTAGAAAACTGAACAAACACACTTTCGCATTTATACTCGTAATAAGAGTGAATGTCATCCATAATGATGTAAACGGTATCAATGACCTCGAAGTTCATCATTATCACAGTTACAGTTTGTAACTTTGCGCGGTAATGTATACCTAGAATGTTTTGTGTCGAATATTAAATCTTCTATACTATAATATAGTAGGAAAAATCAAATGTCTGTAAATTGAAGATATTTAAACTATATAACTAAGACTATATGGAGGAATAAAAGGAAAAATATATATTTTTTAATTTTTGCATGTTTGTACGTATGTGTGGTTATGGCTTCATCACGCCAAATCGGCTCGAGATTTCAACTTTTTTTAGTGCACGGGTAGCTTGATACTTTTCACCCGACTACACTGAATAAATAACGAGGAGTAATGACATTTACTGCTGATGAATGAATGAGTTCCGGGCACCTTCTAGTATCTTTATGAATAACAAATCCCGACACAATTTTACACGAACTAGTCCCATGGAAAGCATAATAAAGCTTGTGTTATGAGTACTAGACGACGATATATTTAATAGATATACTTATATAGGTATCTATACTTACATGTCTATACTATTAAAAAGTTGTAAGAATTAAATGTTTGCACATTGCATATATTAAAAAAAAGATAAACGGGCTATTTAAAGGTCACTGAACCGAAATATTACCTCCGCATTCACCAAAAAAAGATTGTGGTCTTCACTAATACACGAGTTGCTACTGAAAATTTGTAGACCAGTTTATTTTTAGACGAGCTGCTATTTAGACGAAATGCGACATAGACGATCTACGACTTTATACAAGCAGCTCCATAAACAAGTTACTAATTAGACTCCGTGACACTAAATATTAACCTCAGAATTCACATTAGACTGGATACTTATTAGATGTTTTGTGAGTCAAACTTCTCTCTCGATGAAAGGCCTAAAAACCATGGTTGAAGGCAATTATTCCAAAATTAGTATGCAGCGTATCTTTTTTGCCTCTTCATAGAATGTTTGCTTTACAGAATTTTCATGAAAAAAAACTCCCCTCTCCACCGATATCGTATTTTTTTCTTGTTTCTTATAAGATAACTGTACATACCGTAGGTTTCACATTTGGGTGACTATTTGAGCATCATAACCGTCGTAATTCTGTTCGCAATATTGGCCAATTCATAAAAGTAATTTTGATAAAAAAAAAGCCGCGGCTTGTACAATACAACCGAAAATGGCGCCATAATTCATAAAGAATTCGTCAATATTGGGGACAGACAGAGTAATAAAACGGTTAAAACGCTCCAATAGGTGACTATTTATAGACAGACATTTGATAGATAGATAGATGGATAAAAAAATATTCATCCACAACAATAACAACAGAAAAAAAACAAATTTATAATCTATACGTGTGTATTTATAGCTTATAAATTTGTTTTTGTAGTATAAAAAAAACAATAAAGATAAAATATAGGCAACATAACTACATTTTTGAAGAAGCATATCGGGAGTCAAGTGCCGTGGTATGAAATAGGAGCTGACCCAGCATGATGCTGCGAAGAACGCAGCGCCGATCTTCCGACAGAGACCTTTTGATAAAAATTCTTAGCGATCTTAAGCTAACTGTTTCACAGATAAATACGTTGTGTTAAATGGTAAAAACATGTATTTGTATTTGTGTAACGCGTCGCAACGTCCTAGGTTATTCCGATTATTGCATAGGGCTTTTTTTAGAATTTGACTTTGAAGTGGGTTAGTATGGCTAGGCCCTTACCAGTAACCGGATTTAGTGGTGGTAGCGCAAACCCACAAATGGAAATGCCACCCGAGGCCACTTAGAGTTGGGTGGGACGCACTCGCAAGGCACAAGGACTGAGGAGGTTGTATGCAACATGCACACTTTTCGACCTTCTACACCATTGGAAAGGGATTTATAAGTCAATTTGCTTGCTGCGCAAGAGTATCGAGCGGCATCGACGCGATTTAGGCGCGTACGCATGCGTGCGTCGTTAACCTTTTACGTGACCGACTTGACCTGATGACAATGAATTCAGGCCCAAGGTCGACCGCTCGGAACAACAGTAATGCGGTGAAAGAAATGTGTAACACGAGTTAAGAAGTGTTTTAAATTCACTTTCCGTGATTTGTACTAAAAATATTCTCAAATTTGCTTGAATGTATCGTACAAAGTACAAGGAGTATCTACGGAACCCTAATAGACACAACTTTTTAACCCACACATGTCTATGTCACAGACCTCTAACTCTTGAACAGTAATAGTACCTACGCGTATCCGACAAATTGTCACAGAATGTGAATGTGGCCGCTATAATAAGTAACAAGTAATCATTGTTGACTTTATCCCATTTACTTGGGGTCGGCGCAGCATTTTGCTTCCACCTCTCTACCACCGATCATCTCGTCACTCACACCCTTCCTGTTCATGTCATCTCTCACGCAATCCATCCACCTTTTCCTTGGTCTACCCCTTCTCTTACATACCGCTACATGCATATCTAATACCCTTCTTGTCACATGACTCTCATCCGTCCGCATAACATGTCCATACCATCGTACGCAATTTGCTCTCAGCTTATCGACTACGGGTGCTACTTCCAGACTTACTCTTAAATGTACTCCCATCCACATCCATCTCAATATTCTCATCTCCGTCACATGCAATCTCCTTTCATCCGTCAACTTTGCGGCCCAACATTCCGATCCATACATATAACGATAGATCTTAAAATGACCTTGTAGATATTGCACTTCAATAGAAGGGGCATTAAATAAAAAAAAACTATTACATTTATTGTATGGTTTCAATAATTAAACAAAAAAAAATTAAATAAATTATACTAAATAGCTATAAAGAAACACATTTTAAAGTAGATTACACCAAGAATAAGTAAGTGCTCTCCTTCGCCATGGTCCAGAAGATGATTCCTCACTGTAACACCTGTAAGTACAGTAGAAGTTCCCAACAAACTGTATTTGTTCATTTCTGAAAAAGTTTGTACATCAATTAACGGATCCTTATAATTTTTTTCTTATATTGTTACCAATATTTTTGATGATTATTGTTGATGTTTTGTTGATTCATTTGGATAATTAAGAAAGTGTATGCTCGATAACTACAATCTTAATCATCAAAAACAACCAATAAATAGTACTGTTTATCATTTAAAAAAATTGGTAACAAAAAAGGAAAGTTAACGACTGTTGTGACAATTAACGTGCCCATAGAAATCTTTGTAAAACTTTTAAAAAATGCTCACTTCATGAACTTTGTGGTGAAGTGAATTAATGATTTATTAAAATAAATGACTTGCTTTATAGCAATACTAATACGCTTTACTGACTTAAAATTGTCCACACTTTATTATTTTCCAGTAATAACCGGATAGCCAAGAACCGGCTCAGGATTATTGGGGCAAGTTTTTTATCTTGTTTTGTGTATACGGTACGACGTTAATATTTGGTGTTGAGTCAGAACTTTGAGCGCAATTTGGCAACGCAACAAAACATTTCGACCGGGTTAACGTTTCTCTTATAAAATTACATTAAAAGGCATTTCATCATGTTCTGTTAGTTATTAACAAGGAAGGGCGAAAGTAGTAAGCAGCGGATTATACAAGACATCGATACTCGAAATTTCGTCATTATATATGTAGTAGTTTTTGAGTAAAATGCTTGTAACATTGGACGGGTGGACGGACATTATAATAAGGGTTCCGTTTTTGCTATTTTGAAAAAGATTCATCAAAAGGTGCGTCCACACTTGTATCATTTGCTTGTATCCGATCACCGTGGTGTGGCATGACTGCGTATCGCGCTGCTTAACAGTTGAATTTTGTCATGATTTTACCGCTCTTTGGTTACTAAATAACGAATACAATGAACCATCATAAGCCCTGTCCAGGGCCTATGATGGTTGCATTTATGTACGGCGATACATAAATGACAAAACAGCTGTCAGTTTCTGACAAAGTATGTCGCATGATTTATCATTTGTATTTATCGCGTGATAAACCCAATCATCACAGGCCCTGTGTGTCTGTCCGAATCCACCGTCAACAATTAACAGAGCATGATGAAAACTAAACAACTAGAAATACCGGTTCGTATCGTTTTTTTACATGTTCGATTCTTAAATATTATTTCTACTCGTTTTTGTCGAATAGTAATCAAGGACACAGTCGAATTTTTACGTCAGGTGATAAAGATTCGTGCGCAATCAAATGATTATAATTCAAGTGACGTATACTGTAGTGCAGGTATTGTTAATTCATCAATTAAAAATTAGAAATTCAGTTCCATATACTCATTTACTAGTCAATATAGGAAGAGCTACTTGATAAGCTTGAACGTCTGCAAAATATTTGCATAAGATACATTTTTGGTCTGAGAAAGTTTGATCATGTCTCTCAGTACCGTTCTCAGCTAGAGTATTCGTCGTCGTAGGGACGCGCATGTGCTGTCATTGCTGTACAATGTATTATTGAATCCCGCGCCCCCTTCCTATATCTCTGAAAGATTTACCTATATGGCAGCTGGCAGTGGCCACCGGCTGCGCTCAAGTGCCAATCTTTCTCTCGCCTTTCCGCCCAATAAGTCGCGCACATATAGGAGATCTTTCTCAGTCCACTCGGTTAAATTATAGAACGCGTTGCCGGTGTCTGTTAAGTAATATTTATCCGTGTCATTTAATATTTATCCGTATGCGTATATTTATTATGTACATACAAATATATATTTACATATGTATATTTATTTATCTAGATGATATATATGCTATTATATTACTATTTATTATTTAGTGTTTATTTGTATGTGTATGCTACTTTAGCTTGTAATAGTTTTAATGTCATTGTGCATATCAACTCGTTGGTTTGTCTATCTGATGTTTATTCTTCTCTCTCGTATCTGACAGGTCGAATTATAGGCCCATTTCTCTTGCGACTATCCTAGCCAAAGTGTTTGACAGCGTGCTTAACTCGCGCCTGGACGAACACATGCGATTACACGATGCCCAGTTCGGGTTTCGACCTGGGTTATCCACTGAGAGCGCCATCGTCGTGTTTGACTAAAGTAAAGACTGCGGTTTTTGGCTGCTTTCTAAACCTTTCCAAGGCCTTCGACCTGGTCAGTTACGATATCCTGTGGGCGAAATTAAAAAAGACTGGAATGCCACATGATCTTTTAAAAAAAATTCAGTTTTGGTACGGAAATCAAGTTAATGTTGTAAAATGGGGAAATGCACTTTCGTCGCCTTATATACTGGAATGTGGAGTAAGACAAGGAGGACTTTCATCATCTAAGCTATTTAATTTGTATATTAATGCACTAATCGACGAGCTGAGCGGCACCCATGCGGGTTGTTTTATAGACGGAGTCAGCGTAAACAACATAAGTTATGCCGACGTCATGGCGCTGCTAGCTCCATCTGTTGGGGCACTCAACAAATTACTTAGCATATGTGAAAGATATGCTGTCTCTCACGGACTTACGTATAATTAAAAAAAAACAGTATATATGGTTTTTAAGGCCCCGGGCAGGAAAGCTCCGGACACGACAATCCCTGTGTTGTTAAATGGAAATCCGATTAGCAGACTCAGTCACTTTAAGTATTTAGGTTACTGTTCAAGTGATGATTTGAAAGACGGATTTAGATATTGAACGGGAACGCAGGGCGCTAGCCGTGCGCGCGAATATGCTGGCTCGCAGGTTCGCTCGATGTACAACTCCAGTGAAAATCACTCTTTTTAGAGCATACTGCACTTCACTGTACTCGAGTGCCTTGTGGGCCAGCTGTTCGCAGCGCGCGCTCGGCTCCCTTCGAGTCCAGTACAACAACGCTTTCAGGGCCCTGTTGAGGCTGCCACGGTTCTGCAGCGCGTCAACCATGTTTGCCGAAGCACGAGTTGACAGTTTAAGTGCTGTTTTACGTAAAAAGATGGCGTCATTGTTATCTAGAATACGTGGCAGCACTAACAGCCTTCTGATGACAATAGCCTTAGGAAGTGAGTGCACTATAATGCAACACTTAGTTAATAATACCATGTCCTTAGTTAAATATGTATACTCACATAGTTATAAGCAATTAATAACAAACTGTGGATCCTATGTTGTCCGAATAAATAAATTTATTATTATTTTTTTTGTATCTCACCGTTAGTCACGGGCTTATACGTCCCGGATTTTTGGGAGGCTTGCGTGGGGATATGGATCCAACACGTAGAGGCCCTTTCGAGAAGTTTGCTGTGGCTGTACTCCTGCTTGGACCCGCTCCTGACCATATCAATGAGAGAATACGTCCATGAGCAGGTCCCAGCAGATGTTGGAACTATTGCATTTTATGGAAAGAGAATCGGGTTATTAGATTGTACTTTGGATGGATTTTGTTTTGGCTATTGCAATAGAGATTCTTCACCCGCCATAACCACCAAATAGATCGTTATCTGTAGCGGGTGGTGACTTGCCACTCACTTGATGGTCCCCGTAATTGCCGTCACAAAGACCGCCGGAAGCAACACGGACGTGAGGGCTCAGGGGTGTCGAGAGGTATGATGCGCTTTCTCCGAGGTTACTCGCGGCGTTATGCCCTTTAACACTTCCACCCCTGGAGCATATAGCTCTAACGCTCCTCTCTGGACAGCCAACAAAGGCAAGCCAGAGCTGAGAGTCCTACGGGTCCTTTTGGGTATCCACTCCGGCCGATGAAGACACACCGGAGGCGAGGACCCTGACCGACTCTCTGGAGATCTCGGGTCCGTGGGGTCGTCACTCCTCAACAGCTCGCCACAAGCTACCCTGCGGCCTATTATTAGTATTATTATTATTATTATTATTTCTTCTAAGGTTAAATGAAAGAGATCCCTTAAAGGGATAAGTTCACCTTTGTGCAAATATGTTACTTTACTTTCTTTGTTTTATTGTTTTTTATGTACAATAAAGTGTTTACAATACAATACAATACTAGTTCACGACTAGAGATATGTAGCTCACGAGTGAGTGATTCAAATGGACTATATCATTTGGTTTATCTCAATCGCTCTTTCGCTCACTGAAGATTCGAGTCGCACAGTATTTAATCTATATCAATATTATTTGCTGGCTCTCGTTTATCATTCAAATGAATGTGCCGAGCCGGCCGAGCCAAAGGTAAGATACGAGAATATTCAAATGATATAAGCATGTTATATATTTTTTATTATAGCATGTATTCTACTATATATTTGACGACACGTTTGGCTCAGTGGGTTGTAAAGCGGCCTACGAAGCTGGCGGTCCCGGGTTCGAATCCCGGCCAGGGCAAGTGTTTGTGTGATGAGCACGAATGTTTGTTCCTGGGTCTTGGATGTTTTCTATGTATTTAAGTATTATAATGTATCTATATATTATGTATATCGTCGCCTAGTGCCCATAGTACAAGCTTTGCTTAGTTTGGGACTAGGTCGATTTGTGTAAGATTGTCCCTGATATTTATTATTTATTTATTTATTTATATTTATGCGATGCCCGAATACCCCTTCGATTGAAGGGCAAAATCTACAAGAGCATTGTGAGACCTGTCGTCATTTATGGATCGGAATGTTGGGCCGCAAAGGTGACGGATGAAAACAGATTGCATGTTACGGAGATGAGAATGTTGAGATGGATGAGTGGCGTGACGAGAATGGATCGGATAAGGAATGAGTATATAAGAGGAAGCCTGAAAGTAGCACCCGTAGTCGATAAGCTGAGAGCAAATCGCCTACGGTGGTATGGACATATTATGCGGAGGGATGAAAGCCATGTGACAAAAAGGGTATTAGATATGCATGTGGAAGGATGTAAGAGGAGGGGTAGGCCGAGGAAACGGTGGATGGATTGCGTGAGAGATGACATGAAGAGGGAGGATGTAAGTGACGAGATGACGAGTGAAAGAGAGGTATGGAAGAAAAAATCATGCTGCGCCGACCCCAAGTAAATGGGATAAGGACAAGCGAATGATGAATGTATTCTACTATATTTACAAACATTTTGTAAGCAATATGTTTACAAAACTCAGTGTATCGTTAGGTACTTGCTGTAATCCTCCCACTCAAATGATTGTTCATGAACCGGAAAGAAAAAACAAGTCAATCAGCCTGATTGATTGACATCTCGATGTCTACGAGGGAGTTCCCAAAAATATCCGACCTCGCTTATAGATAAGCAATGCTCGACGCAAACCCAATTAGTTGGTTAGTTGGTACCTGGCAACTTTAAATCAAAGCAAAAGAAGCATGGTAATTATTTGAATAAAGGTGTCAAGGTCACGTTTACCTTAAAGAAAAGAAAAGATGATTTAAACACATCATTAGTTCATTATAAACAACCAACTATTGTTCTTGCCCCATTCAAAAGCATCAAACTATCGATCATCAAAGTGCCTTAATCTGGAGTGACGTAATTTCCCAACTCTTGACACCACAATTCCTAAAATTGACACGGTTATTTTTATTGTTTTGATGTGTTAATTTATGTGATAACCTGACTGATGACTAGCTTTCTAGTCAAAGCTTAAATTTTCATATTGCGGGCCTACGATGGTATCGTTTACACGATAGATAGAACTTCCATCACTTTTATGACACATATAAGTGCGATAGTGATGGATGCTTTATCGTTTATTTATCGCGCGATAAACAAGATCAGCATAGGCCCATAGGTTATGCTCTACGAGATCGAATCAGATATCAGGAGATTCGAGGACGAACCAAGATCATCGACATAGCAAATAGTTTGAAGAACCGATGGCCGCGGCCGTCCGGGCAGAAAGGTTCTCGAGTGGAGACCGCGTACCGGCAAGCGCACCGTCGGGAGGCCACCCGCAGGGATGTCGGACGTGCTGGTTAGGGTCGCGGGGACTGGCTGGATGCGGGTCGCCTCTATCCGGCCCACGTGGAAATCTATTGAGGAGGCCTGTGTCCAGCAGTAGACGTTCTATGGCTGAAATGATGATGATGATGAGGCCTATAGGCCTCTAGCATCTGTTAACTTCTGACGCGTGCATGAGTGCTAGTGAGACTGATGCCTCATCGTTTATTTATCTCCTATAAACAGGCTCATTATACTCGTATGTCCGCAGACATTTGTCCATTCCTCTGACACGTGCTTTTTATTGCCATATAAGCGTATTTATATATCAAAGGGTAAAAGCCAAAACTGGTCAAACTGCGATTTGCGTCATTCGAAATATATTTGCATAGATGTAACAATTTAAATTAATTAATTTTAATACGCGAGTGCTATTCGAGCGTAAAAGACTATATTCAAGGTGCGCGTTTGTGCTAAGATTCCTATATTGTGTGTACTGTACTAATCTTTCTCCTTTTTATATGATTTTTATACAACAGTGGCATGGAAGGTTTCTCAGTTGAGTACTCTTTTGCATAGTGGTTGTGGTTACAGATTGTTGATATAAATGGTATAATTTAGTAAACCCACGTCAACCCGCTTTCATTCCTGATATAAATAAAAGACGTAAAGTGTTTGAGAGCAGAGGTCAAAATATAATGATCTATTATACAGGTTTTCAATTTTACTTGAAGAAAGAAAGTCAACAGCTAGACCTATTTTTACCACAGTGATTGTTACGCGGTAGGAGTGTCTGGTATACATACTAGACGATACGGTACATAGTCTAGTGTAATTAATCGGATAACTGGGGTGACAGAGTTGCACACTGCACTTATTGTATTACACTTGGCAAACTTGTAAATGCGATAGCAGAGGTCTTCTAAACCGCAGTTGTGAATGTTGGAATGATTTTTTTTACTTCAGTTAGTGATATTTCGGGAGTATTTCATGGCAGGAAATTACGTGACAAATTTAATAAGGTGACAAAATTATTATATATATTAATTACGTGACAATATTGTTCAGGATAATATACATGTAGCATTCAACCTTGTACTTATACCACCTAACGTTCGATAAAATTAACTATACGAGTATCGTGGGCAAAAAAAATAGAACTAGTTGTCGAACAAGAACGAATACTTTTGTTTTAAATAAAACAATTAAAACGTAATATTACTAATTTCAATAGAGAAGATGGATTGTCGCTACCACTAGCTTAGGATCCTGTAATACATCTCATCAAATAACAAACTTGACACTTAATTTTCAAACAGTGTAAGAATACGAGTATATTATATGTTGAATTATTAACGAGGTAGGTAGTCTGGGAGTTTTTCTTGCGACGTTTCTTTCTCGTCAATAAGATATTACGCCCATCTGGCATGTATGCACACTTTTATTTGTTTTCTCAAAGTGGATAGTTTGCACAAACTGTAATTTGACAGAAAAAATAAATACGTGATATAATCCGTTTAAATTGCTTTATTTAAATGAGTGATAATCGCGGAAACAAAAGAGAATATTACGTTTGCTTCATTTGACGAAAGTGTTTGTTTATTTTTAGAGATGAGTATTAGTCTTACTCATGAATTTTTTATTTTTTTTAAAATTAAGCTATAAGAAATGTGGTTTGTGGAGAATCGGAAACAGTCACTTTAAAACGTGTATTTACATGAATTCGTCATGCAGTTTAGATACCTTCCTCCTAGTTGTATGTGTTAGTGTGATACTGAACGCAAGATTTGAAATCTCAAGTATTAAAAAAATATTTGATTCAGTTTTGTATAAATATTAGTGGAAATACGTCTATACTAAGCTAGATTATTACCGAGTTGCATACATCGTAAGAAGTACGAACGTTGCCGGAAAGAAATACCGATATTAAGCGGAACGAATCAGAGAGCTACAAGGTGAATTCAATCATAATATACTTTACACTTTGTTCGCTCCCGAGGAGATTAAAGAAGGCATCCAAGCGTGAATAAAGATATTGGAAGAACATGAAGAATTAGTTACGTAACCTATGACCGTACACTTTAGCACTCACTAGTAACAGTAAACTATGACGTACAATTGCACTTTCCGAATCTACAGTCTGCATATTAGAAATTGCAGACATCTTGTTAATAGCTGTAGTCTAAATCGGAAATTATTGGCAAATTTTTTTACGACCTCTATTAGTTGGAAAGCTAGAGCAAATCCAATTTTTCTTCTCCAATTTGCTCTAGTAGTTAATGAAATAAATAGAAAGTTGGTCACGAAAAGTTTGATTTGCTCTAACTTTCCAAGTAGTAAAGCAAATGGAACTGTTTTCCTCCAATTTGCTCTATCATTAGTAGGTAAGAGTATAGCAGATTGGAGAAAAACAGTTCAATTTGCTCTATCGCTATAACTCGTAGAGAAAATTGGAGGAAAATGTCCAATTTGCTCTATTAGTAGATACAAATCGTAGACCATAGTGGATAGATTCGCCAACTTGGACTTTTAACTCACAATTACAAGTTCTTTTGATTGAATAGGAGAAAAAAATATCCCCGACGTTTTTTATACAATACCATTTAGGTGATTTTAGGTATATGTGCTAATGAACAGATGTCTGTTCCCTCATAAGATGCTGACAGTACTCCTCCCTACCACATGTTTGCACAGCCAAACGCCGGTGCAACAGACAAGCAACAAGCGCATTGTCGAAACGTTTCCGCTAATTGTGTAATGCACATGCTGCCGGCGGCGCAACGAACGCATTAGTGAAAGTCTCCCGGCGCGCGCGCAGGTGCGAGCGTTACTGCTCAGAAAAGGGCTTAACCAGATGACCCTCGAGTTTTCTTTGATGTGACCATATCGTATCGCTTCTTGAGAATCGAGTGAATCGAATTGAGTGGCGTCGTACAAAATCAATGTTTATTATACCGTGACTTTTTACCGTTACTCGAAAATTTTGTACCCGAAATATTTTTCGACACAGTGTTTCTTTGGCACGCTCTGCGGCTTGATGAATTTTAGCGTATGAAGTGTTGTTGGTCTTGGTGGGAGTGACATAGACATATTTGGCAATCAGGTGTTTTACAAAAGATGTATCATTATCAGGTACCCGAATATGATACTTTTTTTGTAAAGTATCGCTTTTCTTCTCAAAATACACGTTTGAAATGAAAGTCCAGCTTTTGAAATCCGCAATCTAGTGTCAGTCAAGATTTTTGGAATCAATGAGAGCTATTTGAGAAATTATAAATTTTCAATTCCTTAAATCCAATTGCATAGTACACGTTCGTAACTTGTGTCTATTTGAAAGTTTTCTCGCCTAGATATAGGTATTTTGTTTATAATTATAAATTATCTATACGTTAGTCGAATTGTATTGTCCTAATGTCACTTTTATCGCTGTTAGGGTGTCAGCATTTAATTTTGTACAGTGTATTTAGTTGGACACTACGGAAACTGAGTAATTTGTTCTAAAGAAGTGGTTTTCAAAAACTAAGTATTTTTTGAGCATTGTGAAATGTGGTTCAACCTGTCATTTGTGAACAGCAGAAGAAAGCGGAATAGATTATTTGGGTAAGACCCTGATCTTGTAACGTATTTGTTAAATCGTGGAAGTATAAATGTAAGAACATATATTTGTACAAAGTGGAACAAAATCTCTATATTAAAAAACCATTGAAAGCTATGCTCAATATCCAATTACGCTTACGAAAAATTGTACTAATCTAAGAGCGACCATCCATAGCGGCACATGCTGCCCACCCTATGCACGAAGGTCGGACTACGGACGGTCACCCTTACGGCCCCGGCCACGACATCGAGCGACGGCGGCAGCGGCAGCGGTTTTTCTAATTCATTGCGAGTAATTCCAACTAACCACAGTTTGTTGCGCGTCTTGACCGCGCAATGAACAGATAAAACGCTTGCCGCGCCGCAATTCGCGCAATGTCGTGACCGGGTCGTTGTATAGGTTTCTATTATTTTTCGTTAATAATCGGGATTGCTTCAAGCGCATACTTTAAGAGAATTGCGATACGTTGTATGTTAGTTTAGTGGCCTGTCTGAACATAAAACAAATAAAGAAATACAAATACGTTAAGATAAACGTAGCATAGGGGCTGGGCTGTTCATAAATTATCATCCAACCATCATAATTCGAATGACCCCCCCCCCCCCTCAACTCCAAAAACTGCGTTTTACGCAACAGTGCGCTTCGCAATAGAAACACGAATTTCATTCCTTCTTTTATGGGAATGACCCCCTCCCCTACCCTTTCCCTGCGTCATGCTACCATCATCCGATGTCTAGATGGAGAGGGGGGGGGGGTCTGGACATCCCCTCAATTTAAAATGACATTATTTATGAATAGCCCCATATCGTATCTAGCATTCTTCTCAGTAACTCTGTCTTTCTTGTCTTCTGTGTTACGGGCATATCTCGCAACGGAGGTAACAAAACCGTAGCATGTGACAGTTTTATGTTAGGGTTGGCGATTACTTACTTTATGGTACGTATGATTTAAAAGTACAATTTAATGATATCCTCACTGGCCAGTGTGTATAACCTTGTTTAATTAAATTTTTTGATATATCAAAGAAAATAGATTAATATCTCAATGTCATCAATGTTACATGCGTTTTAATGTGTGGTCACTGCGGTCAGGGTATAATAAAAAAATGTCTGCACAAATCCTAGTCGAAAATACAAAAGTAGACTAATAAAAAAGTTATTTGTCAAAGTCATATTTCATGTCACAAGGACACTGATATTATAATAAATCCCATATAAAGTCAAAATAATTATTTAAAAAGATCTGTCGGGCTTTAGTTCGATACCTATTTAAAAGAGAAACCGGCCAGCTATCTCATATGTGTAGCTGGCAGGCTCTAGCACCTAGCCATATGAAGTGGAAACATCAAATGACCATAGAGAAGAAGGTTCAGACGGATCACAGCTTGTATTTATACAATTCACGATGGTGCCTTTCATTCTTTACATTTATGGACAAGGACGTAATCATACAGGAACATAGTTTGTCGACGTAAATAAGATATTTTAGATAGGTAATAAATTTGATGATTTAAATACCATTTTGTTTATTTTTATTAGTACATAGTGACAACCCTGACTTACATCTGCTACAGATTTGCTAGTTCGATTGCGTACGGGATCTGTCCCGCCCCGTGTTGTTAAGTCTGCTTAACAACACGAAAAAGCTGATCCACGCATATAAATTTGTATGGCAGAGGGGTCAATGTTTGCTGCTTACTGTTGTTATATATAGCGGCAACAGAAATAGATCATCTGTGAAAATTTCAACTGTCTAGCTATAACGGTTCATGAAATAAAGCTCGGTGACAGACGGACAGACAGACGATGGGCGGACAGCGGAGTCTTAGTAATAGGGTCCGTTTAGTCCTTTGGGTACGGAACCCTAAAACAATCACTCTCTATGATTGAGCTCGAAATCCATAATAGTAAACATAATTTAATATTAATGCAACGCCCAAGTGTGTCAATGCTAAGATCATGCAACAGTTGCGCAAGAGTTGCCGAAACCGAACGGGTTTGATCCTACCGCAACAACGTGGCTCGGTGGCATTGACCCCGCCTGTCGCAACTGTTCCGGACAGTCCGTGGAAGTGCAGGATTTTGGGTTCCGTACCGAAATCAAAATTTGCATACAAGTTACTCCGTAAGATACATAATGTGACGTGTCTGTTCCGGATATCAGAGGTTATTAAAACCAATTCTATGTGAAGACGTTCATTAGGGTTATCTTATCATATCCACCGCAATCACGGGTAGTTAGCGCAGGAATAGTAAGCAGCGCTGTACCAATGCTGCAACATGCGTGACTGGTAGTTTGGTGGTTTTAGACGCAGCTTGTTTTGGTGTGACACACGTGACTTATTCAACCAGTGATATTATTGTGCCTAGGAATAAAAAATATTTAAGATGATTATGATTAACTGAACAATGTTTTACAAATTAAAAAATATTTATTATACTTTGTATTTGACGTTCCACATTAGAAAAATGACGTAAGTGCCATATTGATTCTGACGATAACGTCGCATATTTTTTCGTTTTGCTTCATTATTTCATGGTATTTGAATGAAACTTAAAGGTACTGTGTTTTATTCAACTATTCATCGCTTTTGTCTTTATTTTCATAGAAATCAAGATATGGTACACATGAATTTAATATTTAGGGATTTAGTTGTTGCAATATCGTGAAATTTTGCACCTGTCTCACCTGTGCCAGCTTAACCATCGTAATGAATGTATTGAAAACATTACAAAATAATCAAGAATAAGTTTCTGTCAAATGTTTCTTTTTTGTTATAAGTTTTTATTGCTGACTGTTTTATTTTTCATATATCTATCAACTACTCACCGAGACGATTCTAAAGAGCCCAAAGTCGCTTCTCATATGCAATTCGAAGGTTAGGCTTGAAATTTAAATCGCTAATCAAATGAACAAAAGACGTGGCCATTAAAGCACTGAACTGCGGTTTCAGATAGCAACTAGCAAAAAAACATTCTTAGTACAGAACCTGGGAGAGCGACCTTGCTCGACGAGTTAGATTTTTTGTTTTTTAGAGGATGTAACCTATATCTATAAGCTTGGCAGACAAAATTTGTCTACCTACATACCATACATATAAGATTTTATCCAACTGACTAGATCCGTTCCTGAGAAAACAATCACGTATAAAGATAGGTACTTAATTTACAGAAATTGCTAGTACAAAATAGTACAATGAAAATACTTAACAATGTTGCACTTACGTACCTCTATACACGGTGGCAACGAGAAACCCAACAAACTAAGTGTGTCGATTGGATTTGGTTAAAACTATTGCATGTAGAGCCTTATTGGCATATACAGTGGTATAACATGTAGTCCGAAAACGCGTAATTTTGGAGTTATTGTTTATTTTTATCAATGCATAAATCTCGAAATCTCATAACTATCATGACTTAATGTGATGAAGCCACTCATTTAATACTATACTTAATACTTTGATACACCGAAGCAGTACCTGCATGCTTTTTGGCCAGTTTCTATTAAGTTTTATAGTAAGTTAGATGGATACCAATTGTGGAGAATTATTCAACATTTTTTTTATTGAGTATGATTCGTGTCGAATAGTAGTAGTATCTCTCAATTTTAAGTCACATATTCATTACATCACATTATTAAAAAACAATCTTAACAAAAGTTTTATTTTAACCGAAAGTTATACCAATGTACACGAGGCACTAGACTCGATTGTTAAAAGTCTGTCGGGTTATTGTTCCCATCGTGTATAGACAATTCTTCACATCTTTGTCTAAGCCTACATTGTAACTTAAATTCGATTGCACTATTGCATAGGTCACACGGAAAAACGTGTGTAACTCAGTAATTGAAACTATTCATCTGTGCCCGTAATGGCATGTAAGGGGTATTTTACCGCACTTGTGACATCCCGTGCCACAGATAATTGTAGCATTTGTATATGGCTAATTCATGACCATGGCCGTAGTAAATTGGCCTCGCGTCGCGCAAATTTCCGGTCTATAAATTGTAGGTATGGCTTGTGACGGATATTTTATAACACACTAGAAGGTTGATTTAAACTCACGATTTTCACTCATTATTTATTTATTCTCACAAATCAACAAAAACAAGCCCCGTTTTGTGTGTTGTGAGGCTTAATCCCGTATAATGTATATAAATAGGTATATGATGTCTTTAATTACCTAGCATTGAGTTCTTTTCTATACAGGGTGGTCCAAATACGGTAACCCAATTTGTTTTTTTCTCGCACCATATTTTCGACACCGAGGGGTGCGTTGGCGGAGAAAAAAAGTCATAACCCAAATTTTTGCTTAAGCGTAGTCGGGTAAAAAGTAAAACCACCATCCTCAAAGCCCTAATACGGCAAGAAAACAGCTAATTTCAAGCGGAAGTGATATTTTGAAACATGGCTAAGAACGCTCTTAATCACAAGAAATCGGTCAAGTGCGAGTCGGACTCATGCAGGAATGGTTATGCGTGTGTGCGTATTTCCTGTTTTAACTTGAATTAATTTTGTGTGCATTTCGTCACTACTTAGAAAAAGCTTATATCCGAAACCGACTTGGAAAAAAAGGCTGTAAGTACCTACATAGTAGCATCAAAATGTTAATACGTTTTTCGTTTGAGTACATTGAGATACAGATTTTTTTCTAATCAGAATCAGTGACGAATTGTAGAAATAGGAATATTTGCGTAGTGTGCTGTGTGTTGACCCCGCCTGCCGCTAAAGTGCATTTAAAAATGGTTCGGTAATGATACGACTTATGATCTCCAGTGGTTGAATTGCTCTAAAATGGTAATGATGTAGTTTATTTTGTGGGAAAAGTTCATATTCATATTGCTGTCTCAACCTACCTCCCGTACGCTCCGTAAGCTAATTGAATTAACAAGATATATTCGGACTTCTATAACCAGTCATCAGCACTATCGGTGCAAAACTTTAACAAAACTTGTGAAGCGAACATAAAAGAGTGCTTCCAACCATGAAAATATTAATAAGTATCCTTATACCCAAGTGTTGGAATTCCGAGATTCTGATATAGAGTTAAATTGAACTCTAATCTGCCAATAACATTCTTATTTTCCGTGGTTATAATTATAAATTCTCTTTTACAGGTTTTGTTAAAGTTTAGCACCGATAGTGCCGATCACTGTTTATAACAAAATACGATGGCAAAACATTATTCACTACATCTGTAGCTGTTTACGCAACTTTTGTCGGTTGACGGCCAAGGTCACGTTCAATTTTTTATATTGCTCCACTTGGAATGTTTTCGATCTTTCTGTGGAGTACCTATTCGAAATACGTTAATAGCAGTAATTATTTACGTTATTTTCGATATACTACGAAATTACGAGTAGGTACCTAGTAACTCGCTTGTCGTTTCACTAAAAAACTTACTAATATTATAATAGCAAAAGTTTTGCGTGTACCTACCTATTAGTAATAGCATTCACTGCTTTGCCACTCGAAAGATACAAATAAGTGATTTTCAGACCTAATAGTTCCAAATAGAGAACAAATAAGTGAAAATAAATACTGTTAGATCTTTTTTGTTCCGCCATGTTTACAAAATGGAGTCCTTGAAAATGAATCATTTTAAGCAAAATTTTATCACACTTACGAATAATCACAGAACGTTGATAGTTGAGTCGATGTTATTTTAGTATTGTAATTAACCACAATCTAAGTCAGGTTTTTAAATTTTTTATTTCTTACCAGTATCAATTCCTTACTTGATTTAGAACTCTCTTTTTAAATATTCCTGATCAAATCAAAGGCGCATTAAAATTTACAAAGAAACTTTATTAAACGCTTATTCATGTAACAAACAGTATCACACTGATACCTCGTCCATACTAAGGTGCGTCAAAAATACTAATGCTCATTGTACCTAAGATTTAAAAGTAAAACCTACTTATTTTAGTTAAAATAACATATTATTAAATTAGAGGATTTAAATCTTTTATATTAATAATAAATTAGATAAAAAATACCTTAAAAACTAAGTAGCACCAACGTAGCTTTTGATAGCAGACATTTCGTCTTTTTAGGAAACTTCCTGAGTTTAATCGTTACACTTTAAACCCTGATTACTTAAAATAAGGAAGGTTCTGGATTAAATTAGACTTGATTTAGTAAATGAAGTCTTATATCTAACTAATCAAGATAGATTTAAGATTAGACAACCGTCGACAAAGTATTAAAAGTCGACTAGCATTCCAAATAAACTATATATATTTTAAAAAATATCTTACTGATGTAGCAGCCAATTTACCACATTAAAACTCAATATTTCAAATAAATTAATACGTTAAATAATCATACATACCGTGTTTCTGAATTTCCATTACAAAAACAAATTAGAACAAAGAAGTTTTCCAGTAATTAACGACAAAACAACGAGCGGTAATTGCGTGAGATACTGATAGCACGAGTCGCGGGAAGAAATAGCACACTTTACGATAACAATATCGGAACGAGGGTGATTAGAAAAATAAATCCTTTTATATTTTGTGATGTTTTTTAATTATTGTCATATGGAAGAAACCAGTGTGCAGTAGAGAGAAATATTTTTGAAATAACTATAAAAATAGCCAAGATATAAGCCATCAAACGTTTCATTCTGTGTCTAACTTGCAAAAAAGAATTTAATATGGAGTTTATATGGCCGTAGTGGACTATGACGTAAAAGTACATGTCGGACCTTTTTGTCAAATCGCAGTCTAATTAGTAGTTTAAAATGCATATTGGGACCGAGCGCCACGACAGCGCCACGTGATAGGCGGCCATTATGGACAATATTGTCACCGCTGTCAAACAAGAAGTAAGTAAATATTGTGAAAAATATTAATGAAATCTTGTGTTATTTTTGGTGTCATTACAATTCACAACAACACATCTTACCAGGACCATATTTTTATCTCAAAAACGATTAGAAAATGTTTACTGCAATATGGATTTGACAGCTCAAGTCAGCGACAAAAATGACAATTTTAGCCGTAGCGAGCGCTGTGATCGTTTAGGCTCCACCCGCTTTGCACTCTGCTATTACCATGCGTATTTCTTGGCCGATTTTTATTTTAATTTCACTCTTTGAAATCGCTTTTACGGTATCTTGATATTTTGTTAAGAAAAGCGACAAATCAATATCATGCATGTACCTTATTATGTCTAGGATTTGTTAGATGGGTATTCTGATATTTAAATTTTCTTGAATAAAAAAATACGAACACCGCTTTTTCCAGTAATTTACTACACGAATAATTCGTTTGCGTATATTCTAACTCTTTTTTAGGGTTCCGTACCCAAAGTGTATAACGAGACCCTATTACTATTGCTCCGCTGTCAGTCTGTCTGTCTGTCCGTATGTCACCAGACTCATAAACCGTGTTAGCTAGACAGTTGAATATTTCACAGATGATGTATTTCCGTTGCCGCTATAGCAGAATACACTAAAAACAGTATAATTTTATATGTCTGTCTATATCAATAACCAATATAAAATGACCAAACACCGCGTACATTTTGCTTAGGAGTAGGGCTCTGCTAACACTTGGTTTTCATAGATACGGCAGTTTGAAGCGTATATTTTGTACGGAACCCTCGGTACGTTGAGTTCGATTCGCACTTGACCGGTTTTTCTTTATTTTGAAAATATCCTCAATGTACGGACATTTAATTTTTCCAACTTTATCATAGTATGTATTAGAAATAGAAGATATATATGTATACTACTATTTGCATTGAGTTTGGGTACATATATCCGTGTTCGATATTTGGTTACGTTTAGAGGCCAACACTGTTTGAGTACACGTCAGCTCTTCGAGGAAGTCGCGTGGAATTTTGATACATCATATGAACCATGAATATTATGAATAATTAATCGCTCACTGAGAACCATAGTGACCCCATACAAAATCAAAAATCATTCAAACTCTTCCTTTAATTGGAGCGCCGCGGGATCGCTTTGCATTTGACCGCGAACGCTGGTAAGAAGGCATTTTCTATCTGGGGGCACGGCAGTGCCCCCGCCAAGTCGAGCAAAACAAAGGCACGCCGTACCATACTTGTCTCGAAGCCATTCACGACATTTTCGATCCCCTGTAATTTATTTGCAGATGAAGCTAAAAGCCTGAATTTTCAGTGACCAAGAGGGCGTAATACACCTTAGGTATATTCCAGATTACAGTCAATTATAACTTGTAGTTAAAGATTTATTGTAAGTCAAAGTTCCTTAATTTTGTCACTCACTCACTCACCGATCATAGAAATTCTAAGGTACTTCCAGCGGATTCACAAGGTTCAAATTTTGAACCCTAATAGTGTTTAGTCTCTAAAGCACTAGAAAACTTAAACATTCTGCAAATTCAGTCTAGTATTCCAGATATAAAAGGTGTATAAATAAATTTGGAATTCTATAGAAATGTATGCGATTACAAAGTTGCATTTGCACCTCAGAAAAACAATACAATTTTTCGTTACTTAAAAGCGAAGCCTTCAAGGAGTGGGAAAGGAGAAGGGTAAGGAAGGGGGTAAATAGAAGGATAAGGAGGGGGAAAGCAGAGGGAGAGGATGGCGGAAAGAAGGGGGAAAAGAGGAGGTAGAAGAATGGTGAAGCGGTGGGGCTAGAGGAAAGGAGGGGGAAAGAAGGGGTAAAGAACGAAGAAGGAGGAGAACGGAGAAGATGAAAGGATGGCAAGGGGAGAGGGGAAAGGGGCAAAGGAGAAGAGAGGGGTCTTTTACCTACCCCCCTTGGGGTAGGTAAAAGACAAGATACCAAATACCAGAAATAAGATATCAGATTAGTGATGTGTCAAACCGTTAAATTCTTAAACCGAGTTACTCGAGTCAAAAATATACCCGACTCAGTTTGCAAACCGGTTTGGGCAAACCGGTTTGCATACCTGTTTTGACGAGTTGGCTACGATCATTCGCCTCGGTTCTCTTTACATCTATTCTTACCGCATCGGTTTACGGTTGGGTTAGAGGAAGAAGTCAAGTCGAGTCGATAGAATTAGGTAAGGCAGGCTCAGGCTACATTGCATTTTTATTGCTATTTGTCGATTTTGTAACGTCGTTTTCAACGAGTTTTAAATATCGTTCGTTCGTAACTTCGTATGAATAAACTACAAATCTGAATTAATCTATGTAACCGATACTGGATCCGACTTAAACGAGTTCGAGCGTGTTCCGTTGGCGTAATCTGAAGTCGAGTCGAATTAAACTCAACCCGGTTTGAATCGGTTCCGGCGTGACTCGACGTGCGATACCGAGTCGTTACATCGCTATATCAGATATACCCGTTACCCCCTACCAGATACCTGATCTGTAGCGATCAATACTAGATAAAGATAAAAACTAGTCCATCGCGAACAGTTTCCCATATGTATAGCTTATGCTATTGCCATACATAAAAGCCAGGGTTTACGTGTAAATAGTGCACATGATGGATATTGGTTCTGCTGTTTTTACATGCGGGCAACCGTACGTGGCACTCTCGAGAGTGACAAGTTTGGGTGGTTTACATCTATTTAATGTCGATTTCGGTAGTATTAAAGCGCAGGAATCCGCCATTTTAGAATACAATAGACTTAGAAGCATTTGCCGTCCAGACTTGTCACAAATTGTCACATCAAAGCCTCGGAGAAATGCCCACAAAGACAGGGCGTGGGCTTTGAGAAAACTGGAAGCTGACGTATAAGTAGTACCCGAAAAGAAAAAAAGAAGGACTGCCTACAAAAAGCGATGAGATCCCATCAAAAACATAACATGTAAAAAGATTGCCAAGTCTCGCAACCTTTTCTACCACAAAAAGTTGTGAGATATAATAACCAAGTCGGTTAATTTATTCAGAAGTCCCTATCCAGGGAAGGATCTATCCAACACCTTTGTCATTCATAAATGTTCATCGAATTAGTTAACTAGGAACATGTTATTTTGAGCGTTATAGTGACCGTATCAATATTACACATCTTCATATTTTTAATAAATAAAATAACTTGGCCATCGCTCGGCAACATAATTAATTCTTCGTTAGCGTTCAGAGGGCTAATAAAATTAGGTAGAGTTTACTGCATGTAGTTTATTGCCGTTGTGCAATTTTGACGACATTTAAATCACCTTTTGAAGTCGGTGCCAAACCTAAAGTAAATAAAGTTGTTTATTCAACAAAAATACGAATTACTATGACTAAATATACATGTATGTGTTCTTAATAGTAATAAATGAATGGTTTGGCACCGACTTCAAAAGGTGATTCAAATGTGATCCGTACCGTACATAAAAGATTATTTATGGCTTTTTAGTTTATTTTGAAGTTCTTTTTTATTTAAAATTTTTATTTTTTTTCTTGGGCGTAGTCTGATATTAGTAGATTGTTTGATTAGGGGCTAAAATAAGCCATTATGACACACAGTGATTAATATAAGTAATGAATATGTCTGAGTGTTATAATGGCTTTTAGCCACGTGTTGAACACTCTGAAAGTTTGGCCAATCTGATCAGGTTGGTTTGTATATTTTTAATTCTTCGTATGGAGTATGTAGCTGGCCGTAAGTTTATTTTTTCAGTGTCATAGAAATTTGTGTGGGATTATATGGCGTTCTTTTAAACCCTAGGGGCTAGATGTACTATTTTAGTCTCGCTTCGCGAAGCTAATATGACGTACTTTTTGAGCAGGAGAAGTGAAAAAAGTATTGTGTAACCATCTGTAGATGACCAGCTAGCCGTGTACCAAAAATAGTTGAAATCTGTTTAGCCGTTTTGGTGCGATGAAGTCACAACGACACATTCAAACACACAAAAAAATAAAAATAAGTAAAGTATTTTTTCATCATTTTTTTTATCTTCAATGTACCTACAGACATTACATATTTACAACTTTATAATAGAGTAGCTAGCTAATAGTGTAGTGGTTAGAATATCTTCTAAACGTGTCGATTATTGGTGCCACTCCGTTACAATAAGCACGTTACTAAGTAAATGTTCCCAGTGCAGGAGCACGCTATGATGATACTGATTTTATAGTTGAAAACCTCTTTCCAGGACGGACGAGCAAGGCATCGCGGTGAAGGTGTACGAGGGCGTGGTCACGACCCTGGAGATCGTACTGCTACTAGTGAAAATGTGGGTGTCCTGGATCTACGCCATGTACCAGCTCGTCGTACCGCCCGTGCCGAAGAGCGTTGAGGGTGAGGTTATACTGGTAGGTTCATGTATGGAATATAGGGGTAACGAGGCCAAACTCATATAGGAAAACAGATGGAAAAGTGTCAAGTGGAAAGCAGTAAATAATAGTTCCAAATCCGTAAAGAATGGCGCTGATCTGGCATGTGCGTATGAAATGATGTAGCCGTTATTTCTCATGCTGTCATATCATCAACTTTGAAATTATTGAAAACATTTTAATGGAAATGCTACTCTATTTCTCGTTCCTCTTCCGATATAAATATTTAAACATTGTTTTTCATGCATTATTGCGATTTTTTGGCATTTTAAGTAATTTATTTTACGCACTTGCTACAGTAGCGCCACCAATTTAACCTCCTTTGTCGGACACTGGATAAATAAAGATTGTTGTCCTTGTCTTTATACTCCATAGGTTCATGCACTTCTTGTCAGCCAAAATATTACTGTTAAATAAATAACCTCGTAATAAAACCGGCTAAGTGCAAGTCTTACTCACGTACCGTTCTTTACAAACGTTGACTTATCCTGACTTAACAGGCCGGTTAAGTTAATAATAAATCTTTATTTCGGATAAAATTACATTCATAAAATGTTATTGGACTTAAAGTACGACACATTATAATCTAAATTTACTTATATCTAAAAGAGGCAAATGTGCAAATACCCTAATTTGACTAATTTGAAGTTGAGTTCGCACCTAATTTTTTTGGCGTCGGATACAAATGAGGTGCTTAGTCAACCAAAAAATATTTTTGCCGAAAAAAACAATCGTTATAATTTTCCTGGAACATTTATTAAATATCATAATTGAAGAAAATTTTAATATTTATGCTTGGTTATTTCTTTGGCGATAGGTAAGGTATGGTATTTCTCCATTTTTTGGAAATGTGCCAATGTACAAACTGTTTTAGCCTAGACTTCGACGTCATTCACTCGGCACTAGCACCGTCAACCTGCTTCAGTCACATATCCTGAGTAATAGCTACTTTGCGCTACTCAACAACATATTTAAATTAATAATAAAACGCAAATAAGCTAAAACTAAACTCTACAAACTAAACCTAGTCAAACAACCCACTCTGAGTCAATAGCGCAAATTAGGTTTAGGCTATTCTAAGTTTTCCTTAGCTTACATTGGGGAAATATTTTTGTCTTGTCAGTGTACCATCAGCCTCCCACTTAACTGACCGTTGGTGGACCTTATTGACATTGACATAAAGCCTACAGATGGTCACTTTACTGGGCTGCTGTTTGTACCTAGACAATTATTATTATAATGTATGCAACTTTACCATTGTTTTGTGACCCTGAACTCTTTGGTAATATGCTAATTAGCATGATGCAGTGATGCTAATATCTTAACAACATGCATGTACCTTGTCAACATGTATCTTATATCTAGCCGGAACCTTTACACCCAGAAGAATTAAGATAAGTAATCAATGAATAGATTTTCTTGAACTATAGCTAAAAACACACTCGATTCAGTCTTCTTTCAAACACAAAAAACTAAATCGAAATCGGTACGAGTAAGTATAAAGTGGTCACTTTCTGTTCTTTCTAGATTACAGGTGCTGGTCACGGCATGGGTCGCGAGATGGCGCTGCGGTTCGGGAAACTCGGTGGCGTGATAGTGTGCGTCGACATAAATGCTGCTGGCAATCAGGCAACTGTCGACGCCATCAAAGCCAACAAGGGGAAGGCACACCGATACGAGTAAGTTTGCTGCTAGGCATTCAGACGCTAGAATACATATTGAGCGTTAGCATGTCCTTCGAACGGTTCTAGAACCTTCTGAGGTGGAATGGGATTATGAGGTGATGTTAGTTACGGTTCGGGAAACTTGGTGGTGTGGTGTTGTGCGTAGACATCAATGCTGCTAGCAAACTGGACTGTCGACGCCATCAAAGCCAACAAGGGGAAGACGCAGCGATATAAGAACTTTGGTACTAGGCTAGCAGAAGCTAGCATGCATATCGAGCGTGAGCGTCGTATGTCCATCAGACGGTTCTATTAGAATTACACCTCTGAGGAACAAATGAGACTATGAGGTACTGTGAGTTAGAAACTTGGTGGTGTAGTCGTGTGCGCAGACATCGATGCTGCTGATAACCAGGGAAGGCGCATCGGTATTAGTAAATTGGCAACGAGGATATCTGAAGTTAATATGCATCATCATCAGAGGTATCTAGAATGGAGACCAGATGAAAGCGCAAAGCCCAAGTTGGATTTTCAAAGCCCAGGAACGAGTTAGTTCGTAGCCATAAGGCCTACGTCGAGCAATGGACTGCTGAATGCAAAAGCGAACTAAGAGCTACAGTAGCTTTTACTGTACTCCCATTCACATCAATCTCAATTGTCTTCGTAGAGCAATCTCCAGGGACAGATAGAGAGCTGTAAAAAACATCAATCAGTGGGATCACAATACACTACAATCTCACTCCATATCTAATGATGTTTACTGGTAATCACATGACGCTGAAGTAGCTGAGCTGTCACTGAAAGAACATACAGCCTGTGGACTTTGTGAAAAATCTTGGGATTCGGGTGATATCGGACACATTATTTTTAGAACACCTCTTAGGCCTATGTATGACCGCCGTTAATATTATCTGATCCAGTATCAGAAAAATACGGACACATTATTGCTTTACTATTCGGTGAAATAGTATATTGGTTAGATGTGATAAATTTTGCTCACATGCACATATTAGCATGCAGTTTGCACAAAAATATTCCCAAGAAAAGACAACAAACCACCACTAAACAGTAGAATCCTTGACACGTATTTCACCTTTATGCGAGGCATCATCATGAGATTCTGGAGATGTTGTCGGTCTGACGACTGGCATCCCAGAAATCTACTTAAACACGCCTCGAGGATTATTGTGGATTGGTGGTAAATTACGAGAAAATATGCGCATGCGATCACAACTTATTGTCACATTTAACCAAGACACTATTTCGCGGAATAGCAAAGTAAACTATATTAAACTGATATGGAATTCCGTAAAGTAACTCCTGAATCTATCTAATATTAACCATGTAAATGTGTATGAAACTTATTTATACAAAATTGATATGGCATGTCTGGGTCAACCCAGACTTACCGGTATCCAGCATGGACTGTATTATGTTTTAATTAATACGTAGCGAATACGTTTAAATCCGCCGGGTCTATCGTTTATCTTGCAGTATCCACTTGGTCTTTTTTGGTGAATAAAGCATTTTTTTTTCTTTTGAGGCTGGCTTGTTACGTTACGATTATTATCAGTAGGCATTTACGCTTGATGGTCCGAAGCAAACAAAGATCCAGCAAAGGTGTCAGATTAATTGATGTTCTCGATTCTCGTTTAGTTTCGATAGCTGTACAACAAACATCCATTACATTCGCAAACACTCCGATGATAGCCAACAAGGAAGCATAATTCGATCAATATTCATTAGTGCTCACTGTCGCGAGGGGGCGACAGTCGAAACACAATATGATATAATAAATATATACAGTTAAATATAACAAAGCGGAGTATTTATAGGAAACTACGGTTCAAAGGTTTATTAACCAAGGAGTCCAAACGGACTAGTCGAGCTATAAAAAATATGAAGTATCATCATGCTTTATTAAGCATATTTGCACAGACGAGGACAGGATACTGACTGAGCTATTATCAAAACAAAATATTTTTCACAGTTTGATGACTTCATAAAAGTAAATAATCAACTGAGTTCATACTGCACCTAGCGTGTCTAGTGACGAATTCACTATAATACCACTGTGTGGTTCATTTATGTACCCTAACCCGGTTCCAGGTGTGACGTCACGGACAGCAAGGCGGTAACAGAGATGGCGGAGCGCGTACGCCGTGAGGTTGGCGATGTAACGATGCTCGTGAACAACGCCGGCATTATGCCCTGCAAGCCCCTCTCGCAACACAACGAGAAGGAGATCAGGACCATGTTCGAAGTCAACGTCATTGCGCATTTCTGGGTGAGTGAAATTATATATTTCAGTACTGATACGAAGGTTACGTCACCATGCTCGTCAACAACGCCGTCATCATTCCCTTCGAGCTCCTCTCATAACATGAGAAGGAGATCAGGACCATGTTCGAAGTGGCGCTATATCCTTCAGTTTTGATATGAACGGTGACGTCATCATGCTTGTCTACAAATCATACATCCGACAATTCAAACATCATAATATGTAAGCAGCAAGCATATTAAGTTTGTTGGAGGTCGATGTCATCGCGCATATTTATTGTAAATATGTCAGGTCTAACGTTATGGTTTATTTATAGTTTAGTAAATATTATTTGGAAGTTTGTAATGTTTATACTGATCTCTTTTTGATGGTTTCGTACAAAAGTGGGCTGCGAAACGTGTATTTACGAGTAAGTTAAAGGTCCTAGGGCTTAATTTCGACACCCGTATGAATCGTCAACTGGTTACAACATTTTAGGTACAACATTTTTCACTTCTAGTAATATTTCTTACACTATACCTCTATTATGTAACGATTTGGCGCAATTTCATGTACGACGATTGTAGATGGGCTGGTGAAATCTAAAAATTCAATTAAATTGGGTGGGTGAACAGACAAGTTCAAATTACTACAGTGCTACCACCCTACACGCCACATTACGCCACAAGGGGCATAGAGTCAACAGATGTTATTTTAGTCAATAGATAAAACTCAGGCAACTATAAATCTACCTATTTAATACACATTGAAATACGCGTTGAAGAAAATGTCAACTAGAAAAACACAAAAATAAGAATTAGTAGCGTTAACTATTGCACATGGCTTTGAAACCCTATTTGAAAATGATATCATACTTATCAACAATCTATCACATAAACTTCAGATGATACAAAACTTCCTGCCTTCAATGATGGAGCGCAACCACGGGCACATCGTGGCCATGTCCTCGATGGCGGGGATGCTCGGCCTCCGCAACCTGGTGCCCTACTGCGCGTCCAAGTTCGCCGTACGAGGCATGATGGAGGCACTCCATGAGGAGCTGCGCGAAGATCCTCGCGACTTTAGTGGGGTAAGCTACTATTTTATAAGGAAACCATTAATAACTTATAAAATAATATTTTATAAGTTATTAATGGCACAATAATAACTTATAAAATAATATTTAATATCTGTCAATCATGACAACCTGGTCTCCTACTGCGCGTCCAAGTTCACCATACAAGGCATGAGGGTCGCCATGAAGAGCAAAAACCTTAGGGATTTAAGTGGAGAAAGAATGAATTTTACTAAGACACTTAATTCGATGGCGGAGATACTGACCTTTGCAACCTGAGGCCCTAATGTGCGTCTAAGTTCGCCATGCGAGGCATGATGGAGGCTCTCGTGACTTTAGTGGAGTAAGTTGTGCATTCTATAAGAAATTGGTTTGGCATTTTGTGTCATTCTTCTATGACATCTTCAATTGTGGAGATGCTGGGCCTCCGACACATGGTCCTCCACTGCGCATTCAAGTTCACAGTACACGACATGATTGAGGCTTTCCATGAAAAGCTGCGTGGAGACCCTGGTGACTTTAGTAGAATAAGTTTTGTATCATACACAGATTTGGTTTGGGAGATTGTGGAGGGAATGCTCAGTCTCCGAGACCTAGTCCCTCACAGTGCATTTAAGTTTTCCGTGCGACGCATGATCGACACTCTCTATGAGGAGCTGCACGAAGCTCCACATGAACTTAGTGGAGTAAGTTGTGTAATTATCTTCAAATACTCCTCAAATAATACAATGTCGCACTACTAGCCACTTAGCTACTTCTCATTCCAGCTCGACTTGCTAATCAGGCCACAACTCCCATTGGGAACTTTGCTACCACACAATTGACTTTGAATGGGACGCAGTTATTTGAACAAAAAAATACTTATTAAATTAATTATTTTAAATATTTGAACTTGAAATTTTCCACAGATCAAGATGACTGTGATCTGCCCGTACATCGTGGACACGGGCCTGTGCAAGAATCCCAAGATCCGGTTCCCGTCCATCATGAAGATCGTGTCGCCCGAGGAGGCGGCCGACAACATCGTGGACGCCGTGAGGAGGAACTACGCCGAGATCACCATCCCCAGCTCTCTGTTCTACGTTAACCAGGTTGGTGGTTGATTCAAGTTTCACTTAAAGCAAAACGTCGTGTGCTTAGGATTGTTGTGACCTAACTGAAATTTGTGCGGAGAACGAGTTATTTAGGCTTGATTAATTATAATCCATTAATCAAGCCTAAATAGCTCGTTCTCCGCTTCCGTTGCTTTTCCGCGAAATGGTGTCTTGGTTGGATGTGACAATAAATTCTGCTCACATGCACATATTTTCATGCAGTTTTCACGAAAAAATACGCATGCAAATACAAAAAACCACCAACAGACAGTATAATCCTCGACACGTGTTGTGACAAAGGAACTATAATCCATTAATCTAATATGAAATTCCGCAAAGTAACACCTGAATCTATCAATTATTTAGGCTGGGACAAAGTTACCTGTGCAAAATTTGATAATGACACATTTGGTTTTATTGGGCATATCATTTAAAATATCTAACCCCTTTCTCTCTTTTCCAAGATCCTCGTTTTATTAAGATAACAACCAATTTTCTTTCAAACATAGAGTTTTTATTCCAAATGCTCCGAATCGGATGTGATTTACTATACTAAGTATAGTGGGAATCCTTTTTCGAGACCGAAAACGATTGCTGTTACAAAGGCATTGTCTTCATTGTGGACTAAAACCATGATTGTTTATTGTTTTTGTCACACAAAGGGCTAATTAGTTCACAATAAAATAACGCCCTCCAGACGTGTGTTAACAACTTATTTTGCAAACGAATAATTGGCCAACGCTTTACAATGAAAGATAATGGTTTCGTTCAAGGGTACAAGAGTAATGCTTTCGTTCTCGAAAAACGATTCCCACTATAACGGTTTCTGTGTCAGAATTATGTTGCACCTACAAGTATTTTTTTCTTTTTCAGTTCCTACGACCGCTGCCCAAATCTGTTCCTCTTCATATAAAAGACTTCTTGGACTCTGGTCTGGACGCCCAGTAACTAATTTAAGTGTTTTAATTGGCGTTTGCTATGATAAGCTAAATTTTGACGGAAATTTCCGAGTTCATATCCAATTTGCTGGTTACCTCCTAAGCTATGGTTAAAACTTAACTTAAGGTATAAAGATTCCAATGTTGGACAACGTAATTCCAATAATGGACACCCTATTTGTCACCTCAATTGCTACGAAGTAACTTTGAAGGTGCAACCGTGCAGAGGATAGGACAATAGACAGGATATTTATCTTACCTTATAATACATGTTTTAACTTAGATTGAAGTAAATTTTGTGAGCCGTTTGATTGTATCGTTCGCTTCGCTTCTAAATTTACTATAATAATATAATTCAATTTGTAAAGCAATGCCTTAACAAATTAAATTATGTTATTGTTTCGCGAGCCTTATATATACAAACATAGTGATTTTGGCAGAGGTAACGGGGGTACGTTACTTCAAATCCGTCAAGATAATCAAGCGTTGTAAGTACTGTAAGATTCGGCGACTAGTAAGATGATATTTGTGCCTTGTAGTTCAATAATACGTGTTCTATTAGTATTTTAGATCTGGTATTCATTGAATAAGTTACGATTAATTACATGACGGATTACTGAATTATAATGGGTACAGTAAAACCCATATTAAGTAAATAATTACTTATATCTCATTTGAGTTCTCGGCGTTTTAAAACCTTCAGGAGATAATATAACGTAAATACCCCTATGTTTGACAGCCTTATTCCAATCATTGACAATCTGTTCGTATCCTCTGCTATATGGATTAAGATAGGGGCCAAATAATGAGAAAGGGTCGAGATTGAAACTGGTTTAAATTGTGTTATTTAAATGAGAGAGAGTCGTGTAAATTGAAGAAAAAATTACTATTCAGTTGTCAAAGTTGTCTTAATTGACAAACACTTCCTAATTCCACGTATGCTTTGACATGGACCGATCAGAACACTAAAATCTTGTCATAAAATTTCAGATAGTTTTAATTTCATTACCATATTTTAAGCATCGCATACGAGGGGTTAAGGGATGTATTATTGATATGGGGAGGAATTATCTTGTGCCTTATGCATGTCTTTACTACTTCAAGAAAAAAATCGTGTCTAGATAATACGTTTTCTTCAAGGTCAGGATGATACACAGTTATTTCAAAGTAGTAACGATATCTGTACGAATTAGTATGACAAGCTCCGGTTCGGCCACGACAACGAGACTAGCGACGTGGCGAGCGAATTCTCTCTTCATTGCGCGGTCGAGCACAGCAATTACTTGGCATCACACGCAATGTATCAGGAATTCGCTTGATGCGCGTCATCGCGGCCGGGCCCTTAATGAGTTGCATATGCCCAAAGTAAATTTAAGTTACCAATTATTATAGTGACGAAGACTTTTAATTTAGTAGGAGACCAACAGTGCCTTGTTTGACAGTGACTGTGGCAATATTATAATGAGTTTAAGAAAAAACAATGTTTTACAAAAAACAGGCATCTGGAGAATATTTTTTAAATTAGGTAGGAAACGGCATTTAGTATAAAGAATGGGTACATTTTTGTAAGTAGATATGTATGTTTAGTTTTACGAGTAGGTGTATGAGAACTAAATGAGTAATATTATTCAGTGCCTTGGCATATATACATATATTATATGTAAATAAAATAATGTATGTATCGTTTCGAGTTAATTTTGCACGAATCAATGCAATAATCACCATTATCACAATAATTGTATCATTTAATGATTAGATACTTACAACTCTTACAAGCAATTTGGGCAACTTCAGACAGAATAATTCGAAGGTAGGTATTTGACTCTTGTCGAAATGATATATCCAAGTCAAACAAAACAAAATTCGATTTTACAGGTAATAATAATAAAAAACAGTACCACGTTTTTGCACTGTAATAGATATAGCTTTTAATATGTATTTTTCTTTTCCTGAATAACTTGAAACGTAAGCAACTGACGTGCGATGGCCTGTGAAATTATTGATTTCATTTATAACAGTAATCACACTTTATTTTTCAATTATATATAAATGTACTTATGATTGTCAAAAAACAGTTCTGAAAAAAAATATTTTGAAAGAACTAGTTGAAAGGCGCAAGACACTAGACTAGTTAGGTACGCTATACGCGTATAGATACATTTAAGAAAAGGTAAAGAATCGTGGTAAGGGTGGTGAAAGCACAGCCGTGATCAATGTGAACGTGAGCGTTCAAAGTTAACTAAATTGAGAACTGTGAATACATGTGTTTGTGCGATAACTAAATGAAATGAAATGAAATACGCATTATAAACAATGTAAACGTGCAATAATAGTTATATATGTATAATTTTATGATGTGCCATCAATATTAATATCAACTTTTTTTAATATTATATATTTTGATTCTACCTTTTTTGATGAAACATGTTTTCAAACTCTCATATATATTGAATATCTTATACTTATAATTGGTAAAGTAGACAGACTTTTCTGTCTCTAAAATTATATAAAGAAGGGGAAACATATTTTATTTCTCTTACAGAACATATTGATACACAATGTACTTTTTACCTTATTCGCTCGGGAAAGTTCCATTTACAACTTCAAATCTGCGTGGAAAAGTCATGTGATGTCCAAATTAATATTTTTTAAATGTTTATTTGTTTGTTTTGCCACGAGTGTGTCGTAGGTGTATCATCGCTAGTTTTAAATGAAAAAATAATCTGTTTGTTATAATTGCATAGTTTTCCTTACATCTCACATTTTCCTCGCTGTAGTGAGGTGAAAAGTAGCTTGTTTCGCACGATTGCAAAATTATTTAGCTCCTCGTGCCTTGAAAGCCTCGTTACGCTCAGGAATCTATATTTGAACCACGAGCGGAGCGAGTAGGTAAGTTAGAATCCTTCGCTTACTCGGCTTTCAATTCAAGCAATCGCGCCAAATAACAACTTTGCAGCCTTGCATAACAAATAACTATAATATTGTACGACAGTAAAATCATATAGCTTACAGAATAACTTTATTCTTTCCATCACTGAATAACTATGTACTGAGTTTGACAGCATGTTTCGATGAAATAAGTGCTCATGAGATGCTATTATTGGAAGTAAGGCAGACTGAACACAGTTTGCATGAGAACAAAAATATATACACATTATTTTATTTGTCCATCCTAGGAACACGTTAGCAGACCCAATGCAAAATGTTTTAGGAGGTACATTAGATAATGATCAGAGTTCAGACCGTTGGAGGTCATTACTCGCAAATATTTTGAAAGGATTATACTTTAAGTCTTACAAAATTGTTATTGTCTTTCTAGAAATCTAGATCTAATTACAGGTAAGAAATCAATTTATTAAATTTATGGAGTCATATCCACATTATTGCAAGTAATTACGCCCATCCGATCGAGTAAGGATACAGAGAATAAGATTAAGGTTAAGAATGAGAGTTTTGTCAAAATAATATTACGTACCGCAGAGGCTGGAAAAATAGGGTTTGCCAGCCAAGAAGGTGTAGATAGGGAAACGAGGCTGGCAATCCATTATTACGCCGAAGTACGAGTATGTGTTGTGCTTTTCTCAAACATGCAGTGAACAAACAATGAAATCTATGAAAATTCAAATGAAAACGTTAAAAGTGGAGGCGCGCCGCGGCGGCGTCACACCGAATTGAAACAAAAGAAGGTCGCAATGCAGACCTTAAATTTTGTATCAAATATCATTATGCACCTCTCGTCGCGCGGAACCAGCAATGTGAGACTTCGGGGTCTATTATAAGGAACACAATGTTAATATTTCATTGCATTGTTTCAGAAAATTGTCTAAGTCTAACAAATCAAATTTCAATGTGTATACACGTATTAAAAATTATGGAACTGTTCATTCCATCCTCTGCAGTCCCCGTTGGTGGTAAATCCCAACCTTGGTTTGGTCAATCCTGCAAAAAGGCTTCGCACCGAAAGCAGGAGTGTTACCAAGCCTGGGTAAATGCAGCGACAGTACGGGATGAAAAGACAAGCGCGTTAAAAAAGGAGTTTAATTTTGCCTCCAGATCCTTCAAAAAGGATATTGCCAGAGCGAAGTCGTTGCACATTGGCAGAATTGGCGAGAAACTAGAGCGCCTCCCTTCGGGAACTAGTGCGTCTCTTGCCAAGGCTGTCCAGGGAAATTTCTGCACGCCGTCTTTTCCACCTTTAGATATGGGAAATGATTCGTTGGCCCACGACGCAAAAGAGAAAGCCGATCTCTTGGGCAAATTATTTGCGTCCAGCTCGACTTTCGATGATGGGGGACACGAGCCGCCGACAATACCGCGGCACGATAGCTATATGCTGGATGTCCGGTTCCACCATAGGTCAGTGCGTAAAGCACTTCTTTCCCTCGATGTCCATAAGTTGAGTGGGCCCGATGGAATTCCCCCTATTGTGTTGAAGACGTGCGCTCCAGAGTTGGCACCGGTTTTAACGCGTCTTTTTCGGCTCTCTTACTCTTCTGCCGTAGTCCCGATCTCATGGAAGTCAGCTTTGGTGCACCCGATCCCTAAAAAAGGTGACCGCTCAAACCCATCCAACTACAGGCCGATAGCTATAACCTCCCTGTTCTCGAAGATAATGGAGTCCATTATCAACAGCCAGCTCCTTCGGTACCTAGAGGACCACCAACTGCTTAGTGACCAACAATATGGTTTCCGTAGAGGTCGCTCAGCTGGAGACCTTCTGGTTTACCTGACACATCGTTGGGCACAGGCGATCGAGACTAAGGGCGAAGCATTGGCGGTTAGCTTGGACATGGCGAAGGCTTTTGATCGGGTCTGGCACAAAGCACTTCTTTCGAAGCTTCCATCTTATGGGTTTAACTTAATAATGTCATCGAGAGCAGTAATGCTGGTGATGCAAGTGTCTATAGGCTTACCATCAGGTGACCCGTCTGCTCGTTTGCCCCCTATGCCATAAAAAAAAAAAAACTATCACACTTTTGCGCTTTAATTGAAGATACCTTCTGGATTCTGACATTCCTCAAAAGGTGTTTATTTGAGCTGTCAGCCAAATACCGTATAGTGATTTTGAAAGCTATTGAGTGTACGGGCAGCCAATAAATTGGTATACCACATTTAAACCTGGATACATATTAATTCGACCGTACATGATGTAAGGTAAATGTCCCAATGCTTGACACCTAATTTCAATACTTGACACCCAGTTGGTCACCTCTATTGCTATTAACGTGCATCGCAAAAAAGGGGGTAATGGGTGGGGATTTCAGTAATAATAAACAGAATTAAACCAATTATTATAAAATGTATGTCGCGACATTAGTATATATATTGACTTGTTGATTTGTGTCTCTTTTCTTTATTTTTTTTGTATTCTCAACATTAAGATCCTGCACTAACTACTTGTTTCTGTTTGGCCCTATGGTTGACTGGTAGAGAATGCCTTAAGGCATTAAGTCCGCCATTTGTAATAGTTTGTATTGTGCAATAAAGTTTAAATAAAATAATAATATAAATTAGTTTACTCAACACGCAGATGTTCATGTTGTATAAAAAATGTACACAGTCCACTTTCATTTCAATCCTCGGTTTGTGCGATGCATGTATGAATTAAGCTTGAAGGTGCCAATTATTGGGACGGTGTTACCACTGGGACATTTATCTTGTACTAGTGAATCGAGAACGTGTTGCAATGCTTCTAATAATAGAGTATACAAAACTAAGAGGAACAATAAATATTATACAAAAGTGTCATTAAAAAGGCGTTATAATGATGGCGCAACAGTAAGTGCGTAAAATAAATTTCCATAATATTGTCAAAAAAATCCTCAATGATGCAGGAAAAAATTAATTCGAACAGGATTGAACATTTACATCACAAAAAAGAACGAGAGATTGAGTAGGATTTCGATAAAAATGTTTTGTAATTGGTTGCAGACTTTTTACTGTCTTGTTACCCTACCGCCATTCTGGACGAATTGGGAACTATTATCTACTTGCCTTTCGCTAGGCCCTTTTTCATCTCTTTCCCTAAATGAGATTGTTTTCCTAAATTAGATGTCTGCATCACCATTTTCTACACTCAATGATTCCAATATTACCTTAGCTTGAATATATATTTAACTGACTTTGAGTTTATGTTTGTCGTGTTTGATATTTTATTGTAAATTTTGTTTGTAAGCAATGTTAAGATTAAATAAGAATTTGAGTACACATGTTGATTGGGATATCGTTGTTTTTTTATCATGTACATAAATCCCTCTTTTTGTTGATCCACCCTTATAATCCGGGTGGATTATAAGGGTGGATCAACAATATAAACTTGTATAGAGTGCAGCTTCTATAAACTGTCCATATTGGCGTTTTTAGAGGAAGAAATAAGAATAAATATTCTGTGAATTTCATAGGATAGGTATACCTAACTACAAGGGTCAAAGAAAGACATTAACCATAATAATCATATTTATTTCATTATAAGGTATACACGTTTGAATATCTTTATAATTACTGCCCTAGAACATTTACGCGACCTATTTAAAGCCTATTTTGGCTACGTTACAACCAACTGGTCATATAAACCCTCTTAATTTGGTCTTGAACCTATATCCATACCTAACACGTAGTGGGATACTGTAGCTACACAAGTCTAAATATTTACCTAATAGGAAAGGTTCACCAACATAACGACACATTAATTTTAGATACTTCTCAATGCTACAGAACCCAATCTGTCTTATGACAACCACCCCAGTAAACTAGTCGTAGGTTCTAGTTCTAGCTTCCCGAAATAAATGCCCTGCTCATCTCAATTGTATCCTCCTGATATTAACTTCTATAGTATTGTATTGTGAATCGAGTGAACTGTCAATCGCTACACTTAAATAATAAACGCTATTAAAACTAGATGGCTCTTTAAAACTAAATATTTATGAAACTGAATAACGGAATAGAGTACAGTTTTAGTTCGTAAACAGTTGCAAAAGTTAAATATAGTACCTTGGCACAATAGTTAGAAACGGTTACCACGATAACAATTATGTCTACTTGGATGATTGCAATAAATCATTCGGATACTTACATAGATGGCGTTGAAAATATCGTGGACAGAGCTCGGAAACCAGTAGTCTCTTCATATGAAATAACAATTACGAAATTTTCGTACTTTTTATTATTATTCAAGAACTTGAATCAGGTGTTTATATATTTGTCTTTTCTTAAATACAGTTTTAATACATTCCAGAAAAAGCGTGTTTTTTAGAAGATTTATAAATACCGGTTTCGAGCCTTGATTGTAGAACGCTTTAATACGGCGATTGACAGTCCACTTGTTTCATTCTTCCATGATTGTAGGTAATCAAAAGGTGTCAATAATCTTAAATGTCAAGCTCCTTAACTTGTCATTACTTTTTTTATCATTTTATTTAGGCATAGCATTCAACAAACGTCTTAGCAGTGGTATGAGAGTAGAAAAGTCATTAATTGAAAATGAAAAATAAAACTATGACTTAATTTTGTACGAAACTAATATAGTAGATACTTCTCAAATATCTACTATTGTTCCTTATTGCCTCGGAGGACATAAATAACTATACGTTTAACTATAATCCAAATATATTTGCTACACAGTTATAGACTTTTTCTTTGGTTTAGTTTGTGAATCGCTGGTACAATCAGACTTCTATAAGTGCATGTGTCTGTAAGTATTTTACTTACAGAATTCATACATATCTTTTAGGATTTCTTGTGATTTTGGATATGCGGATTTTATTTGTTTGAAATTATTACTTCATATATCGCTATACAAAATATTGTTTAAGTTGAAAGCAAAGTGATATTGGATGTCTAATTTACAAAACAGTATCAAATTTTTTATCATAATTTTCGCGTGCTTAATTATGCGCTAAAATCATTTCATACGTACAGGAACAGCGGAAGTACTTATAGAAATTGTGCTGAAAGAGGGAGACAGATATGTGCTTAACGCAGATTTATAGTACAGACAGAAGACATTGATTCGCTTAAATTAATGTTACCTATATTATGCTTATTTATCCGTTTCTCTTAATAAACAACTTTCGCAAGTTAGTATCTTATAAAATGGTTTTGCTACTTACAAGAACTTTTAAACAATTTTAACGACATGTCTAACATAATATTCATACAAATACATTTATAATCCATTTCATGCTTCATAGTCATGGATGGACTAGTTAAACAGCGAAACGTTTCTGGAGATGTTGGCAAATGTTGGCCAAAACATTGGATAACAAAGATACAAACAAAATCACGCAGGACTTGTAACCGGTTACAAATAAACCGGTATTTATTTAAGCTAAACCACTTAAGTATGAGTTAAGGTTGACTTGAGAAAGTTATTCTCTGCTATACACATATACATATATGTATTACTTAAATAATATTTTTATCAACTACGCTCTTTCCCTTATTTACACAAATTCTTACAGGCGAGCTCAATAATTAAATATTACTATCTAATGTGAAGTCGCATATATCGTGTCCAGTGATACTCGTATTACCATCAATCTGCACAATTTAAAGACTAAATGTCGCTTAATTCGGCTTTGTCTACAAATAAGAAGCCAAGGGGTAAAATACTGGCCAATTCCTTTTCTTCTGCTTCAAAACTATAAAAATCTCAGTAGCTCTTGATGGAAAGTGGTTCGGTGGTTCACTGGTTTAATAATACCTCTTTATCCGCGATGTATGGGCTCGAGAAGATGGCAGTTAAATCTCGCACTCAAAATAGGAGTACAGTACCTCAGCACAACTGCGATGCACAACATTTTGTCACGCGACTAATATTGTCTATCTCTTTGCTTTCAATACAATGTGAGAAAGACGGATGATATTAAGTCGCGCGACAAAGGAAGTTTCGGAGAGTTACGCTAGCCCGGCAGAAGGCTTCCTCTTTTGATCTTAAACCGCGAGCGAAGTGTGCGCGAGCAAGATAGCGAATTTTTTTGTAACTCCTGTGGCGTTTATTAAAAGCGTGCGTTCGTGGATTAATAGCAGCAATAGTAGGTACTTGTTGCTGCGCAGCCTAATCACGAAGTACACCGAAAAACAGATGAATCCTGCTTAAAATTTTTATTGTCAAGCTTTTCCTAGCGCTAGGCACTTTCCTCTACATACGGGGAAACCCATGGTATGCGTCTACGAGCAGAACGCGTGCTAGGCGGGTTCCTGGCAGTGAATGTGTTAAGCACGAATTGCACTTATCCTAACTAGGATGCTGACGACGAGGAAGCCGCAATATGTTGTGAGACACTTTAACTCCGCACCCATATAGGATAAATTTAGTGTAATACGTGCTTTAGACCCATAATTCCGGAATATTACTGATGACTTCATGCCCGTCGATTGAAGAGTACTTACATGACCTCTATACTACATTGAAGATATTTAAAAAAAACTATTATTATAACGGACTATTTGAAGGTAATTGAAAGGTTTATATAAATTTTGTTTTGTATGTTTTCCTTTTTATAAGAGGTTATAGAAGATGCCCTTCGTGCTTGATAAATTTAGTGCAATGCCACACGACCAAATGGCACAAAATGACATAACATCGAACAAAAGAATTCGCGAATACTTATTTGCCGCTGGAAATCAATAAAGTCCCTAAATGTTACTTAATAGCTAGTATTGTTACTAACGACTTTGATTGTGAAATAATCGAAGTTTTTAACTTGAACCTAACCTATTACCTGTTAGTGTCACATACATAACAACACAAACAAGTAAAAATTAACATCTAAAAATAGGAGTGGGTATAGGGTAGGCACGTTACTGGGTATAACCACAGACATTAACAACATACCATTATCACAAAAAATACGACCAGCTTTAAGCTTTTTATACACAGTCATACAATTATATTCAAGAAGAACAATATGGAAACATAACAACATTTAAAAGCTTAAACTTCAAAATTATTAAAGCTATACAAACTTATTTACTTATACGTAGCATCAAATGCTTACATATTACAATAGGTTATACATGCGCTTCTCCAGTTGCGATTCTTATTTAAATACATACATTTAAATTAACAATTATAGGCCTAATTAATAACTGAGTCTGTTTCTGAGGTGAGGTGAGCGGTACGGGAGGGGTGTGTTTACGGAACGTCAAACGACGCGAGTGTATAGCGAGACAGTTAGGACACGTTTTGTCACGTCACTTGTCACGCCTCCCGTACCGCTCCCCGGTGACGTGCGGTCCATATAGGCACTAAGGCACTGCCTCCCCTGAACGACCATGGCTCCATATAGGCAGTGAGAAACTGCCTACCCTGAAGCCCTGAACGGCCATGGCTCCATATAGGCACAGAGAAACTGCCTACTGTAACACATAATTTTGGATTGGGATCCTTTCTTCAACAAACGGTCTCAGTTCCCAACTGCACTAGCACAACTGTGATACGCGACTCTTAGTCGCACGACTACGATTCTCTGCCTTTTTCCTTTCAATATACAGTGCGAGTAAGACGGGTGCTATGTCGCGCGTCAAGTGATATCGCGGAGACATGTGCTAGACTGGGTGGTTCATTTTCCAACTCACGCGTCCGTCCGAAACCGAAAAGAGACCAATTTTATTCAAAATGGGGTTAATTTTGAATAAATAGGTCTCTTTTCGGTTACACATATATAGATGCGCTCACGCTTGTATCCCACTGAGGCAGGCAGACCACCGAATACCAGACTCTACGGTCCTTACACACGTCTTTCGCTTCATTTACCATGCATGCATCTCTTTATTTATACACGCTCGTCGGTTGCGGGTACTCCTCATCTACGAAACTCGAAATTAGAAGTTCATATGCGCCGTCCCACTCACATTATAACACGAAAGCAAGAGGGACGGTAGGATACGAACTTTTTATTTAATTTATTGTTTTAAGGACCTTTATACGGATACGAATTTCGGAGTAACCTGTCTGGCCTTCTTCACCCAATCTTACGGTTTCCAAATAATCAAAAATTGGGAAATGAAACGATCGTAAAATGAAACCGATTGGGAAATATGATTTGCTCATTTATTAGTAACCCTTTCGATTTACATGTTATTATTACCGCTAGTCATAAAGATAGCAACACTAGTTAGGTAGACAATATTCACTACGTCATAGCTTTGTTCTTTAAACCACAATATTAATCTAACAATTATTTAGTAATTGACTTCACTTTGTTAACGTGTTGCATTACTATCACACATCGAAACCTGTTGTGCAATACAACTTATGTATTTAAGTGGACAGAGTCTGACAGAGTTGATCCCCCGTGTAATAATCGTCGCAGATTTGGAATAGTAAGTACGACCGACGACGACGTTGCCTGCAAAGTTGACATGTCCTGGGTTCAAATCCCGGTAAATGCAAATATTTGTGTGATGAGTATTAATATTTGTTCCTGAGTCTCTGATTTTGTCTATGTATATAAGTAAATGTTTGTTCCTGAGTATATAAGTAAATGTTTGTTCCTGAGTCTTGGATTTAAGTAAGGGTCGTGGGGAGTCGATGGATGCGATCTGCACAGGATCGCGCTCTGTGGCGAGATGTAGGGGAGGCCTATGTTCAGCTTTGGGTCGTCCATAGTTGATAGATAGATATTCTATGATTTTGATTCTATGATTATGAAAATCAAGACAACGCGGTGCTAAAAGTCATTTTAATACCAACTAAGATTGAATTTACCCTCGCTCATTTCGCCCGCTCCAACAAATAATCATCTCATGTCAAAATGGCCTATACCTTAATTAACCCCTTGTACAACAATCTACTATTTATTTTCAACTGCCTGTGTCGCCTGGGTCCAGCCGGTCAAGCACAACTGTCCGCGACTACGCTTACCGCATTACCTGTCTTTCTCGCATTGTATTGAACGGAATGAGACAGACAATCTTTGTCGCGTGACAAAGAGTCCCATACCATAGTTGTGCTAGAGGTGCAGGCCTGTCTTACCGTGGGAAAGGTCTCTGTTAAATGGCCCACCTTAGTTTGCCGTGATTTACACAATAGGTATCGATGTGTGATTAATTAATAAAGATCTTATGATAATTTATTAAGAGCGTATCCTATATGAAACAAGTGAAACATCCAACTTCCTACTTTAATACTTTTTTAAGATAGACAGTAGTTTTTGCGTTTTCTAATAAAATATGCACGCGTTTGTTTTTCTCCTTAAATAATGATTTATTTTATTAACGTTTTTACATATACGATTAGATGTAGGTTTTACTACTAATGATTCTTAGGTTTATAATAAAGCTACATTTTTCTACATGAAGACCGTCAGATAATCCGTTAGATAATAAAAAAAGAACATGTATTTTTTACATTTTCAAAACATTAAAAAATACTCAGATAAATCGCATTAAAACATGATTGTCACGCGACAACATATTGACTCAGTGTATTGGCTTTTTTTATTACATAAAATAAGGAAAAAATACGTATCCGTAATTTTTTATTAATCTACATGACGGACTAATTATATATGTTGCATAGTATTGTGTTGCATATCAGAGAGTTAAGAAGCCGCAAAAATGCGTGACTTTCACAATATTTATTTTCCAAGGAAAACGTAGCTCTCCGCTGGAAGCGCATAGACAACACTCTAGCTCCATCAAAACGAGCGCTGTTACACAAACCCTACAACTTGAATCATTATTATAGACTTAGAATATATCGATGTCCTTCAAATGCTGGTAGTTGCGGTCCCAATAGCCGCCATTGTACAGCCAGTCCTCTTGCTTCGTGTACGGGTTCGTTCCTTGGCTGAACCACCTGGAACACAGAAGTTTTTTGTTACTTCTGATATTTACAAATCGTAACCGTCACAGGTTAAAATCAATGAGGCTATATTTCCACATATGCTGTTAATAATGGTCGCTTAAGTGTCCTCAGTTTAGATTAAATATTTGACAGGCGTAGACAGGCATTAATCAGTCGTCAATGACTAACAGAGAACGATAAAATGCAATAACAGACTTTACGAGGAAAGTTGAGACATTCTCGTATAACGGCGTCCATTGTGTCAAGTCACGCTGCGCTTGGCCGATCGCCCGCCATATATACAGCCACCCGCAAATATACCGGAAATGCACCCAGAGCGGACGCCAAGCCGAGCTCCCGCTCAACGCACCGAACGCCCTCAATGTATCGATGGCTTGGATTAGCTTTAGCTAAAGGAACAATTACACTATGATAGTAGGACCTTGACTAACAACCGTCAGGTAACTTCTTAAGTAGGACCTAAGTATTCGTCCGGTTGACCACAATTTCCTCCCAAACAGTTTCGTCCTTAAGTCAGCTTAACTGACCCTTCCACCAATCCTAAGATTCGGCATTACTACAGATTAAGACGCGTTTTAAGTACTGTTTTTTCCTTCTCCTTAAGTTGTGTGTTCTCAGCGGCAGCAAAGTCGCAACTACTCTACTAATTCAAAGGCTAACCTAAGCTACCAAGCTCCTGAAGACTTATTTAGCGCCTTTTCTTGCCATCCTTTGCTTCTTTTCTTTTGACGACCGCTTTGGCTCAGTGGGAATAACGTTGCCTGCGAAGCTGAGGTCCTGGGTTCAAATCCCGGTAAGGGCAAATATTTGTGTGATGAGCATATATTTTGTTCCTGAGTCTTGGATGTTTTCTATGTATATAAGTAATATATCTATTAAATATATCGTCGTCTAGTACCCATAATACAAGCCTTATTGAGCTTACCATGGGGCTAGTTCGATTTGTGTAAAATTGTCCCGTAATATTTATTTATTTATTATTTATTTATTTTCTGGCCGTGTTTTCTCAGCAATGGCAGTGTCGATGTCCTTCTGCTCCAATAGCCTGACATCTGATCAGATCTACCAACTAAAAGACTTACCTAGGCTGCCAACTGTCTGGAGATTTCTTAAGCGCTTTCCTGGCCGTCCTCTGCTTTTCCTCAAGTCGAGTCTTCTCAGCGGCAGCAGCATCGATGTCTCCCTGTTCTAACAGCCTAACATCGGGTCGCAGCCGGCTATCCGTGGGACACAGCTGGCCCTTCATATCGCGCTCAACTTCGTTCAGTGACATGGCAAATTCGGTGAATTGGTAATACTGAAAAACAATGTAGATAAAGGTTTGAAATGGATCGAATGAGGTATTAAAAAAAAATACCTGGCTAATGTCGAGATCAGTGGTATGACATATCATACTCAGGGTAGGAATGAATATTGAAGGTATGCAGAAGATGGCAAAATGACTACAGATTGAAATGGATCAAGTTGTAGGCATTGATGTTAAAATTTAATAATAAAAGTATTAGAGCTGAGGCTCACGCTATAAACTTATGATAACTAGTTCATTTGGAAATTTTTCAGAAAAAAATGTTGATATAGAGGAAATACCTGAGCACTATTGGTAGGTCGACTTCGCGCTTCCCACAAAGTTGTGGAGCCAGGTATGTCTATGTTATACGTGTCGTCTGATTTGGGCACCTCATCGGAGTCTTCTTCGGGCTGAAACATTAGGCAAAGAGTACTTTTAGTCAGAAGCTGTACTCGGTGACTCCTCCAGTAGTCGGGATTCAGACAGTCTGGAGAAGCTCATCTTAGTTGGTCACGTAGAAAAAAAGGGACAAGTGGGAGGTCGCCGACCTGATGAATTGATCCAGTTCGTATACAGAAGTTTAATGGGATGGTAGCGCACATATCCGTTTAGACTAGAATGCCTCGGTGCATTAAATAACTAGTCCAAATGAAGTGTTTACCTTAGGGTAAAGATTAAGGTTAAGGAAGAAGAAAGGAAATCTATCTTTCAAGCTAGTCGATTTCATTCGTGACCTCCAGTGTTACATTGAATTGTGTTTTGTATAAACAAATACTTACGTCCTGTATAGACATTGAGCGCAGCGCCCCCACTTTGAAGCTGTTGAGCTTGGCGAGCACCTTCTTAGGCGTGTGTGCCGGAGTCGCGCCGGCCTCCTCGCCGCGCTCGCGCGCCCACTGCTCATGCGCAGGAGCGCTGCAAACCTTGATGAACTCCGTCCATTTGCCGTATAGGAAGCGGAGTTTCTTTTTGCTTAAAGAAAATAATAATATTATGTGGGGATAAGGGTTTCAAAGTCAGGAGATGACAAGCTCTGTGACGAAACTCCCATAAAATTTACTTTTAGGCATTTATTCACTGAAACTAAATTCCTTCTTTGACGATGGCTCCTTCTAAGAGGTGATCGGTAAATTATTGAACCCAATAAGCTAAACCCATGCAGATTTTAACGCCAGGTTGGCCCACGACGTCATTATGTATTATCTACACGTAATCATACCATTCGCTGTAGAACTTACTTTTGATCAGTGATGAATCCATCCACACGATGCAGGTCTCGGTTATTGAACCCAGCAGGCTTGAAAGCCAGATTAGCTTTTAGACCTGCACCACCATGGCATGTCACCTCCATGGCCCCGTACTGCTCGATCCACAGCTTGCCCACGATCACGTTGTGCACGCAGCAGTTCACGTTAGTCCAGGTGTACGCCTCGCCCCATCTGTTAAGACAAATTTTCAGTTGAAGTCGTTTAGTGATATGTACAAATAGTTGAGCAGAAGTACAATCACCGAATCCTGTAACCAAACCAAATTGAGCTGAATTGAGGCAAATTTTGGGCCTGAAAAATACATTCTATTATATCTCCCAGCTGTTAAAGCTATTATTTGTTGGCTTATTGCCAATAAGTCCAAAAATTCTGACACGCTTCTTCTAAATAGAACAAAAATATTAAAGATACAGTACATCATGCATACACAACTATTTTCTTGAACTTGGTCGTCGTGATCATGATCTCCATACGTGGTTCCTAAAACCATACCTGGGCAGCTCAACAGTGACGTGACCCTTAGGCTGGATTTCGACGCTCTTGCCGCAGAACTTGAGCTTGGGGTGCACGGACCCGTGGAACACGAAGTGGGGGCTGTCAGCGTGGAACGCTGAGACTGGAGGGTGATGGGACACCTGGAAATACGAGATTCAAATTAAATTCCAAATTTCAAGGAACAGTGTTAACACGGGATTTTTATAGACACGGCCATTTGTAGCGTGTATTTTGTACGGAGCCCTTGGTGCACGAGTCCGACTCGCACTTGGCCGGTTTTTTTATCATCAAAAATTATATTTGATAATTCGGTTAGGTTAAAAGTTTGCCCCTCATTTGTATATGACGCCATAGATAAAGGCAAACTTAATTTAACCGGCTGTTAATTTGGAATATAGTTCTAAACGGAACCCTTATAGTTTCGTCATGTCCTTCCGTCCGCCCGCTTGTCCGTTCGTTTGTCCATCGTTAATACAATCACAAATACAGGTTCTGACATCATAGTTCTGATCTCCACAACTACAGGACTAACGCAAAGCTGAGTCTGTTCCTGAGGTATGGCAGGAGTACGGGTGGGGTGTCAAGAGACGTATATATGTACAGTGAGACAGTTAGAACACGTCATATTCACGTCACTTGTCACCCCTCCCGTACCACTCCCATATCTCAGGAACAGAGTCAGTTAAGCGCTAGACCTGTTACACATTATCATGGGTTGAGCAAAATCGCAAAAGAATGGTAGTTCTCTCTTTCTTTAGATAATGGCACTAATTGGACTGTTTTCTAAAGAAATTACCAGACACCGCTCAGAAAAGGGATCAGAGGACGAAATGTATCACGCTTTTGGTCTGCAATGGGTTCAAATAATAATAATAAAGCATCGAGAACAGTCGAGTTTCTAAATGAAATTTATAGTTGATTCCATAAATTTAACGGAACTAAAGATCTCGAGTTGATTCTGTCTTTGTAGTTGCGTCCTAGTGAATCCATGATCATGAAAACAGGTACTTAAACGGGGATGCTACGTAATTTATCTACATACCTGTTCGCACACTGCCCTGAACTCAGGACGCTCGAGTTCGTAAGTTTCTCCGAGAAGTGGGTTGAAAGGTTTGCCCAGACGCTCCCAGTTTGATGCCAGAGCGCTCACAGCAAAGGCTGAAAATACATATATCACTTTAGAATCTTTCTGTCTCTTTGTGTCTAAAAACGGATTGACGTAAGACGAGACTGGAGAGGTCGCCTGATTTCAGAGTCAAGCTTTTCTCGTATTTTCCATCTGACTATAAACGTTAAAGAGAGACAGTATAACGTAAGAGCTGATTGCTATTTCCCAAAATATAAAAAAAACTGCGACACTTTTAACTGTAAAGTGAATATCCCAGCCTAACACTGTCCCATTAGTTGGCTCCTTCAATTAATAGAGGTGAACAACTGGTTGTCAAAATTGATCATTTTCCTTATTATTTTCTTTCGAATAACAGAAGAAATACAGATAACTTTCAGAAAAACGTTTTAAAAATCAGTCGTACTTAAGTGAAATATTCTATTTACTTCTAAGTAATAAATAATGTATCGATTCCGAGAGATACCACAATATATAAAACAGTAATTGTTTCACATACTTAGCAATGCTCAGCTTTACTACGAAAAGTAGCTTCAGATATCCAGAGCTGGGTTTTGAAAATGAAAGTAATTCTGAAAGTGGTTTTATCAATTTTGGACCTACATTTGTATAAAGCCAATGTTTTTACAATACAATTTACATACTCGTATGTTTATTTTGATAAAAAACTTCAAACTTCATTAGGTAATTTCTATTCATGGGTAATATACATAATACACACTATACCAATTCAACGTTTATACATACTTATATAGGTTTCCTACGTTTTATATGGTTCATAAAACTATAGTCAGTGGAGCAAATTATGCAAATAACCCATTTCATGTGCTTGCATAAATTTGACTATGATAGTAATTGTACTTATACCGTGGATAATTGAATTATCGATTCTGATGAAAAGCACAAAACGGTCAACGTACATCCGATTTGATTGTGTAGCGCTGTATCGATACTTTGCCTGACGAATGAAGCGTGCACGAATGTTACTTGATATTGTTCCATAATTGAAAATGCTGTATAAATTATTTTTTTCCAAAAGTTTGATAAATTATTTTTTGCAACACAGTTGCTCATAAATGCAGTAGCCGCAGTGCGCCATTTGAATTTGATTTGTCATTTACAAATATTACATATTGTCAATAAAGTGTGAATAATTTCAAGCAATTAAATCTTATACTATAATAAAGTTGTAAAAATGTAATGTCTGAACGTTGAAGATGTTTCACAAAAAATATTGTACAAGGGACTATTTGGAGGTCACTGAATCGAAAAATATTTTATTTTTTGTGTGTTTGTATGTGTCGTTGTAGCTTCATCACATGACTCCAAATCGCCTAACGCGCCTCGCAAAACCGAACATATTCCAGCGGGCCTATGATGGTCGCGTTTGTCACGCGATAAATAAGTGACATAGCTGCTGTCACCTTTTGACACGTATGTGAGTGCGAGAGTGACAGGCGCATTATCATATCATTTATCGCGTGATAAACGCGACCATCATAGGCCCGCTGGAATATGTTCGCATCTTATTATTATTAATCACGTCCGTCGAGCCCTGCCCTTCCTACAGCGCATGCTGGATACTTACATAACGCGCTTTTATTGCGCATGGCCTCACAGTAGAAACCCGTAGCCCCCAAAGAGTGTATAATTAACTTGACGGTCTTTAACGGTACACACGGTTAAGTTGTGGAACGAGCTGCCGTTATCTTTCAGACAGTCGCAGTCTGTAGCATCACTCAAGAGTAAATTGAACAAGTTGTGGTTTAATGACCTGTGAAGTGGTTGAATACATGTATATACATGTTTTTTTTTATGCATGTGTTGAGTTTAGTGTTTTATATATTTTATACATGGTTTATATTTGTCTATCGGCTTTATATCATCACTCACTTACTCAAAGGTTAACTGGAAGAAATACCTATATTGGAATAAGGTCACCTTTGTTCTTTTTTTAGGGTTCCGTAGCTATAATGGCAAAAACTGAACCCTTATAGTTTAGTCATGTCCGACCGTCCGTCCGTCCGTATGTCACAGGCATTTAACTCAAAAAGTACTTAACGTGCATTGATGAAATTTGCAGGATAGGTGTCATAGGTGTTTTGTATAAGCCGCTACTTAGTATGATAGTTAAATAATAATAAAATATATTTTAGGGGGGGCACTCGATACTGTAACCGAAACTGAAAAAAAGAAATCAGCAAATATCAATGTGTGGCACACGTGGTGTGGTGTTCGTCAATTTTTTTTAAAGATTGAGGTTTGTAAAGTTTTTTGATTTAATCAATATTTTCGGAAATAATCGCTCCGAAAAATCTCTTAAATTGTGCCCCCCCCCCCCCATCAATTTTCGAAACAGCATGTCAAAAAATATGAAAAATTACAAAGATAAAGCTTAATAATAATAAATACTTTCAACGAAAATTGTTTTCAACATGATCGAATATACCGTTTTTAAGTTATTACCAAAAAACTGCGCTTCTCAGCTAAAGCACGTAGGTGCCGTGGAGATACGCTCTAGTGAACTTTTCATAACGTGTCTTTTTTCATCTGTAGTGCATTTTTAATATGAACGGCTGCGGATCCGTACACTGAGCATGGTACAACATGCTCTTGACCGGTTTATTTACGTTGATTGTACTTGTGACTGGTTATAATGTACAATAAAGTGTTTACATACATAGGTACACTCCCATATTGCTTGCGGGCCACAGGGTTCCCTGACTCTTTCTTGAAGCTCTTTGCGATGGATTCTTTGAGATGTTTTTCATGTAGGCCACAGGGTCCATCTGTTCGGAGGCCATGTACAGCAGATAATCCAGAATGCGCTGGAAGAAGGACAGGGGCTCGTTGAACACGACCGGCATGGCGCATATTCACCTGCTATGTACTCCATGCAAGCCACAGGGTCCGTCTGCCCAGAGGCCATGCGCAACAGACGCGTGTACTCCAAGTACTCCAGCATACGCTGCAGGAAGGACAGGGGCTCGTTGAACACGACCGGCATGGCGCATATTCACCTGCTATTTACTCCATGCGGGCCACAGGGTCCGTCTGCTCGGAGGCCATGCGCAACAGATGCGCGTACTCCAAGTACTCCAGCATACACTGCAGGAAGGACAGGGGCTCGTTGAACACGACCGGCATGGTGCATATTCACCTGCTATGTACTCCATGCGGGCCACAGGGTCCGTCTGCTCGGAGGCCATGCGCAACAGATGCGCGTACTCCAAGTACTCCAGCATACACTGCAGGAAGGACAGGGGCTCGTTGAACACGACCGGCATGGCGCATATTCACCTGCTATGTACTCCATGCGGGCCACAGGGTCCGTCTGCTCGGAGGCCATGCGCAGCAGATGCGCGTACTCCAAGTACTCCAGCATACGCTGCAGGAAGGACAGGGGCTCGTTGAACACGACCGGCATGGTGATTTTGGACAGTTCCTTGCCCACGCAGTTCTTCAGGACCGACCACAGGGAGAAGTCGCCGCGGCTGAACTGGGCAACTGGAAGTGTTGTTCTGTAGACAAAGAAATAAATATATTAATTAAAATATTTAACGAAAGTCTAGCTAAAGTAAATTGTAAACTATACAACGTAACTGAGGGTTAGAATCCTGAACAGGGCAATATTTGAGTGATGCGCATGATGTTTGTCCATGTGTCTTGAATGTGTTCATTGTATTTGAATACGACATTTTTATCTATACAAATGAGCAAAGCAAAGCTTGAACTATCAAGTTTTGCTAAGTTTGAGACAAGGTCGATTTGAGTAAAGCTGTCCCTGACATCTACTCGAATTTTATATGATTTGAATCAGGCTGTTGGGGCAGTAAAGTCCTTGAGTGATGACCACGCATAGAAAAGCGCAGCGTAGGGCGGCTCCCGACTAGGTGAACGGATGACCTCGTAAGGGTCATGGGGAGTCGGTGGATGCGGTCTGCGCAGGATCAAACCTTGGGCAAACAAGCAGACGGATCTTATGGCAAGCGATCACCGTCACCCAAGACACCTGCAACAGCAAAGGAGTCACAAGTGTATTGCCGGCCTTTCACGCATTTCACCCACGAACGCTCTCTTCTTGAAGGCTCGAAAATCGCGTTGGTCCGAAAATACAGCAGGCGACAATTTATTCCACAGTTTAGTCGTGCACGGCAGGAAATTTAAAGCAAAACGCACAGTTGTGGACTGATATTTAATCAACTTAGTTCAACCCAGCCATTAGGTGCAACTAACGCTCGCTTATGATACACAATAATGTCTGTAATCGAAAATTTCTTTTGTAGACCATCTCCAGCCAAAACTTTTCTTGTAAAACACGTTACGTAAAGCCTGAGTCATTCAGTAGCTTGTGAAAGAAAAGTCGTAATTTTTCATCGCGTCCCACACAACGCTCGGCCAGTTATGGAAAATCTCCACCGACTCAAAAGGCTACTTATTTCTTTTTCTAGCTGTGGAGCGTATAGCCAAAAACAGGGTTGTCACGTCACTGAAAGTTAAGGTATTAAAAACGTTCTTAACGTTATCAATGAGTATTTAAGTTTACCCTCGTATATGTTTTCGGAATAAATAAAAAGAGGCCTCTATTCTATCTATGTGCACGTCAATTCGTTACCTTACTTTCATATTTATAATATTCGTAAAGTGTTAGAGTCGCCTAATGCCCATAACACTATGGCTATGGCACTAGCATTCCTTAAGTTGGCAGTAAGTCTGGGGTATATATTTTATATTATCCCCTGATATTTATTTAGGTACTACATTCGATGCTAGTAGCGTTTTATAACGAATCGCATCGTATCTGATGTTAGGAGATATAAAGTTACTTAGTAGTTGTGTGAATTTTATGATTAATCAGCGAACTGTGTATCACCCCTACGCCGCCATACTGGAATTAGGCCAAGTGCACCCCGCTCGCCGGAATCGGTCGCTACATCACACATACATAATTGTGTACGGTTGGCCTCGGATGTAAGCACTCTGCTATACAACTACAGGCATGTTATACAGAGGAGGTACTTTCCTTGTACCATCTTCTTGGGGTTAGTATTCTCTATCCTTTTTCCATTCTGCACTATTTAGTGCCATCTTTGGATCTAAATTTAATGATTTTAGTTATCTTTGAACCGTCGTCCACCAGGTGGTCTTCCGCGTCTGCGCGTCGTCGTGGATAATTCCAGAGCTACTTTGACTACGTCTTCGTGTCGTTCGAACATATTCAAAGACGCGTCTTTAAATTTGTCCGAACCATCTCAAGCGTCATTCCGATTCCACTAGTTTGTCTGCAATGGGTGCTATTTTGTAGCTGCCTCTGATGTATTCGTTTTGTTATTTTATTATCGAGTAGTGTATTTTCGTGGCTAAGCAATGCATACTAACGCAAGTTTGTAATCTCATCATCATCGTCGTCATCAGCCTATTTACGTGCCACTGCTAGGCCTGGGCACAAGTCACCTCTTAAAACTCCTCACGATGTTTTCCTTCATCTTAAAGTTTGGTTTAAACGCATTCCTTAAAATATATAAAGTAGTGAGGATGGCATCGTCTTATCCCCCCAAGGATTTCCACGATGACTGGACTTGTACTGCCAATAACCAGCGACTTCCCACAACCCTCACAATTCAGGATGTGGTGCTTTCTTATTACTGAACTTTGCTTACGTGTAACGGTACTAACGGTCTAATTCCTATTTCCTATTTCTTTTTTTTTGTTAAAGTATCTGTCAGTCTGTAAGTCTTTCTCCTAGAAGTAATGCGTTCTAACAAGTCTTCTTCTATATACAAATCTAATCCTTTCAGTGCAACGCAAAGTAAGACATTTGTTACTTGTGAACTACTAAATTGTTTGTCTGCCTTGAAATGAAATTCATGCTAACAAATTTTGCACGAATACCAAAAACAATACCTGCTATTTAAAAAATCAAAACAATAATTCTGAAAACATTTGACGGTGACAGTTCCAATCAAAATTTAATCGCGTATGATTCATTCCCGCGCCCCTAATCACGCTAATCCCACCAGCTGGCGTGACGTGTCATGGTCAGCAGTACACAGGATTTAGTATTATCGCCGGGAATTCAGCTAGGTCAAGGGCTGCCCTGCCCTCGAGGACTAGCTGTACTTTACTCGGCGGGTTTAATAATTTAGTGGAGTAGCAAGTATTTTAGTAGCTAAAATGGGTTAGGTTCGTAAGGACTAGATTGTAGAATGGCTAAGTAAGCAAAGTCTCATTTACTTCAGGTCTTGTTGTAATATATCCAAGCGTGTAAAATTCTGTCATATTAATATGACTGAATATAAAATTGGACTAACTTATGTGACGTCTTTATTGAAAAACGGCTGAATAAGCAAATTGTCCAAATAGAAAATTGACTAAACAGGTGAACGTTCTGATATTAAAAAGTCAAAGTAGGCATATAGCAGAATAGTTAAAGTTTTAGTTGCAAAAAGCCTACATAAAAATGCGCCTAAATGGCAAAGAAAAAAACGTGGTATAGCCACAATAAAATGACGGACGAACATGATGAAACTAATAATGGTTCTGTTTTTGCTATTTTGGCTACGGAACCCTAAAAAAGCGGCCAAGTGCGAGTCGAACTCGCCCATGATGGGTTCCGCAGCCGTTTATACAAAAAAATGCACTACAGATGAAAAAAAATACGATGTGAAAAAAAAACACTAACAAAAGAGCGTATTTCCCCCGCACTTACGTCCTTTTGTTGAGAAGCGCAGTTTTTTGGCAATAACTTAAAAACGGTATGTCCGATCATGTTGAAAATAATTTTCGTTGGAAGTATTTATTATGCTTTATATTTGTAATTTTTTTCATATTTTTTGAACTTACCGTTTAGAAAATAGAGGAGGGACACAATTTTTGCTACTTTCGTAGCGAATATTTCGGAAAATATTCACTAAATCAGTTTTCTTTTAGAAACCTCCAAGTGTTTTTAAAAGTACTGTCGAAATATCTGCCACAACTTAATATTTGCTGAATTTTTTTTTTCAGTTTCGGTTACATGTATGGAATGCCCCCCCTAGAAATATATATATTTTTTATTTAACTATCAAACTAAGTAGCGGCTTACACACGACACCTATGCTCCAAATTTCATCAATGTACATCTTATAGTTTTTGAGTAAAATGCCTGTGACATACGGACGGACAGACAGACAGACAGACAGTCATGACGAATCTATAAGGGTTCCGTTTTTGCCATTTTGGCTACAGAACCCTAAAAAGACATTGTGTTTAAAAAAACATGCTGCAATTACGAACGAACCCAACCCCAAATCGATTCGCTGCCCAAAAGAAAACTCGGTATAGCTACTTAGGTTTATTAATGTTGCTTTTACCAGCTTACGTAAAAATAACGAAGGAAAATGTTGTTTTTGTGGTGTCCAGGCCCGTTATTATTTAATTACCTACGAGTATAAGATTTTATTTAATTTGTCGTTGAAATAAAACAATTTAACGGATTATATCGCGTATATTATCTCATTTTAGTTCCCGACGTTTCGGAAGCTTTTCAGCTTTCCATGGTCACGGGTGGACTCAGTCCACGCGATATAATCCGTTAAATTGTTTTATTTCAATGAGTAATAATCGCGGAAACAGAAGAAAATATTAACTTGTCGTGTTAGTGTGTAAGTGTAACGCTTACACCACACACAAGTTAAATTTGACCCACCTCCCGGTTTTCTATAAGAGCTAGCATTTGCATTAAGTAAATTAGGTGGCAATACAATATTATGACACCATGGTTGATATGATCGTCGTCGTTTTCGCTGGCTTGGTCACCTTGAGCGAATGGGAGAGGATCGGCAGTTGAAGAGAGCATACTTGGGTCGACCAACTGGACGACGCGCATTCGGTCGACCTAAGTACTGCTGGATAGATCTGGTGGAGGCGAATCTGCGTGAGCTTGGAACCATTAACTGGCGAGAGATAGCGCAGGATCGGGTAAAGTGGCGTGCTCTTGTGTCGGAGGCCAAGACTCTTTTTGGGTCGCTGAGCCAGCGCAGTTAGTTGGTTAGTTATCTCTCTGATCTGATGACAGAGCCGGTTGGTGTTCATGGAACTCTGTAATAAAATAAAGCAGTCTTACCGAGTTCTGGCTCTTTAGAATCGTCTCGATGTGTACAGGAAGTACAGTCGTAAAAATAAAAGGTTGTCACAAAAAACATCTTTTCGACGGAAACTTATTTTATGTACGACTAATACGAATTCTGCGAGCAATTGCCTACCTTTTAAATTTCAAGAGTTAAGACACTGTTACCGACAGCGAACACTTAGTTAGGGTCCTGTTGGTACTGCTAAAAAGTACAAGACTTTTTCATCAATTCCAACCCAGATGACATTTCATCCATTTCACCATTCGATCCTTTAATCAATTTAAGTTCCATAGAAATCAGCTCAAACATCGTAGAAAAATATTTAAAATCAATCAATATTCATAAAGGCGCCGGTCCGGATGGGATTCACCCTTTACTAATTAAAAGTTGTTGCCCTTCTCTAACAACTCCTATCACCATGTCATTTTCTACATCTCTCAAAGACGGTTATGTTCCTAAAGTCTGGAAACAAGCACTGGTAACTCCAATTCCTAAAGGTACAGGTAGCCGCGATATTGAAAAATACCGACCGATTGCAAAACTGTGTTTGCGCCAAATTATTAGAAAAAAATGTTACCGATCAACTCTTTAATACTGTTCGTCGTCATATTATTCCTAACCAGCATGGTTTTTTCAGGGGTCGATCTGTCGACAGTAATCTTTTGAGTTTCACCGACGTAATTTTCAGCGCCATGGATAACGGTTTCAGTGTTGACGCAATCTATAACGATTTCGCCAAGGCTTTTGATAAAATTTGTCATTATACATTATTGTCGAAGCTTAGGCAACTCGGTATACATGGTGATCTTTTCCGATGGATTAAATCTTACGTTGGAAACCGAGTCCAATCCATAGTATTGCTGGCATATCAGTCAGAATGGAAACCTATCAACTCTGGGGTGCCCCAGGGCTCTCATATAGGCCCTTTGCTGTTTACACTATACATTAATGACATTACCAAGCATATCAAAAATTCCAATTTGTTGTTATGTGCGGATGATACTAAAAGTTTTAGAATTATTAAAAATGAAGATGACTGTGTTAAATTACAAAATGATCTGGATAACTTGGTTAATTATTGTAAAGATAAGCATTTGTTTCTAAATTTGGATAAGTGTAACGTCATTACTTTCACTAAAAAGAAGAAAATAATTCAATATAATTATAGTCTTTCAGGTATCAACTTAAAGCGAGTGACGGAAATACGTGATCTAGGAATTCTTATGGACAATAAACTTACTTTTATCCCTCATATTGATAATGTTCTAAAAAAATCATATAAACAACTAGGTTTTATATTACGGGTAGGTATAGGCCTTTCAAAAATTCTTTGACTTATAAAATCCTATATAATAGTTTTGTACGCAGTCATTTGGAGTTTGCATGTTCTGTCTGGAAACCGTCTCACGCTGTTCATGTCAACAGAATCGGGAAAGTACAAAAGAAATTTATTAAATCACTTTTTATGGATGTTCACCGATTACTCAAAGACTATTTGACCGATTTCAATTTTTTTTTGTTTTTATAGAAGGTACTTTCTAGTTGGTCCCATTTAATTTTGGTGAAGATCTGATGATGGGATCCATGAGGAATTGAAGGAACTCCTCAAATATTGTAGGCATACATATAGCGATTTTGGTATTATAAGAAACATAATAAGCATTTTCATTCAGAAAGTGTAAATTGGTGAAGTGGAACTGATGCAGAAGACCACAGAATGCCATCGGAACTCCTCAATGATAAATGATTTACGGGTGGCGACAAAATATCTTGATTAATTTAGCTAAGCAACTTCATAGTCACAAATTTTAATGTTCCTAATGAGAATGGTACCATCGAATTGATTTGATGATGGAGCCGGAAGGTAGGCACTAGATCTATGTAATAAAATAATGTATCCTAGCCGTGTTTGGGCTTGTTCGAATCGTCACGAGATACACTTTTAAGTAACGATGAACTAAAAAGTGTAAAATGAATAAACATTTAAACAAAAAAATAAAACCGACTCCAAAAAAACTAAAAAGTAAAAAATAACGCCATAATTCAGTTTCTTCAAATTACTTACAAGTAACCGTTTGTATACTCAATCTATACAGTATATACAATTAATGTTATTTTCGAGTCGGTGCCATCGTGTCACAACTTACTAAAATCGACAATTTTCAATATTTTACACATTCTTTATATGGCACCGACGCCAAAATAAGATTAATTGTATATACTGTATAGATTGAGTATACAAACGGTTAGTTGTAAGTAATTTGAAGAAACTGAATTATGGCGTTATTTTTTACTTTTTAGTTTTTTTGGAGTCGGTTTTATTTTTTTGTTTAAAAGTTTATTTATACTTTATAAAATTATCCACTCTGAGCTAGACGCCCCAACATTATTGCAAAAGATAAGTTTTAGGGTTCCACGTAGACGAGAGCGCCAATGTCGTAAGAAAGACCTTTTCTTTGTTCCTCGTAATCGTACTAATTATGCCGGGAACGTATGTATTAAGCGTACTTGTAAACTTTTTAATAATAATGAGAAACTCATTGACATGGACATATTTAACAGTACATGTGCATCATTAAAAAACGCATTTAAATAGATTGCATAATATTTCTATGGCGAGATAATAGTTAAGTATCTGTTCACTGCTAGTTTTAAGTCTCTTTCTTTTGTAACAACTATGCACAAAAAATCTAGTAAGTAAATCTACTTTACCTTATGCATTACTGTTTGCAATGTATCAATCTCTAATTATTATTAGTGTATTGGCCACCTATGTTTTAACTCATACATTAAGGAAACTATAGGTCTTATTTTTTTGTTCTTGATTCCTTTGCAATTGTTTGTGTATGACTGTTTGTTTCTTAATAATAAAAAAAAAACAAATCCCACATTCCGGAATATATTTCGCTGAGGTGGTATCAATCAAAATGTAATCACGTATGATTAATTTTCGCGTCTTTTAATCACGCTAATCCCGCCATCTGGCGTGACCACTGGCGTGTCACAGTCAGCAGTATGCGAGATTTGGAGATCATTTTTCGCTGGCCGAACTCTAAACACATGGAACATATGTTACACTGAAAAAGCTTTGTCCGCGGCTACGCCCACGTTACTGAGGCCTGAGTAGCCTGTGTTTTAATAGGGAATATGCATGATTTTTTATTTTTGCTTTATTAAAAGCTCATTAATGTAACAAATAGTACACAAAATTATTTTTTCGAATAACTATAAAAATAACCAAGATATAAGCCATCAAACATATCCTATCTCTTTCTAGCAAAACTGAATTTAATATGGAGTTTATATGGCCGGCGTAGACTATGACGTAACAGTACATGTCGGACCTCTCTGTCAAATCGCCGTCTAATTAGCAGTTTAAAATGCCTATATCATGCGTATTTATAAACCGATTTTAATTTTCGTTTCACTTTTTAAAATCGTTTTTACGGTATTTTCATATTCTGTTTAGAAAAGCGATAAAAAAATCGTGCATGTACCCTATTATTGATTCCGCATATAAATTTATACCCCCCTTCTGGCCCCTTCAGGGGTGTTTCCGGGATTTCCTCAAACTATCTCCATACCAAATTTCATCTAAATTTGTTCAGAGGTTTAAGCGTGAAGAGGTAATCAACATACATAGTTACATTCGCATTAATTAGTATGGATTATTTCTTTCTTTCATTTCTTACACTGACTTGAAATCGTTTTTTAGCTGGAATTACCCAATCATGGCGCAACTCCCTCAGCCAATGGCGCCCAATATCTAGCAATTACGGACAACTTTTAATTGGCTTAGACTTTTTGTTTTAGATTTATTGTTCTTTATGAAGTTTGATTAAAATCAAGCCTTATTAACAACTTCTATTATGTAGTCATCAGGATTCAGGCGTTGTACCTGAGTTTCTAAAAGGGTGTTGTTTTGGGTTTTTAGGGTTCCACTTTTGCCATTTTGGCTACGAAATATAGTTTCGTCATATCCGTTCCCTCCGTCCGTATGTCAAAGGCATTTTACTTAAAAACTAAAAGATGCATATAGATGAAATTTGTAGTATAAGTGTCTGGTATAAGCTACTATACTTTGTACAGTAGTTTGGTAGGTGCTGCATTTTGGTAGTTAAATTAAAAAAGTCCGATACGTATAAAAAATACGATCGTTTTTTTAAGAACATTTGTTTTTTTTATTTCAGACATAATCGCTGAAAAAGTAGCATAAATACCCCTTTACAATAAATTATAAAGGTAACGCTTAATAAATGACAACAAGAGACCAAAGTAGGTTATTGCTGAAAATGATTCAAGAACGAGGTGAAAATAACTTTGGTCTCGTGTGACACATACAACTTCTCACCTCAGCAGTGTAAACATGTTATAGACAATTGATGTAATTATTCTTTCAACCATTCACAAGTATATGTTTGGTGTAACAGATGTAGAAAATTTTAACAATTTGATTCCCCAATGTTTTACAGGAGAAATTCACTACTCCAAAGGAAATGGGAAAATTGGACGTTGTTGTTTACAACTCGTTTGTTTATTGTTTGACAATAATCTTTAATGTTCCAAATTTCTTATTAATTATTTCAAGATAGCGCTGCGCTATCTTGCAATAATTAAGGTATCCGCCTGGATACCTATAACTTTTTTGAAAATTTCGTCATTGGTGTCGTTTTCTAGGTTTCATTTTGGATTTCAAGATGGCGTATGTCACTTTAATAATATAACATATTCAACTGAGTTTGATTAATAGGTAGCGGCTATGTGTATGAAGGTTATACGGCTGCGCGATGGAACCTTTTAATTCATCCATGACACTATATAACCTATATGCGACCATGTGTGAAAACAGAACACACAGAACGTGACTGGATTTGAAATAGGGGATTTTGTTAGTCTAACGAATATTGCCAATACATTCGTGCTGAAACCGCTTTCACCTTAACAAGGTTGCTTCGTTTTAGACGAATTTATAATTGGAAAAACAAGGACTTTATTTAATTTTCAACAGACTCTCAAAAGGAGGTGGTTCTCAATCTGGTTGTATTTTGTTTGTTTGTTACCTCAGAATCGCAACACAGCAAAACGGGACTTAATCGCGTATAAATATGATTTATTTAATTACCTTTCGTTGGTAATTCTTCGACGCTTCGGATGTCGCGTTACGTCCATGGTCTCTAAGGAAACTGGAGCGGCGGATCGTCTTCTAGCCGCGCGAGTTTTCGATCTACTCGCGCGTTTTGTTTATTATTAGGTTGAACACTACGGGCGTTACTATATATTTATCATATTTATACGCGATTAAGCCCCGTTTTGTTGTGTCGTGTTGTGATAATGAGTGAAGATCGTGTAAGTTTAAATCAATGATTTGTTACCTCAGAACTCCGTCATTTATAAACCGAGTTAGAAAATTCTTTTTTTGTTTAAAAGAAAGTGCATTCAGATTGGTCCCATTTAATTTTAGTGAAGACCTGATGAAGGGATCCATGAAGAATTGAAGGAACTCCCCAAATACTGTAAGCATACATATGGCGATTTTGGTATAAAAAAAAAAACTAAGCATTTGTTTTCAGAAAGTGTAAAATTGGTGAAGTGGAACTGATGAAAGAGACCACAGAAGGTCACTGGAACTCCTGAACGATAAGTGATTTACGGGTGGCGACGAGTCTCGACTAAAATAGTAGTAGCTTGGATCTACTTCATATAGTCGCAAATTGAAACGGTCCTGATGAGAATGGTACCATGGAATTAATTTGATGATGAATAATACGGAGGTAGGCACCGGATCTCTTTAATAAAATAATGTATCCTAATCCTAACCGTAAAAACAGAAAGACCGAGAAATGTAGTACACGATGGAGGAGGCCTATATCCAAACATGGACAATTCCATTAAATGTAGAATTTTAATTGTATTAAAGAAGCGAATAAATTTTTAATTTGTGATTATTTTGTTTAATATGTTAATGCATTGAATAATTTATTTAAAATTCACAAATGAGTTGCTATTAATTACTATAATTATTAACTATTCTTAATTCGTAAATGTTAATTGTTTTAAATTGTAAGACTAATTCCTATTTCTATTATTTAGTTCACAAGTTTAATGATTTTAATTATTTTTAGTAAGAACTTGTATTATTATTTCTGTAATAATGTACATACATTACACATGAAACTTTTACTTTGGGTTAATAAATGGCTTTATTATTATTATTAATCCTAATCGTGTTTGGGCTTGTTCGAATTGTGACGAGATATATAATTTTAAATAACGATTAACTAAAAAGTGTGAAATAAATATTTTTTTTAACCATAAATAAACCTGACTCCAAGTAGAAAACACTAAAAAGTTAAAAAAATACTGCATACTTTCATATCTTCAATTTACTTACAAGTTATTTTGGAGTCGGTGCCATTGTGTCACAACTTAATAAAATCGTCAGACATAGTTGTATAGGTACAATGCCTTTGTTGTCCAGCGGGCCTATGATGGTTGCGTTTGTCACGCGATAAATAAATGACATAGCTGCCGTCACCTTCTGACACGTAAGTGAGTGCGAGAGTGACAGGCGCCTTATCATATCATTTATCGCGTGATAAACGCGACCATCATAGGCCCGCAGCGGGCCTATGGCAGGTCAATTAGTCTTCATCAAAATATAAAAACCATACATACCTATTAATGTATAGTCGTGCTTGAGCAAATTTAGTTTGCCAAATTAACGCAATTGCAGACTGTCAAGACGACCAGTGAACAAAGAAGGTAATTTTCCTCGCCTTTTGCCGAGCGCTTGTTCCTGTCAGAGCCACTCCCGCAAGGATCGTAGGATAGCAGGTCTATTTTGGCAAGAAGAACTTCTTATGCGGTTTTCCTTTAAATAATTGTAGTTTTTTTCGGATGTAATGTCTTATCTAACAAATAACAATAAATAGAAACATAAATTAAATTATAGCTATTTTACAAACGAATACTAAATCAAACTAAAACTAAAAAGACTTGAAACTTAAACGGAAGAATACACTCTCACATTTAAGTACTTACACAACAGAAAGATGGTAAATTATTTATTCAGGCTTTTATTTTTCGTACTCACAGCTCTAGCCTGAATAAAAAGAAGATAGCGTGGATTTTCGATGATAGTAAAAACAAGTAATTGGCCATCCGCTTTTTTGTATTTGCTATTATAACAACATTTGGAAATTACAAACATGCGAAAATTTCAAGTATTTTCCCATTACAGTTCAAGAGTTAGAGCCCTGTGATAGACAGACAGACAGAGGAGGCTAAGTAATAGGGTTCCATTGATAGTCTTTGGGTATGGAACTCTAAAAACCAAGTAGGACAATCAGCAAATTCAAGGCAAATTACCGTTGAAAATACGCAAATTTACACACTCCCTCCTTTGTCTTTCTCTTAAAGCTTGTTAGACTCGTATTTTGCCGTCAAACTTTCTGCTGAATCTTTGCACAAACATCAACTCAAAGATGACAAGAACAGTCAATGTTGACGCTCCCAAGTGTGTTGTTCATGCAAGTTCTACAGAGTTTTTGATTCAAGTTGAGGAATACATTTAGTGTAAAGAAAAATGAGTTTATGTTGACAAAACAATTTATAAATATTTAACCCAAAGGTTTCTAACTATGGGCCTCTTAAAGCTATAGAAAGGGCTATTCTCGGGATCTCTCTACGAGTTCGAAACAAAAATGAGGACATTCGTAGACATAGGAAACGTAAGCAAACTGAAGTGGCAATGAGCAAGGGCACATAGTTATTACCGGCAAGCGCAAGGTGGTCGGACGACCTGATTAGGATTGCGGGGACTCGCTGGATGCGAGTCACTTCTATCCGACCTATGGAAGTCAATTGAGAAAGCCTGTGACCAGCAGTGGACGTCCTATGGGTGAAATGATGATGATGATGACCCGAAAGTTACTATAAATGCGAAAGTGTATTCCGCCTTTCCTTTCTTTGTTAACGTCACTGGAGAACACAGCCCAAGCCTTCCAGGCCGCTACAGGGTAGGCCGACCTGGTCAATCCTGATCAACTGATCTGGTCAATGTCGCAGGAGACAGTTCCATAAGGGCAGCGTAACACCGGTCGTTGTGAAATTTCTTGGGGAAAGCCTTTGCCGAGGTATATAAGGATTAAGGTCCCATTAATAAGGAAATCTAGTTTAGCAAAACTTAAATTTCGAAACGAGCTCCTTACTGGAATTATGATTACCTGTACTAAACTTAAGCACTTATATAAGTTACACAGTCAAATGCCAGATGCGAGAGTTGTCACATCATAAGGGACATGGCAGTGGGCGGAGCGGACGAAGATAAATGACTTGAATTTAAACACGCCCAAGTGTTTTGTAGGAACAATTTCACTTACGGTTGATATTTCGTCCTGAGCTACTAAGGCATATTATAGGGTAGAGGACTATGTATATAACAGACAAAAATACATGGCCCAACCAGAAACCATGTAACTTGCTTTTACAGGGACACGATTCTTAAATGAGAAGGCATATTAAACGCACGTTACTTCTTCTAAAAAATCATATTTTGATTTTCTTATACTCTTAGAAGCATTGTTGTTTTCTTGGATAATTAAGCATAAAGTTTATACTTGATGTGATATATTTAGGAAAGGCTAAATACTAATATTGTACTAAGAGTTATTTGTAAAAAAATGGAGACTGTAATGTTGATTATTTTCGGTTTTTCTCGATAGTGGGCTCTTCTTGAAAATGCCGGTTGACTGAGACTTATAATTATAAAAGTGTCCTTGCGATCAACTTATAGCATAAAGATTACTATTTAGTTAATGTGAAATATTTAGTGGAGAAATTGGAACAATTATTACAATTATCGCAGGAGATTCATTTCATGTACTAAAAACTGACCAAGTGTACGCGACGCGCACCGAGGGTTCCGTACAAAATATACGCTAAAATCAGCCGTATCTATGACAATCCAATGTTAGACGAGCCCTACTCCTAAGCGAATTGTACGCGGTGTGGGTCGTTTTATATTGGTTACGTAGGTAGAGATAGACAGATATAAAAATGTCTTTTAGATTTATTTAGTGGGTTGTGCTATAAGAGCTACCTTCATATTCATACCAAATTTCATGTATGTAGGACAACTGGAAGTACCCTAAAGGTTTTCCAAGAACGATAATTTGTATGGAAATACTTTTTTTAATCGCTGTATCCTCAGATTGCGTTGACTTAGAAGCTTTATTTTTTTTACAGATTTAAGGGACAGACATAAGTATTTGATGTTAATTTCAGCATGATACCTCCTCGAATTCCTGAGAAAAAGGGTCTTTACAGACACAGATAGACAGACGAGATACAGAACCCTAAAAATTCCCCCGTGGTGAACCGCGCGAATTACGAGTATGAAATTTTGCGAGCACTGGCCCTGATTGGAATGGTACTCCGGTGTTTTTAAGGCAACAGTGAATAGGTAAGGGAGCTCCATCTAAGACCTCCCTGATATCACTTTCCATCAAGTCCAAGTAATGTGAAACGTCCCAAATCCTTTGTCTGTAAAAAGGAATCTCGAAAAGGGTTGTAGGTTAGGTACGTACTTTGCCTACAAAGTTAATTCTTCTCTTATTTACTCAAAGACAAAGGTGAAACGGAAGAAAAATAATTAAAGGAATATAGTATGTTCCCTCTTGTACATCCTTTATCTAATTAATAACCCCTTAGTATGCCTACCTTTAATTTAATACTGTATAATTAATTTGATAAAAAAAGACTCGAAGCGGCTATGAAAATGCAATTAAATACTTGTTGCGTGCCAACCCTGGCACGTGGTAGGGTGACCAAGCGTTCAAGGCCACCGGGACCGATCAATAATCCCGGGAGGCTTACGGGCATTCATCGCGTAACTAAACGTTAGCAGGATGGAGATAGTGCTGAAGGGTGAGATAATAATAGGAATGCATTCGTATAATAACAAAATGTTATGTGTATGTGTGGGTTGCCAAAAAATCCAAAAAAAATACGAAAATCAAAAATTTTATTAATCCGTCAGATAAATAATAAAAAAAAATTAGGTCACGTATTTTTTTGCTTTTTCAAATTAGCAAAAAAATACAAAGATAAATCGCATTAAAGTTCAGAAGTGAGTTCATAACTAGGTACAAACTGCACTTAGGAGTGACGTCACGCGACATTTTGATTCAATGTATCGCCTTTATTTTTTGATTAACTTAAAAAAAGAAAAAAAATCTAATGTAATATTTTTTATTAATCTACGTGACATTTAGTCATCATCGTCGTCATTCCTCTCTAAAAATCGTTGTTTCTTAAAATACAAATGACATTTAAAAAAGACACAAAAATATCAAAAATAAGGAAACAAATTAATTTTAACTAGAAAACTACCGTGAAGCTCAGACATATCTATTTCATATTAGCGGTTACTCAAGTCGTAAATACCGAGTACTGCTTGACATAAGTGATACCTGCGTCTGCTTTGAATAACTGAAAGCGTCGCGTTCCGCTCGTGCTCATGACTAAGGTGTTCGGAAAATACAGACATGTCGATGCAGAAAGTCGCAATACAGAAACATGTCGAGCAGTACTCGCGGCTTTTAGGATTTGAGTAACCACTTATACTTAATGTAATCAAAATGAGGCACATTAACTTTTTTTAAACTTTGTAGTCTCTGGCACAATGATAGGGTGGCCGGCCAAGCTTTCAAGGTCGCCGGGACCGATCAATAACCCTGAGAGGCTTACAGGCATTCATCACGAAACTAAACATTATCGGGCTGGAGGTAGCCCAGAAGTGTGGGATTATAATAGGAATACATTAATTCGATATGTGATGGTAACCTATAATCTATAATGGATACATAATGTGAGTTATATAGAAAATCTAGTTTAATTATAAACAGAGTCTCTGAACAACTTCGTCAGCGGAGGAGAAAAAATTATAACCCTCTTTTTTTGTTTTGCGTAGTCGGATAAAAAGTATCCTATAACCATCACCAAAAATAGTTGAAAACGACACATACAAACACAAAAAATCCAAATAAAATATATTTCTATTCAGTTACTTTCAAATAGTTCGTATCACTAATTTTATTGAAAATATCATCAATGTACAGACATTTCTTTTTTACAACTGTTTAATAGTAAAGAAAACATAATGTACCTCAATACTCAGTCTCATCATCTTCAATGACCTACTTCACTTATTGAGCTTGTCAGAGTGACAGTTCAAGTGTTGAAGCAATTAATTTAAGTTCATGAGTGATATCATCCATTATAACAAGTCAAGTAAAAATGCGTTGGAAATTAATGAAACAACTATAAGTAACAATGTCTTAAGAATGTCCATGGAAATACATATAAAACTATTACTCCAAAAATCCAAAAAATATATTTCCTTATATGACTTGAATAAAACATCCTGTCAAACCATTTTATGTAATTATAAGATGTTATCTCAATTGTTACACATTTAAATTTCATCATTGAAGATACAGTTAAGAAATATATATTTTCATTAAATTACATGTTAATTTAATACCTACCACACAAAATCACAACAAAAGCAAATCCCAGACAGACTAAGCTTACAAAGCTAATATATAATCAAAGTTCTACGAATAAATCCTCCTTAGTAAATTTTAACAAACGATGTCCTTTGACCTTGACCTCTCTGAATAATTCAAGGCCAATTTAACTCAGAAAACTTGTCAAAGATTAATGGTCACCCGAACCATAAATTTATGTGAGTTCGAAAGTTTATTTCATTACTTTCAAATAGTTATGAAGGTAGGGTAACAAACGTTACAAGGTCACTGAGACAGATCGATGGAGCTCGCCCCGCGAGAGTGCAATGGCAATAGGAGTCTGTTGCAAATAATGAGTAGGGTTGGCGACATAAATTGGGTTTATGCGATTTGTTGCCATCTTTACACTGGCATCAAAGTGTAATAGTTATAGTCTTCAAGTAGATTGGTTTTGAAGCTAAAATAACTATTTTGTATGACGACCGGTTAAGCTCAGTGGGAGTAACGTTGCCTGCGAAGCTGAAGGTCCTGTGTCCAGATCCCGGTAAGGGCAAATATTTGTGTGATGAGCATTAATATTTGTTCCTCAAGAATAAATCTTGGATGTTTTCTATTTACATAAGTAAATATATTTATTAAATATATTAAGCTTACCGTTCGGACTAGTTCGATTTGTGTAAAAATTGTCCTGTAATATTTATTGATTTATTTAATTTTAACCGCCGACGGAAGAACAGGGTTGTTATAATTTTGACGTGTGTTGTGCGTATATGTGTCGGTATATCAGTATATCTGTGGCTGTATATATGTCTGTAGCATCGTAGAGATTGAACGGATGGACCGATTTTGATGGTGTTTGAAAAGTAACTTCATCAAGAAATTCAAGAAAATTATATCAGCCGTTTGAGAATTATCGGCCTTTATAGTTATATGTGAGGGGTTTTTTCTACGTCTTAAAAGGACAGTCCTAAAAACACCAGTCTAAACTGGGACTGTGCAGTTGGATCTGGATGAGTTTCACAAAAACTGGCCGGAGGAGTTATCTGGTCGGGAGTCGTGGAGATCTAGAGGAGAAATCATTACCCAGCAGTGGGACACCCATTTAGGGTGATAAATAAATATGAATTTTCTCATAATCTGATATAATGGGTCAGGACAAACGGGAATCGATTATTACGAATATTACGATACTTGGTTAAAAGCGATATACACTTTATCGCATAGGTACTTACATAAAACAAAAATATTTTTGGCCGAACTCCGTAAAACAATGAGGTTGTGGAGCTTTATCTAAAGTACGTGGACTCGTGGAGCATCCGATAAACCTTGGTACGAGTTGGAAATAAACTTTAACCTAAACCTACTTGTAGATTTAAACTTTGACAGTTTATATCGACTGCTCGGAGAAAAGCGATACCTAAGTACAGTAGGTATCAGAGATCTGCGGGGCGACTTCGACGAAATTCGATTTTGCTCAAAAATATGCGATACCAAGGCGATAGGAAGGAGATACGACTATTTTGGTATTCCTGTGGCTCTCAAGTAACATTCATATCACGTTTGTATTGTTAAATTAGCAACTCCTGAGACATTAGATCGAACGGTAATCGACTTATGCAAATCGTTTTTAGATATAATTATCTATTCAAAACAAAGTATTTAGATGATATAAAAACAATACAATAAATAAGAACTGATACTAAATTAAATTAATGAATGTAGTTTATTCACTATATGGTACATATACAGGTGTTACAATGATTATGATTAACATTCCCATAATATATTCAGCCACTATGTAGTGGCATGTGAAAATTAGGCAACATAAGACTAGGTACATATTGCCTAAGAAAATTTAAATAAAATACCTGGTCCAACAATAATGACACAATAAATGTTAAGACTGATAATATAATAATGATCAATAAAAAACAGTAATAACTTACATAAAAACAAATCAATTAACCAATTAGAATATTATTTACAGTCGGGGCTTTACCATTATATGTAATCATTAATTAACTAGAAGGCGCCCGCAACTTCGTTGGAGGAAAAAAAGCATAACCCTTTATTTTTTCTTCAGCGTAGTCCCGACTACAAGTATCCTATAACCATCTGGAGATACCCAGCTACTCGTGTATCAAAAATAGTTGAAATCCGTTTAGCCAATTTTGCGTGATGAAGCCACAACGACATATACAAACATACATAAAATCCAAAAAAAACTACTAAAAGTATCCTATAATCATCTGGAGATACCCAGCTACTCGTGTATCAAAAATAGTTGAAATCCGTTTAGCCAATTTTGCGTGATGAAGCCACAACGAAATATACAAACATACATAAAATCCAAAAAAAATACTTTTCGTTTTAATGACCTCCAAATAGTCCATAACAATCATTTTTTTGAAAATATCTTCAACGTACAGACATTTCATTTTTACAACTTTAGAATAGTATAGATATTATAGAAGATCAGTCCCTCCAGTTGTTTTTAGACGGTATTGCTTTTAACAGTTTTAACTGTAAAATCCCATACAAAAGCTAATAAATAGTGTCTTGGTTAGATGTGACAATAAATTGTTCTTACGTGCGTATATTTTCATGCAACTTCCACAAAAAAATACGCATGCAAATACAACAAACCACAACCAGACAATATAATCCTCAATAATTTGACGACTAAACAAGACACTATTTCACGGAAAAGCAATTAGTTGATGTACAAGTTAGGTGATTGTGTGGGATAAACGTCTCCTGGTATTACTTTATTAAATATTTATTTGCCCAAGCCAGTCTATTTAGTTAAAACATAAAAGATTTCTAATATTGATATGGTCACTATAACATGTTGTTAGGTTAGATAATTACGTAATAACTTAAGACAGAAGAACCCTAGGGACTGAATAAATTAACCAACTTGGTATTACGTGCATCTCACAACTTATTACGGTAGAAGAACTGAGTTGCGAGACTTGCTTCTTTTTACAAGTTATGTTTTTTATGCGTATTGATGTCTGCGATCCTTTAAAGCTGTAAAAAAACAACAAGCTTGTGAGTCAACGCAATCCAAAGATACCAAAGATACAGTCATTAAAAAGGTGTTTCCATAAAAATTGCCGTCTATGGAAAACCTATAGGGTACTTGCTTTTGTCCTAGAAACTTGAAATTTGGTATGAAAGTAGCTGCTATGGCACAACGCACGAAATAAATGTAAAAATCCTGTCTGTCTGTGTTAACCAATGTAAAATTACCCCACACTGCGTGGATTTTGCTTAGGAGTAGGGCTCTGCTAACATTGGATTTTCGTAGATACGGCCGTTATGGCGATATTTTATATAGAACCCTCGGTGCGTGAGCCCGACTCGCACTTGGCCGGTTTTTACTGTGTCAGGCTCTAAAATCACAGGTAAAATATATAAAATGTCTAGTATTTACCCGCGGCGACACTCGGCGTTACCTAGAACTGAGTAGACTATTTTAATGGTAAATTACATTCACAAACCTTGTTCACCCTCGTAAAGAACGTTTTTAGGGTTCCGTACCAAAAAGGTACAAAAGGAACCCTATGATCCGACTCTGACTGTCTGTCTGTCTGTCCGACTATTAAAGCGCCATATCTCAAAAACTACTTATGCTAACTATTTGAAATTTGGAATATTTATAAACATGGTCAGCCCACATATATTGCACAGGAAATATTTAAAAATATATTTTTATTCTCTAAAAAAACGACGAATATGAGGGGGGTAAAAATTACAAGTTACTTTATCTTTAGCTACTTGATCAAATGGGGTATCATATGAAAGGGCTTGATCTGCACATTTTTGAACAATTTTTTTTATTTTTTTTAACTGTGATTAGTTTTTGTTTTATTAAGGAAAATATTTAAAAAATACCATTATATTATGTCCGAAGTTTACCAATCGAAAATTTTGAAATTTTCTCAATTTGTATTAATAAACATGAATACTACACGAAAATTATAGCCATGTCTCTAACTAGCTAACTTTTTTTTTATTTGGAAAAAACCTATTTTAACAACACGGTTGCGTTAAGTTTGCACCTGATTTGTATGCAATGCTATAGATATCAGGTGCAAACTTAACTCAACCGGTACTGGTTAATAAAGTTAATGCAAGTACTAATTTGTACGGAACCCTCGGCGCGCGAGTCCGACTCGCACTTGGCCGGTTTTATTTAAAATAATAACTATCCTATATAAAGTAGATCAGGTTGGCGGTTTTAGGGCCAACCGCGACGACGCGCGTCCGGCGGCGCAGCAAGCGAATAGGGATGTTCGTTGACAAAATTCTAATAAATAGTCGGTCATGTAGATTAATAAAAAATATTGAACACGTATTTTTTTCTTTTTTCACATAATCGAAAAATAAAGGTGAATGTCGCGTGACGTCACTCCTAAGTACAAATTTTACTTAGGAGTGACGTCACGAGCCCCCACCCCTAAACTCGTATGCGATTTATTCGAGTATTTTTTATTATCTACACAAAGCAAAAAATACTTGTCCAATATTTTTTTATTATCTAGCTGACGAACTAATTACAATTTTGATTTTTATACCCCGTCATCATGTCTATTCCTAGTACATTGCGTGCGATGCAACTAACTGCTGTGCGGTGAGCGCCTCGACCGCGGAATGAAGAGAGAATTCGGTCGCCGCGTCGCTAGTGTAAATGTAACAGACATACAGATTACAGACAGAGTTACTTTCGCCTCTTTATAATATTGGTATGGTACAGTTATTTGTTTGGATAACTTGATACTCCTCTAGAATTACAAGTTCTACCTTAGGTATATTAATGCCTATATCGGACGCCCACGCAGCAAAGTTCTGTTCGAGTTGTTTCAAACTACTCTACGTGGGCAAGCCTTCACTATTTATAAAAGTTTACTTACGCTTTAGAATAACAAGTTTTGGACCTTGTTTCTTGTTAGGTACTAGGAATTGTTTCTTAGTTCACATTCTGCTAAATATCGAATCCCGTTTGCGTCGGAAATTACCGACTAATATGTCAAGCGGTTTCATAATTACACTTAGATTGTTGGCAGTCCACAACTGTGTGTTTTTCTAGAAATTTCCCGCGTCGCACGACTGACCGGTGGAAAAATTGTCGCCAGCAGTATTTCCGGACCGATGCGACCTACAAGCCCAAGAAAAGAGCGAACTCCCTCCCACAGGAAAAGCCGGCAATGTACTTGTGACTCTTCTGGTGTTGCAGGCGACTATGGGCGACGGTATTCACTTACCATCAGGCCATCCGTCTGCTCGTTTACCCCCCATACCTATAACATTCATCATCATCATCATTTCAGCCATAGATGTCCACTGCTGGACACAAGCCACTCAATAGACTTCCACATGGGTCGGATAGAGGCTAACCAGGTCGTCTGACCACCTTGCGGGTGGGCTGCCACGCTGCGCTTGCCGGTATGCGGTCTCCACTTGAGAACCTTTCTGCCTCAACGGCCATCGGTTCTTCAAACTATGTGCCATGTCCATTGCCACTTCAATATGCTTACCCTGTTTTCTATGTCGGTGACTTTGGCTCGTCTATGAATCTCCTCAATTCTGATTCAATCTCGTAGAGAGATCCCAAGCATAGCACATTCCATAGCTCGCCTATAACATTTTTTTTAATATCAATTGATTTACGGAATATATTTTTTTTCATTAATTTTAGGGATAACAAACAACTATACAATATTCATAGGTCACTTTCACAAAGTGTTTCCGTTGGTTTCCCTTTCCTTCTACACATTTCCTTGAAAATATGACTTGGTTAGTCCCCTTAAGAGGATAATGCCAATACCGTTCAAGGTCGCATTCCCCGCAAGGTCATCGCGGCATACTTCGCATTCCTTTACAATGAAATTCCCGTTGGAAACGTGAATGCTGTAAGAAAACTAGAATATCGGTCACGCCTATCGAATCTTCCTGATAAATAACCTTTCGGCACTTCTTCAACTGACATTAACGAAAAGGGTTCCGAATTAAAAGTGTACATCTACATCTTAAAGCATTTAACCACTGGAGATACACTCGAGAGTAGGGTTGCCAAATATTTCTTAAGCAATTACAGTATTTCCCAGCCCAAGGTACAGAAAACATAGTACTCTGAAAGAAAAAGTACAAAATACTTCGAGTGGAAATTGATTCATTAAACATAATGCATAATATTTACTACTTACTAACATTTGGCCTGTTATTGCAATTGGGTGGGGCAACTGTCTGAGAAATAAAAGCTCATTTCTCCACTCCAACAACATTGATTGGTGGATACAATCTAGTTGATATGCGTAAGGACTGACCAAAATATAGTATTTTTCATACTATTTCTTCAACAGTATACAGTACACAGAGTCAAAATATAGTACAATACTATATATTATAGTATGGTTGGCAACCCTACTCGGGAGCAAAAGTTACGGGTCACCCTAATGTGAATACCGGCAACAGGTTTTTATTATTATTTGATACTAGTTTTAATTACATAATATGCTATTCTTCGCATTATTAACGTCGCAGAGATATCTTTGCGATATCTCGCTGCCTTAACGTCTATTTTTCATGTTTTTGACGAGTCCGATTTAAATCAGAAAACATTGTATTTTTATTTCTAGATCCGACCATATGCTTTTCATGTCCCAAATCCATACTTAATATTATAAATGCAAAAGTGGGTCTGTCCGTCTGTCTGTCTGTCTGTTACCTTTTCACGCTTAAACTGTTGCATTGATTTAGATGGAATTTGGTATGGAGATAGTTTTAGTACCGGAGAAGGACATAGGCTAGGTACTTATCCTGGAAAAATACCCTAATCAGTGATAAACGAATTTAAGGCTCAGTAAGTCGCGGGCAGAAGGTAGTTATTTATAAGAATAGATATTTTTATTTACAATTTAAGAAGGGGCGATACAAAGAAATACATTCGCCTACGGTTTATCGATATTTTGAGTTTTTTTTGTCTTTTGGTTTTTGTGATATTCAATACCTGTAACTATAAGTATGTGAATTACGAATTGCGTTAAGTGGTCAAAAGTTGTTCGTTAAAAATATGAGCAAGGTCCATTTATACATATCATTATATGTGACTGTAAAACGGCTTAAAATAAAAAATGGAACAAAATTTCTCCTACGTGTTGGATCAATTATAATTGAAAATGGATAAATATTATATTTGCTATGAAATCTAATTTCCAACACTTCAGTTTCAGTGCCTCAATCTTAATCAAATTTGAAGCAATTGGCAGGAGAAAATGAAATTAAACAACATTTTTCAATCCAAATTCCCCAAGGGCCGTTAAGTGTTGTGTCAAGGTCGTTCAGGGAAAGGATCAATATGACCCGGGAGGCTGGGACAAAGGATTAGGTCTACTTTGCTAAGTATACATGTTTGCGAAATTCCTGTACCTAGATAATGTGAAATTTTGTACGTAAATGAGATAAATTGTTACGTACATTACAATACACTTGGTCTGTGTAGGAATTTCGTCAATTTCAGTTATTTGACAAAGCAGAGAATGTATATCGCCGCGCCGACAGTGAGCGTCCAAGCAGCGCGATACGCAGTCATGCCACGCCACGGTGATCGGATACGAGCAACTGATACACGTGTGGACGCACCTTAAGAAGTATCCTTTAACCGGCTGTGTGTGTTGAAATCCGTTCAGCGGTTTTGGCGTAATAAAGCCACATATTCAGATAGTCCATATCACTTTTTTTATATCTTTGATGTACACACGATTCTTGCATGCGCAGCTGTGCCAAAAATTCCGGTTTCCCGACAGGCGCACTTCGTCTCCCTCACCTTATTTATCTATCTATCAGCCACGGACGTCCACTGCCAATCATACGCCTCCCCTATAACTCGCCACAGCACCGCAGACCGCATCCACCGACTCCCCGCGACCCTTACGAGGTCATCCGTCCACAGTCGGTGGCTGTCCTAAGCTGCGCTTTCCTATGCGTGGTCGCCACTCCAAGACTTTGCTGCCCCAACGGCCATCCGTTCCCCAGGCTACATGGCCCGACCATAGCCACTTCAACAATACAATCACAGGTGTGAGCAATGTCGATTACGTTTGTTCTTCTGCAGATATCCTCATTTCTGATTCTATTACGAAGAGAAACCCCGAGCATAGCCCTCTCCAATGCAAGTTGCATATCTCTGAGCCGCCTTACAAGTCCCATTGTGAACGACCATGTCTCAGTTCCATAATAATGATTATCTGACAAATAATGGCTTTTTTCTTATAAATGTTTTGTGAAATTGGATTTGTCTGGGTGGTTATGTCTGTAAGAAGAAACATGTTCTTTATACCTAGTGCTAAAACTACAAAATATTTGCTCAAAATGCTAGTTACGATTAACTAACTATTCGTGAGCGAACTTTTTGAATGAATTATATTACTTTTTATTTCAAGGAGTCCTATTTAATTTAACTTTGTCAGTCAATGTAAAAATGTGATCTTATGTAAGGTTTCACATAAAAACCTAGTAAATACTTACATAAAAACTCCAATGGGATGAGATAAAATCTGTAACCTTTTTTTTTGTGATTACAGAACTTATATATTATTTATATTTAACACGATATTGCGTACCGTATGTGAACAAGGTGAGGCGTGGCAACCCACTCAGTATACCTACAAAAAATTGATATAAGAATAATAAAGGTTGCCGCTTTGTTATTCTAGATATTCCTGACGATAAAAGGATAAAAATAGTGTACCTTCCTCCATGAAAGCCTTACAATACGAGATGAAATTATCAATTTTTCGATCCATTTTCCTTTTCACAACGCTTGGCAGAGACGGAGTGCCATGTCAAGGTCGCCGGGTCGCTCGATAGACCCAATTATTTACAAAAGGACGAAAATTTACTTGTAAAAATATGGTAGTTACGCCCTTTTGTAAAGGAGGATCGAATAAGGTTGTCAACTCAAACGGCCTTCTCGGGATCCGGCTGTGCTCAAAGGATCTTTGTTTGCCGACTGCTTTGTGACTGTTTTGACAGGAAAATGTAACTCCTGTAGGTTTACGATGGATTTGTTTTCTATTGACGTCAGCCGGAAAAATTCTGTACAGTTCACAAGGCATGATCGTAAGCAAGTTTTCTGGTTTTTAATTGACCGAGCGAGCGCAGCTTACTTATGTCTGTCTGACCAGCAGATGTCCGGCTGTTCCCTACAGGTCGAATTTTTCAGCCGTTTTTCTTGAAATTTTGTGAGTGTTCGATAATTAGGATATGGTTTTTTTTTCCAATCACTTTTTAGAAATGCTTCAAAATGGCGGAAATTCGTGAGTAGAAAGACTTATGGGGTCTACAGCTTTAGATTATTTCATAAATACTTTAGAATCTGTCCAGATCAGGCGTATCTTTCATTGTATTGTATACAAAAAAATATGGCTGTTTCATTAAAGAATGTGCTAACGCCTGAATATCGATACTATTATAAATTCGTAAAAATTAAATGTCTGTACATTAAAGGTATTTAAAAAATAATAATTTGGGGGTCACTAAATCGATTTTTCTTGTATGTTTGTATGTGTCTTTGTGGCTTCATCAAGCCAAATCGGCAACATATTTTGGTACACGGGTAGCAGGGTATCTCCAGATGGTTAAATAATACTTTTTACCCGAATACACTGAAAAAAAAAGAGGCGTTATGTCTTTTACTCCTCCGCGAACGAAGTTGCGCCCTCTTAGTATACTAATAAAATTGTGAAGTTTCGAAGCTAAAAGTTACACTTTTCGCAAATAATCCCTAAAATAAAAGTTTCAAAGCAGGCGCATCTCGCGAGCACGATAAAAATCCTGGGTAAAATATAAATAGGTTTTAACCAGGGCAGAGTTTGGCAGCCCTGAGCCGACCTTCGACGGACCAGATGCGTACATTTTTGCTCTCAAAGTGCCCATTTATGTGGAGCCGAATTTGTAAGCGACACACAATGAAATATCGGAATTTTGAGATATTTTCTTACATTCACTTGTACGGAGACGCTTTATTTTATAAATCATGTCCTATTACGCTATTCCCCTGAGCACGGAATGATAAATGTTTTGTGTATTTACGTTGTTTCATTCATAATTATTTTTGTTCTTGTATTTTTAGTTTGGTTTGCTGTATTGTTCACCGTGACGTCGTAAATTGAATAAAACAGGACTCAAAATCATATTGTGTGTCTAATTATAATATTGATCTCGTCTTGAGTCACGGACTCGTACGTACTGTGGGGTTTAGCAGTTGGTGTGGGATAAAATAAAAAGGAGCTGGTACGGGTTTGATGGTTTCTATTCAATATCTGTCCTAATACATGCCTAATACTAAGGCCCAATGACATAAAGCTGGTACGAGACAGCTGGCGTTTCTAATTTAAATATATACTACTTTTACATACGGCCTGACTGTCTCGTATTCATGGTGAAGGATTTACACCTTCACAGTACGTTCCGAATTTTTGAGAGGCTTGCGTGAGGATCCAACACGTAGAGGCCCTTTCGGAAAATTTGCTGTGACTGTACTTCTACTTGGACTCGCACCTGATCATATCAATAAGAGAATACGTCCATGAGCAGGTCCCAGCAGATGTTAGAACTATTTCGCTTAAAGGAAAAAGGTATCAGGCTATGAAATTGTTGTTTGGATGGATTTATTTTTGGGCTATTGCAATAGGAATATGTCAACCGATCGTTATCTGTGGCGGGTGGTGACTCGCCACTAACTTGATGGGCCCCCATAATTGCCGATATTGATATTACTATAAACTAGCTTCTGCCCGCGACTTCGTCTCCCTTAAATTCGTTTATCGCGGATAAGGGTATTTTTCTGGGATAAAAAGTAGCCTATGTCCTTCCCCGGAACTCAAAATATCTCCATACCAAATTTCATCCAAATCGGTTCAGCGGTTTAAGCGTGAAGAGGTAACAGACAGACAGACAGACACACTTTCACATTTATAATATTAGTATGGATTTTAATACAGCTAACTTTTAGAAAGCACCTTTACGTGTTGGATCCATATCCCCAGGCAAGCCTTCTAAAAATCCAGGACGTACGAGACTCAAGGCAAGATACAAAATTAAATTATATGAATAAATCAGGGACAATCTTACGCAAAAAAATATGATACAAACCTTCTTCCTTAATTTTTATCATCATTCTGTTGACCTGGTACGCTGTTTTTTTGGGGCGGAGCATCATTTTTTCTTGTCTCTGTGACCTGTCATCTTATTTTTTTGATTTTTATTTTTCATACATCATCTTTCATGCAATGTATCTATTATTTCTTCGGTCTTTCGCTTCTTCGATTACCATCCACATTCATACTTGACGCTTCTAAACCATCACATATGACCATACCATATCTATACTATTATGAAGTTGTAAAATAACATGTCTACACTACACATTGCAAATATTTAAAAAATATATATTGTAACGGACTATTGTAGAATTTTCAACATTTATACCGCGCACAGAACACTCGGTGCGCGACCCCGACTTGCTCTTGGCCGGCTTTTTTATATGGGACGTCAAATTGTCTATACGGACACGATACTATTACATACAAGAGGAATATTTCGTAAGTTTTTTATAAATATCAACTATTTGTTATAATGAAGACTCATTTACTCATAGGCTTCGTTTTTAACACGCTTTTATTAGGTCGACCTGTATGTAACTATGTAATGGAATCTAAGGTAACTAATTTAACCATCTTCCAAGGATCGTAGCGTCATGAAAATTGGCAGCTGTATGTAGTTCTGATTACAATACAATAATATGGTACTGTCGAACTGATCTGATGATGGAGCCGGAAGATATGAACTGGAACTCCTTGATAAAACATCGTATCATAGCTGTGTTTGGATTTGTTAGAAAAGTCTTTTAAAGCGTGTTTTTCTAGTGTTTTTAAACTATTTTTTTTTATCAGTTTTAACAACCAGCTTGAAAGACCAATATATTTTGACCTGTGATCTGGAACATAGATCGCTATTTCACGTGTCTCGCTATATCAGGGACGAACTAAAAGCCGTTTACTGCGAATACTTAGAATGACACCCCAGTTTGTCGGCCCCTCGCTACGAGGGGCGGTGGGTGGTAGTTAGACATTACGATAGGTATAACAGATCCCTCGTTTTAATTACTAACGTTATACACGTGTGAAACTGTGTGAAAGGATCTTCTTTTGCAGAAAATTATTAAAGGCTAGCGTTTACCTACGCCTTTGCTTCCGTTACCAGGAATGAACGAACACAATCTATCAACAAATGTTAATCCGATAGCAAGAAAAAAGTGGATTATATATTTTTCTCCTCCCTTTCTAGTTATTATATAAACTTCATCTAAATATACACGCAATTGGCATTGTTTACTTTTTCTTACCCCTCATTTTTATTAATTTTTCAGAAAATATACAGTATTTCAAGAAACTTATTTGAATATTTCAGCATTACATCTCTTAATTTAATTATAAGAATTTATTTAAAAAAAATGATACGATGTTTTGTAAAATAGAAGTCGTGGCTGAAACAGACATGTACTATACAAATTTAAAAAAAAACTCTTGTTGTCAATTAGTGGTCAATAGATTGTCAATGTCACATTTGCACGATTTTAAAACCTTTTTGTAAGTTGTAACTACGTTTTGAGTAAAATATCGTATTTCGTTTCGAAATAATATCTATCTCCAAACATGACCGAAAGGTTCATAAAAGTCGACTCTCGGAACCTACCTAAACTGGAAAACTTAATAAGTTTAATGGTGTATATTGCTACAAATCGGAACCATAATTTGGCTGAAATCAGAGGGGCAAAAATACTTACGTAAGTAAGCTTTGATTTCGCATAACAGCATTAAGTATAGTGATACATCCCGATGCATCTGTTCAGCTGCAGACGAAAATTATACTTTGGCACAAACCGTAAATTTAAAAGTGAATTTGAAGATATGCTATGTACAGTCAATATTGGACCCTGTAACACTGTAGTAATGTCCATAAATGTAGACATGATTGCGCCGTCGACTGTTTAACGTGACGTTTGACAAATACCATAGAGTTGACGCTTGTTTTGTTTTAAATGAAAACATACCAAGGTATTATCGATACGGGCTCAGCGTAAGGTCAAACCAAGGTCAATTTTTTTTATCCTTAATCATTCATAATTTTATTGGCATATAAGGCGAATTTTTTAAATAACCTGGTCTATCAAAATAGATGGGTCATTCCATATGATTTCAACAAATTTGAATTAAAAAGTGTGCCGCATGATTTTCAATTTAAATAAAAAAAATTGAGGATATACTTCATGGTGGCAGAAGTGCTGAACTACTACCAGTTTTTTTTTTTTGTCTTTTATTTTCCAAGTTTTGCCCATTTCCAGTTCACAGTGGAGTCAAATTCCTGCTTGTACAAAATCAGACCTAATTTTTTTTCGATAAAAGGTAACGAAATAATTATTACTTCTTTTGATTAGGTAAGAAATGTGGATAATATACTGTATGACAAAATGTATCTGAATCAACTACAAAAAAAATGGTGACCACCCGAAATGTACACCTGATTAGTCAATTATTGCAATTTTAACTTGATTCTTGTGCCAACCCTGGTGCATATCAAATATTACTTTTTGCTGAAATATAAAGTACTTGCCATGGTTATCTTGTAAAAAATATAATTATGTTAGAGCAACTACTTCTAAGAGAAAAATGTAAGTGAAAATTGAGAAATTCGAAAAATGCTCATGTTTGAGTCAAAAAAAATCCATGTGGAAGACAAAATAAAAATTTGATTTTAGTCAAAAAATATAGCTAATATCTTCGTTAATTAGATTTAGAAAAAAAAGTTTTGTTATTTTGCCTATTTTTTGAAATATGATTTTATGAACATGCTACTTTTTACAAATATCGATACAAAATGTTTTATGTTGTAAATTAATAAAAATGGGACGGTAATTGGTCATACGGATATTATTTACTCTTTTCATGTTTAAATAAATCTTTTGACATGGCAATAATTTCATTTGTAAATTTAATGAGGGTAGAAATTCGACAATGCACTGTTACCTGACAGGGATTGTGAATCACTTGCGAATGTTTCTTAATTTAGCTGTGTAGTGAATAACAGATGCCTCCTGACTTGTTAACAAGCTTTATTTGCATGTTACATGGCTAAAATATGAACATAAGTAAACGGTCCATTAATCCTTATCGAAGTTCTATAATAGGAGACAGTATTTATCTAGGAGATAATTAAGTGGTTCAAACTCTTTGTAGTAAGTACTTGTGTTATTAATAGTTGACTGTTCGTTATATATCACTGACAAGAAGAAGTATTCATTTCATTGACATATTTGACAATTCAATTTCACTTTTTTGGTACAAGACGAAGTGCAATCATTTCACTGGACAAATGATCAAGCCACGCTGCATCCATTCGTTATTTACATTAAAAAAGATAACGTTATCCAGTGTAGAACATTTTGTATTATCAGCGATTGTTTAACTCACAACACCGTATCATTTTTCGCTTTCCAAAAGATTTTGCTTGAATGCCTAAAACAAGAATATGACAAATTAGAAATGATACATTATTTTAGTGATGGTGCAGCTGCACAATATAAGAACAAGAAGAATTTTGTAAACTTGTGTCATCATTACGATGATTTCGGACTAAAAGCAGGGTGGAACTTTTTTGCCACCTCTCACGGCAAATCCCCGTGTGATGGTGCTGGAGGCACGATTAAGCGGTTGGTTAGAAAAGCTAGCCTGCAACGCATCACAGGTAGTGATAACATTTTATCACCTGAAGCTATGTACGAGTTTTGTGTCACTAAAATTCATGGGATCAAGTTCTTTTTCGTCTCAAAATCAGATGTCGAAGTAGCTGAGGTATATCTATCAGAGCGATTTAAAAATACAAGGACCATAAAAAATACACGTTCTTATCATAGCTTCGTTCCCATTTCTCAAAATGAATTAAAAGTGCGACGTTATTCAACTTCAGAAAATTTTGAAGTAGTAAGGGTTTGCAAATAATGTTTTTTTGTATAAATATGCATATAAAGTAAATTTCAATCACCTGGATTTTATTTAATATTTTTCCATTGAATTCATACATATTTAGAAGTTTAAGGTCGTAATGTATTTTAATCTGCTTGAATACAACAAGAGCGAAAATGTATGAGATAAGCATGTTAAAAAAATAATATTTTAAAAAATAGGCAAAATAACAAAACTTTTTTTTCTAAATCTAATTAACGAAGATATCAGCTATATTTTTTGACTAAAATCAAATTTTTATTTTGTCTTCCACATGGATTTTTTTTGACTCAAACATGAGCATTTTTCGAATTTCTCAATTTTCACTCACATTTTTCTATTAGAAGTAGTTGCTCTAACATAATTATATTTTTTTTACAAGATGAACATGGCAAGTACTTTATATTTCAGCAAAAAGTAATATTTGATATGCACCAGGGTTGGCACAAGAATCAATTTAAAATTGCAATAATTGACTAATCAGGTGTACATTTCGGGTGGTCACCATTTTTTTTGTAGTTGATTCAGATACATTTTGTCATACAGTATATTATCCACATTTCTTACCTAATCAAAAGAAGTAATAATTATTTCGTTACCTTTTATAGAAAAAAAATTAGGTCTGATTTTGTACAAGCAGGAATTTGACTCCACTGTGAACTGGAAATGGACAAAACTTGGAAAATAAAAGATAAATAAAAAACTGGTAGTAGTTCAGTACTTCTGCCACCATGAAGTATATCCTCAATTTTTTTTATTCAAATTAAAAATCATGCGGCACACGCGATTTGTTGAAATCCCATGGAATGACTCAACAGCTATTTTACAAATCTCAGAAGAACAAGAAGAGAATAAAATAAACACATATTATAATTTCTTAAACACTAAGCAATGTTGAAACTTCTTTGGAAAGCGAGGATTTTTTCATCTTAGGCAATTTTCTGAGATTTGTTATTAACGGATCAGAGCTCAGAAGGAGTCTGTTCAGAAGATCTTCGTTTGTGGACTTCCAAGAAATTTTTCGTGTGTGACGCAGTCGGAATGATTTTAAATCTTTATTTCTAGTGTCTGCCTCTTGCTCTGATAATTCCCCTATAGATAAGAGTCTACAATTACAGAACCATGCACTAATTAATACCTTATAATTAATACCTCATGCACAGAAGCTGGAAGATCTGGACAATTTGTGTGGAAGTTTTCGAGGCGAATTCTTCAAACTTATCCGGGTCGATTTTGTAACCAGAATTCAAGGCTTGCAAAATGACGGCACAAGGTTCTATTAAATTTTTCTCAATTCCAGTAATTTCAGACAAAATTTCAAGAATCTCGAAAAATTATCTAGCTGGTTTTCCATCATTTAGCTTCCACTTCCCCCTGACTTAAGCTTATCCACGATTAAACCCATTTTCTCCCTAAATTGGGATAAAATATGTTTTTTTTTTCTCTGCGACTTTTTCTTTTTCCTGCCCTCTAGCTTGCAACAATTGTATCTCAAGTCTGTAGGAAACATGTAAAAACATTCAAAAACCTAATCATGGCATGTTTCTCAAGAAATTCCTGCTTTATCTAACGGATTTTTCGCTAATATACCACAATTTACTGATATATATATGATACTCGGGTATGCAAAATGTCCAAATTAATATTTTCTCTATTTTCTATGGCTAAATTATCCTGTATATGGCCAAAAATCTGCTGAATTCGTTCGGTAACGCTTAACTTCTTGCCATCATATTTCATCGAAATATTAAATATATCCATGCATGTAAACGAATATACACGACTTATATCTACAACAAAAACATTCTGGTAAAGTATCAGACAAAAATTAACAATGTACAATAAAACTAATAAGTTAAACCTTAACCACGTATACGGAATACGTAGTTAAAATGAGATAATATACGCGATATAATCCGTTAAATTGTTTTATTTCAATGAGTAATAATCGCGGAAACAGAAGAAAATATTACGTGGTTAAGGTTTAACTTTAACAGCGCAAGGCTACAAAAAATTAACATCGGTTTAGCACCGACATAACAGTCAAACTAGGATTATCAAAGATCTCATTAAAAAAAAATCGTAAAAAGTAAGATTTTATATAACACAACAAAATAAAAAGAACCAGGAAAAAATAGGAAATATGTACTAAAATTCAAGAAGTATTTGCTATAAGTAAAATATTTTCTTGAAAATATATTTCTGGCGTAGCAGCTAGCATATAACAATTAAACTTATTATTTAAAACATATGAATATATAAAATAATTATACATAGGTGCCCTGTTCTTGAATATCCATGACAAAAACAATACAAGAGAATAATAATACTCCGATAATCTGAGAAAAATAACACGTGGTAATTACGTGACTCACTGATAGGCGATAGTGCACTGCCGATGTTTTCACTGTGGATGCAAATTTCAGAATGAAAGTAATTAGCAAATAGGGAATATTCATGAATTTTATTTTATGCTTTATTAAAAGCTCATTCATGTAACGAACAGCAGACAAAAATATTTTTTCGAAGAACTATAAAAATAACCAAGATATAAGCCATCAAACATTTCATTCTATCTCTTTCTAGCAAAAAAGAATTTAGTATGGAGTTTATATGGCCGGAGTGCACTATGACGTAACTGTGCACGTCGGACCTCTCTGTCTAATTAGTGGTTAAAAATGCCTATATCTTGCGTATTTCTTGGCCGATTTAAATTTTAATTTCACATTTTGATATTTAGTTAAGAAAACCGATAAAAAAAATATATTATATTTTCTTACAGTATAGACTTAGTAGTTTAATTACCGATGACTCATGTCAGAATTATAACAACATCGATTTTTGATATTTGACGTATGGGAGAGACCACAGTGCACTGCCCAAGAAATACAAACAACCAGCCAAGAGCATATCGGAACATGCTCAGAATAGGGTTCCGTAGCCGATACTAAAAAGAAATGCATTACAGATACAAAAACTGGCCAAGTGCGAGTCGGAATCGCGCACTGAGGGTTCCGTACAAAATATACGCTACAAACGGCCGTATCTATGACACCATCCACTGTTAGCAGAGCTCTACTCCTAAGCAAAATGTACGCAGTGTTCAGTTATTTTATATGTATTGTTAACTGACATAACCGACGGACACAAAATTACAGTCTTTTTAGTATATGCTGTTATAGCGGCAACAGAAATACATCATTTGTGATAATTTCAACTGTCTAGCTATCACGGTTCATGAGATACAGCCTGGTGACAGACTGACGGACAGCGGAGTCTTAGTAATAGGGTCCCGTTTTACCCTTTGGTTACGGAACCCTAAAAAAGTTCCTGGGTCATTCCATATGATTTCAACAAATTTGAATTAAAAAGTGTGCCGCATGATTTTCAATTTAAATAAAAAAAATTGAGGATATACTTCATGGTGGCAGAAGTGCTGAACTACTACCAGTTTTTTTTTTTGTCTTTTATTTTCCAAGTTTTGCCCATTTCCAGTTCACAGTGGAGTCAAATTCCTGCTTGTACAAAATCAGACCTAATTTTTTTTCGATAAAAGGTAACGAAATAATTATTACTTCTTTTGATTAGGTAAGAAATGTGGATAATATACTGTATGACAAAATGTATCTGAATCAACTACAAAAAAAATGGTGACCACCCGAAATGTACACCTGATTAGTCAATTATTGCAATTTTAACTTGATTCTTGTGCCAACCCTGGTGCATATCAAATATTACTTTTTGCTGAAATATAAAGTACTTGCCATGGTTATCTTGTAAAAAATATAATTATGTTAGAGCAACTACTTCTAAGAGAAAAATGTAAGTGAAAATTGAGAAATTCGAAAAATGCTCATGTTTGAGTCAAAAAAAAATCCATGTGGAAGACAAAATAAAAATTTGATTTTAGTCAAAAAATATAGCTAATATCTTCGTTAATTAGATTTAGAAAAAAAAGTTTTGTTATTTTGCCTATTTTTTGAAATATGATTTTATGAACATGCTACTTTTTACAAATATCGATACAAAATGTTTTATGTTGTAAATTAATAAAAATGGGACGGTAATTGGTCATACGGATATTATTTACTCTTTTCATGTTTAAATAAATCTTTTGACATGGCAATAATTTCATTTGTAAATTTAATGAGGGTAGAAATTCGACAATGCACTGTTACCTGACAGGGATTGTGAATCACTTGCGAATGTTTCTTAATTTAGCTGTGTAGTGAATAACAGATGCCTCCTGACTTGTTAACAAGCTTTATTTGCATGTTACATGGCTAAAATATGAACATAAGTAAACGGTCCATTAATCCTTATCGAAGTTCTATAATAGGAGACAGTATTTATCTAGGAGATAATTAAGTGGTTCAAACTCTTTGTAGTAAGTACTTGTGTTATTAATAGTTGACTGTTCGTTATATATCACTGACAAGAAGAAGTATTCATTTCATTGACATATTTGACAATTCAATTTCACTTTTTTGGTACAAGACGAAGTGCAATCATTTCACTGGACAAATGATCAAGCCACGCTGCATCCATTCGTTATTTACATTAAAAAAGATAACGTTATCCAGTGTAGAACATTTTGTATTATCAGCGATTGTTTAACTCACAACACCGTATCATTTTTCGCTTTCCAAAAGATTTTGCTTGAATGCCTAAAACAAGAATATGACAAATTAGAAATGATACATTATTTTAGTGATGGTGCAGCTGCACAATATAAGAACAAGAAGAATTTTGTAAACTTGTGTCATCATTACGATGATTTCGGACTAAAAGCAGGGTGGAACTTTTTTGCCACCTCTCACGGCAAATCCCCGTGTGATGGTGCTGGAGGCACGATTAAGCGGTTGGTTAGAAAAGCTAGCCTGCAACGCATCACAGGTAGTGATAACATTTTATCACCTGAAGCTATGTACGAGTTTTGTGTCACTAAAATTCATGGGATCAAGTTCTTTTTCGTCTCAAAATCAGATGTCGAAGTAGCTGAGGTATATCTATCAGAGCGATTTAAAAATACAAGGACCATAAAAAATACACGTTCTTATCATAGCTTCGTTCCCATTTCTCAAAATGAATTAAAAGTGCGACGTTATTCAACTTCAGAAAATTTTGAAGTAGTAAGGGTTTGCAAATAATGTTTTTTTGTATAAATATGCATATAAAGTAAATTTCAATCACCTGGATTTTATTTAATATTTTTCCATTGAATTCATACATATTTAGAAGTTTAAGGTCGTAATGTATTTTAATCTGCTTGAATACAACAAGAGCGAAAATGTATGAGATAAGCATGTTAAAAAAATAATATTTTAAAAAATAGGCAAAATAACAAAACTTTTTTTTCTAAATCTAATTAACGAAGATATCAGCTATATTTTTTGACTAAAATCAAATTTTTATTTTGTCTTCCACATGGATTTTTTTTGACTCAAACATGAGCATTTTTCGAATTTCTCAATTTTCACTCACATTTTTCTATTAGAAGTAGTTGCTCTAACATAATTATATTTTTTTTACAAGATGAACATGGCAAGTACTTTATATTTCAGCAAAAAGTAATATTTGATATGCACCAGGGTTGGCACAAGAATCAATTTAAAATTGCAATAATTGACTAATCAGGTGTACATTTCGGGTGGTCACCATTTTTTTTGTAGTTGATTCAGATACATTTTGTCATACAGTATATTATCCACATTTCTTACCTAATCAAAAGAAGTAATAATTATTTCGTTACCTTTTATAGAAAAAAAATTAGGTCTGATTTTGTACAAGCAGGAATTTGACTCCACTGTGAACTGGAAATGGACAAAACTTGGAAAATAAAAGATAAATAAAAAACTGGTAGTAGTTCAGTACTTCTGCCACCATGAAGTATATCCTCAATTTTTTTTATTCAAATTAAAAATCATGCGGCACACGCGATTTGTTGAAATCCCATGGAATGACTCAGATTAGAAATTACGACCTTTAAATTTTTTAATCTAAGCCAATTGGAAACGACTTGTTGTCACAATTAAACCAAAATAACGATTATCCCAGTGTTCTAATTGAAATCCTTCCCAATCAGTATATTTATTTCAGTCCTCTTTGACATATTCTAAATAATTACGTCTACAATTAAAATATTGTAGATAACTTCATGCATATAAAGGATTAAGTAAATTACTTGTCATTTTTTTTTAATTAATATATATTAACTTTTTGTTTTTACAAGTATCATGATAATAATAACAATATTTGCAATTTATTAGTGGATCACTCCACTAGCGTTATTATTATAAACAAAGATCTTTGATATGATTGATGAAAGATATTTGTTTATAATAAATACATATTTGTTTACCTAAATGACTTCGTTGTAATCATAAATTTCAACGAAATACGGCATTTGTATTTTTGTCGCAGCGTTGTATGGGCGGTAAACCACTGTGCAGTGGGTCGAGCGTGGGTAGAAGAATGGTCCAGACATTGCTTTTGTTTAACAGAGACTTTAATTGCAAACGCTAATCAGTGACTCCGTTTATGTCCACGTGGGAGAGTATCGTATTTTCCAATGTTCCACGGATTTTGATCAAAACGTGTTGTGACACTGTGTGACGGAGAGTTCTTCTGTGGGCTTCGAGCTAATGAATATCGCGATTGTCACGCGATAGGTAAATGATAAAGCATTCGTCACACTCGCACTCACATAGGTGTCGGAAAGAGATAGATGTTTCAATCTCCTGGCTAATGCACCTCTCGTCAAAGCAATACTATAGATAATACTTTTTACCCAATTAAGCTGAAGAAAAAAAGAGGGTTTATGACTGCGTAAACAAAGTTTTTTCCTTCCTACTTCCACCTTATTTTATCAATAAAATAGACGGCGCCTGCAACTTCGTTCGCGGAAGGGAAAAGTCATAGCACCTCTTTTTTTAACAGCGTAGTCGGTCTGATGTCGGGTAAAATGTATCCTATAACCTTTTGCGGATACACAGCTACCCGTGTACCAAAAATAGTTGAAAACCGCTAAGCCTTCTTGGCGTGATGAGGCCACAACGACACATAAAAACATTATCAAAGGAATTTTACAACTCCATAATAGTAATTACGAAAAGGATTTGTTTAGCTGTAATTTGACCGAATTCACTACTTGTTGTTCATTTGAGTTCTTATTTGAATTAAACTTAGTTTTCATGTACGGGTATTCCGAATTGTGTTTAGATTTTAAGTAAACATGAACAAAAGGTATCACGCGTTGGAATAGTCTGAAAGTGACTGAGAAATAGTCGGATAAAAAATATCCTAGAACCATCAGTGCACTTGCTACCCGTTACACAAAAATAGTTGAAACCTGTTTTGCCGTTTTGGCGTGATGAAGCCACAACGATCATAAAAACATACAAAAAGTAACAATTTTTTTTTTTATATTGTGACCGCCAAATAGTCCGTTACAAAACTTTTTTCGTAAATATTTTCAATGTACAGACATTTCATTCTACAACTTTATAATAGTATAGATGTATCCGACGAAATGGATTTGTTTAGCTGTAACCTGACCGAGTACACTAGAGTTGTTGTAAAACATTTGAGTTCTTACTAAAATTAAACTTAGTTTTTATGTACTGGTGTTATTCGGAATTGTGTTTAGATTTTAAGTAAACAGTATGTATCAGTTGGATTAGTCTGTAAGTGTGCAGACTAGTCCAACGTGCGCGAGTCCGACTCCCACTTTGCCGGTTTTTTTGCTTTAGTAGTAAAATAGCATCCTACCAAATGTGGATGCTCACCTACCCTTGTACCAAAAATAGTTGAAATCCGTTGAGTTGTTTTGGCGTGATGAAACCGCAAAGACACATATACTTGTAGTGTATAAAGAATTGGCATCAGGGAAACTTGGAAAAGCGACAACACCCGAAGTACCTATCAATCAATTATCGTATTGAATGTTCGATGTGTTTATGTCCATTAATATAAAACTTTATTAATCAATGTGAAATGTTCATTAAGCTTTTGACATGGACTAATAAAAGTAATAAAGTTTCATATTCATGGACACAAATGTCCACCATTTAATACGATAACTTGTTGACACTTCGGAACTAGTCGTAGCATCCTAGTTTTCATGATGGCTTTTTTTGACTCAGCGTCCTTCAAAAAGTATTTAATATTCCACTTAATTTCTTAAAAATATCTTCGATGAACAGGCATTAAATTTTTACAAGTATATAGTAACTATATATTTAAAGAAGTAGGCCGCACGTGCATTTTTGTAAGCCCTAGTCTACACACGACTATAATATTATGTGTAATTGTGTATGACATAGAGTACACACGAGCAGCGTTGCCAGGTCCAAAAACACAAAAGCCGGACTCGGCGCTTAATGTGGCCATTTTACCCTGACACCCGGATATACCTTTTTACAGTTCGGTAGCCAAAATGGCAAAAACGGAACCCTTATGGTTTCGTCATGTCCGTGCGTCCGTATGTTCCTATATTATAATATTCTTGATTTTACGAATATTTTCGGAAATGATCGCTCCGAAAGTAGCACTTTTTTGTATGAACGGCTGCGAAACCCTACACTGAGCATGGTCCGACATGCTTTTGGCCGGTTTTTTAATAGCTGATCATAGCTTTTTTAAATCCGGACATATTGCTCTCACTTTGTCACGCGGCAGTCATAGCCCAACACGCGGCTTTATCGATTCGCATGGGTCGCCACAGCGGCAGCAAAACAACAAGCCTAACACAGGCCGGACGAAAATATTTTTGGAAGGACACTTTTTTTTGGACAATTGACTCATTGCTGAAGCCGGGCGACTGTTTCAGCAGTCGGATAAGCGGGGACTGGGTTATCAAAAATTATCCCACAATGAAAACGTGAAATGCTGTGGCATTGGAACGCCCGTGACCAGTTTGTTATTGTGTGTGTGGTGTAGTGGTGAGTATTGAGAAATTGGAAGGGTTGAAGGATTTTGTATGACTGAAAGAGACTCTGGAGATTATGGAGCGGTTGAAAGAGGCCAGTCATTCTACGGTCGCGCTATGCGAGAGCATCCCTATCTGGGCGTCTGGACCGTACCCAGGCCTCCTCACGAAAAAGCCGATGATTCTTAGCTCGAGCTTTTTTGATTGATGACAGCACGAGGTTCCATTTGTTAATGGTACCCATGATGAGGTTGATATCAGGTGTCAACAGAAGCCGTCGAGGTTGCTGCATCGGGGGGGGTCAACTGGCGCCAGTACCGAAGTCGCTGGATAAAAAGCCAAATATGTGCAGCTTAAGCCGGACACCTGCCAGCCCTATACACGAGTGATGGAGTGAGCGGAAGCGAGCATTAATCCAGTCATCTGTTGAGCCGCCGGGACGGGCGGGGGGCGAGGGGGACGGGGGAAATTAAGTTTGCACACTGCTCGAGCGGTCCGCCTGGAGTTGTGTCGAGAATATATTGCAGCTAATGATTCAATATTGAGAGTGCTTATGAATAGATGTTTTTATGTGTTGTTCTGGATTTATCACGCTAAAATGCTCAACGCATTTTGTTAAAATAGCCTATAAATTATCGCTATGTTACCTCTTTATGTATATCTTTATTTACATTAGTTCTGACAGGTTTAAAAGAAATACACATCAGGTGACACATATCGTCTTAAAAAATAAATAGTTTTCCCTTGTAAAACTGCGTATTTAAACTATCTTTGATCGCCGGATAGCTGGTCATCCACAAATGGTTATAGGACAATTTTTATCTGCCTACGGTCAAGAAAAAAGACAGTTTTTTTCCTTCACTGGCGTAGTTACGGGCACCTCCTAGTAGATAAAGATAATACATATAAATAAATATGAGGGGGTACCATATTACACCAATCGATCCCGTCCCATATTTCATAGATATATTTATTTACTACAGGATGCCCGCAACTTCTTCCGCGGAGGAGATAAAATTATAAACCTCTTTTTTCATCAGCGTAGTCAAGTAAAAAGTATCTTATAACTTTCTCTGGATACCAATCTACCCGTGTACCAAAAATAGTTGTAATCTGTTAAGCCGATTTGCCGTGATTAGGCCACAACAACACGTGATACTTTAGTATCCTATGATACTTTTTACCCGACTACGCTGTCGAAAAACAGAGGGGTTATGACTTTTTTCCTCCGCGAACGAAGTTGCGGGCGTCTTCTAGTAGGTATAAATATAGATATGTCGATCAACTTTTTTCCAATACCTCCTTACCATTGGTTGCGTCGCCTTTAGGTGCGTCCACATTTGTATCATTTGCCCAATCAGATCTTCGTCCCGTGGCATGATCGCGTGTCACGATCACGCGTTTGGACGTTGCGCCGATCCGATCGCTCGAAATCCATGTTGATACGCGTATCGCACACTCGGATCGGACAAACGCGACGTGATCGCCGCGCCGACAGTGAGCGTCCAAGCAGCGCGATACGCAGTCTTGCCACGTGACGTTGATCGGATACGAGCAAATGATACAAGTGTGGACGCACCTTTTAATGCTCTTTAAGATTTCGACAATTACCCGCGCCTTTGTTCGCTCTACAGAAAATGAAGTAGACTATGTTTTAATCCGTGACGTAATTGACTATGGATTCAGTAGGGGAGCGCAAACCCACTAATGGGAATGCCATCCACGGCAACTTAGAGCTGTTCTGTATCTTGTCCCTGGAATAGCCAAAATAATTTTCGAACATGGTTTATATGATAGTTCAGTTACTCAACACTTTCTTGCATTCGGAAATTTTAATATATTTTTATCTATTTAATTATGGATTTTTACAGAAAAATTGTGTATCTACTCTCTCAGTAAAACTTTAATAGCCTTAAAACCTATTCTTTAAAAAGCGTGTATTTTTTAAGACAAGTTGCAAAAGCCTGGCTTTTCTTCGTAAAAATAACAAAGTTTGATGGAGTTTATCTTGGTTTTGGTGACTCGTGAAGATAAACTGAAACAGTACCTTGGTAAAGACGGTCGCTATCAACATGATGAGACCAACATGACGAAACGATAAGTTTTCCATTTTTGCCATTTTGGCTACGGAACCCTAAAAATTGGACATCCAGTTTTTTATGTGAAAATAAAGCAGTCATATATGTATAATTAAATAAACAAGAAGATTTAAGTAGTGCTGTAATAATAGTAGATTTACGCGTGTTAGTATTCCGTGTATTAAAAGCCGCCGATCCGTGTAACTGACCCGAACCCACGGTAACGGATCTTAAATACACGGACCTTAATTATCCGTTCCGAACGTGTCAAAAACCCGTGTCCGTACTACACCTGCCTGGATACACGAACCGTCTACACGAAACCCGTCGTAGACCGAGAGCTCTAATATTAACTTTAATTGAAAATGTATTATTACGAGATTTATCTCGTAGTAGTATTGAAAAGCACTTTGTTAAGTCTCGGCCGAAAGTGCAATAGATGGAGTCGTATTACCGACATCTACATTTAAGTTCGGCAACGCACTTATATAAAACACGGAAAAGCGAAGGAAAGTGCGTAGCACTATTAAAACATGGCAGTGAAAGTGTTAAAATATTAATAGGAAGTAGGACAGGAGGCCACACGATTACGTCCGGTTTGACTCAGCGGAAGTAACGTTGCCTGCAAAGCTGAAGGTCCTGGGTTCAAAACCCGGTAGGGGCAAATAATTGTGTGATAAGCATAAATATTTCTTCCTGAGTCTTGGATGTTTTCTATGTACGAGTATATAATAAAGTATATCTATTAAATATATCGTCGTCTAGTACCCGTAACACAAGCCTTATTGAGCTTACCATGGGACTAGTTCGATTTGTGTAAAATTGTACCGTAATATTTATTTTATAAATAAAATAAAAAACACCAGCACTTATACAATTCTCAGTGTACCATATACAGTGTAAATTTCGTATAGGCGAATATTTCAATGGCGATTAATATAGCTCCTACAGAACGTTTACATCAATTCCTTAAGAAACTGTTAATTTTTCTTTCATACTTAATAATTGAGCACGCAATTTAATACATCCATGTAATTAATTGATTTGATTGTATACACGTACACGTTACGTCATACTAGTTGTCAAATCGGCCCCCCTATTGCCTAACGCGTTTGACGCTCGCAATCAGAATCAAGTGTCATGATTTTGTATGGGCTATGACAGTTGATTCGGATACCAATTGTCAAAATTTCGTTTGTTAATAACCCCCCAGGTAAGATTGTGTACGTTACTGCTCAGTCGCACTTGGATAAATAGCTTATTAAGAAAACTGTTTAGCAAAATTATTATATTACCATGTCGTCTCTATACTCCACAACTATGGCTGAATAAAATATTCGCCAGTGTGAAATTTACAGACTGTATACGCGAGTGTAAATTACAATATGTATAATATAGAGTAAACACGATTGTTAGAGTAAGTAAGCGGAAGCGAGCATTAATCCAGTCATCTGTTGAGCCACCCAGGGGAGGGCGGGGGCCGGGGGGCACGGGGGAAATTAAGTTTGCACACTGCTCGAGTGGTCGCGGAATTGCGTCGGGACACGTTAATGAGGAATATATTGCTGCTAATGATTCAATATGGGTGCTTATGAATAGATGGGTTTATTTTGATATATTTAAACAAAGAGTTATTGTGTTATATTATATCTTTCAGATAACTTTTTCCTCTGCATTATGTTGTACGAGATATAAGAAAGAATCTTGCAATTTAACATTGAATCGTGCTGATGCTTACTACATAATCGTTGTATTTAGGAGACGTTCATATTTAAGCCGCTTTATTTCTAGTATAAAACTCTGTTATATCAGCGAGTGAAAGGTATGCCAAAAATGTTACCCAATCTCGCTGACAATTTAGTACATTTACGACGCATATCATTTGTAGACAGCAAAAATGCGACCTCAAACACGAGATGAAATTACAACATTACGTTTTGTTTAGTACAAATATATGTACTAGTAGGTACTTGTGGCTATGAACATATTGGGCACTTTAGTACGTTAGTACATTATCATATTAATATTCGAACAAAAATGCAGATCACTAAATAGAAGCGATATAATATCAATTTCAAAATGACAGAGTTCTAACAGGCTCAACATTTTCATGGGCTTAATAGGTACTATATTTTGTACAATTGTCAAAATGGAGCCCTGACCCATCATAGAACCGATGCGTGACAAATTTACATTAAACTTAATAATAATTATAACGTGCAGCATTAGTTTGACACAGTTTCATAGTGGGTCAGGTCAGGGTTCCATTTCAATGTACTATATAGTACACGCTTGACAAAAGTATTTGTCCGTAAATCCATAATACAAGATTGTTGTTGACTCTCTTTCTTACGGCATATTAAAAATTGTCTGGTATAACCTTTTTATTTGTACGAAAATCCATTTGAATTTAAATAATTAATAGAAATTCAGGCGTTACTTTGCGGAATTTAATATTACATTAATGGATTATAGGTCCCTTGCTTTTCCGAGAAATTGTATCTTGGTTAGATGTGACAATAATTGTGCTCACATGCGCATATTTTCATGCAGTTTCCTCAAAAAAACAATACGCATACAAATACTAACAACAAACCACCACCAGGCAGTATAAGCCTCGAGAGCTTCTCGATTGGAAGCCGGACCGCCAACATCTCCTACATCTTCTGATGATACTTCGTAGAGAGACAAAACACGTGTCGAGTATTATACTGTCTGGTGGTGGTAAGTAGTTAGTTAGAAAAAGATAAGTAAACATTTAAACACACATTACTTTTAAATTGAGAGATATTTGCCTGCAATAAGATGAGGTCCCATTTTTTTAGATAAGAAAATTCTTTAATCCACCTTTGCTCTATTCTTTATACTTCTAGCTAAACAAAGCAAAAATACTGAGTAAAATTACGTATATTACTCTAATGCATCTTGTAAACACGTGTTTCAGTTATATAAGTTTAGAATTAGTTCATAAGGGAATTATTTATGCCGAGCTCGAGCGAACGTACTACATATTCCCAGGTACAACTTAAAACAATTTTCAAAAACCGGCCAAGAGCATGTCGGACCATGCTCAATGTCCCTACATTCCGCAGTCGTTTATACAAAAAATTGCACTACAGATGGAAAAAATACGATATGAAAAAACAGAACACAAACAAAGCTGAGAAGCGCAGTTTCTTAGCAAATAACTTAAAAGCGGTATGTCCGATCATGTTGAAAACAATTTTCGTTGAGAGTATTTATTAAGCTTTATATTTGTATTTTTTTTCATATTTCTTGAACATACCGTTTGAGAAAATAGAGGGGGGGACACAATTTTTGCTACTTTCGGAGCGAATATTTCCGAAAATATTCACTAAATCAAAAAAAAAATTTAGAAACCTCAAAATATCTTGGGAAGATGTGTCGAATGATGTACCACACATTGATATTTGCTGAAAACATTTTTTTTCAGTTTCGGCTACATGTATGGAGTGCCCCCCTGAGAAATATATATATATATTTAATTTAACTATCAAACTAAGTAGCGGCTTACACAACACCTGTGTTCCAAATTTCATCAATATACATCTTGTAGTTTTCGAGTAAAATGCCTGTGACATACGGACGGACGGACGGACGCACATGACGAAACTATAAGGGTTCCGTTTTTGCCATTTCGGCTACGGAACCCTAAAAATGTCTACAGTAAACACATTCATGTCGCTCTTGGGAAATTGCAAGTGCACTACAAGCAGAGACGTGAGGAAATAGGAATATTACTAACTCTCGTTGGTTAGACTTTAAGCGCTTGCTAAACTGAAGTATTTTGAAGCATCTCGAAGCTAATATTGTCCAAGCGAGTCCAAGATGTACACTAGGGACATTAGGGGCTAGTAGGGCAGCATGAAAGAGTCTTAGGGGCGGCAAATTAATTTTCGTTATCAAAAATGAGCGGCCATTTTCATGGTGCCCCAGGGCACTAAGAGTAAATCCAGCCTTGTGTGCGATATAACAGACATAATCACTAATTAAGAGATGGGACTCCTATCGAACAAAACGAGTCAGCAAGTTGGCAGTATTCATATGAAATGAACAACAAACGCCACAAAAATCACACAGCATCTGTCATACATTTTCGTGAACAGATTTTCTGGGTTTTGCCAGTCTGAAAGATGCTTTTGAAAAGGCTATAGAAACCTCTTCCGTAACAATTGTTAAGCCTGGTGCCCGCACACTTTGGAAGAGAATAGGAGTGGGTAGATGGATGTAGACATATCACGTGCAACTTAGATTTGCATAGTGAGCAGGGGCATGCCAGCAGAATGACAATACAATGGCAGATAAGATACATACAGAGATAAGACACATAAAATACACTGTCACTCGAAAACAAGATATATGGTTATCGCTTATGAATTTATTTCTCTAAAAGAATACAATTCACTTAATAAATAGAAATACTATCACTATCATACAAAAAAAAGTATCTAAATACAGCTATTTTAGAAGAATCAGCTGGAAGACTAGGACTAGTTAAAGTGCCGGCCTCGTTATAAAATAACTCTTGAATTACGTAATCGAAATTTTGGTAGAATATCCCAGCAGCAGTGCGCATTATCATTAACAATTTCAAGAAGTTAGCAGTCTTAAATTTCATGCAAACATCTTGCTGGGGCAGCATTCACAGTCTCAAAGCGCACTGCAAGCTTCCTATGTCCGAGTTCGTGTGGGTTATAATCTTAATCTATGTGCTGAGCACTGTGCTAGTAGTTGGCATCTGCAACCTATTCGTTGCAATAGAGCTGAAAAGCAGGATGTCAAGCACTGACACATTTACTTTAACGAAAAAATTCTTCTGATATCAACGTTCCAGTGACATGACAGGGAGATTAATATATAGGTGATGTTTAAGCAATAAACGGGGAGTCCTACTCAATTCTAATGAATAATGCATCAATATAAACTCTATTCATGGCCGTTGCATATGCAGCAAATGCAAATTTCATTTGGCCATCTATCTTTACCAATTTTAATAAGCTTCGCTAGCCAAATTGTATTTCTACGAATGTTTAAGCGCCCGTAACCTAACTCCAGGATTAGTTATTAGTAGTGAAAGTTTTGGTCAGATTTAACTAGAAACCGTAAAGATCAAATATATAAACATAACTACCAACGTCAAACTAAAACAGGCAGCCGCCGTGTGCGTGTGTAATATTTACTCGAAACCTATTCAACCTACATACATGAAAATTGGTGCATTTATTAAAACCCTTTAGCTTGTCTAAAATCCAAAACGTCATAAATGTAGCTCATACAGTTATTGACTGATTAACGTTTGAAAATCGGCATTTTTATGACTGACTCATTCATAAACCTAACCCACTTCCAGATGACCTAGAAACTTGAAATTTGATATCACGGTAGTCTATTAGGCGTATACAAACGAAAAAAATCTGAAAATTGTAAAAACTAAAAGATTGAGCCAAGTTCGTAGAAAAATAATTTTACTAAAATATGTTCAGTATGTTAGTATCGCCTACCTAGCAAAAAGTAATGATATTCCACCAAAACATAAATGTAACAATAAGCATTGTTGTCATGTTCCACCAAAATCAATGATATTTCAAACGGTGCCAATTCTGGTACTAGATTGTTATTTTTGGTACTTTTGGTGGAACATGAGAAGTAGGCTTATTTTTCACATTTGTTTTGGTGAGATTTAGATCAAATTAGCAGTTCCTCACGATGTCAATATAAGCTAAGTAATAGTCAACTCGACACTGCGATGCGAGAAGGGCAGCGTCCGGGTCCACTCGTGTTTCCTGAATAACGTCCACGGAATGGACTGAAACACGTAGAGTAGTACTCTGCTTTTACGACCTGAGTAACCACTATTGTCATCATCATCATCATTTCAGCCATAGGACGTCCACTGCCGGACACAGGCCTCCTCAATAGATTTCCACATGGCCGGAGAGAGGCGACCTGCATCCAGCGAGTCCCATCAACCCTAACCAGGTCGTCCGACCACCTTACAGGTGGCCTTCGAACGCTGGGCTTGCCGGTACCTGGTCTCCATTCGAGAAAATTTCTGCACCACTGGCCATTGATTCTTCGAACTATGTGCCCTGCCCATTGCCACTTCAGTTTGCTATGTTGGTGACCTCAGTTCGTTTACGTTCATTTTTGATTATGTCTATCTAGGACAAACTATCCAGTTAGGCAGGTCCAACTTCGAGAAAGAGATCAATCGACGGATCCAACTCGGATGGGCAGCGTTTGGGAAACTGCGAAGTGTCTTCTCGTCCAGGATACCTCATCGTAGTGCTTGAAGACGAAAGTTCTTCAACCAGTGCGTATGACCTACGGAGCCGAGACGTGGTCTCTGTCTCTGACTATGGGCCTCTTACGGAAGCTCAGAGACACTCAGCGAGCTAGGGAAAGGGCTATGCTCTGGATTTCTCTACGAGACCACTATTGTAATCTACATGTTTCGGTTAGTTGATAGAAATTTTCTGATGCATCCCCGAAAAGACGCAGTGCAAGATGACCAACAAAGCGAGCCGACAATCCGGTTAAGGACACAGGAAATCTTTGGATATGGGCGGCGGGCAGCGTACGGCCGGTCATTATGGCTGTAAATACTAAAAAAGAATGTACTACCACCTAAAGGGCTGGCAACGCACTTCTGACTCCTCTGGTGTTGCAGGTGTCTATGGTCGACGGTGATCGCTTACCGTCAGGTAATCCATCTGCTCATTTGCCGCCTATGTAATATGAAAAAAGAGTGAGAGAGATTCAAACACACAACTCCTCTCCGTATCAACACTGGTGACCTAGCAAAAGGTCCATGAAAGCCTTGAGGCTCTAGCACCGGATTTTTCAATCATTTGCTTCTTCGGTCGTTATGGAGTCCCATGAAAAGATTTGGCAACGCCTTTTTCCATTTATAAATGTCTTAGGACTGATATTATTATACGAGTGATGAAGCTATGACCGTCTCTAACGACAAAAAACTGGACTGTGATCGAGTGGGAAGGATTCTTGGCAGCTTAATCACATGAATAATGCAATCGTGATAGTCCATGTTTGTATGTACTGCATACAAACGAGATGCAAATGGCTCCGGGACAAAAACTGAAACGGTTTTCACCTGGTATTTCATTCACAAAACTTGACAAAAGTGATACCAACGCTATTGCAGCAATACCTGGCTTGTAATCTGATCCCTAGACTCGTATTAACTTCATAATAATAGGTTTCGCCCTCGAACTCGATCTTGCTAGTCGAGTTCGACGGACCAGAATGCTTTGACCTCTGGCTTCGTCGTAGATGGTATAAAAAAACTCTCTCACGTTTAAGTCGAATACTTTTAGAAACATAAGCTTTATTTATGACAATAAACGCGGTCATAATAAACCGCAAAAACTTTAAAGATTCACCTTTTTTTGACTCCAAAACCGCGAAATTTAACAATCCACAAGCTAAGTGAGGCGACCCATCAGAATCACCATAAAAACTGAATAAGCTACATCCCATTATGATAATGTACATCAATCCCCGCTATAGCCGCCATTTAGTGAAACATCAGACGCACAAAGGAGCACAAATGAGCATTCTCATACAACCGGCAATAAAAGTGTTTGTACAGAATATTATTACCATTATTTATTTTATCTAGATTTCATTTTAAAAAGAAAGAAAAATAACTGCAGATTGAATTTATGATTATGAACTGATAATATCACATTATTGCATATAAAAAAAGAAACCATCATAATCATAACAGCCGAAAGTCGTAACACCAGCCACAAACTTAACTGACCATTGGTAGTAGACCATTGACCTTGACATCAAGCCTACAAATGGTCACTTAAATGAGTTGTTGTTTGTACACTTCTGAACAAAAAATCTTCACATTAAACACTCAAAAAGTTGGAATAAGAAAGCAATAAAATACTTACTACAAAGGTATCTATTCGTTTGCAGTTGTTATTTTGTTTTTTTTGTGCTTTTAAAGACTCTAAAAAAAATCTAAAACAAACTAGACAATCAAACAAGAACTAAGTTGAGAGTTTTTAATTTATTATTTTCAACTTGATCGCGCAAAACAAAACCAAGAACAAATGGCGGTATTTATGTCAGATGAGATCGTTTTAAATGCCTTTTGTGTCTCTACACGACTCGACGCGACAGTCCACGGGGACCACGAGACCATGACAAATAGCTGTCACTAAAAACATTATCAAGCAATCATTTCATTTGTTTCATTTTACGGTTCAGTTTGAAATCAGAATCTATTCGTACAAATAACAAAGTTTTGCATATTTTTCCACGAAATGGACACTTACTTAAAGGCTGGAATGTTGTGGAAGAAGCCGATAGAAATTAATATTTATAAGAATAAATTTTGTCTCAACATTTGATTTTATTCCATCTGTAATGGATCTACATACAATTTTCAATGGCAAGACATTTTGCTTATGTGAATTGGTGAACAATATTACATTACGTTACGTCATCCCTAGAAGTAGCATATGTAACAAGGAAAGGAAATCGTTTCCCGGCCATTAAAATATGTAAACACATCGTCATACATCGCAGAAGACTATAAATAACGCTTCCGATTCCATATTCAGGTATCGATGCGGCAAATATCAGCTATCCATTGCCACACTGACAGAATCGCGAAAAACATTAGAATTTATTAGACATTTGCTACAATATCAAGTATAAAAAATCTTTACACTGCCCACTGTAAAAAAAACCATTGCCGAAATTTGCAAATCCATTAATTACTCCGTAAGTCTGGTATAATTTATTCTTTGAAAACGTTGGTTGACGTGCGATAGACGTGCCGCCGAAGCTTTTGTGGAGGAGATGAAAATAAATGAAAGCCGTCGTGTAAAATAAAAGCCTAAGGGAATAAAGCAACCTTCAATTGTTTAACTTGTAAGTGCTTGAAAAGCTTTACCACATCACAGTCGAGTTTTGTTTTTATGATATTCGTAACTATGGGCTTCTTAAGGAAGCTCAGAGTTACTCGGTGAGCTATGGAAATGGGTATGCTCGGGACCTCTATAACATCGAATCAGAAATGAGGAGATTCGTAGACGAACGTTACCAAGGTCACCGACATAGCAAACAGGGTAAGCAAACTGAAGCGGCAATGAGCATCGCACATAGTTCGAAGAACCGATGACCGTTAAGGCAGAAAGGTTCTCGATTGGAGACAGCGTACTGGCAAGCGCAGCGTGGCAGGCCACCCGCAAGGTGGTCGGATGGCCTGGTTAGTGTTGCGGGGACTCGCTGGATGCGGGGCGCCTCTACCCGGCCCATGTGGAAGTCAATTCAGGAGGCCTGTGTCCAGCAGTGGACGTCCTATGGCTGAAATGATGATAGTGATAATGATAAAGATATTTGTAATATTGCATTGCAATAATTTATTGAAAATAAATAAAAAAAGATAGACATATATCTTTTTTCATTCATTCATTAGGTAAGAAACCTCCCATTTAAAACGTACTATATGAAAATACAAACACAAAATATGAACACGTTATAAAAAACCTAGGGTGCCGCAGGCAGCGGGGCAGGGCTCAAGCTGCCGGTGCTTAGGGCAGAGAGAGGAACCTCTTGACGATACGGTCCGTGTCCAGGATTACTGCCTTCTGTATCTGACCACCGATCTAACGAGAGTCTCTTGAGATATTGGCTGACTCTTCGCTATCGTTCTTCGCTCCGTTTACTGAAACGACTATCGAAACAATGATCGTACCAATCAATATCATAAATGGCGGCCGCCTTGTGAGGCAAGTTAAGGTACTTGTTGAGTTTGCCCTTATTATCTCTACTATAATAGTTGTAAAAAACGGGCCTAATGCGAGTCTAAGTCGCACACCGAAGGTTCTGTAGAAATTTGCAGGTATGTGGGAATCGAGGTGTCAAATACGCTATAAACGGACGTATCTATGAACATCCAGTGCTAGCAGAGCTTTACTCCTAAACAAAATGTACTCAGTGTGGGGTCATTTTGTATTGCTTACTGACATAGACAAACATAAAATATTAAGGTTTTCAGGGTTTTCCCATTGGCTGTGTATTAAGAGCTGAAAGTACCATATAAGTTTTAATTCCACGGCAATTTGTATGGAACCATATCGCCACCGACATCGCCACCAACCATAGTTTGGCACGTATGTGCAACTCCTCCGGTGTTGCACATATCCATGGGCGACGATATCCACTTTCCATCAGGTGGCTCGTCTGCCCGTTTGCCAAAAGAAAGCTCTCAAGCTCACCGACATACAGCCGTCGCCGCTGTACCCGGTACATTGAAGATGAGACGAGATACAGACAGGTGTGATAATTTGACCGCTAAACGTGAAAGAAGTGCTCCAAATGGAAGGTCATAATATACTAGTTCGGCATGCAGATTTTCAATTTTGAGTTCAGGAATTAAGTCAAAACTGAGTATTCCAATCACTTATTGTTATTTCAGTCAACATGTCATATTGCGCTTTCGATAAATTTTTAACCGATTTCAAAAACAGGAGGGGGTTCTCAATTCGGTTGTATTTTTTTTATTCTTTTTTGTTTTTTACCTCAGAACTCCGTCATTTACACGACGATTTGGAAAATTATTTTTTTGTTCTTTAGTAGGAATCTCCAAGTTGATCCCATAAAATTTTGGTGAAGATCTGATGATGAGGTCGATGAGCAATCGAAGGAATTCTTCGAATATTATGAGCAAATCGATGGCGATTTCGGTATTTACTACAGTAGTTTAAGCATTTACATTTGAAAATCACCATTTGGTGAAGAGAAACCGATGATTAAGACACAAGCCATCAGTTACCACTGAGGGCTCTACCAATGTTATTTAATTCGCGGATCGCAAGTCGATTAAGAAAATTATTTTTTCGGTTAAGAGCAGGAATCTCCAAGTTGATCCCATAAAATTTTGGTAAAGATCTGATGATGAGATCGATGAGGATCGAAGGAATTTTCAAATGTTATGGGCACATCTATGGCGATTTTGTTGTTTATTAAAGTAGAACAAGCATTTACACTGGAAAATCATCATTTGGTTAAGAAAAACTGATGATGAAGACACAAGCCACCGTCACTAATTACGGCTTAGCCAATGTTATTTAATTCACTAATCGCAATATAATTATTTATCACATTTTGCTTAGAGGCAGAAATTGGTTAAGATCAGGGTAGCAAAGTGGAGAACCAGAGAACTCCTCAACGGTTAACGGCCCTGATTCTGAAATAGCAACGTTCAAATAAAGGTCGTGAGCAATTGAGATTAGAATGCAATATGGCTGTAAGTGCCGTATAAAAGTCGTAGAAGTCATAAAAGTCGTGTATTATGTGTGGCTTCGATCGTCAGAAGGCAGATCTCGTAGTCTTGTTATGCCCGTTAACGATCTCTCATCATGTGGTCGATTTAATAATTTGTTGGCGTCCAAATCTAACAACGCCTTCCAAAGTTTTGACACGGCTTAGTGCAACATATATTTGCCCTTTAGCGAAATTCTTTTTATCAGGGTCTATCACAGCTTTCTCGAGGGTGGTACCTTGTAGCTTATGAACAGTAACAGCCCAACTTAATATTAAAGGTAACATACGAGGCTCCACATCTCCGTATCCCCTTGTCACTTGAAACGTACATGATGGAGTACATAGTACATGATGGAGGTATGGGTATGCTACCGTCACTATCTTTTAACCTAAGACCAACAGTTTCATCGTCAAATTTTTACGTACGTGTTTTTACGTACACAGCTTCCGGGAGCTCCCCGTCCTCCAGCTGATCTCGTCTTAGGACCGGCCATTTTTTTATGTATTATATGCCCATAGCTCCATTCACTAGTCCATCAGAGACGGAAATATTCCGTCTCAACATCACTCGAGATTCTACGCCAATTTGAGTTGCGAGATAATTCTTTAAATATTATGAGTCAGTTGAGACTGTTAGTCGTATTCTTTTTAACCAGCTTGCTGGACTTAACCATTTTGAACTAGCCAATTCTTATAATTTAGATTTTATTTACAATAGTCTAATCTACAATTGGTCTTATTTATTTACAATAGGGCCTCCTCAATCTTCCCATTTTGAGCTCTAAAAATACTTTACATCACTAAAATCCATCACTAAAAAGCAAAAAAAATATATTTTTAAATAAAAAAAGAACCGACTTCAAAATAAACTAAAAAGCCAAAAATAATCTTTTATGCACAATACAGATCACATGTGAATCACCTTTTGAAGACGGTGCCAAACCTGAAGTAAAGTTTTTTATCCAACAAAAATACGAATTGCTATAACTAAATTTAGGTAACAACTAAAGGCTCGCCGCCGCGGTTCGCGCGTGTCATTTGTGTTAATAGTAATAAATGAATGGTTTGGCACCGAATTCAAAAGGTGAATCACATGTGATCCGTACTGTACATAATATATTATTTTTGGCTTTTTAGTTTATTTTGAAGTCGGTTCTTTTTTAATAATTTTTTTTTTTGTATCTTTAATCCATTTACATCAAACCTTTTATTATATAACTGTATCTTTTATATAACTGTATCTTTTGATTGCGTTGACTTTGAAGTTTGATTTTTTCACAGTTTCAAGGGATCGCAGACTGTATTGGATATTAATTTTTGATCCTATAAGGGTTCCATTTTTCCCTTTCGTGGTACAAGAACCCTAAAAATGAAAAGTCATAGCCATTTATTCAGCAGGCAGGTTTAAATAAGAGTATCCCATCCAGAATATATAATGCACCGGTAGTGTGACCGAGTTGCAAACTGGGTTGCTGTTGCTCGTCTCGTTTCCAATGCTTTATCTTTCACGTGCCATTTCAATCAGCTATAGGTACAGTCAAGGAATTTAATTTATATACCATTTCGTACCTTGTCACAGTCTAAATCAATATGAAAGTTGATAGAGATTTCATATCAATGTCACTATGACAAGGTACGAAAGGTTACACAAATTAAATTCCTTAACCGTACTATAGTAAAACCGTAAAATGATATGTAGAAATAGGTACTCTACTTTGGGAAGTAGAGCACCTATTTATAAAAATAATAACAAACATTTTATACCGTTTGGGCTCAAATTTTGAATGAACACCTAACAAAGTAACGTTAATAATTATAAACAAACGTGCCGAAAATGGCTTGTTCCAGAAAGCCCTGTTATTGTTTGCGAATAATCTCCTTACGGCCTGGAGGGAAAGGTCACGCTGGGGGGTGTTTTCACTTACTTAAGAAGATAATGGAATTAGCACCGAAGAACCTTTTAGAGTTATTTATGTTCTGCAAATGAATACTTTCTTTCTAGTAGTCTCACTTTTGTTAGAGTGGATGTTGTCTCGATGATGATGTAGTTGTACACGACTGATCTTCGTCCTCGGTCCTCTCGACTTGTGTAGCCGCCTTTGCAATTCGTCTCCACTTAAAAAAAATTTAAGCAACCTCAAAATGATGTTAAAAGTACTGTCAAAATATGTGCCACACATTGTCGTTTGCTAAAAAAAATATTTTTCAGTTTCGATTACATGTATGGAGTGCCCCCCCTAGAATAATATTTTTTATTATTTAACTATCAAACTAAGTAGCGGCCTACATAAGGCACCTATACTCCAAATTCCATCAATTTATATTTAGTCGTTTTTGATTAAAATGCCAGTGACTTACTGACGGATAGACGAAGGGACTGACGGACATGATGAAACTATCAGGGTTCCGTTTTTGCCATCTTGCCTACAGAACCTCCACGAACGAAGTTGCGGGCACCTTCTTCTAGTCTATACTATTTTAGAGTTGTAAAAATAAAATGACAGTTGAACACATTTTCAAAGAGATATGTTAAACGGACTATTTGAAGGTCACTGAATCGTTTTTTTTAATTATTATTTGTATGTTTGTACGTGTCGTTCTGGCTTCATCACGCGGCGGTATATGCAGGTACACGGTTAGATGGACATTCACAGATGGATATATAATACTTTTTACTCGACTACGCTGAAGTAAAAAAGAGGGTTTTGACTTTTTTCTCTTCCGTGAACGAAGTTGCGGGCGCCTTCTAGTTCATGTATGTAAAAGTCGTGTACTTCCTTATCCTTATTAAATTACTAGTTGGATTACCCGAAATGGCCGTCCTAAATTAGCGCCGACTTTGATTTAATCCCACTCCGCCTGTATAAAACTGCCCGTTTACCGCACAAGGGCGTAAAATAGCAAGAAATCCTCATTACGTCTTTTAGCGATAGAGGGCAGAAAAGAACCACCTCTCTCATAAATTAGTTCTGCAAGATTTACACCGTTGCGTTAGCGCCTAACCTCAGTTCGACTTCTACGCTGCCAGGCTTTCAGATTTGGATTAGTTATCTCAATTTGTATATTATCTATACTATTATAAATTTGTGAAAATGAAATGTCTATATATCGAAGATATTTTTAAAAAACTGCTGTAACGGACTATTTGGAGGTCAATGAAAGGATTATTTTTTTTTGGATTTTTGAATGTTTTTATGTTCGTATGTGTCGTTGTGGCGTCATCACGCCAAATCGGCTAAACTGATTTCAACTTTTTTACACGACTATGGTACACGGGTAGCTGGGTATCTCCAGATGGTTATAGGATACTTTTCACCCGACTACGCTGAAGAAAAGAGGGATTATGACTTTTCTCCTCCGCGAACGAATTTGCGGGCACCTTCCAGTACTATTATAAAGTTGTAAAAATGAAACGTCTATACATTGAAGATATTTTCAAAAAAACTGTTGTGACTGACTATTTGGAGATCTCAGAAAGGATTTTTGTTTTGGATTTTTTGTACGTTTGTATGTGTCGTTGTGGCTTCATCACGCCAAATCGGCTAAACAGATTTCAACAATTTTTGGTACACGGTTAGCTGGGTATCCACAGATGGTTATAAGATACATTTTACACGACTACGCTGAAGAATACTTTACGTGATGAAAAAACGAGGGCTTTAACTTTTAGTCCTCCGCGAACGAAGTTGCAGGCATCTTCTAGTACTATAAGGTGCCCGCAACTTCAGCACTAGCACAACCATTCACACGTAACCACTGCGTCACGATTTTTTGTCGTTGCGTTGTCGTGTCGTTGTGGTGCATACAACTGTAATACACGACTCTTTGACGCACGACAAAGATTGTGCGTCTCTTTCCTTTCAATACAATATGAGACTGATGGCTGATGCTATATCGCGTGACAAGCGTAGTCGCGGATAGTTGTGCTAGGCCGGCTGAATAGAGCCTAACAAAGCAATAGACTGTTGGCACAAAAATTTCAGCAAGTCATTTACCTCTAGAGAGCAATTATTGGCAGTATTCTATGTACAAAGTTAAGGAGGAAGGAAAAAGCACTGTAACTATCAACTTTTGGACTGCTGCCAATTCGAATAGTCTCGCAACAAAACTTTAGGAGCTTCATCGTAAACAATATCCGTTCTAGCGTTTTCTGTAAATCAATAATAATCTCAGACACCAAAGAATTTTATTATTTGGGGTGAGATTTTTCTTTCAAATCAGTATACAGGTGTGCTTATTCTATTCAACTTTTTTATTCATCGAGCTACGGGGTAACGTAAGATGTCACAAACATAGAATGGGATGTTTTTGTTTATATATTTTAATGTGAAAACATGACACAATCTTTTAAATAACTATATTGATACAAAGACGCTGGTTCGATTCCGGATTAGACTGCAGTGGATCGCAATTAATTTTTAGGGTTCCGTACCCAAAGGGTAAAACGGGACCTTATTACTCAGACTTCGCTGCCTGTCCGCCTGGCTCTGCTAACACTGAATTTTCATAGATACGGCCGTTTGTAGCGTATATTTTGTACGAAGCCCTCCGTGCGCGAGTCCGACTTGCACTTGACCGGATTTTTCTACTTAGGTATTTTTATCAATATAGTAATAGAATAGGAATATTGACAAATTTTGGCAACTTTTTTTTGATATGTATCTTTCAATAATAGAATTATTGGTGAAAAAAACTACTTCAATCTCATGAAAGCTCCTCGTGATACAACATTGAAAATGATAATAAGGGAGGTTATATTTAGATTTTTCCGAAATGATGTTTGTATTTATCCATCAAACGCCCACGCGCCGGAGAACAAAGCCACTCTCAATAAAAACAATATCCGTGGTATTTACTCGCATTAATCCAATCAACTTTTCTAGAGCCCAAACTCGGTAGGCTTGCGTTATTTTGTTACAGAGATCCTATGACCGCCATCACCAGATCAGCTCGATGGTAAAATAATATTGCATAGTCACCGAACTTACATAAGCATGCCAAATTTTAACTTAATCGGAAATCAGGAAGTGGGTCAAATTTAACTTGCAAGATTTAACCCGTACAAACACAAACATACATACATAGGTACAATGTAAGTTAAAAAAAAGTTTAAAAAATATGGACCGAGAAAAGTGATGTGGTTTACAGCGATAATGTTTCTGTCGAACCCATTGGTTGACTGGTAAGCCTTGAGGTATTAGAGGCCTAACCTATAACTGCGTCTGTTCCCAAGGTATGGGAGCGGTATTGGAGGGCTGACAAATGACGTATATGTGTATAGCGCAGAGATGGGCATTCAAGAATAAATCATCATTCAAACTAACGCGCCACAAGAATAAATCAGCGCGCCGTCATTCAAGAATTGCTTATTCTGACTAACCTGTTTAAGAATAATTCACAGCAGAAAAAAATTTAGTGAGACTAATTTAGTCGCCATTCAAATAAATCGATTTATGATTGATTATTTTAAATAAAATTGTTTGATTTTATGATTTTTTGTTTGTAAAAACTATACCTACTTGTAATAGTTGTAGTATCGGTATGTTTAGTCTGTTAAATTTTTGAGTTATGCCTTATATACCGTTTTATATTACGCGTGTAAAATCCATTTTTTTATCGTTTTTATTTACTACTATGTGTAATATTATATGTATGTAATATTTATCTACCCGAGGAGCAATTAGATAGGGTACCACCAAATGGTCCTGATGAGATGATGGACCCTGGGGGTACCTAACGGAACTCAGGACTGGATCAACATAGATGAATGCTTTTTAGCTTAATGGACTTAGAATGAAGAGTATTTACATAGGGTACCACCAAATGGTCCTGATGATGGACCCTGGGGGTACCTAACGGAGCTCAGGACTCGATCAAGATAGACGAATGCTTTTTAGCTTATTGGACTTAGAATGTACCCCCAGGGTTCATCATCAGGACCATTTGGTGGCACCCTATCTAAATGCTACTCATACTAAGTCCATTAAGCTAAAGAGCATTCGTCTATGTTGATCCAGTCCTGAGTTCCGTTAGGTACCCCCAGGGTTCATCACCAGGACCATTTGGTGGAACCCTATCTAAATGCTACTCATACTAAGTCCATTAAGCTAAAAAGCATTCGTCTATGTTGATCCAGTCCTGAGTTCCGTTATGTACCCGCAGGGTCCATCATCAGGACCATTTGGTGGTATCATATTTAAATGCTCCTCATACTAAGTCCATTAAGCTAAAGAGCATTCGTCTATGTTGATCCAGTCCTGAGTTCCGTTATGTACCCGCAGGGTCCATCATCAGGACCATTTGGTGGTACCATATTTAAATGCTCCTCATACTAAGTCCATTAAGCTAAAGAGCATTCGTCTATGTTGATCCAGTCCTGAGTTCCGTTAGGTACCCCCAGGGTTCATCACCAGGACCATTTGGTGGAACCCTATCTAAATGCTACTCATACTAAGTCCATTAAGCTAAAAAGCATTCGTCTATGTTGATCCAGTGCTGAGTTCCGTTATGTACCCGCAGGGTCCATCATCAGGACCATTTGGTGGTACCATATTTAAATGCTCCTCATACTAAGTCCATTAAGCTAAAGAGCACTCGTCTATGTTGATCCAGTCCTGAGTTCCGTTAGGTACCCCCAGGGTTCATCATCAGGACCATTTGGTGGTACCATATTTAAATGCTCCTCATACTAAGTCCATTAAGCTAAAGAGCACTCGTCTATGTTGATCCAGTCCTGAGTTCCGTTAGGTACCCCCAGGGTTCATCATCAGGACCATTTGGTGGAACCCTATCTAAATGCTACTCATACTTAGTCCATTAAGTTAAATAGCATTCGTCTATGTTGATCCAGGCCTGAGTTCCGTTAGGTACCCCCAGGGTCCATCATCAGGACCATTTGGTGGTATTCCATTCAATTGCTCCTCATTTAAAGTATATCAAGCTAAATAACTCTCTTCTATGTTGAGCCAATCCTGAGATCCAGTAGGTACCCCCAGGGTACATCACCTGATCCATCCAGAATGGAAGTTTTCAACATGGACTCGGAGTCTATAAGGTGCTGAACTCTCATATTTACGTACTCTATCCTCGACGACATTAAGTATCACGACTTAACTTGAATTTGGCCATTCAATCATTAATATCAATCAACGGTTTAATATATACTAAAAGTTAATTTAGTTTTTTAATACTTTCGAAACACTAAAGATCACACTAACGTACGGCCAACACTGGTCCGAAGTATATTAATAATCTGTTGATATATCATAATTACGACATAATATCGTTGTGTGGCACGCATAGGAAAGCGCAGATAGGGACGGCCCCCCACTAGGTGGACAGATGGCCTCGTAAGGGTCGCGGAGAGTCAGTGGATGCGGTCTGCGCAGGATCGCACCCTGTGGCGAGCTATAGGGGAGGCCTATGTTCAGCAGTGGACGTCCGTGGCTGATAGATAGATAGATAGTGGCATGACTTAAAAAAAACCATGTCCTACCACTACATATGTAGATACCTATACTCGAAAATCATTACATTCCCACTTGCGCAATCTGGAAATTATAAACAATAGGTTACCTAATAAACTAACTACAAATTACGTATTTAGGATTTTTTTGTCAAAAATACTCATAACTTTGAATTAAGCATCTTACACTAAGTATAAGAAACTGGTTAAAAATAACATACATAACAAAACACTAAAAATAATCATCATCAAAATAACAGTCATTCAAATAAAACGTTAGTTTAAATAAGCGCTTCCCAAACTAATTCATTCAACACGTTATTCGTCAATCAGAATGACGAATTTTCGAATTTAGTCTATTTCACGTCATTCAGAATTACGCGCTCAAGAATAAATCTTATGAGAATAACGTTTGGCCGTTTATTCTTAGTCTTATTCAAACTAATATTTGACCAACTCTGGACTATAGCGAGACAGTTAGGACACGTCACACCATACCTCAGGCACCGACTCAGTTAAGCGTTAGACCTCTAAGTCCACCATAACGTAATCTCTCTATCGGAATATTATTGTGTCCACTTCACGCCAAAAGAACCGGACAGATTCGAATATTTTTTGATACAGAAGCAGTAATAGACTTAAAAACTTATAACCATATAGGATATTTCATACTACGCTGAAGCAAAAAAGGGAGTTGCCTTTTCCTTCTCCGTGAAGAAATTACACCTTTTAGTATTATTTTCGATACAATCATTAGTTTCAGACTTGCCAGCTTCGTAACGTATAAGCAACACAATATTTAATTTACGTTCAAAAGCGGGTCTTAAATGTCATTTAGATAATTAATTATCTGCGAGAAGGGTTGAGCGAGGAGACCGAAATACCTGACTCAAAACACGTCAAGACAGCCTCTCCAGGGTGTTTCGAAAGAGTAGTTTCGTGTTACTGGGAATAAATAGTGTCAAGGTAAGGAAGGTTGCTTATGATGAGATTAACCTACTACGAGGGTTGCTACTTATATATCCGGAAACAAAAAAACAAACAAACGTACACGGCTGAAAATAGTTTTATTGTTTTTCAAAGTATTCCCCTTGATGATCTATGCACTTTTGCATTCGCGTGAACCAATTTTTAAAGCACTTCTGCCACTCCGCCTGAGGTACCTCCATAACGTGTTGTTTGAATGCGTCGACAGCATCTTCAGCGGTCGAAAATCGTTGACCGCGTAATTTATTCTTTATATTTGGAAATAAATAAAAATCGTTGGGTGCCAAGTCAGGGCTGTACGGCGGATGACCCGTTAATTCCACATTTTGACCCTCCAAAAATAGAGTTGTTTCGCGTGACGTATGACAGCTGGCATTGTCATGATGAAGAATGATTCTTCGTCGCTGGTTAGTTTTACGAATTTGTTCAAATACTTCCGGTAAGCAAATGGTCGTGTACCACTCTGAATTAACCGTTCTACGGTTTTCTAGTGGCACTGTAGCTACATGGCCATTAATACCGAAGAAGCAGGCCACCATTTGTTTCAATGTACTTTTTGCACGAGTAACTTTCGTAGGGTTCGGCTCATTTTGAAACACCCATACCGTTGATTGTTGCTTCGTTTCGGGATCGTATGCATAGATCCAGGATTCGTCACCTGTATTGATGTTATAAACGGCTTTTGAGTCACCACGGTTATATTTTTTTAACATTTTATTGCACCATTCGACGCGAGCATGTTTTTGCTCATTTGTTAAGTTGTGGGGTATCCAACGCGAACAAATTTTTTTTACAGCTAAATAATTATGTAATATGCTATTAATGCTGGTCATAGAAATACCCAGAGTCGCCTCTATCTCGCGGTACGTAACATGTCGGTCGTCCATTATAAGTTTTCGCACAGCCTCGATATTTTGTTGTACAACGACCGATTTCGGGCGACCTGCCTTAACTTCGTCCGTAAGCATACTACGTCCACGATTGAACTCACTAAACCAGTGATACACAGTAGTTTTAGATGGGGCTTCATCACCAAAAGTTGAAGTTAGTTGATCTATGCACTGTTGTTGCGTTAAACCACGCCGAAAATCATAATAAATCATAGCACGAATATTTTCACGAGTGAGTTCCATTCTTGCTGCGAGATGACATTTAAAACCCGTCAAAAACAAAACACGAGCGTTAATAAGGAAGAAAAAATATACCTTATATACTTAAAAAAGTTCAAATTTTACCATGGCGGTCAAATATGCTATTTAAGAAGATTGTAATCCCGGTTTCCGGATATATAAATAGCAGCCCTCGTAATAAAGTAGAAGTTCATAGGTCTATAGGTCTTTTGAAGGTCTGTTAGATATTTATAAAGAACAAGAAAAGCTATTACTTAAGTGAAATTTCATACTGACTGTAGACATGTATGTAGAGGATTCTCAATTAATTTTAATAATATCAGCAAAAAATAGTTATTTAATTCGTTTCACAGAATTGTAATACCAGTTGGTTTTCAATAAATCCTAGCCCAAGAAATTATACATATATCTCGCTTTTTATTTTTATAATACTGTATAAGAACCTACTAAATACATATTTAGGGACGCCAACGCGTAGACATGCAAGTATGTCTTTTGCAAGGTCTTAAAAGTGGAGCGAGGGGAAAAAAATACCTGACTCTAGACAACAAAGAAACCCCTTGAGGATATTGCGATTGAGTAGTTTCGTGTTACTGGAAATAAAGACGAAAGAGTGTCAAGGTAAGGAGGTTTAATTAGGCTGATGTTTACGTTTACACTCGGACTTAGTTTCACGCGAACTTTTGCTGCGTCCCGTCGTGTCGACGATAGTGTTGTACCTATGTGTCCCATCTACATTATTCTATGAAGGCTGGAATCATGCTGAGGCAATGAAATTAGAGCCTCATCACAACGTGAATTTCTTTGTCGTGACAGTTTCTATAGACAGGCTGGCGACCTACACGAAGGAAGACTAGGGTAGTTTCCTGGGATAAAAAAATATTATTCTAATTAGCCCCTCTGTTAGATTAGCAAAAAATATTGGACACATATGAAAATGGTCGCACGGCTTGACGTCACGGGGAACTCTAACGGGCTATATCTACATCATTTTCATTCATTTCATTCATTTCGTTCATTTCGTTCATTTCGTTCATTTCGTTCATTTCGTTCATTTCGTTCATTTCGTTCATTTCGTTCATTTCGTCCATTTCGTTCATTTCGTTCATTTCATTCATTTCATTTCAATATATTTTTTTTAGGACAAGCCTATTTTTGCGTAACACGTAGTTAAAAATGTAGCATAGTTGTCTAGTTGGTTTTAATGGTAAATAATTGACAGATTCTGGCGTTAATTTGCGGAATTCCATATTAGATTAATGGATTATAGTTTCTTTGCTTTTCTGCTAAATAGTGTCTTGGTCAGAAGTGACAATAAATGATGACAATAGGTATTGACAACCGTCAACATCTCCTGCATCTCCTGATGTTGCTTCGTAGAGAGGCGAAACACGTGTTGAGGATTATACTGTCTGGTAGTGGTTTGTTGTATTTGCATGCGTATTTTTTTGTAGAAACTACACGAAATTATGCGTATTTGAGCACAATTTACTGTCACATCTAACCAAGACACTATTTCGCGGAAAATGTTAAAGTGAAACGAGTGTGTTAAGTGAAAAGTTTTTATGGTTATTTATATTTACTAAGTATTTACGTCTGTAAGATTTATGGGCCATGTTGCCTGTAATAATCGATTTGATTAAAAAACGGTTGGCCTCAAATACAAAATAGTAGCTTTTCTCTTTTGAAGGTCGGTGAACTGTTTTCAAGACAAACTGCTTAAAAAACTATGTATGAAATTCAAAATTACCGACTTTTAAAAAGGTTCTCAGTCCAACTTAATGTATATGATTATTTATCGTATGTATTTTAAGCTGGACAGATTTTGAAAATTCTTTTAGTGTTCAATAGAGGGTGATAAAATTTAAAAAAAAACGCAGTAAAACGCATGAGTAGTCCAGCAGCAGCAGTGGAAATCTCTTGCTTGGCTAAATTATGTTTATTATTTAATTACTTAAATTAATGAAGAAATATTAGGAATGTAAAGCGAACCGGATAACGAGTATTTTTATTTACCGGTGTTTAAACTCAGGGGCGTAAATAAAACGGGGGATAAAGGCCTCGCCGTAATCTCCTGGAGTGCCTTTGACGTTAGAGACGTTAATCCAAAAATCGCTAAAGCGTCATCGGAGCAAAGAAACGTTGGAAGTTTATTGTCATTTTGTTGTTCTGTTACAGATGAGATGAATCAGCTTTGTGCACAAGGGCATAAATGACACGTTAAGTTTATCTATACGTATGTATAAAACAATTGCAGACTTTTTGTGTTTGTACCCGAATCACGCAGAAACTTTTGCAACGATTTTCATTGGGTGTACACTTGTACAGTTACTTTTATATTGAGTGTATTGACTTCGCTAACACCAAACAATGCGTGCGTATTTTTTTACTTTATGAATACAGTATAATGACGTTAGCGTAAAGGGGAATGAATAATGATTTTGGAGACCCTGCTACGCTAATTTATGTCCTTCTCATCGATTTCGATGACAGTGACCCTTTAGGGTAAGACATAATGAATTTCGTCTATTGTGGGCTCTGATATGGCTGGCTAGGTTGAACTTACTTTTAAATACTCTCTTATACGACACGTGGCAGTAGAGTTGGCCAGCTGAATAGTATACATATTTATAGGAGGGTATGTTTTTCTTTACCTCTGACTTTGTGGAACGCTTTTCCTCTAATGATTTGATGCCATTACCAAGATGATCTTTTTATAGAAAGCTCCTCCCAACACGTGGGATCCATAGTGCATTATGAGGTATGTAAAGGTGCTCACTTAATTCACTTGGATACTATAGTTCCCATATTTAATCTAAGAAGACTTTCTGGATTAGTCATGTTTTTTTATGAGCGGAAGCACCATGGCCGAGGAAGCTGTCAGTCATACATTCGGCCCTGACGCATGTATATTTCATGAGGATTTAATCATGTGATGTGCGCACGCACAAGTGTCCATTAGCAATAATGTTCCATTTTTCAGTCATACATCCGACCTTGAGGTATGCTCTTATTACATCAGGGCCTAATTAGGTGATTTGTGGAACAAGTGCCCATTAAAAATCATGTTTAGTTTTTCGATATGGGCACTCCAGTAGGTATCCATCGCATTTTTAAACCAATAAAGTGAATGTAATGTAAAAATAAATCACGATATAATGTGACTTAAGATCGAAAAGGTTCGAACGGCAAGAACAAGTAGGTAAATAATGTTAACAATTAGAATATTTAGATATGAGAGATAGGACCTTTTCATAGTCATTCACTTTTCCACTCACCTGTACTTGTACTGCCCATCAGCATTATCGCCCATCTTATTCCCACGACGTCTTGTAGTGTACCGTCGCGGACCCGAGGACACTCGAACACTCCCGAACACACGGTTCAATCACGAAGTCCCACGAACACGCACGAAAACGCAAACTAGAGTCTTTGAGAGTCTGTTTGTCTATTTCATTCCCATTTTGATTCTAAAGAGATTTTTTAAGTGTAGTGTGCTATGTCATTTCCATTTTCAGTATAAGTTTGAGATGTGTTTTTAGTGAACTATTCTCGAGAGTGCTACGTTGCAGATGTAGCACATCTACGCCGTAGCACGTTCAATGAAATTCATTGCTATTCCGTAGCACTCGAGCACGAAGCAATTGAGTTCATATACATAAATGTAGGAGTATAAAGTAATTTATGTGGATCTATATCGGAATCCCTTACATAGTTTGTCCTAAAGTATCGTTTGTCGTAATGTATCGATTGTCCTAACGCATTTTTTTTATGAAACTGTAAACTTTTCAGGATTGTTATAAAACAAACCTAACCTAATCCATACGATAATATTTTAAGAAATCCTAAAGAATTTACGATTTCTGAAAAAAAATCGTTAGGACCAACGATACATCAGGACAAACGACATTAGGGATCCCGAAGGAGATCCAATTTTATGTAGGTGACGATATTTTGTTATACTTGGTATGCTATATAATTTTCCAGTTATTTTTAAATAGTCCGTTTTGGTAGAAATAAAAAAAAATACTGACTTGTAATTTAGTAACTATTAATTAATTGGTTTTATGACTTATTTCTATAACATAAGTTTTATTTTTCACCGGCTCTCAAAACAGAGGAAGATTTTATTTCGTTTCTATGTTTATTGCTTTTTTAACCCAGTACAATAAGGAAAAAATATTTTTCAGTGCCCATTTACAGAGAAGTTCTTTTTCATAATTAAAATCTAACAAATGCTATAACTTTAATACCCTGGTGTGTTAAATCAAAATAACTGCAATATATTTCTAGTATAAACCCTTCCAATAGCTCGCATTACAAGTCACTCAATTAATTATGTATAAATTATTTGGCAATGTAGAACTATTAGTGATTAAATGATAATCTATACTATTACAAAGTTGATAAAATGAAATGTCTGTACATTAAAAATATTACAAAAAGGGATCCGGACTACTTGAAGGTTACTGAACCGAAAAAATATATTTTTTGTATTTTTGTACGTGTCGTTGTGGCTTCAACAGGCTGGGTATCCACAAATAGATATAGGATACTTTTTACCCGACTAGGATGAGGAAAACCCGAGAGGTTATGGCTTTTTCTCCCCCGCGAATGAAGTTATGGACATCTTCTAGTTTGTAATTATAATTTTCTTAAAGTACTGTGTCTTTGATAAATTAACTTTATTTGTCCGAAAGAATGTAATTTTAGAACATCATCATCAGTTAAAAGACGTGCTCTGCTAGACGTAGGCATTCCCCAAAAGAAAGCCACTATTACCGGTCGTGCACCACCGGCAAGCAATGAGCTTACTACCTGGTTAAAAAGTTTAAATTACGAAGAGACGGAGTCCCTTATTAACTCACTTCGAAAATTTAATTCGCGTTACACTTGCACATTGCATAGCTACTATATATTACAAACGACAACATACATATATCCACTTTCTAACAATTCCCTCTATAAATATACAACTAAGTATACCCATTACAGCAATCCAATATAACACAACATTAATTTAACTTGTTTTTCACTAATTACTTTATATTAATTGCTCAACAAGGTTTAACTTTTAATCTATAAATTTATTTTAAGAATAAAAATTTGTAGATATACATATTATATTATAATATTACTTATCGTTAACTTCACCACAACCTTGTACGAATAAAAGAGATCCGTAGAAGATCCAGAGTAACCGACTTCTTGGCAAAGATTTACCCTAAGGTGACGACACGTTTGGCTCAGTGGGTTGTACAACGGCCTACGAAGCTGGCGGCCCCTGGGTTCGAATCCCGAATGAGCACGAGTGTTTGTTCTTAAGTCTTGGATGTTTTGTATGTATTCAAGTATTATCATTTATCTTATATATTATGTATGTCGTCGCCTAGTACCCGTAGTACAAGCTTTGCTTAGTTTGGGACTAGGTCGATTTGTGTAAGATTGTCCCTGTGTGTTATTTATAAGGTAAATAAATAAAATAAAAATATACAGGGTTATTGGTAATGCCGTTACTATGTATCAAATCTTTCATAATAGTACCGACAACAAGTTGAGTATATCCACGGTCGATTGAGTTAATTAAGAATAACCTCCGAACAACCTCGCACCTTCGGGATAATTCTATAGAGCATACAGCTAGTTGTGCAGAATACTAATACGGGACCCATCTTTACAAGAATAAGAATAAGATGTACTAAGAGGTGAACTTCGTTTACGGAGGAGAAAAAGTCATAACCCCTCTTTTTTTCGACGTAAGTCGGGTAAAAAGTAGCATATAACCATCTGTGGATATATACTATACATAGCTACCTGTGTACCAAAAATAGTTGAGATCTGTTTAGCCGATTTGGCGTGATGAAGCCACGACACATAAAAACTTTTTTTTTTAAATATCTTTAATGTTTAATTTTATCCACTTTATAATAGTACGTAAATGATTACATTGCACTCACAGCTGCATAGAGTACTGTCAAAATTTTCATTTTCTTTACAAGCTTTTATTGCCGACTGTACTTTTCTATGAACATCCATCAACTACTCACCGAGACGATTCTACAGAGTCCAAACTCGGTAGGTTTGCCTATTTCATTACAGATTTCTTATGGCCACCTTCCTGCTCCATGATCAGGCCAGCTCGATAGCATCATACTATTGCATTGTCAGCGAACTTACATAATTCCGCAAAATTTTATCTCAATTGGAATCTTGGAAGTAGGTCGAATGTAACGTGCAAGATTCCACCTGAACAAACATGCATTGCTTGTTCATTCATACTTACATGAATGGGATTTATGTATACTGCCGATTGTATGTATTTTCGGAAAATAGATTATGCATATTATATATTATTATCTTTCTCTTTGGTTTTCGCCGATGATATTGTCCTTTTCTCCTCAACATCCTCCGAGCTACAGCTCATGCTTGAAGACCTTAGCAACGCAAGCCTTGAGGTTGCATTGAAGATGAGTATGTCAAAGACCAAGCATATGACCAACAGTACAAAACGTAGGATCGAGATAAACGGAGAACTTATTACATATGTCCATGAGAACCTTTACTTGGGCCAACTAGTTTCCTTCTTGGCGCGACAAGAAAAAGAGGTCGAAAGACGGACTGGAAACGCCTGGAGGAGCTACTGATCCATGAAACACCTGATGAAGGGCGATCTCCCCTTGTCACTTAAACGGAGGCTCATGGACATGTGCATACTTCCAATTCTCTGCTACGGTGCTCAAACTTGGTCTTTGACAGAAGCTCAGAAGTCCAAACTCGGGGTTTGCCAGCGAGCTATGGAGCGTAGCATATTAGGTATTAAATTAAGGGATCGTGTCCGGTACACCACGCTACGCTTCCAAACTCAAATAATCGAGGTAACTCGGAAGGCGGTCAGGTTAAAGTGGGACTGGGCTGGTCATGTTTGCCGTATGCCGAGTGAGCTGTGGGCCAAGATTGCCACAGAGTGAAGACCCGATAGCTCTAAACGGAGACGCGGCAGACCTCATCGGCGTTGGCGGGATGAACTAGACTTATTTCTTAAGGAATGGCCGGAAACCGCCAAGGACAGAGAACATTGGAAGAAGAAGAGGAAGGCCTTTGCCCAGCAGTGGGACATGACGGGCTCAGAATAATAATTTGGTTTTCACCTACTGATTCAAATGAAATAAACGGATAAATATATCGAGTCATTATCATTATGTAAATTAAATAATGACATAAAAATTCAATAATATCATAGTCCGTTTAGCATTAAGTATAACATTTATTTAAATCTATTTTTTTTTACTAAGATTGTTCTATCAAAATACATTACAAGAAACTGTCAGTTGATTGTGCAGTTTGCTGTTTGTTTGCTATCGGTAAGAAAAATTAAGACTAATTTTCAAAATCATGCTGTCAATACATGACATGTAGTTGTTTGCGTTACCTCATCTCTATGCCCTATACCTATACAGGCGTGGAACAAAATAATGCTTTGCAAAGTTGCTTTGATTGACTTGTTCGTGGTAAAATTGTAAGTCAACTTCATTCATTTCTAAACGAAAGCTACCTATCCTATAGTCGCCTCGATCTTTTGCTTTCAGACTTTCGATTGATGCTTTTTTTTCAAAGTAGCCCCTCAGTTTACACGAACGACCTATATTAAGAATGTTTTTAAAATACTATGAAATTTTCTATGCATTGCATCACAGAATAACGGAATATCTACGTCTGCCCCGACGGCGGATACACCCGTCAGCAGACACGGGAAACGTGCCATCGTAGTGTTGGCTAAAAATAACTAGGTTTCTCGATGGGAAACCAATTTAGTTTAAAACAGCAATTTAGTTTCAATAAACTATACGATAAGTTTCAAAGTATAGAAAATATTGGTGAACTTTGCTTGAAATCAAAAACTATCATCCATCTATGAGCCACGGACGTCCACTGCTGAACACAGGCCTCCCTATAGTTCGCCACAGGATGTGGTCCTACGCAGACCGAATCCACCGACTCCCCGCGACCCGGTCATCCGTACACCTAGTCGGGGGCCGTCCTACCCTATGTTTTCCTATGCGTGGTCGCCACTCCAGGACTTTACTGCCCCAACGGCCATCCATTCTCCGGGCTACATGGCCCACCCAGTGCCACCTCAACGATGCAATCCTGTGAGCTATGTCGGTTACTTTGGTTCTTCTGCGGATATCCTATTCAGTCAATCAAGGAATCAAGAACAAGAGTTGTAATAAATGAAAAGATGTCCCTAAGTCAATTTTATTCTTATCTATTGATAAACATCTTAATACTAGTTCTAGACACTGACTCCATCTAGGTATTATAATAATAAAGCTAAACAGAGAGTTAGATGAAGTCGATAAGAATATTTTCATTGGATCTTAATTTATGTATAAGCTAAATCTTTGTTCTACTTACGTCCACTGTTAAATAACTTTAAGACTTTCAAAAAATGCGTATGTATCGAAAACTTACTGGGTGCCTGGTCGTGAGTGTTAATCTGCACGCGAGCATAGACCGTTTTCGGTACAGTATGAACGGTATGGTAGCGGTATTGGATATAAATACCGCTTCGTTATAAAGGTAGCTAGAACTATACCGGTGGAAATACAAAGGTACGATACCGGTATTAAATAACGGTATCGCTTCTTAAGGCGTACTTGAACCGTTATTAAAACGGTAGTCAACCGGTATTATTTCGGCACCAAAAACTTTCCATAGTAGCTTTTACGATTTAGATAGATACATACTCACGGCGACGCGTGGCATTGAAGCCGACAATATTATTGAGCCAGTTTGTACCGTTATGAAAACGATATACGTATCGAAACATTAACGGTACCATTATATTCCGCTACCGAAAAATGTATTTGAAACTTAAACGAAACGAAGTGATATCATACCGTTTTATAATGCTGTAGTTTTCCGGTTATACAGTTCCTGCGCGGGGGGGCATGGTGAATGATAGCGCGCTCGCTTCCAGCTTCATTGCCGCCGCACTTCACGCCTCTCTTAACGCGGGCTACATCTCAATAACGGTCGTCCTAAAGCATAGCTACACTGAATATCGGAACATCTACGTCGGCCCCGGCGCCGGACGCCCCTGTCTGCCGACTCGGGAAACATACACAATGTGGTTGCAGCTAGAAATAACCTGTTCTATCGATGGAAAACCAATTTAGTTTACTAGATTGAAGCCGAGCTTCAACGAGTTATATAATAAAATCTAACGCCTACAGGGGAAGACTAACTGGATTACATTTTTTTTTTTTTTTAATTATCCACAGCTTGAACCACTGAAGGTGACATGAAATTTAAAACCACTTTTAGAGACGGTGAGGGGCACTAGATACGATATTATAACTAAATTTTAATGAAAATTAGTTACTTTCGTACTAATACTAGTAGCACTAGCAACTGCACAAATATGTTTCTCCGGGTGGAATTTTGTAACTTGAATTTGACCTACTTTCCGGTTTCCCATTAAGCTAAAATTTGCCATAGTTATGTAAGTTCGGTGACAATCCAATAGTGTGATACCATCGAGCTGTTCTGATGATGGAGCAGGAAGGTGGTCAAAGGAACTGAACTCTATTACATAGATCTGGTGCCTACCTTCCGGCTCCATCATCAAATCAATTCGATGGTACCATTCTCATGAGGAACATTTAAGTTTGTGACTATGAAGTTGCTTAGCTAAATTAATCAAGATATCTTATCGCCACGCGTAAATCATTTATCATTGAGGAGTTCCGATGGCATTCTGTGGTCTTCTTCATCAGTTCCACTTCATCAATTTACACTTTTTGAATGAAAATGCTTATTATGTTTCTTATAATACCAAAATCGTCATATGTATGCCTACAATATTTGAGGAGTTCCTTCAATTCCTCGTAGATTGCATCATCAGATCTTCACCAGAATTATATGGGACCGACTTGGAAGTACCTCCAATAAAACAAAAAAAATTGAAATCGGTCAAATAGTCTTCGAGTAATCGCTGAACATCCTTAAAAAAAAAAAACATTCCGTCGAATTGAGAACCTCCTCCTTTTTTTGGAAGTCGGTTAATAAAAGCTTGTAACAGAAATGAATTTTTTGGCTGAAAGTTTTTAATGCAAAATTCGAATTTAACGCCGACGAAGTATAATCAAAAATCTAGTAACTAACAAGTATGTATACGAGTAGGTATAGGTATGCCGGGAAATATCTTGGTGATCGTGAAATCAGCCACTTCACACGTTCGTGAATCCAGTGCGGACTCGCAAACGGTATCGATTTTGCATCTAGCAGCGCACTGGACTACATATTCGTAGATACTTTGGGTATTGCGAACGTCTTACTAAATATGCACAGTAAAGATGAAGTTATGACGAAGATATGAATAACATAGTCACAACACAACAAACGGCGCTTTATCGCGTATAAATATGATTAATTTAATTACCTTTCGTTGGTAATTCTTCGACGTTACAGACGTCGCATTACGTCCATGGTCTCGAAGGAAGGAAGGATTTATACGATTAAGCCCCGTTTTGTTGAGTTGTGATAATGAGTGAGGATCGTGTAAGTTTAAATAAATGTGATAAATGACAAAATATCTGAAGGGTATGATTACCATGGCACAGAAAAGTAGTACAACGGTATCTTGCGATTCGGACTAGCTCGAAGTCCAGTAAACACTGTAAAGATTGTAAGTCTTTAAATACGTAATGATATTAAAAGACCTACACACTACGAATTCGAGACGGGTATATAGCATGTTATTGAAAGTATATTTTAAAATATTGTCTAACGTCACCCGTCTCACCTGAAAATGGCTTAGATTTTAAATGATTACCAACGAATAAACAGCTCTCTAAAATTCCTTATTATTTTCTTCTTTCTTCTAAAAATTCGTTATTGTAACAGGGTTCTCACAGTGGTACGCGAATGTCGGCTCCCAAAAGAACCAAAGTGACTGCTCATGAACAAATAGGCCTCAACAAGCTGTATCGATCTCCGCGCGGCCTGGCTAGGCGCCAAAGTACCCAGCTGAGCTATCACCTACCCTTCGTCTAATTACTCAACTTTCACCAACAACTGAAAAACTAAAATATACTATCACAGGTTTTGCCGAATCGCACGCGTGGCAAACGAAAGTTGTGTATCCGTTTTTAGAAAACTTTAAAAGTAGAATATACACTCACGAGCATAAGTTTCGGGTCCCCCCAATTTAAATAACATCAATCAATTTTTATCATTATTAAACAGAAGTTTTATTTACATAATTCTTCGCAATACTCAACGGTATTAGCAATTTCCACGATCTTATCATAGAAATAACAATGTCCAATTTTTGCAATATCACGCTCCGTTAACGACTTTTTTATGGGTGTTTACGAGTCCAATTTATATCTAATAACTGTTATTTTTTTGACTGTGAGTCTGTGGCATCGTATCGCTTTAAATGTTCCAATTTGAACTTAGTTTTTGTGTTAACCCTTTGAACGCCAAGAACACATAAAGGTGTCGTAAATCTTTGCAATAATAATTGCTTGGCGTGTGATTGACAACGTCATTCAAATATGAAAGCGTTCAAAGGGTTAAAAGGTGACATGATCGAGTGTTCTGTTCGTAGCTGTTGGTTCAAGAGCATCGATTTATCTATTTGAAAATTATTATATTTTTTCTCAATGTGTCGGGGGTTTTTTTTCTGTCCAATTGGAAAACATGTAAACGTTTGCCACACAACCAACGTTCCGGAAAACCTGCATAAATTTATTTAAGCACGGTTAATTAACCCCGGTAACAAAACGGTAACGAAAGTGACCAGACGTGAGCGACAAGCGGTACTATCGATCTGCGGCGCGCCGCCGAGCTACTCAGTTCGTGTGGGGGATTATGTGATTTACTGGGGCATATCGTGACCAATAACACCCTCCAAATAAAAATACTAGGTTTTGCCCGCGACTTCGCCCGGTTAGAGATGCAATTTATAGCCTACTATGCTACATGCCCACAACTTCATCAGCGGAACAGAAAAAAATATATTACTCTTTTTTTTCCTGAGTATAGTGGGATAAAAAGTATCCTATAACCCGTGTAGCAAAAATAGTTGAAATCCGTTTTGGCGTGATGAAACCACAACGACACATACAAAAAGCATACAAAAAATCCAAAAAGATATGTTTCGATTCAGTGACCTTGAAAACAGTCCGTATCAATTTCTTTTGAATATTTTCCATGTACAGACATTTTATTTTTAAAACTTTGTAATAGTATAGATGAAACTGTTAGTTGTCAAATTAAACCTTTTATCCAAAATATATTTAATAAATATTTATAATTCCCGCTGAATATGTGATATAAGTTTGCAAATTCGATCAACAGCCCGTAAAAATAAAAGTAGTCAGTAATTAGTTGTTGTGGCCTAACTTAGATAAGTCTACCTTTAGCTCAGTCGGAAATCGGGAAGTAGGTCAAATGGTCAAATTTAACTTGCAAGATTTGTTTACACTTACATAGTCACGACACCTTCGGCTCAGTTGGTTGCACAACGGCCTATGAAGCTGGCGGTCCCGGGTTCGAATCTCGGCTGGGGTAAGTCCTTATGTGTTGATCACGGATATTTGTTCCTGTGTCTTGTATTAAAGTACACTCGAGAGCAATCGTTTCGGGTTAAAATACTAGCAAAAGGTTTTCTTTATTATTTGCCACTAGTTTTATTTACATAAAATACTATTCTGTGCAATACCCAACTGTATTAGCAATTTCCGAAAATCACAATGTTTGCGTTATCTCTTTTTTTTGTCATAGGTCTTTACGAGTTCGATTTAAATCTGAAAACGTTTTTTATGTTATTTTTGCAATTTAGATGTAAAATTAAATAAAGACCATGACAGGATTTTAAATCTTTACAACCCTGTACTATTTTAGGAAATATGATGCTATTTTACCGAGCCGAAATTTTTCTATACATTATGTATATCATCGTCTAGTATAGTACAAGCTTTGCTTAGTTTGGGACTAGGTCGATTTGTGTCCGATTATTCCTGTTATTTATTTATTTACAGATGAACCAAATATGAAGCTTGTAAAAAGTGGTAACGAAAGTGACCACACGTGAGCGACCCCAGCCCGCAACAAGCGGTATTGATCTGCTGGCCTGCCGCCAGACTCTGCTCGTGCCGGTAAAAGATTTTTCCATTTACTGGAGCACATTGTGATAAATACGCGATGGCAAAAAATACGTTGACAAAGAGTTATTACATTATGTTTATTTATTTAGTACATTTTAGAAAATGATATAATCTTTTTCAACGAAAAAAATCCAACTGTCTTCATAATATCCTCCTTTAGCTTTGAATCACAAATGCAAACGATTGTTAAAATGAGCAACGATATTCCGCAGCTCTGGCAAATATATTTTTGCTGTCTCTAGAATCATAACCCTCTTTTTTTTCCGCATAGTCGAGTAAAAAGTATCATATATCTACCCGACCTACCCGTGTAGGAAAAATGTTGAAATCCGATTAGTCATTTTGGCGTGACGAAGCCACAACGACACATACAACTTAATAAGAAACTGTATTATTAGCGGAGTACAGTACACTTAAGTACTAGATGATGCGGGAACGTTTCGCGGAAAAGATAAAAATCATATCACTCTTTTTTATTCAGCGTAGTCGCGTACAAATTATCATAACATAATATAGTCATCTGTGGTGGCCCAGCAGCTACCCGTGTACTAAAAATAGTTGAAATCCGTTTAGACGTATTGGCGTGATGAAGCCACAAGGAATATATACGAGAACAAACATAAAAAAAAAAAAATCGCCTCAGGGACCCTTACTTACTCTGTATATTTTTATGACTATATCTTCAATGTACAGACACATTTCACATTACAACTTAATAATTGCATAGAAGTTAAATTAAAATTAATTACTTATTCGACATTTACAATCTCAACTAAATTATTATAACAGCAAACTTTAATTATTAATGAATATTATAACATTGTTGAATTAAATAATTAAACCAATCGTAAAAGTTATATTTTTATTTTTAACACATGCATGTGCTATAATGGAGTACCTACTCCATTTAGCGAATCCAGGATACGTGTCAGCTTTACATTCACTAGCACTAAAAGGCCTTGCTCGTATATCTAAGACTGACTGAGAGAAACATCATTAAAAGCTCAAAATGCCAAAGGAGCTCCATATACAAGCGATTAAGAAGTTCCACACAACCGACTTAAATTCATTTTACAGTGAAATTTGTTTTTGGGATCTTGAGTCTGAGAGTGAGAATATCTGTACCCATAAATACGAAAATGTATTAGTTTGTACATCGTTTAAAAATTAAATAACGGCCGGAAAACGCACCTGAATGCTTAGGGTACAAGTTTCATACGCGATCGAAGCTGTAAAAACTAATAATACAATACACAAAAGTTTTTTCCTTGTAATTTTCTAGAAGTTTTTTTTTTTATTTAATGGGTGTCGCTTAAAACGTACTTAAGTTGAAACGAAAAAGTATACTTAAATCTTGCAATAAGTGTTTTTAGGCAGTTACTACATAAAAGGATGGACCTAATTTTGACTACCACTGGGCTATTCTATTTTCAGGTATTCACTATCCACGTTATAATATTTAGATGTCATAATGGTATCCCGACTAAGTTTGAATACTTAAAGAATATAGAGATAGTTGGATGTATCATAAACAACGAAGCAAATTTGAGATCAAAGTTCGTTGGCATGAAGTACCTTAAGTAAACTGCAAATGAAGCTAAGATGAAATCGGTTAAGATAGAGCATATACGAATAAGTTCAAGACTGCAATGCAGAATCTGAAGTAGTTTTCTCGACCTTTCGTGAAGAGTTTGCTGTTGGTTAATTAAACTATAACCGTGGTATACAGTAAACCTTTGGCACGAAATGAAGTAAGTTATAAAGCGAACTGCCAGACAACACTACACAATTTCAAGTACTATTCATTTCGACTATTTCATGTAATAAAGGCAGATCTGCAAAATGTTTTTAAATTTTTACCTTTTTGTGTAGAGTTTTACGAAACGTGTTAATAATTTGAGATACGACTCAGTAACTTGGTATCGTGAATTCGTTCTACAGAGCCACTGTGACGTCATTGAAATGTTAGTTTTATGGTAGAACTATTAGGACGAAAAATATTGTTCCTGTTTTTACTACAAATGCGAAGTAACCAAAGAAAAGAGAGGTAACGAGGAGTGCTACTGATTTTGTCAAAACGACTAATATGTATTTAGATGTGCGTCTAAACGATTACTTTATTACAATTTCTAAATCTTTTAATTCCGCAGATTGATCAAAAATTGTGGAAATTAGTACTAAAATATGAATTGACTATTAAGGTAGGCATTATGGACTGCAGACAGAATGATATTTAACGTAAATGTCAAAACATTTGGTGACAATAGTGTCGTCCGAAAACAAATAATGTCTTTTTTTGCTAAAATTTAATTCATAATATTATTCTGATAAAAATGTAAACGATCATTCTTGAAAAGTTTTGCCGTGATAGCTTTAACTTTCAGCAAACTGCTATCGATTTGTGACTCAGACCGTCTACAAAGCCTAGAACGAAACCTCTTTGAAACCTAAACCATTACGAGTTATGGCAACATAATATTGCTATAAGATCTAAGTGCAAATAATAAATATTTACGAGGGAAAATCTTGGTTTCATGTGATTATAAAAAGGGCGTTATATAGTAGACAAACTGCGTCGGTTTCGTCCTTTCGTCGATACGTTCCCGTTGCGTAATGAGACGCGAACGACGTAATCAGTACACCGCAAACGCAAGTAAAAGTTGGCAATAATGGTCTGTAGGGCAATAATATAAGTTCTAGGATTGCGTGATGTAGATAAGATTGGGTAGTTATCGCGGAAACGGGTAATGGGTATTGTATTATAGAATGAATTTTCCGTAAGTTTTTGATCTATGCAGTGTTTTCTTCTAATGTGTGTGTCTGTGTTTTGTTTGTGGTTATGGATAAGGGACACGAAAGTTTGGAGAAGTTAATCGTTGTTGGTAGTGCTAAAGGCAAGTGATCACGTGGCCCTTTCCCAGCACGATGGACTGACCAGCTTAAGAAACCCCGGCAAGCTCGGCCGAATTTCACCTTCCCATACAAACTGAGTTTCGTTCTTATTTTAAAACTACGTGTTGGATTGTAACAAAACTTAGCACATGCAATGACATGAGGAATATCTAGGTTTGTAATTCTTTTATATGGCTCCAGTTTGTAAAAACAAACGAAAATAGCAAAAACAATTTTTATATGAAAAGCTTAAATTCGCTGTATTTTTTTCACTATTGTATCTTAGCTCTCAGCTACATAAACTAATTACAGGCCTGGATATACCTCAACTTATTGAAATTACAAAGTTTCAGAGCAAACTAGCTAGTCGTTTTAATATGGGAGCGTAACTACGTTTGCATGGAGAACCGAGCTAGCCGCCGTCCCAAAGGTTTTATTATGTGGTGAGGAACGCGATTGACAGGAATCGATGGAGGGAGTGATTTCGTGCCGGAATGACAACCGCCAACCACGATCATCAGTCATGATGGTGATGATCAAGAAGTGTTTTTCATGTTTCTGTCACATATTAATTCAGGAAAAGACGCGTCACGTGCTCTCACTTTTTTAAATAAAAAAATTGCGGCTGACATGCTAGCGTGCTCAATATTCCCATATTCTGCTAACTATACTAAGGTAATGTAACCTGCCTGAAGAAAAATAATTTTCAGTAAAAAAAAAAAACATTTTTGTGACAAGTTTTTATTGCTGACTCTTTCTTTGAACATCTATCAAAACTAATCACCGAGACGATTCTAAAGAGCTCAAACTTTGGAAGATTGCGCTATTTTATTGCAGAGTTCCTAAGGTCACCATATGATAGGTATCTTAAATAGATCTTTTTACGTATAAACTCTATGCGTAGTTCTCCAAGAAAACATAATTATCAAAACTTATAAAAGTATAATAATAAAAGGGAAAAGCAAAATATGATTTACTAAAAGAACTTACGTACGTTTGATATGCCTTCTTATAAGAACCCTGTCCCGTTCATTTACGTGCCCTATTTGAGTGCTTGAGTTAGGCAACAGTGCGGATGAGTCAGACAACAAACTTGCTCGTAGCTTGGGCAGTTAAGGGGAACTAAACGAGGCAAACTTCCGATCACTTGTTGACTACACTATGCATATTAGTAGTTTCGAGGGTGGCATTTGGTTCGATGATATAAAAAGGTCTACGAAAGAAAGTATTAAACTATAAAAGAACTTCTTTTTCGGCCACATATGTCGTTGGGGAAATGTATGATTAGCCATTGACCGACTTGTGATACACGGAAAAGTCGAAGGCACCACGAGGCAGATCACCAATGAGAAGGACCGACCAGATTAAAGCTGCAGTAGACGGAGCACTAGACGCAAGCATAAGGAAGGCGGCTGTCAGATAGGAATGGAAGCGTGTTATAAAGCTTGCTACTAGCTCCTGCGGGCCTATGATGGTTGCGTTTGTCACGCGATAAATAAGTGACATTGCTGCCGTCACCTTCTGACACGTATGTGAGTGCGAGAGTGACAGGCGCGTTATCATATCATTTATCGCGTGATAAACGCGACCATCATAGGCCCGCTGAAATTTGACCACGACCAATCTGTCAAGAGTGAATCGACAAAGAAGAAGATAAAAGAACTTCCGCTTATAAGGCGAAGAAAAGCCCTGCAACTTTTTGTAGGAAAATGCGATTTTCGCCATAATATTAGAAACATCCGTTGCTAGACAGTAAATATCAATAGAGTTCAATCCTACATCTGAAGCAAGTGAGCGGGGTAGGCCGCATTGCAATTTCCATCATAATCTATCATTGCCTAGCGCCCTCTGTTTATTTCTGTTTAAAATGCTTGGCGCATTAGCAAAATCAGAATCAACAATTGAAGGGATGTTTTTAAGAACAACAAAACTGCACTGGAAATTTTTCAGAAAATCGAAAAAGTTTTTTTTTTTAAATATTGCCTATATTATAGCCGGATATTTAGGATGTAATACAGATTTAGACCAACAAAATACGGTATGCACGTTTATTTGTTTTGATGATCTTTGTTTTCCTTACAAAACGATAAAGTATCTCCACCACTTATGTTGTTTTTGTAAAAATTATGTAGTTATGTTGTTTTGTGCAAAAAAAAGCAAAATGTTTTTGTTTTTAGCAAATGGATGTCTAATTTCATTTTATTGTAGTATAAATCACTATCCGTTTAGTTTATTTTCATCCTCTATTCCGCGGTTACTGCCCTCACGATCCACGTTTTTAGGGGAACATTTAGTTTTAGGGGTATATTTATATGACAAACAGTCATTTCATTATTGTACAATATTGTCTTTACTATCTGTAGCCCTTCCAAAGATGAACACAATGGCATCAATAACTCATATCCACTAAAAATATCAGTTGTGTTGTTTTTGTAAATGTTCCTTCAATTATAAAAACGTCAAGACTGGAAACTTAACTATACAAAAAATATCCCAAAAAAGTATAGAACACGAGCAAACACAGGACTAGATTTAAAGTAAAAACTCTTGTCCATTCTAAATAACCAACTACAGAGCACTCAGAAAATTTGAGAAACGATTTACGCCGTTTGATCCGAAACCCTTGAGCCGTCAATATCGGATCCTAGTTAAAATTCGAAAATCGAGAGGGATAGAGCAATCAAAGCGTACCATGGTAATGAAATGTCAGAGTGCAGGAACCTAACGGACTAATCAAGCTGTGACTTATTGAGCACAGTTCGGGTCGCCACGCCGCCTACGCCAGCCAAATGGAAAGGAAATATCACGGCGAGGTCATCGAAGTTCACAAAGCCTAAGATGAAATACTTATGCTCAATTTTCTTAGTCTTTCTCAACAGGTGAGCTTAAGAACGAGGTAGAATGAGACATTACAGATGAGGAATACTAAAATGGCAAATGTGAAAAATATTTTCGAACGAAGCTTTTTGACCCTACAATTGAGAAATTGAACTAAGTTGAGGAATCGTCTAGTGTTCTCAGAAATCATCGTGGAACTCTACCCTAATCAAGGGTCCTTCCTAGGCAAACCTAATAATGCTTAAGAACGTCTTCGGCTGGCGAACCGTTCAATTTTCATTTCATTTCATTTCATTTTATTAAGGGGTAATTATCAATTCGGCGGACTCTTTTTAGCATGTTCAACGATAGTTCTACATAGATAGATTTCATCTATTTTTTGTTGGAAATAGTACATTATGATACGAGTGTGGTACGTTGGTAATTACACTCGAGGCTATACGAGTCGTAGACGAGTGCTGTATAAAGCCGAGAGTGTAATGACCAATGCACAAGAGTTTCATACGACGTTTTTCAACACATTTGCGAGGAAAATGGCAAAAAAACAATCGTACCTTACTTAAAATTTGATCTAGGTTATACGTGCGTAACCATCCTGTAGTCATAAGTTTTACATTAATCCTTCATCAGTACCTACCTCAAATTTACGTACCTACATAATGATTATATTTTAATTATCATTGCTTGAAACTATTTTCATAATATTGACATTAAAAAAAACATGCTTGTTACATATACCTACTGTAAGCAGAGTGCTGACCAGGCAAGCATTGCACACGGCACCAATTTTAACACGATGACGGAAATGCTGATGCAGCGGCACGTGTAGCAGCCCGGCCCCGGCGGCGCCAGCGAGGACGCGGCGAAGCCACTTCGGTTCTCACATCGATCGAGTCAACTCATTTTAATTATAAATTTAATTGTAACATTTCTTTAAATAAATTTGTATAAGTAATTTCGGTTTTTTTTGAGCTATCCGGCTGCAGCTTCTATAATTGGCGCAGTCTTACGGATATTCGCGAGCCGGTCCGCGAGTCGCGAAAGAGGATTACCGAAATCCTTGCACCCCAGCACCGGTGGAGACCTTGAAGCCTTCAGCGAGTACCCGAACCTACGGAGCAGCGCCGGAGTATCCGAAAATCGATAGCCGCTCAAGACGCCGAGATGCTCATGTAAGTGCACCACTGAGATTTATTCGTAGTGTTGCTATTTTCCTTCCCATAACTTAGTTCATAGTCCAAGATTGCTCATTCACGAGAGTCTAGGGAAACCTTAGTAGATAGAAATAGGGATTTAAACGTTAGTATAGACTCTAGTATTTCCGATACAGCCGAGAGTTGCGAATTAGAAATTATGGCTACCGATCCCGATGTTATTTTCAAGGCCCTACGCCTTGTCCCTGATTTTGACGGGAACCCAAACGTATTAACTAGATTTATTAGAATCTGCGATCAGTTAGATGAAGCCTATACCCAGGAGGGCAACCACCTCGGAAATTTGTGTTTAATGAATGGCATTTTAAACAAAATCACGGGACCCGCTGCCCGTACTATTAACGCTAATGGAATTCCTGAAAACTGGGCTGGCGTTAGAAGTGTATTAGTTAATAATTTTTCCGACCAGAGAGACGAGACCGCTCTCTATAATGATTTATCTGTGCAAGTTCAAGGTCAAAGCTCTCCTCAAGAGTTTTATGACAGATGCCAAACGCTTTTTAGTACTATTATGACCTATGTCACCTTACACGAAACCGTCGCTACCACAATAGCGGCTAAAAGAGAATTATACAAAAAATTAACTATGCAAGCATTTGTTCGAGGATTAAAGGAACCCCTCGGTTCTCGTATAAGGTGCATGAGGCCGGAAACTATTGAAAAGGCCCTGGAATTTGTCCAGGAGGAGTTAAATACTATATATTTGCAGCAGAGAAACGACTCGTTAACTCACCCGAAACCGAACGCGACTCAGATGATTAATAGGGCTCCTCAGACTCCTGTAAATCCGACCCCGTTTTCCGTAACTCCAAAACCTTTTACTTTTGGTAATCAAATATTAAATCAATCCCAACAACGCCCTTCCACGGCGCCTCAATTCAGATTTAATGCCCAAAATGCCCCGCATCAACAGCAACCCTCTTATAGAATGCCGTCCCGCACTCAACAGATGTTCAAAGCCTTACCGCCCAATTACAACCCAAGGAGTAACGTCTTTAAGCTTCCTCCCAGACCTCAGGCAGGGCCCCAACCCATGAGTGGAGTGTCCCACTTTGTCCCCAGAGGTTTGCCGCTGAACCAGGGTTGGCGTAACCCAGGACAATCATCTTCGACTAACTATAACTATTTCACACCTGCCGAACTTAACTTCAATTATAATAACTATTCAGAATACGACAACAGCTACTATACTGACCAAGAACCAGAATACTGGAGCCCCGAAACTCATGAGAACTACCACGACGGATATAACTATGACTTTTATCATGAGAATCCCCAACAACCGACGTGTATGGCCTCCGCTATCCCTGACGTACCCCAACTGGAAATGGACCCTCACCCCCAACAACCTAATAACGAAAATGAGGATTTTCCGAAAGTCAAGAATACACGCAAACCAAAATAGAAATTAATATGCAGACCCAGAGACAGCTTCCTTACGTACGCATAGGTAATCCTCCCTTAAACTTACTTATCGACACAGGTGCGAACCAATCATTTTTAAGCCCCGAAGCAGCGCAGAAATATTATCCGCACATTCCTTTGAATTACGACCCATTCGAGGTCACAAACGTACACGGCACATCGAGAAATAAGCATTCAATTACCGTACCATGTTTTAATGAATTTAATGAATCAGATGAAATTAAGTTATTTGTGTACCGATTTCACAACCACTTCGATGGACTTTTAGGCCTTGATTTATTAAGCAAATGGGAGGCAAAAATCGACTTAAAAAACGAAAAACTAATTACCCGATCAGCATCAAATAAAATTCAAATGTATAATTCAAGAAACGTAAATCTATACGAGGACATTTTACCGGCACGGTCCTCCAAATTAATAAGAATACCTATTAGCGCCCCGGATGGTGATGCTTTGGTTCAGAAACAAATGGTCAGTAACTGCCTTATTCACGAATGCATAACAACAGTCACAAATGGCCGTGGAATATTAGAAATAGAAAATCAGACGGATAACGATTTAATTATATCATTAGATCGCCCCGCGCAAGCGGAGATGTTCAATATTAAGTGCACGCGCACTGGGTATCCTATTACATTACAGGAACGCGCAAAGGAAATAATACCGCGCTTACGTACGGAACATTTAAACGCCGAGGAGAAAGCGAATTTAACTACGCTTTGCTCTAGGTACGCGGATGTATTTTATTTAGAAGGCGAACCTTTATCCTTTACAAATAAAATTAAACACTGCATTCGGACAACTGACGAAATTCCAGTATATACAAAAAGTTATCGGTATCCGTTTATTCATAGAGACGAGGTACGTGACCAGATTTCCAAAATGTTACAACAGGGAATAATTAGACCTTCGGACTCAGCTTGGAGTTCACCCATTTGGGTTGTCCCTAAAAAGTTAGACGCATCAGGCAAAAAGAAATGGCGTATAGTTGTAGATTTTCGGAAACTCAATGACAAGACCATCGACGATAAATACCCCATTCCCAATATTACCGACGTACTGGACAAGTTAGGTAACTGTAATTATTTTACCACCCTCGACCTGGCTAGTGGATTCTACCAAGTTGAGATGAACCCAGAAGATATTCCGAAGACGGCCTTCAACGTCGAAAATGGACATTTTGAGTTCGTCCGTATGCCCATGGGGTTGAAAAACTCACCCTCCTCATTTCAGAGGGTTATGGACAACGTCCTGAGAGGGCTGCAAAATTCCATCTGCCTAGTCTATCTCGATGATATCATCGTTTTCAGTACTAGCCTCCAGGAGCACATGGTGAACTTGGAACGGGTCTTCGAACGACTCAGGGAATCCAACTTCAAGATCCAGATGGATAAGTCTGAATTCCTGAAGTTGGAGACGGCCTACTTAGGACATGTCATAAGTAAAGATGGTGTTAAGCCTAACCCGGACAAAATTAAAGCAATAGAGGGCTACCCGTTGCCTAAGACACCCAAGGAAATAAAACAATTTTTAGGACTTATAGGCTACTACCGTAAATTTATCCCAGATTTCGCGCGCATAACGAAACCCATGACACAATGCCTAAAAAAAGGACATAAAGTTACTTTGGACTCGACCTACATAACAGCGTTCGAAAAATGTAAGCGACTACTGACTAACGATCCTATACTACAATATCCTGACTTCAAACGTGACTTCCTCCTAACCACAGATGCCTCCAATGTAGCCGTGAGAGCTGTACTCTCTCAAGGTCCTATAGGTTCAGACAAGCCCATCGCCTATGCATCCCGAACCCTTAACGACAGCGAATTGCACTATAGCACAATAGAAAAAGAACTCCTCGCAATCGTGTGGGCAACCAAGTACTTCCGGCCCTACCTATTTGGTAGAAAATTCAAAATTCTAACCGACCATAACCCATTAAAATGGGTTATGAACATAAAGGACCCCAGCTCGAGACTCACTAGGTGGAGGTTGAAACTTAGCGAGTACGCCTTCACAATCGAATATAAAAAAGGTAAGTTCAATACAAACGCCGACGCCCTGTCGCGAGTAGAGTTACATAACGAGGAAGTCAGTTCTATAGTAGCAAATGCGACCGACCACCCGTCACTTTTGGATGACTCCAAAACTGATACCGTTCACACCGACAAAGAAAACCCAATACTCGAAATACCGATTACTGACGAACCTCTGAACAAATTCCACCGACAATTATGCTTGACCCTGACTGGTGACCTGAAAAGAAAACCTGCAGTAACCAAACCATTTGAGACCCACATTAGAACTTCAGTACAGCTTTCAGAATCCACCCTCGAAGAAGACCTTATTAAGGCAATTAAAGAATATGTAGTTCCTAAAATAAAGACCGGGTTACTGATAACTCCCACCTTAGCTATGTACAAAATAATTCCTATCTTACAAAAAACATTTGCAAGCTCCACCATGAACCTTGTACTCACCAAAGTGGAAATGAAAAACGTTAAAGAATACTTAAGACAGCAGGATTTAATACGTTGTTATCACGAGGGTAAAACCAACCATCGTGGTATCAATGAGTGCTATTTATCCCTTTCCCGTAAGTATTACTGGCCAAAAATGCGGGAACACATATCGAAATTCATTAATGAATGCATAGTGTGTGGCCAAGCAAAATACGACCGAAATCCGATTCGCCAACAGTTCAATATAGTACCGCCAGCTACGAAACCATTTGAAATAGTTCATATGGACCTTTTCACCTGTGAAAAGGAAAAATACGTTACCTTTTTGGACGCTTTCTCTAAATATGGGCAAGCGTATCTACTAAGAGACGCTACGGCATTAAGTATCCTGCAGGCCTTACTTACCTTTAGCACTCATCATGGATTACCACTTACCATCATAACTGACAATGGAACAGAGTTCACAAATCAAATGTTTGCTGAATTCACCAGAATTTACAAAATTAGACACCATAAAACACTGCCGCATTCCCCAAACGATAACGGAATAATCGAGAGATTCCATTCCACCCTCTTAGAGCATATTAGGATCTTACATTTGCAAAAGAAAAATGAACCCGTAGTAAACCTAATGCCATACGCAATTATAGCATACAATAGCTCTGTACATAGTTTTACGAAATGCCGACCAATTGATATTATTACAGGACACTTTGACCCTAGGGACCCCTTAGACATAGATTTAACTGAACATTTACTGCAAGAATATGTTCAATCCCATCGTGAGCAGATGAGTAAGGTATATGACGTCATCAACGAACGCTCGTTGACAGACCGAACAGCCCTAATAGAAAATAGAAATAAAACTAGGGAACCAGAAGTTGAATACCAACCCCAGCAACAGGTTTTTATCAAAAATCCCATAGCCAGCCGCAAAAAAATAGCCCCTCGGTACACACATGATAGGGTTCTAGCGGACCTGCCCATCCACATTTATACATCAAAAAAACGTAACCCTATAGCAAAATCTAGGATTAAACGCACCCCTAAAACAAAGGAATTGTTACAGGACCATGCTGACGCTGACATTCGCCTTGACGACCACCCAGGCTCAAGAGATAAAACTTGAGAGCCTTTCTGAAGGACCGGGACTATTACCCTTCCGACTTGGACCAATGAGACTAATATCCCACTATCACAGTTTCCTACAGTTCACCGACCTATCCGTAATAGAAAATAACATTTACTTAGTAAAGACACAGATTACAGAGACCGCCGAACGATTGAAAAACGAAACCATTTGGCTATTCGAAACGCAAGTAGAATATTTAAATTATAAGTTAGACAGAACCCTAGATCAGTTAAAAAGCCTTGAACTTACACGCACAAAGAGAGGCCTCATCGATGGACTCGGATCTATAATAAAAAGTATTACAGGAAATTTAGATCAAACTGACGCAATCAATTATAATAACGCCATCAAAGTTTTGCAAGAAAACCAAAATAAAATCGCGATAGAGTCAAATAACCACATAAGTTTAAATAAAGAATGGATGTCCTGTCATGATCGTGTAGTGTCTCAAATTGTCGAAAACCAGGCTAAGCTAAATGAAACTTTAAACTTAGTACTGACGTCACCTTTTTACACCGGAAAAATATTACTCAAGGTCGCCAAAATCGACCAACTCTTAACTATAATTAGTGATAACATAGATGAGCTAGCTCTCGAACTAAGTAGAATAGAGATTATTTTAGCTTTCACTCGCGCTTCGAGCGTACACCATATGTCGTTAGGAATCAAACCTCTTAACAGTATGCTGAAAGCGCTTAGAGATATATATAGTAAAGATAAAATATTAGATCTAGACCTAAGAGAATATTATGATATAATAGTCCCAGGCTCGTATTACGCCGGGAATAGGATAGTTTTTATTCTTAAGTTTCCTATCGTATTTTCCCAGACTTATCAGCTGTTTAAACTGCCCATACTACCCAATAAATTCAGCCAAGCCCTTATACCTCCATATCCCATAATAGCAACACACGGTAAGTCTTACGTGTACATAGAGGCAGAATGCCCGAAGTTCACCACCTGGTACCTCTGCGACGACAAACTGCATCAGCGGATGAAGACAGAACCTGACTGTATCCACAGACTCGTCACCGACCAAGCACTGGACGAGGCCTGCTCCCCTGTCACGGTGACCCTAACCAAGGAGACCCTGGAACGACTGGATGATAGACACTATGGAGTAACCTTCCCCGAGCCAACAAAGGTCCAGCTGACATGCGAGCGAGATGACTACGACACACTAAACGGGAGTTATCTTATAACTATCCCACACAACTGCAAACTACGCACGAAGGAATTCACTATAGTAAACTCAAACGATCGCGTCGAAGGACAACCGGTACGAATATTAAATCTTCAGACCAAAATGGAGCAAGCCGCAATCGCACCCCGTACAACTGTTTCACTCAACTCTATAAACCTCAAAGGACTCAACATCATACACGAGAAGATCGCATCTCAAAAGCTGATAACATTAGAAAGGCAAGGAGATAATACAATATACCACACCACCATACCATTTTACATAGTAATCTCAAGCTTGAGTGCTCTCATACTTGCACTTGCGTGCCGCCAATATTTGAGGAAACGCAGGCAACATGAAACTCTGCCGGCGAACGCTAATGTTGCAACCGCCCAGGATAACCAACCAATAAGCCCAGCGACCCCGAGTCCCCGCAGCGCGACAAACATACCAGCAACATTCTTCGTAAACCTGAAAAATAGTTGCTGAACTTCAGGAGGGAGGTGTTACATATACCTACTGTAAGCAGAGTGCTGACCAGGCAAGCATTGCACACGGCACCAATTTTAACACGATGACGGAAATGCTGATGCAGCGGCACGTGTAGCAGCCCGGCCCCGGCGGCGCCAGCGAGGACGCGGCGAAGCCACTTCGGTTCTCACATCGATCGAGTCAACTCATTTTAATTATAAATTTAATTGTAACATTTCTTTAAATAAATTTGTATAAGTAATTTCGGTTTTTTTTGAGCTATCCGGCTGCAGCTTCTATAATTTGCTTCAATATGAAATATTTGTAAATATTACATATGTCAAATCAAAACAAAATGGCGCGCAGAGAAGCGACCGATGCATTTGTCTATGCGCGCGCACGAACGTTGATGCAAATAGGCCAATCAGCCAAACATTAATAATATAATAAACTGAATAATAATATCAATTTAATACAATCAAAACGTTATTTTGTTTAGAAAACTTTATAATTTATTGAAATTAATTGCTTTTGACAAGTACCAGTTTAGATTTATTAAAATAACCTAAAATGTTTCATGTACCTAAAACCTATTTGCTGAAGTTACAAAAAAACTGTAATGAAAAGGCGCTAGTGCGATTATGTAATGTATAAAGCACGCGTGTGTAATGGACTGGATTACAGCCAAAACAAACGGTGTAATAAGAGCCACTTTAAGAGCAAGTGTGTTGAAAAAATTATTTCAGTTGTTTAGAATCTGATAATGGAATCCATAAGGAATTGACGGCACTTTACAAAGACGCAAATGTATTTAACATTCGCGTAATTTTCTATAGTAACTCTTTTATTTTACGTCTTTCATGTTAGAAATAATTTCTGTTTTTAAGGAAAATTTCTGTTTTAAAATTATTTATAAAAAAACGATTCGTCTTCCTTCAGTTCTTAAACATGGATCATATTAAGCCTAGGTGTTGAATAATTAACCGCCCCGCCCGAAGCAATCAGTAACAGTCGAAACTGTGAGTCATATTGGGGCGCCCACGCTCACTGAGTCGATAATTGCAGAGATTAAGACACAGGGTTTTTGGCCAAGGTGGGCAGTTTTTTGGTGTCTATGGCTTCATATAGAGCGTTCAGGGCTTCAGGGTAGGCAGTTCCACTCTGCTTATATGGAGCCATGGTCATTCAGGGTAGACCGTGCTTTTGTGCCTAATATGGACCGCACGCTACTGGGTACAATACAGATAAGGAGAGAAATATACTTGTAATGAAAATAATAATGAACAGGTCAGAAACCAATGCTATATAAAAAGCTCCGAGGAAATAACGAGAAGATCCGCAGAAGAACCAAGATCGTCAACATAGCTCAAAGAGTTGCTAAACTTAAGTGGCAGTGGCGAGGCATATTGCGCTTAAAACCGATAGCCGCTGTGGCAGAAAGTTTCTCGAATGGCGACCGCGTACAGGACAACGCAGCGTGGCCCCCAACAAGATAGACCGATGATTGGTGAAGATCGCGGGCAACCGTTGGATGGGGGCTGCGCATGACCGGTCCTTATGGAGATGCTTGAGGGAGACCTTTGTCCAGGAGTGGACGTCCTTGGGCTGATATAATAGTATAAGCTCCAGTAGGTTTTTGAGCTCGGCTACAGGTACCTACGCAGGTAAAGTAAGGTGCGTTTGGGTAAAACGGAAATATAGGAAAAACTAAAATTTTACCGAAAATAAAGTTCACCTTTCGAATTTCCCCCTACTTCCGTCTTACCCCAACGCACCCTACCTATTAATGATATACTCCTGAAATAAGTTGCGTGACATTTCAGACTGACCCGGATTTTGACAAAGCCTGAGATTATTCAAATTCATTTTGAATCCTGAAGAGGATATTTGTATGCAAAGCTGAAATAAAATGGATTTACTTACCTACAGACCCAACCTTTCTTGGAATACACAAGTTATCAGACCGCAAATGAGGTGAAGACACATGATATCAAAGACGTGTCTAACTTCGTTCACGGAGGAGAAAAAGTCATTACCCCTACTTTTTTCTTCAGCGTAGTCGGGTAAAAATGATCCTATAATTATCGGTGGATACCCAGTTTACCCGTGTACCAAAAAAAGTTGAAATCTGTTTAGCCCATTTGGCGTGATGAAGCACATACAAAAAGAAACGATTTATTGACCTCCAAATAGTCCGTTACAATCATTTTTTTGAAAATACCTTCAATTTCTTTTTTACAACTTTCATTGGAATTTCAAAGTTCGTTCCGTGCCTTTCCATGCTATTTCGTTCACACTAGCGTGGTCTTAGCAGGTGTGAAAGTCATAGCATTATGAGCTTAGTCGCCAGTTCATTTGCGTTGAGTATGTACCTAGTGTTAAACTATATTTGAGTGAATGAGACGGTGTTATACGAAATTCGAACTTCGAACACCGGAGTAGCCCTTCAGGATCAACGAAAACAAATCGGAAACATTCTGACAGTATTTCAACAGTCGTTAGAGGCACTCCCTGATCCAAGGCGAAGGTTAAGATCGTTTGGCACACTTTAGCTATAAAGCTTTATAGCCGACCGGTGAGAAACACAAGGTCCCTGTTGAGACGACTTATTCCTTTACCGCCCGCGATTTCAACGAGGAAACTAATGGAGAAAAGGTACAAATACAACAGGCAGTTAATGTTTTTTAGGAAAACTTACTTATTTATTTAAATTAATTACACGATACAAGTACAAATGGCGGACTTAATGCCATAAAGGCATTCTCTACCAATCTCTCAATAGAAGATTGACATTGAAGATATTTTCAAAAAAATAAGTGATACCGGACAATTTCAAGATCAAGCACTGAAACGAAAAAAAAAAACATTTTTTTGATAATTGTATGTGTCGTTGTGGCTCCATCACGCCAGTGGTTAAACGGATTTCGATTTTTTTTTGGAGCTCAGGTAACTGGGCATCCACACTTGGTTGTTGGATATTTTTTATCCGATCACGCCAAAAAAGAGGATGTGAATATTTTTTTCCCCTCCGCGAACGAAGTTGCGGGCGCTTTCTAGTCTATACTATTATAAAGTTGTTAAACGAAATATCTGTATAAGATTGAATATATTTTCAGAAAACTATTTAGAGATCACTGAATCGTTTTTTTTTTGTTTTTGCGCATGTTATATATATATATATTTGTGGCTTCATCACGACAAATCGGCTACACATATTTCAACTATTTTCGGTACACGTATAGCTGGGGATCCACAGATGGTTATAGGATGCCTTTTAACCGACTACGCTGATGAAAAAACGAGGGATTATGACCTTTTCTTCTCCGCGAACGAAGTTGCAGGAACATTTATAGCCGACCGAAGAGAAACTGTAGGTTCCTGTCGAAGCGACTTTTATTCCTTACCTTTTTTTCCGCCCGGGACTTCAACAGGGAAACTAATGGACAAAAGGTACAAATACAACAGGCAGATAATGCTTTTAGGAAAACTTTGACTATAAATTCAGTTTTCTCGCCGTAGGAAAGTTAAACAAAAGAATAAGTTTGGTACATTCATTAAAGTTAATGTCAGAATAAGGATGTTAACATTAAGCTTGGTAGCTTGTTTTGGGAAAGGTTAACTTAGTGAATAATCAATTTGGGTGGATTCTGACGAACGTACATTGGACGACTAACCTACATAAATCCAAAACGCTGATACGTATACTGAGTTATGTTTTTCTGGTATTGTTTTTCCGTAAACCGTGTCTCATACTACTACCTCTGCTCATACTCTCTACTCTACTCTACTCATACTGCTACCTCTTATTCAATCATCTAAAAGTACTTAATATTTTCAAATTGTATGGAAATTGCCAGACATTTTCACGGCTAACCGCACGTGCTAAGCAGAAAACAATGTACTTGCGCGGTAAAAAAAGGCTAAAAGAATAACAATTCAAAGTTCACATTACACAAGCATAATTTAATTCTCAAAAGGGAAAAAATATTGTTTAAGTTCTAAAGTTTCTCACTTAAAGGTTTCTCGTCTCAATTCGTGTTGGAAGTTAATAATGACGCATGTGCTCGTGTATTTACAATGCGTTTACGCTCTTTTAAATCTGTAGTAATCCTGGGATAGACATGCGGACCCTAAGTTTAAAGTTCGGGTACAAGTAGCCACTAAGCAGCTTGCTCGGGTTTTTGATATAATTACTCGAGAAGGCCACTTATTTATTCATGCGGAACCCTACTCAGAGCAACATCGAATTAAACAGACGATAATTTTGCAAAGAATATCTTTGTTATACCTACTAACTTGGTAATTTTATAGAAGGGATTTTCTGAATTGATAATTACGTGAATGTTACGAATGAATAAAAATCTTAAATGCGTAGTATAAAGCTGAGTTACCTATTGTATTTATATATATATGTATAACGTACCAAATAAGCTATTATAATATGCTAAAGAAAACAACGATTAGATTCTCAAAAAGGTGTCGGAGAAGAAAAAGATTTAATACGAAATACAATTTGAACGGCGCGAGTTCTTAATTGGCTCTGTTATACCAACTTCTTTCACAACGAACAATATAACCTAAAAAATCTTAATCAGCGGCCTCCTACTTCGTTATAACGCATATACGATACCTACATACATCTAGTTACATACATTTCAATCTAGCCTGAGATTAGATTAATTATAAAACCGACGAGTCTCAAAAAATACAAATTATGTAACCGCTACACTCACAATCCGTCTTATGTCATGTGTAATGTCTTGGCCACGGAACGCGTGCGCTCTCTGCAGAGGCTGCGGCGCGACTGAACCGAATGACGAAGCGGGCAGACTGGGCGACGCCCCCCACCCCTCCCGCGCATCGAGCTACACTGGCGCCCAACGTGGGACCACTGAACCACCAATATTGCGGCACAATGTTATGTTTTGCGTACATCGCTGTTTATGTAAGGCAGCGGATTTAAAACTTTTACTAAAAAGGAGAATTGTATAAAAGTCTAAATATTATCGGTCGCGGCGTAAGTTAATGTATTTTCCATTACTGAATATGAATGTATCCGTTTTATTAAGATTGTTTACTTAGGTATGGTGATAAAGAACGCATTAAGAAACGTGGGTATTAACGTGTAAGTATCGGCTTACCCTGGAAAATTCTTTCAACTCTCCACTAGACGCGAAAGGACGAACGTATTACTGCACGGGTATTATATGGATAAATTAATCATCTTTAACCATGATAATCATTCTGCACTGAGAGGAATGTTTCAAGAATTGGTATATACAATTTGTCTCGTGACGAATCCGCAAGACCTTAACCACACATTCCTGGGGTCATTCTGAGTGAAAAATGTAATAAAGACAAATTCAACAAAAAAAGAAAAAATATTGAAAGCTTGTTTTGTCGATTTATGTACCTACATAAAACTCCATGAAAATTATCCCTTTTAATAAAATAGTAACGATTACTTTTCAAAAAGAGGATGACTTTAGTGAATGGTAGCCGTCACTTTGATGTCTGTCAATAGCGACACGACACTTGGAAACATACGTGGCAAAGTCGCGATAAAAAGAGCTTAATGCACTTTAGCAATCGCAATAAAAAGTTTACGTGAAAACTGATAATATCTTCAAAAGCTAGATTTGCCTGGGGTTCATATAACATTTTTTAGTCCTAATGACCTCAGGTATACGCTGGTAAAATTATGCGGGTTACTCACGAGCACGTTGTATAGTGTAGGTTAATATAATAAATTAAAAAATAAAAACGAAAATATAATCTATTTAATATTTCTTTGAATACGTGTCAATAACATTGTACTTACAACAAATAATGTAAATGATTAAAAAAGTTTATCACAATATGCTTTACATTCCAATTTCAGGTACCTACACATTACTTACCTTGGCTTTTTGATAAATTTTAATATATCATATAAAAAATATGTAATAACTGATCCTTTGGTCCCATATTCTTTGAAACAACTAAATTTAGTCCTTAATTCATTATCATATCAAATAATGGCACTACTTTTCACTAAACAAACCACATTAGAAGCGAGGCGTGGAATCTAAATAAGATTTTTACTTTTAATAACATAATTCAACCTAATATAAAACTTATTACAAACACCGTACTAAATTATAGCAAGTATAAACATAAAGCAAAATACCGAATTTATTACAAAATAAAAATGCAAACTAATACTTTATTTAGTCAAAGAAAATATCACTTCTATAAGGTTGAATGTCGAACATTAAATCAGCCTTATAAAATTCAAATTATACAACCAATTACACATATAACATTTTCCTATATACATTGAATGACTGTTGCTTTCTAAATGTAAACAGGAGGGTCAATATTCGATTGTTTCCACCGGCTGACTATTGAGGACTCATTTTTTTCGAAGTGTCTGCCATTTGTCTTTGTCTGTCATTTTTATGATTTTTTGAGATACAGCCGGTCTAGCGCAAGTCTACGCGACGTCATCGCCTGTCTTTCTCGGGCTGTATTGAAATAAAAGAGACAGACAATCCCTGTCGCATGACAGAGTCGCATACCACAGTTGTCCTGGACTTCTAAGAAATAGTTTTACATGATATTAAGGTCGTCCGCTGCGTTGAGCGGGAGCCCGGCTTGGCGTCCGCCTCGAGTGCATTTCCTGTATATTCGCCTACCGTAATATGCTGCCACTTTGCCTAGTAGTTTACAACTTTGCAGGTTCCGTTTTGTCGTGACAATGTGTGAAAACCGTGTAAGTTTAAATCAATAACAAAACGGGACCTAATCGCGTATAAATATGGATTATTTTGTCCCACAGGGAAAGTTGTAAACTACTAGGCAAAGTTGCAGCATTTTCCGGTATGGTGGGCGATCCTCAGTGCTGCGCTATGAATATACAGGAAACGGCACCCGAAGGGGACTTCAAGCCGGCCTCCCGCTCAATGCAGCAGATGCCCTAAAATCTACAGGTATTTCGACAAAAATATGTGCATCGACATCTTTATCGTTTTAAAAGTGGACCAAAACAATCTAAACACAAGCGGTATGTCGACAAAGTCCGCTCTTGTTGCCTCGAACCGCAATCGCGGCGCGGTTCGGTCTAACTTTATTTGCGTGCATAGATTACTCTACTTTATGTATATTTACACTCGCGTTACACAAGGTTCTTGTACACAAAACAGTGCTGATTCTAACACAAATTCCTCCTAAATAGACAATAAACGTAACGTTATATCTGAGTGAAAGTTTGTGCAAAAACAAAAGGAAACAAATGAGTTTTTTGAAGACTTCTTGCAGCCGGTCTAGCACAACTCTCAGCAACTACGTTTGCCGCGCGACATAGCATCACCCGTCTTCCTCGCTTTGTTTTGAAAGGAAAGAGATGGACAATCTATGTCGCACGACAGAGTCGCTTATCACAGATGTGTTAAAGGTGCAGATCTTCACGAAATAAGTAGCATACCTATGTTGGTATGTTTTAATACTTCAAATAAACTGCTTTAAATTAAACTTTTGGATTGAATACAATTGTAAATTATAATAAATGCAACTATTTATATACACTTGTTTTCAAATTAAAAGAAATTCACAAGAAATAAGGCGAGAAAACAATAAACTAAAAAAGCAACACATTGTTTTAAGTAGAATGTTAATTAGAATAATTATTGCGTACAATAAAATGATAGTCAACTTAAAATTAATTCGAGAAACTGGTTGACTCGACATTGTTCTAATTTTTCATTCTTCACGGCAAAAATGTAATGCCATTGGATGAAAAGGAAGTCCTTTCTTTCTCTACATAAATATTTGTGTTACCCAGGTGAAGCAATAATAAACGCAGGATAGCTGGTAGTAACTAGAGTAGAAGTACCCGCTAGGCGCGCATCAGGAGAGGCCTATGGCCAGCAAATGCTGACGATGATTGCAACGATTTATGTTAGTTATTTATAATATTAGTTATTAACCTTTCATATGCGATGTCAAAAATCTGCCAATTAAGTGCTTCCGCGTACCAAAGGTTAAGAAATACATTCACCTAAAAAGTAAAGAAATATCATCAGCATCTACACTTTCCGATAGTCACTTGTTTAAAAAAATATTCAATCCCATTAATGGTGTACAAAGCCTTTCTTATACAATGGTATAGTCCGCCATTGTAGGAATGGGTGCGATTAAAATCCATGCATGCTCGAAAGACAGAAAGTTAATCCATCGCGAATTTTCGCCGTGAAAAACCAGAGCACTGGATTAATTTGTGCATAGAATTACAATGCGCATTTAAGTTGTGCTTGTCTTCATAATTTGTTAAATATCATATATAAGTTTCACACTGATACGTTGAATATATCGTATAAATTGAATTAAAAATATTGCCGTATCGAAGTACATATTTTTTTATCACTGGCAACATAGTGTGCGTAAGGGATAAAATGGCGACGCACACATGTTGTTAGTGATAAAAAAATATCTACCGTTTCACTGGAAATTGCTTTCATCCGATCTTACCTTTGACCCGGTCTTATCCGGGTATGCCTTAGTAAATGAGCTGTGATAACTTTACTGGTGCTTCGGCTGATAAGTTAGATTACGCAAAATGCTAACTGCACGCATAATATGCAAACAGTCAAAATGTACATACGCAAAATCTACATCATGACAAATGTAAAGTGCGTACTTTACATTTGTCATGATGTAGATTTTGCGTAGATTGTACAAACAATTAAATGTACATATGATAATTATGATGATCATTCTGTGCTTTCAGCGTAAGTACATTTTGCGTGCTGTAATTTTGACTGCTTGCACGTTATGCGTGCAGTTAGCATTTTGCGTATTCTACATTTTCAGCCGAAGCAAACTTTACCAAACACCCACAATGTTACCAGAACCTTTCGTATGCGATGTCAAAAAAAAACAATTAAATTAAAGCTCAATGAATCTTTAACATCGGCTTCAAAACTTTGCACTGATCGGTGCTTCCACATATTATACCAAAGGTTAATCCAAGTCCTATAATTTTGTATTTAGAAGAATTGGTGTATAATACACATTTGTGCTAGATCTATTTACTATAAATTAATTATTGCTGGAACTGGAAAAAGCACATAATATAAAATAGAAATACCTTAAGTTAAAAAAAAAACTCGTAAAATAATTCATAATTGCTAACAGTGAATAATTTCTTTCATATAGCAGTGCCTCACTTCTCAACTGTTTCATTCCCCAACTCACGCTTCTCTCCGAAATCGAAAATAAATCCATATGTATCTTGTTAAGCCATTGTGTAGAATTCAATAGGTTAGGTTGGGTTCGTTTTATAGAAATTCCGAAAATTTGAAGGTGTCCGAGAAAAACTATGGTTGGGAAATGAATTTTTTGAGAAATGTAAGTTTGGAAAACATAATTGTCTCATGTATTAGTAACTCTAAAGCATTGCAGGATTCGGCATATATTGATAATATTTATGGTAACCTGTATCCATTATACTAGGTACCTATTTCTCTCAATACTTTGACAGCAAAGTCTTAAGCTCTACGGTGCCCAGAGGTCTTTAAAAGGCCTTTTATTACATCTGTTTTTGTCACTGTTTTTTCTTCGGTGGCAGAAGGGTGAAGCCACTATTATTTGCCATCGAAGTATTTCGAGTTCTATATTTGCGCTATATTTTCTAGATCTCATTATTCCAGGACATTACCAACCATTTACCTAAATGGACCACAGTGAACTGAAACAAAACATAAATATAAGGAAATTAATATAATCAAATCAGGGAAATAATTGAAACTAGGCGGAAAATCAAATACATTTAACGAGAATAATTAAAATTGTTAATATAATATTTTATAATTGTAATCTATATAAAATTCTAGTCATTGTAATAATCTATTCGATGTATTATCAAAAAATATTCGAGGAAAAATATTTTTGTGTATGGCCACAGCGAAAGGGCCAAGCTTGGACACAATTAAAGGCCAAGCCACACCGGATGCGTGTGCGTGGCGTGCACGTAGACATGCGCGTGGCGTGCGCGTTGTAAAGTACGAATATCCATAAAAGATGACACACCGCTGCGAACGTGCACGCCACGCAAGCGTTGTGTCATCTACTATGACATTTCATACAACGCGCACGCCACGCACAGTCGCACGTGCATGTGCTGCACACGCATCCAGTGTGTTTTGGCCTTAAGCTAGACTTTTTTTAAATCACTTCTTGATCATCACAAATTAAATTTAAGGCGGCAATTGGACCTTTAAAATTAGTGACGACATTGCGCTTTTTTTCGATACTTCACACTAACTGAGCGTTTTGATATTTCACAAAAAGTAGTCGAGTTGACCAGTCTGCAAAATACCCTATTCGAAAAAGATTCGCCAACTAATGCAACTCAACATAGCCCCAACTGACGGGTTGCATTGAAAAATGTATTCGATTTGCGGCTACATTTACACTGAGGTACACCAGACGATGGGACGGAGCAAGGCGACAAGAGAGCAGGAAAGCGAGCGCCCTCATAGAACCCCCTTGCCGTTTTACCAGGTGATAAGTCTTATTTTTTATACCCCGACAAGGGCGACGCGCCTTTGTGCTCGATCGTGGGGGTCAGGTCTACTGGCACGGGCACAGACCTGCGTTCAGCTCGTTGGTAGGGGTTCAGGTCTATAGTGACACGAGCACTGACCTGCGTTCTGCTCGTTCATGGAGTTCAGGTTTATAGTGACACGGGCACGGACGTGTGTTCTGTTAGTCCATGGGGGTCAGGTCTATAGTGACATGAGCAGTACCTGCGTTCTGCTTGTTCGTGGGGACTCAGGGCTATAGTGCCACATGCACTGGCCTACGTTCTACTCTTTCGTTGGGGCTCAGGTCTATAGTGACATGAGCAGTACCTGCGTTCTGCTCGTTCGTGGGGACTCAGGGCTATAGTGACACATGCACTGACCTACCTACGTTCTGCTCTTTCGTTGGGCTCAGGTCTATAGTGACATGAACAGTACCTGCGTTTTGCTCGTTCGTGGGGACTCAGGGCTAGTGACACATGCACTGACCTACGTTCTGCTCTTTCGTTTGGCTCAGGTCTATAGTGACATGAGCAGTACCTGCGTTTTGCTCGTTCGTGGGGACTCAGGGCTATAGTGACACATGCACTGACCTACGTTCTGCTCTTTCGTTGGGGTCAGGTCTATAGTGACACGGGCAGTACCTGCGTTCTGCTCGTTCGTGGGGGTCGGTTCCATAGTGACACGGGCACTGACCTGGGGTTGTGGTTGCGGTGCGGCCTCGCGTTCCTGTACACGTGCCCGCCCTGCGACACGAGCGTGCCGCGCGACGACGCCGGGCTGAGCGCCGTGTGCAGCGACGTGGGGGACCCCGACACGGGCGACGCGCCATTCTGCTCGTTCGTGGGGGTTATGTCTCCTGTGAACGAAAGAGAAGGTAGTTTGTTGCTTAACATCTGTATTAACAATAAGTCAGAAACAAGTTAGCAGATAAAGAGGTGTGTGTAGCAGAGTGCCAATCAACCCATTATTCTCTGAATTACGATAATTATTTAACACATTGTTGACAAACTGGCAAGATTATTATTGAACATTGAAGTTTATATTAAGTATTTCATTTGGTTTAAGCCTATCAGTTGATAAAAGCGTACCTACACTCCTTTTTAGGTAGTTGATGTGTTATACTCACTTACAGTTGTATAAATTATAATGCAGGTAGGACGAACAAGCTCAAATGTGTTTACTGTTTAAGATTGCTCGTGGCTGACGATAAGTTAGCCCGTCAAACGTAAGCAGCGCCGGGTGGATAACCCGTGTCCATAAATGGCCAGCCCCGTCCTCACCGGCGTGTCACCCGTGGCCACAACAGGGACTCACCATCGAGGCTGCCAACAGGCGTCCGCCGCAGCAGGTCCGGGCTGCTGCCCCACGGACTCAGCGCGCCAAGCGGACTGGCCAGCCCCGCCGTCACCAGTGTGTCGTCATCGTCGTCGGTATCTAATGAGACAACCGAATAAAACGTATTGCCTCGGAATAAATAATAAAATAATGGTACAAGCGGGTGCATCATTTTTTAGGGTTCCGTAGCCAAAATGGCATAAACGGAACCCTTATAGTTTCGTCATGTCCGTCCGTCCGTCTGTCTGTATGTCACAGGCATTTTACTCAGAAACTATAAGACGTACACTGATGAAATTTGGAGTATAGGTGTCTTGTGTAAGCCGCTACTTAGTGTAATTGTTTCCCCCCCTCTATTTTCTAAACGGCATGTTCAAAAAATATGAAAAAATTTATAAATATAAAGCTTAATAAATACTTCCAAAGAAAATTCTTTTCAACATGATCGGGCATACTTTTTTTAAGTTATTGCCAAAAAACTGCGCTTCTCAGCAAAAGGACGTAAATGCCGGGGAGATACGCTCTTTTGTTAGTGTTTTTTTTTTCATATCATATTTTTTTCATCTGTAGTGCATTTTTTTGTATAAACGGCTGCGGAACCCTACATTCAGCATGGTCCGACATGCTCTTGGCCGGCTTTTTATTTTTCCTTGTTGTTATACTGCCCCGTAAGTAAGTACGCTCTTTTCTTGAAGGCTTGAAGGTCACATCGGTCCGACATACTGCCGGCGACAAATTATTCCACAGTTCAGTAGTGCGAAGCAGGAAATTTCTAGCAAAACGCACACGGACTGCCAACCATCTAAGTGGATTTTAGAAAACCCTCATTGTTTAAATGAAAGTTTAAACATAGAATCAATGGCACTAAGTTATCTTATCAGTCACCCTTCTGACCGCATCTATTAGCAGTCCCGGTCTAAAGGAAAGGAGGTAAAATTTTGGTTGGTGTTTTGTGGCTTTGGTTTTTTTTATGTAGCTTACCTTCGAACACATCAAAGAAGTTCTCTTTTGAATCATTCTGTGACGCCGTTTTCTTCTTTCTTTTACTCTGTAACAATACACATTAATTATTCGCATATTTATAATAAGTTATGTCACCAAGTAATACCATAGACAAATAAAACCAGAGGACCGTCAATAGCCATAGTTTGGATTGTGCACCCACCACAAGGGGATATTCAGTATTAAAAGTAGATTGCGCTTTAAACTAAACATTAACATTGAACAAAGCAACGTATTCAGTAACAAATAGTTCGTAACCAGCTAAAAAAATCACTGTCATGCTACATTTCTTAAGCTCTTTCATGCTACCAAGGTAAAATGATAGCAAATAATAGTTCTTATACATAGATGGCGTTTTGTACATATTAGGGAAAGGTTTTTTGATCGGCGATTGCCGTTGCCAGTCCACTTGTTTTATATTTCTTCGTCCATGGTTTTCCGCTACTCAACGATTTATAGTGCGCCTATTTTGTGTGATGGGTTGGTAGCACTACTCTTGCAAAACCAACTCTATCATAAAGCCCAGCAGACCCTTGTTGCCGACGAGGCTGAGACTGGGAGTGACCTTGGGCGCAGGCCACACAGAAGAGACGGACAAGGACGCGTCGCAACGGGGCGAGGGCGCGACTTTATTAAATTGTATAGAAAAGACGGCGCGAAAACGCGTCGCTGTTGCGCCCTTTTCAGAAATTGTTGTTGTGAATCAAGCGCCAGCGAGACAGCAGGCACATCACCGCGCACCCTGCTCTCGCTACCTCGCTGCGCCGGTGTCGCGTCTTTTCTGTGTTTTGCAGAAGAGCTTCTACACTTTGTATGAAAATTCATTAGAGGGGCGCTGCGTCTGCGACGCGTCCTCGTCCTACGTCTCTACTGTGTGGCCTGCGCCTTGGAGTTAGTATATAGTCAGTACCTTAGTGAGTTCTTCTGCAACTGACATTTCCAAAGCGTGGTGAGTCCTCGCCAAAGCAGCTAGGGCTTCTTCTAACACTCGATTGCGTTCAATCTGCGAGAAGCACAAGCATTTTATATAATAACAACCAAACTTCACCAGCTGCATTGAATAGGTTGACTGTGCTCAAATAAAAATAAAATTTTGATGCGAAATGGTAATTTTTACGATAGAAATCTAAATAAAATTAATTCGATACCTTACGTTATACGTATAAGCTTGTTTCATGAACCTTTAAAGATTATTTTCAAAGTATAAACTACTAGCTTCTGCCCGCGACTTCGTCCGCCTTAAATTCGTTTATCGCGGATAAGGGTATTTTTCCGGGATAAAAAGTAGCCTATGTCCTTCCCCGGGATTCAAACTATCTCCATACCAAATTTTATCCAAATCGGTTCAGCGGTTCAAGCATGAAGAGGTAACAGACAGACAGTGTCAGTACACACTTTCGCATTTATAATATTAGTATGGATATGGATAATGTTGTCTCCCAGGCAAAAACTGAAATACCGGTTTTGTCGACGCATATTTGCGTCAGCGGTAGACAACAGATGAAGGCTTCCCCTGGGAGTGTACCTCTCGGCTGAGCCGCGCGGAGTCGGCGTCCCGCGCCTGCGCGACAAGCGCGGCGCAGTGCCACAGCGAGCCCAGCGCCTCGGCCCCGTGAAGTAGATATTCTGGTAGAAGGCTTCCCCTGGGAGTGTACCTCTCGGCTGAGCCGCGCGGAGTCGGCGTCCCGCGCCTGCGCGACGAGCGCGGCGCAGTGCCGCAGCGAGCCCAGCGCCTCGGCCCCGTGAAGTAGATATTCTGGTAGAAGGCTTCCCCTGGGAGTGTACCTCTCGGCTGAGCCGCGCGGAGTCGGCGTCCCGCGCCTGCGCGACGAGCGCGGCGCAGTGCCGCAGCGAGCCCAGCGCCTCGGCCCCGTGAAGTAGATATTCTGGTAGAAGGCTTCCCCTGGGAGTGTACCTCTCGGCTGAGCCGCGCGGAGTCGGCGTCCCGCGCCTGCGCGACGAGCGCGGCGCAGTGCCGCAGCGAGCCCAGCGCCTCGGCCCCGTGAAGTAGATATTCTGGTAGAAGGCTTCCCCTGGGAGTGTACCTCTCGGCTGAGCCGCGCGGAGTCGGCGTCCCGCGCCTGCGCGACGAGCGCGGCGCAGTGCCGCAGCGAGCCCAGCGCCTCGGCCCCGTGAAGTAGATATTCTGGTAGAAGGCTTCCCCTGGGAGTGTACCTCTCGGCTGAGCCGCGCGGAGTCGGCGTCCCGCGCCTGCGCGACGAGCGCGGCGCAGTGCCGCAGCGAGCCCAGCGCCTCGGCCCCGTGAAGTAGATATTCTGGTAGAAGGCTTCCCCTGGGAGTGTACCTCTCGGCTGAGCCGCGCGGAGTCGGCGTCCCACGCCTGCGCGACGAGCGCGGCGCAGTGCCGCAGCGAGCCCAGCGCCTCGGCCCCGTGAAGTAGATATTCTGGTAGAAGGCTTCCCCTGGGAGTGTACCTCTCGGCTGAGCCGCGCGGAGTCGGCGTCCCGCGCCTGCGCGACGAGCGCGGCGCAGTGCCGCAGCGAGCCCAGCGCCTCGGCCCCGTGAAGTAGATATTCTGTAGAAGGCTTCCCATGGGAGTGTACCTCTCGGCTGAGCCGCGCGGAGTCGGCGTCCCGCGCCTGCGCGACGAGCGCGGCGCAGTGCCGCAGCGAGCCCAGCGCCTCGGCCCCGTGAAGTAGATATTCTGGTAGAAGGCTTCCCCTGGGAGTGTACCTCTCGGCTGAGCCGCGCGGAGTCGGCGTCCCGCGCCTGCGCGACGAGCGCGGCGCAGTGCCGCAGCGAGCCCAGCGCCTCGGCCCCGTGAAGTAGATATTCTGGTAGAAGGCTTCCCCTGGGAGTGTACCTCTCGGCTGAGCCGCGCGGAGTCGGCGTCCCGCGCCTGCGCGACGAGCGCGGCGCAGTGCCGCAGCGAGCCCAGCGCCTCGGCCCCGTGAAGTAGATATTCTGGTAGAAGGCTTCCCCTGGGAGTGTACCTCTCGGCTGAGCCGCGCGGAGTCGGCGTCCCGCGCCTGCGCGACGAGCGCGGCGCAGTGCCGCAGCGAGCCCAGCGCCTCGGCGCCCGTGCCGCACGCGTGCTGGAACCTCTGCAACCACAGCCAGTGTTACTAATCTATACCATTATAAACTTGTGAGACTCATATGGCCTCTATACAGGCCAAGAGAAACTGTCTACCCAGAAGCCCTGAACGACCATGGCTACATGCACGCACAAAGAAACAGCCTACCCTGAAGCCGTGATCGATCATGGCTCCATATTATGGGCACAAGATGACTGCCTACCTGGACCAAAAGCCCTGTGCACGCCACTGACACTCACCATGTAGGCGGAGTGGTGTAAGGAGTTGCCGACGTTGACGGACTTGTCGAGCGCGGCGACGATGGCGCCGCACTCGCGCAGCTGCGTGTCCAAGAGCGCGAGGCTGTTGGTAGCCGCGGTCAGCGCATCTTGCATCGATCCTGGAAAAGTGGCCATTACCTATACTATTAGAAATTTGTAGAAATTAAATGTCATTGCAGATATTTTCAAAAAAAAAAAGATACGGACTATTTGTAGATCCCTAATTTTTTTTTTTGTATGTATGTACGTGTCATTTTGGCTTCATCAAGCTAGGATACTTTATATCCAACTACGCTGAAGAAAAAAAGAGAGGTTATGACTTTTTCTCCTCCGCGAACCAAGTTGTTCTTGTTATATCATAAATGCTTGAACTCATTTAACCTGTAATATTGAGACACTAAAACCAATCGGCCGTTGACTTATGTTACTTATTTACTTACGTTGACTTATGTACTTACGTTAAATTATGGTCTTGAATAAAAATTAAAGCGACGGTACAACGGTCGTCGAAAACAACAACAAGCTAGCTGTTTATTGTTGTAGGTACCAACCTAACGGTTTGCATTCGTCCTCCATGTCCTCGGTGGCCTCCTTGGCGGTGTCCGGCGACGCGCCCGCCCACAGGTAGTGCCCGGAGTATGCGATGTGCTCGTTCAACGCCGTTATCCACGACTGTAACAGGTGGAGATTTTTTACTATGACGTGACCCAATTGAATAAGCAGCCGCACATTTTACCAAGCTTCTTACCTTTATTATAAACAAAGATCAGAAACAAATGAAAAAAAAATTCGACGATACTGGACTTGAACCAGTCCCTTGAGCAAAACGCTAGTGGAGTGATCCACTAATAAATTGCAAAAATTTAGATTATTATCTCACCTGCCTGGCGGCGGCCACGTCCCGCTCGTGCTGGCGCGGCACGCACAGGCGGTGCTGCTCGCCGTCGCTGAAGGCGGCCAGCAGCAGCGCCGGCTCCCGGTGTACCGACCTGCCTGGCGGCGGCCACGTCCCGCTCGTGCTGGCGCGGCACGCACAGGCGGTGCTGCTCGCCGTCGCTGAAGGCGGCCAGCAGCAGCGCCGGCTCTCGGTGTACCGACCTGCCTGGCGGCGGCCACGTCCCGCTCTTGCTGGCGCGGCACGCACAGGCGGTGCTGCTCGCCGTCGCTGAAGGCGGCCAGCAGCAGCGCCGTCTCCCGGTGTACCGACCTGCCTGGCGGCGGCCACGTCCCGCTCGTGCTGGCGCGGCACGCACAGGCGGTGCTGCTCGCCGTCGCTGAAGGCGGCCAGCAGCAGCGCCGTCTCCCGGTGTTCCGACCTGCCTGGCGGCGGCCACGTCCCGCTCGTGCTGGCGCGGCACGCACAGGCGGTGCTGCTCGCCGTCGCTGAAGGCGGCCAGCAGCAGCGCCGGCTCCCGGTGTACCGACCTGCCTGGCGGCGGCCACGTCCCGCTCGTGCTGGCGCGGCACGCACAGGCGGTGCTGCTCGCCGTCGCTGAAGGCGGCCAGCAGCAGCGCCGGCTCCCGGTGTACCGACCTGCCTGGCGGCGGCCACGTCCCGCTCTTGCTGGCGCGGCACGCACAGGCGGTGCTGCTCGCCGTCGCTGAAGGCGGCCAGCAGCAGCGCCGTCTCCCGGTGTACCGACCTGCCTGGCGGCGGCCACGTCCCGCTCTTGCTGGCGCGGCACGCACAGGCGGTGCTGCTCGCCGTCGCTGAAGGCGGCCAGCAGCAGCGCCGTCTCCCGGTGTACCGACCTGCCTGGCGGCGGCCACGTCCCGCTCGTGCTGGCGCGGCACGCACAGGCGGTGCTGCTCGCCGTCGCTGAAGGCGGCCAGCAGCAGCGCCGTCTCCCGGTGTACCGACCTGCCTGGCGGCGGCCACGTCCCGCTCTTGCTGTCGCGGCACGCACAGGCGGTGCTGCTCGCCGTCGCTGAAGGCGGCCAGCAGCAGCGCCGGCTCCCGGTGTACCGACCTGCCTGGCGGCGGCCACGTCCCGCTCGTGCTGGCGCGGCACGCACAGGCGGTGCTGCTCGCCGTCGCTGAAGGCGGCCAGCAGCAGCGCCGGCTCCCGGTGTACCGACCTGCCTGGCGGCGGCCACGTCCCGCTCTTGCTGGCGCGGCACGCACAGGCGGTGCTGCTCGCCGTCGCTGAAGGCGGCCAGCAGCAGCGCCGTCTCCCGGTGTACCGACCTGCCTGGCGGCGGCCACGTCCCGCTCTTGCTGGCGCGGCACGCACAGGCGGTGCTGCTCGCCGTCGCTGAAGGCGGCCAGCAGCAGCGCCGTCTCCCGGTGTTCCGACCTGCCTGGCGGCGGCCACGTCCCGCTCGTGCTGGCGCGGCACGCACAGGCGGTGCTGCTCGCCGTCGCTGAAGGCGGCCAGCAGCAGCGCCGTCTCCCGGTGTACCGACCTGCCTGGCGGCGGCCACGTCCCGCTCTTGCTGTCGCGGCACGCACAGGCGGTGCTGCTCGCCGTCGCTGAAGGCGGCCAGCAGCAGCGCCGGCTCCCGGTGTACCGACCTGCCTGGCGGCGGCCACGTCCCGCTCGTGCTGGCGCGGCACGCACAGGCGGTGCTGCTCGCCGTCGCTGAAGGCGGCCAGCAGCAGCGCCGGCTCCCGGTGTACCGACCTGCCTGGCGGCGGCCACGTCCCGCTCTTGCTGGCGCGGCACGCACAGGCGGTGCTGCTCGCCGTCGCTGAAGGCGGCCAGCAGCAGCGCCGGCTCCCGGTGTACCGACCTGCCTGGCGGCGGCCACGTCCCGCTCTTGCTGTCGCGGCACGCACAGGCGGTGCTGCTCGCCGTCGCTGAAGGCGGCCAGCAGCAGCGCCGGCTCCCGGTGTACCGACCTGCCTGGCGGCGGCCACGTCCCGCTCGTGCTGGCGCGGCACGCACAGGCGGTGCTGCTCGCCGTCGCTGAAGGCGGCCAGCAGCAGCGCCGGCTCCCGGTGTACCGACCTGCCTGGCGGCGGCCACGTCCCGCTCGTGCTGGCGCGGCACGCACAGGCGGTGCTGCTCGCCGTCGCTGAAGGCGGCCAGCAGCAGCGCCGGCTCCCGGTGTACCGACCTGCCTGGCGGCGGCCACGTCCCGCTCGTGCTGGCGCGGCACGCACAGGCGGTGCTGCTCGCCGTCGCTGAAGGCGGCCAGCAGCAGCGCCGGCTCCCGGTGTACCGACCTGCCTGGCGGCGGCCACGTCCCGCTCGTGCTGGCGCGGCACGCACAGGCGGTGCTGCTCGCCGTCGCTGAAGGCGGCCAGCAGCAGCGCCGGCTCCTGGTCGGGCGCGGTGACGGCGGCCCCGTCCAGGTACTTCCGCGCGCGCCACCGCCCGCCTTCCCGCGCCGCGTCTGCGCGGGAGCCGTAGTATAGGAGCACGCCGCGTTGCAACACCGCCTGTAAAATAAAGCCACACTGATTTCCGACCTTTAGGAATAAAAATAATAATTCTGTGAAATGAGAACAACGAAAGACACGCTGCATCAAGTATGCTCAACCAGCTTCCCATAGACTAAGAACTCTTTAGCAGCTTCAATTCGTTTTTCTTACACCGCTCTTCGCCCACTATGGAAAGTAGGTCTTCTCACGCCTCGCAAGTCTCATCAGCCCATCTCGCTATCTTCCCAACACATTTAGTACACGAGTACCATAGAAACATACACATAACTTCAAAAATCTCATGCCCACAAACCGGTAGCATTTTTAGCAACTTTCAAACACCAATGCACTTTCATCTTGCGTTCTCACACTTGTGACACCAGCACAATGCAAGCACCTCGATCATTAAAATCCAAGCAGTAGTAGCGAAGATTCGAGGGAATAAACTCTACGCATCACACACTGGTATTTTCTGTGCACCTAACCTGATGAAAAGATGTTCGGATAACAATAACTTCAAAATCATGCTCACCAAAACAGATCTCCAGCCCAGAGTCCGGGGCTTCTTTAGGAGTTTAAACACTTCCTTACACTTTCAAAACTAGTCTCACACTGGGGACACCAACAAAGTGAAAGCACACTAATAACTTCAGATCCTGCTGACCCAAACACACGCGTCAAGATCCGATCTCTGCTGGCACGCAGCCTGGTGAAAAGATGCCCATCCAAAAACTCCAGTAAAGAAATATTGGCGTCTTCCGAATTGCATCTTAAAAAGCTGGTCTCAGGCTACCAATGAAATAGGCTTCCATCATACACACTTCCGATCATGCTCACCCAAACAGGGCTCCAGCCTAGGAACCGGGACCTCTTGAGCAGGGGCCCCTCATGTAATCTGGTGAAAAAATGGTCTCCAGAACAGGCTGCTAACAAACCTCCTAAACCGGGACCTCTTGAAATGATGAAAGATGCTCAGCCAAAAAAGTCTCCAAAATTAAATTTTGGCCGCTTCGGGTGGCTGGTTGGCTACTCTGTTGCATCTTTGAAGCTGATCTCATACTGCGGACGCTAATAAAATATGCTTCCATCATACACACTTCCAAACATGCTCACCCAAACAGGCCTCCAGCCTAGGAACCGGGACCTCTTGAGCAGGGGTCCCTCGAACCGCGCCGCCGTCCGCTGTAGCCTCTGCACAGGCCGCACGCTGAGCACATCACGCATTTCCTGGTCTTTCGCAATGTCTATCGCTAGCTGGCCTGAAGAACAAACAGGAACATTAACCTTTTGAGCGCCCAGCGTGTTGACACTTGGTTAAAGGACACCTAGTTTAGTAAAAATAGTGAGAGCCATGAGTTTAGAAGATCAGAGCTTCTAGAACTAGTACAAGAGTTTAGACCATGTGGAAACCCTATCCCTCGAGAACCACCATAACACCACACAAAAAGGACAAATATTACCGTTTGGGCGGAAATTAGTAGTTTTTGCATACTGCCCATATACTGTTTTAACATGCTTTTTAGTACTCTTTCACGTGGTCTCGGTTTTATATTGGTATACTCGATGAGTTGGAGTTACCGGCGGTGCCCCTTCGAATGATTAGGTATTCTTCTTGGAGGCCAAACTTCTTCCAATCTTACTACTATAATTCTTTGAAAAAACTTTTTTTTTTATACATTTTGCTAAGTGTAAAGTTTGTTATTGGCAAAGAGCACTTACCTATAAAGGCTTGACTTAGGTAAAAACTTACCACTGTTATTCTTCAAGGTAGTATCAACTCCATTCTGCAGCAGAAGCACAGCCAAATGGGCGTGGCCACGATACGCGGCGCAGTGGAGGCATGTGTTGCCTTGTGCGTCCACGCAGTTGATATTGGGAGGATTGGAACTGCTTAGCTGGAAGAAAGTGGTTTGGTGAAGTAGAATGAATCAATGATGATCACTTGGTTTCAACTTCCAAACTCTAACAAATTAGTCTAAAACAGGTTAGGTCTCAGTCAAACATATAGGGAGCGTCATATAAAGATCACACACAGCGTTCAGCAGTTTCCGTTCCCTGTTATGACATTCGGACCTCTGCGCCGCTTCTAGAATTTTCTGGACCTACCTGGACAACCTTACTTTGCCCTTTGGCTTACAAAAAGCCATCCACGTACCAACTCTTTAGCAGTGTTCAGCCGTTTTCACTCCCTCTCATGACCACCGTTTTCAGAAGCCGCTAGACATATCTGGTCTTGCACACATTAGATCCTGGTCTTCAAAACTGTCTTCTTACCAACTTTTGTATCTTCTACCCAGCTGGTGGCATTCAGCAGTTTCCTATCACTTTTGTGCCAGTCGAACCTCTGCATGGCCTCGAGAAGCCACTGGAAATCTCTAGTTTTTAGCATGCCGCTGTCTAGTCACCAAAGTATATGTCCATTTACCAGCTCTTGAATGTCCTGAATATGCCCAGCTTTGGCGGCCTGCAGCAGTTCCCTTTTCCTCCCGTGTCGCTTGGACCTCTGCGGTGCTTCCAAGAGCCACTGGAAATCTCTAGTCTTGCAACATGATGCTGCCTAGCCACCAAAAAATCTGTCCACTTACCAACTTTTGTATCTCTTGAATCTGTCCAGCTTTGGCGGTATTTAGCATTTTCCTCTCCCTCATGTTGTGCCAACCTTTGCATTCCTTCTACGAGCCACTAGACATTCTGGTCTTGCAGGATGTCGCTGTCAAGTCACCAAGAAATTGGTCCACTTACCAGCTCTTGTATCTCCTGAATCTGACCAGCTTTGGCGGCATTCAGAAGTTTCCTCTCCCTCTCGTGACGCTCGGACCTCTGCGCTGCCTCTAGGAGCCGTTGAACATCCCTGGTCTTGCACACATCGCACGCCGTCCGACCCTCGCCGTTCATTATGTTCACATCGGCTCTGTGTTTTAAAAGGAGAATCACTAACTCCTGCAAAGGTAAATACAGAAATAACTATATTTGAAACCACTTTTAAAGTTCAAATTGAATAAGAAGATTTAAACATGACAAATTTCTACATGTGAATAAGTGAAATGAAATCCATCCTAGATTGCTCTGTTTTGTCTGATAGATGAATAAGCGCTATGTCGCCGAACTAACTGACGCAATGACCTTTAAACATTCCTAGATTACCCTGGATTTCAGTTTGAGAAGGATCCAAGTAAATTTTCTTAATTTTGCTTGGATATTTAACCCTACGATCTGGTAAGCATCGCGGGAAACCGTTGCATGAGCGCGGCGCATAGTTGGTCGCTAAGGAGATACTTGGGTAGGCCTTTGTCCTATAGTTGACGTCTATAAGCTGATATGATAATGATGATGATGATTTATACCTACCCCATTTCCAATGAACGAGGCCTTGTACGTGTCATCAACTTCGGTTATGTCAGCTCCAGTATAGCTAGTGGCTAAATTACAAGGCCAGTTTGAGACGTGTTCAAGGTAGATGGTTGGTTTTACCTAAAAGTTTATCGTACCTCGTTCCCAATGAAGGAAGCCTTGTGTAACGCCGTGTCACCAGCTTCGTTGACGTCGTCGACATCCGCTCCGGCCTCTAGTAATGCCTCTACTACCTCCACGTGGCCAAAATATGTGGCCAGTATAAGTGGAGTCCATCCTAAGTTGCTCTTTGTTTTGCCTGAAAAAAGGTTGGCTATCAAAAACTATCTCGAGGTAACCTATATTGTATCTGTTATCAGGTTATCAACACAAACAACTTGCAAATGTGTTATTCTTTCCTCAAACATCTATCCTCTTATTATAAAGTAGTATAAATTAAATGGCTGTACATTGAAGATATTAAAAAAAAAAAAGTGATACCGACAATTTAAAAGTCACTAAAACGAAAAAAGTTTTATTTTAGATTTTTGCATGTTCGTATGTGTCGTTGTGGCTTCATCACGCCAAATCAGCTAAACGGATTTCAACAATTTATGGTACATGGTTGGCTGGGTATCCACAGATGGTTATAAGATACTTTTTATCCGAGTACGCTGAAATCGCTCTTACCAAAATGAGGGCACACGCCCGACCCATCGTTACGGGTCACGACCAGTCCACATCCCATAATGCCGCAATGGCAATACGGGTCCACATGCACCCCTCATGGGGTGTATGTGAAAACTCACATACACACACTATGCTGAAGAAAAAAATAGGGGTAACGATTTTTTCCCCTCCAAGATCGAAGTTGCGTTACCTCTAGTAATGCAATAAAACAAAGCATATAATATTTCCTGTAATCTTGTATGTATTACTATCTTAATTATACAAGTCAAGTCAAAGGTGTATGACTGATAGTGATAATAGGAAAGAATTTATAGGAATCATAAAGAAAAACTAATTATATAAAATGTTTTCTATATACATATTTAAGAAATACATTTATTTATATAAGTATGTATATCATTGTTTAGTACCCATAGCTTAGTTTGGGACTAGGTTGATTTGTATAAGATTTTTCCCGATATATTTATTTCTTTATTTAAACAATGAATCAATGTTTTAAAGAAATGTGTTTTGTTTTGTGAAGCTAAGCATGTAAGTACCAATAGTCTATATAGTTCATTTGGATATAAAGAATGATTTTGTAGGCATAAAGTGAACCTCAATAAAGATAATATGGAAAAATATTAATAAATTTAATAAGAACAGAAATATGGTAATGTATGCCAAAGCCTATCATGTCTAAATAGTGTCCACATGTTTAGCTCAGACTAGGTCACTTAACAATATTGTGACTCAATGACTCATATTATGCACACATGACTCATTCATTACCCAAGGTTATTCTATGAAACAATATCTATCCATACATGACCAAGCAATAAAAAAAACAAATACTTAAGTATAGGCAGGAATATCCTTTACTAAAGATAAAACATAGGTATATTTTCATAGGAAAACCATATTAATGCCAATGTTATAAGATTTTTCTAGTGTCGCTTAGTGTGTGATATGATTTGCTACTAATTGTAGCAGGGTTATTTATTTATTCAAATTAATTACACAGCATAATGGACAGTGTGATATTATAAAAATACGAAAACATACATTTATCAATGAAATAAAACAATTTAACGGATTATATCGCGTATATTATCTCATTTTAGTTCCCGACGTTTCGGAAGCTTTCCAGCTTTCCATGGTCACGGGAGGACTGAGAAAAGATGTATTTTCCTCTGTCAAAGTTACAATTTGTGCAAACTACCCATTTTTTGAAAAAACACAAATAAAGGTGTACATACATGCCAGATGGGCCTAAGCTGTAAAGACAGTTACACATGTGCCAGAAGGGCTTAATTATTTTATTCTAATAATTTACCAAGCAGCATTTCACAAATGAGGCGTACTGAGGGGAAAAGAAACGCTGCAAAGAAAAACTCCCAGACTACCTCATTACTAATTATAATATTTAAAAACAGAGACTATTAAACTACTTTTAAACAGATAAGATATTTTACACCGTTCGGAAATTAAGGTTTTGCAGTCCTGTGTCTTGCTTGTTCCTTGATGAGATGTATTACAGGATCCCAAGCTGGTGGTAGTGACAATCCATCTTCTCTATTGAAATTAGGATGCTTTTTAATCTATTAAAAAGCATCCTAATTTGAAATACATCTTTTCTCAGTCCTCCGTGACCATGGAAAGCTGGAAAGCTTCCGAAACGTCGGGAACTAAAATGAGATAATATACGCGATATAATCCGTTAAATTGTTTTATTTCAATGAGTAATAATCGCGGAAACAGAAGAAAATATTATACATTTATCAAGTTAAATAAACAGTTACAATTTTAAACTGAAGACAAATGTACATCCATTGCCTCGCAGAACCTCAGGTATTCATCACTCAGTACTACCCATTTGCTCACAAATACATCAGACTCTGGAGCTGATATGAGAAGTGTTCAAGGGGTGCAAAGCACAAACCAGTGGCGATTATCTTCGAAAAATAAATATTATATTAAATTTAGTGTGAGAGGGAACAGTCTAACAGTCCGATTATTTATCACAACCACTTTGTGGACTAAAATATCCACACCCCCTCCTATGCCCTAATTTTATTAATGAACTACCTACCTACAAAATAGAGTTCAATTTCGTCACATACTCGTAAGTGAGTAGCATCATGTCCATCAGCACTTTTCTGCCTGGAATATATCTTTGCCTGCACTCTCCTTCAAATACCATCATGCCCCTCTGGGGATAACATATGGCAGTTGGATACAATATGGAAAAAAAACAGTGAAGTGCGAATTAGACTCACGCACCAAGGGTTCCATACAAAAGATATGCTACAATTAGCCGGATCTATGAAAATCCAGTGTAGCAGAGCCCTACTCCTAAGCAAAATGTATGCGGTGCTCAATCATTTTATATTGGTTACTGATATAGACAGACAGACATAAAATTATACTGTTTTTAGTATTTGTTGATATAGCGGCAACAGAAATAAATCATGTGTGAAAATTTAAACTGTCTAGCTATCACTGTTAGTGAGATACAGCCTGGTGACAGACAGACGGACAGCGAAGTCTTAGTAATAGGGACCCGTTTTACCTTTTGGATACGGAACCCTAAAAAGAAACCTTTCCAGTTATCTAAAGCCACTGGTTTTGATCCCAGAATAGACTCTCTTAACATTTCTTTGAGTCTACAATCTTTGTATGAATATTGATTGCCAAGTCAAGGAAATCGCAAGGACTAGGGTTCAGGACTATAACCAGGAATGTATAAGAATGATCCAGCAATATTCAATATCAAATAGAGTGTATTCATCAAGTACATTTCCATAGGGAGGAATAGCAATGCTCTTACATCTGATAAATCTTTTTATAGTCCAGGAGTTTGACTCATTATCTCAACAAGACCAAAAGAATATGCTCTAATGCTTTAAAATAGGCATGCCATTGGGAATTGGGTTCTAAGGATGCAATGTAATGAATAGATTTAACCTTAACATAGATTTATGAGATAGAAAGTAAGTTTCATAAACAAATGAGCTATCATCTTATAAATACAAAGACCTAAATAATGAAGAACTTTCAAGACTTCAACTGGATTTGAACCAGTGTGTTGTGCCTTGCCGGGGCATACACTCTGCCAACTGAGCTACAGAGTCCAGACAGCTTCTCTTCAAATTTTGACACTATTTAAAAATAAATGAGCTATGATGAAACTGAAACTGTACTAAGGGCAAATAAATTTCGAGCATTTTTTTTTCATTTCCAGCATCCTCAGTCCTAAATTATTAACTAAACTCCTTTTTTTAATTAATTAACTAATAGAATAATATAAACTTTATTCAGGAAAAATCTGTATTATTGTACACAGCCCAAAAATAAATGTTTTAGAACTTTCAGGTATTTAAGGAAAGAACAGGACAAGACAGATAATCAAAGTACAGGTAAACTATGAGGAATCTAGTTTAGAAACACTTTTTCTTAAAGACACCTGTGTAAGTACAATTTATTGGTAATATTTTAGTACTCTTTATACTGCAGAAAATAATTGATATTTTTCAAATATTCAAGAAATACCTAACTCATGTAAATCTTTATTTACAAAACCATAATCTTGTTTGTTGTGAACTTGTGATATAAAATGCAACACAAAATCTTACCTTTGCAATCTATGTCCAAGGTCAGTTTTCCCTCCTTTTTCGCTTCGAGTAAGGCCTTCACTACTTTCAGTTCACCGTGCCTAGCTGAATAAAGGAGAGACTCTTCCACTTCCAATTTAGGGTCACTATTTTCCGAAGTAGCCATGGTAAAGATTTTTGTTTTCCTGCTCTAACGCAAATACGCGTTTATATAGTAAACAAGATCGCCATCGATCTTAGCCTGTTGAGCAACTCCTGTCAGCTCAAATTAATTATTAACGCCGCGTCAAGCTTGTGGGCTTTGCTTATATTTATTTATACTTCGAATTAGCCTTACGCAGTGCTCATTCGTCTGATTCGCCCGTTCTATGATTTCACATGACAGTTAACTTGACAGTTTTGAAATTTTCGCGTTTCGTTTTGCAAAGTAGAGTCTGAGTTGGTGCATTGCATATGAAGTTTTGAAGGTGTTTTGGATGTAATTTATTATACTGTCTATATCGTAATAAAATGTGGATTTGAAATGAAACTGCATGCCACTAATACTAGATTTTACTTTGAAACTAACAAGGAAGACACTAATACAGAGGGGTTACTAAGAAATCCGAAAAACAAAGTTCGTATAGCGCCATCCCGCTCACTCAAATACAGCATAACATGAGAGCGAGAGGGACTGCATGTTACGAACTTCGATTTTTGAGTTTCGGAGTAGCCCCTCTGGACTATTCTGGAAAAATAAGTTATTGAACACAATAATACTGGATTTGACTTAAGAGAAATTATTAAAACTGAAGACATTATTACTGGAATTGACTACTTATAAAGTAAATTACTGAAAACATTATTAACGGGATTTAACACTTAATAATAATCACGAGAAGATGTGGCAGTATGGCCTATGGTCTTAGCCTGTCCGAAAGGACGAAAAAGAAACAAAAAAAAGAGTTTTGAAGTTTGAACTTTACTTTTGACAGCAAAAAAGCGCGGGAACGCTGAAGTGACTAGCGGCTTTTTTGAAACTGAATTAAAAGCCGCGATATAAATAAGATTTGTAGATATTTTGTACATATATTTCTGTAAATACTCTGTCCAGAGTGCGTAAGTAAATAAATATAATTATGGGAAAAGCAAAAAAAAGAAAAAAGAAGACTGATGAGAATGAAGAAGTCGACACAGTTTGCGATGAATTATGCGACGACAGCACGGACTTTTCCTCTGTAAAATCACTCGAAATGGAAGTCGACAAGTATGCAGTATTCAAAGTTCCTAATTACGCCAGATTTTACCCTGAAGATGGCGCTAACTTCGAATACGTTGTATTCATGGAGAGCACTGTCCCGGATAAACCGATAGGGAACCGGGACATGATGCATCTGGCTAACTGCATAAAACGCTACAACAAAGGCGTAAAACAGTTGCAGCGTGTTAATAAATTCAAAATAGGCGTAATATTCGAGCGTCCCGGCCAGGCCAATGCTGCACTGGCCAATAAGCAATTTCTAGATGAATTCAAATTCAAGGCGTCTATACCCGCAGCTGCCAGCGAGGTTACCGGCGTTATGGTGCACGTGCCGACAAAACCAAGAACATTGTCTGCATACGGCGCTTTATGCGTAAAGTTACAAATGCTGATGGCAAAGCGACTTTAGAGCCTACTAAAACTGTGTCAATTACCTTTTCCTGTCCTGTTTTACCAGAAAGCGTCGACCTTAACAGCTGGCGCTTTGAGCTCCGGCCTTACATCCCGCCAGTGAAGCAGTGCCTTCGTTGTCTTCGCTTTAGACACATTGGTAAATTCTGCAAAAATGACTTAAGGTGCTCCATATCTCAAGGAAACCACAGATACACAGACTGCACTACTGATCCAAGAAATGCAAAATGCTGCCACTGTGCAGGTAATCACATTTCCATATCATCTAACTGCCCCATAAAACAACAGAACATCCAGGAAAATAAGGTTTTGGTGGAGAAAAAGACAGTAAAGTATGCAGAGCACTTTAATGAAAAACATTTTCCAAATTTAAACTCACAACCTGATCAAATTACATCATTTTTAAGTTCAGATATTATCATGAACTTGTTAATAGAAGCAATAGTTAAAATAGTCAGCTTAAATAAAACTAATCAAAAACCGATAAGCACTCAAAGTATTAAAGATATTTTACTGGAGACAATGACAAAAAAGAAAACATGAAACAAATATACCCAATACTGCCGTGCAATGCTTAAACGACGGTAGGTGCTAGCAATAGCATGTAGCACTTGCTTTTAAGTACTGCACAGCAGAATAGACAGCATAATTAATATAAAAATCTAGTCTACTTAAATAATTTCTATCAATAATTCTAAAATTAAACTGTATTATTTATTTCATTTTTATGGATAATAAATTGAATATTATGCAATGGAATGCTCAGAGTATTGTTAGCAATAGACTAGTATTGTCAAATTTTCTTTATGACCACAATATTCATATTGGTATAATTTCAGAAACTTGGTTAAGACCTAATCAACAATTAAACATTAAAGGTTATAGTATTGAGAGGAATGACACTGGTAATAAACATAATGGTGTGGAAATATTAATACACAACAGTATTGCATATTCTATGGTTAAAACTAAATTTGATGATTCTATGCAAAACATTGTAGTACGTATTACGATTGGTGGCAAAGAAATTAGTATAGTTAGCTTTTATAGTCCAACAAATGGTAATCCATTATTTACTAAAGCTAAACTCAATGCCCTAATTAAGTCTATTCCTGGACCAATGATATTTGCTGGTGACTTCAATGCACATCCCATATCCTGGGGTTGTAATTCTACTTCTCCTCGAGGTAGAGATGTATTAGAAGCTACTGAGGAAAATAATCTAGTGCTTCTTAATGAAGGTCAACCCACTACAGTTGGTTCTTTAATTTGGCGTTCAAATGCTCTTGATCTGTGTATGGTTAGTCCATCGATAGCCTTGTTCTGCGACTGGTCTGTTCATAATGATCCACTTGGTAGCTATCATCTTCCTGTAATAATAAATATGTGTTGTAAGGAATGGTCTAATATTGTTCATCCTGACAATAATAATTTGGACCCATATCCAATTTTTCCAAACTATAATTTGGTGGATTGGAAAGGGTATCAAGAAAAAAATGAAGAGTTATTGGCAAATTTTAATGTTGTGTCTTATACACCTTTAGAAGCATACACTTTATTTTGTAAGATTCTTCAATGTGCCATAGAATCATCTCTTCTAATTCGCTGTAGCCCTTCAAATAATAGAACTCTTTCTAGGAGGTCGAGGAGGAAGGCCCCCTTACCTTGGTGGAATGTGAAATGTTCCAAAGCAGTGCAAAATTCAAAGAATGCCTATATTAATTTTAAAAATAACCCTTCTGAGAATTCATATTTAGAATTAAAAAGGTTACAAGCTTTAAAAAAACTTACATTGAAAACAGAAAGAACTAAAAGTTGGACCTCATTGAGTAGCACATTTCATTGTTGTACTCCTCTTTTCATAATTTGGAAATATATGCGTAAATTTAATAAGTCCTTTGTTCCTAGCAATAACAATGATGACAGTTGGATCTCTAAATTTCTTCAAAAATACACCCCAGATCATGTTGCTAATAATTTTAACTTTAACTCTCACAATCATGATCAAAACTTCACCAATAATTTCTGGATACATCCTTTTACTTTGCAAGAATTGAAGTCAGCAATTTATTCAAGGAAAGAGTGCATTTGGATTAGATGGTATTCCATATGAAATGTTAAAAAATCTAAAAGAAAGTTCTTTAGAATCTTTTTTGAACATATTAAATAATCTTTAGAGTAACAATGAAATTCCCTCATCTTGGAAAGACTGATTGCTTAGTTCCCATAATCAAACCTGGTAAACCTAGGCTAAATGAAGACTCATATAGACCAATTGCTCTTACATCTTGTGTTGGGAAAATATTTGAGCAACTTCTGAAACAAAGAATTGAATTTTTTGTTGAAAAGAATAATATATTACCATCAAATCAATTCGGATTTCGTAGGGGCCGATCATCTGTAGAGAGCATTTGTCAGTTTCAGCTGGATTTGCAGAATAGTCTTTGCAATCACAACTCTTCTATTGCAGTTTTTTTCGATATTGCAGGTGCCTTTAATAGTGTCAATGTTGATGTACTTTCCACTGAGCTGCTTTCCATTGGGCTCCCAATAAAATTGGTTCAATGGATCAGGAACTTTTTGTCTGAAAGGAAAGTCTGGAATCTTGCCTCCAATGATTTTTATACTTTATATTCGTCATCTGAATCTAATTCTGGGACAAGATGTTAAAAATTTGCAATTTGCTGATGATCTGGTGGTTTATGCTACTGGTAAAAACATAACAAACTTAGTCAATATAGTTAATAATGGTTTACATAGCTTATTGCACTACTTTTCGTATTTAAACCTTCATGTCAACCCTCTCAAATCAAAACTGCTTATCTTTGGGAAAAGGAATGCTTCTGTACCTAATGTTTATTATAATAATGCTGTCATCCCTATTTCATTAGAAACTAAATTCTTAGGTGTTGTGTTCACTCATATTTTATCCTGGAAAAAGTATATAGATGATGTAACTGCAAAAGCTGACAGAGCGTTCAATATTTTAAGATCATTGGCATCAACATATTGGGGCGGGGACCCTAAAATACTGCTAATATTATGTAAATCAATGATTCGTAGCCATTTCGAGTAAGGTTTCGTGTGTTTCGCTGATAACAATAAACTTGTAGATGCCTTAGATAAAATACAAAATAAATGCCTGCGTTTAATAACCGGTGCTTTCAGAAGCACGCCAATAAATGTTATGCAAGTTGAATGTAACCTCCCTCCAATATCCATAACATTTAAGTATTTAAAAGAAAGATTCATATTGAAATTGTATTCATCTAATAATCAAGTTTTGTCTAATATTACCTCCGATAATGACTCGTAACCCTATATATATTCTTCAGGGTTTAACTGAATTATTAAACCTCTTTGACAGTTCCAATGTTTACAAATCCTCTTCTCCAGTGTTGCCGTGCTATGAAGGTACTTTTAATAGTAAATTCCCAGCCATGAACATTGTCATTGATAGTGAGTTATCGTCCAAGGAAGAAGTCAATTGCAAATTTTTCGAGTGGAGTGACCATCGTATGATATATACTGATGGGTCGAAAATTGATACTAATATTTCTTTTGCCTTTTTTGATAGTTTGTTGAATAGAGGTTTGGGGTATAAACTTAATGAAAATTCCAGTATATGTACAGTTGAAGCTGTAGCTATCCTTGCAGCACTGAAACATATTAAGCATCAGAATCAAGGATATCAAAAATGGCTTGTAATTAGTGATTGTATGAGTGTTCCTAAAAATTTAGAGAATCATAAATTCCATGCAAAAACTAATTACTTAATATTCGCAATAAAAGAGCTGTGGTACGAATTGTTTAGTGTCGATAGCATAGTCATAAGTTTTATGTGGGTTCCGTCTCACATAGGAGTTACAGGGAATGAAAGGGCAAATTTTTTGGCCAAAACAATTAATGCGACAAATTCTACAGATAACACTTACTTTAATGTATCCTTGCCCTATTCAGATCTGATTCATATTTTAAAGCAAAGAATGACTAGAATTTGGAAAACACATTGGAATCGTACTGTTCAAGTTGAGAATAAAGGATTGTGGTACGCGCCACTAAATGTTAAGATTAATAGTCAACCGTGGTTCTGTAAAACTCACATTTACATGAACAGAAAATTTTATTCCACCATTTTTCGTCTTCGTTTCGGTCATTGTCGACTGAATTTTCATTTGCATCGTCTCAAAATGGTTGACAGTTCTATATGTTCTAACTGCAACTTGCATGAACAAACTATATCGCATATAATTTATGACTGTCCATCCTTCGGCATTCAGCGCCTTGTGTTGATGGATGAACTAACTCAAATATATGAATGCTATGATTTAGTCCCACGTAACGTTACAGATCTCATTGTAAATAGTTGTACATATTTACCTTTATATAAGTTTTTACTTAGTACTGTAGGAGAAATATAATTGTACCTATACTGTATAATATCATCTTATAATAATAAATGTATGGTATGAGTTTAATTTTGGATATGCATCACACATCAGTCTCAGGCTTTGGTGTGTGATTATTATTAGTTTATTTAAAAAAATACATGTGTTTTGGATGTAGCTTATTATACTGTCTATATCGGAATAAAAAGTGGATTTTATATGAAATCGCATGCCACTGATACTGGATTTGTCTTTGAAACTAACAAGGTAGACACTAATACTGGATTCTGGAAAATAAATTATTGAAGACAATAATACTGGATTTGACTTAACAGAAATGATTAAAACTGAAGACTTGACTACTTATAAAGAAAATTACTGAAGACATTATTAACTGGATTTAACACTTAATAATAATCACGAGAAGACGTGGCAGTATGGCCTATGGTCTTAGCCTGTCCGAAAGGACGAAAAGGAAAAAATAATAATTTTCTTCTGACACTTGACAGTTGCTTGACAGTTTCTTGTTTTGGCTGTTTTAGTAGCGATTTATTTAACAGCTTTAAAAAATAATGAGTGAAAACGTGCAAAATTGTTGCCGTATATGTCTAGATATAGAATCAGAACACGTAGCCATCCTCCAGGATCCCATAATCCACCTTCACGTAAAGTCTTGCCTTGCAATGACTATTTCGGCAACAGACACTCTTCCAAAAGAAATTTGTGTTTCCTGTGTCTCGCAGTTGAGTGAATTTTACAATTTTCAACTGAACGCACGCTGCTCACAAGACTGGCTGGAATCTTCACAAGAAGAAAAGTCAAAAAAATCGACTGAAACTAAAACACCGATTCAGCCACTTCCAGATTCTGAATACAATTCAGATTCGCTCCTAGAGTTCTTAAATAATACTGCTAATATAGAAGAGTATTTAAACAACCTAGGCAAGGAGGATATTCCGTCTATAGTGAATATGTTGGACAGGAATAATGAAAATTCTATGGATGGAGTTAGTAAAATTCTACATGCAAAATCAATTAAAAATAACAGTCCCAAGAAAGAAAAACTTAAAACTGATTTGAATATGGAAGTAGACGTGCTAGATTCTGATATAGAAATAGTACAGGAAATTCTGATGAAGGAAACTCCAAAAATAACACTTACAAAATCCATAGACAAAAATGTATGTTTTGCCTGCAAAATTAGGTTTGATAGCATCCAGAAGCTGTCTCAGCACATCAGCATCTGTGATAATGCTACAAGAACTTGCCTGGAATGTGGGGTACTATTTGATTCTAGGAAAAAAATGCTACAGCATAGGATATCACACAACCCTTTACTACCTTTGACCTGTGCTTGCGGGAAGCGGTTTCAAAGTGAAGAGTTACTAACGGAGCACTTTCGAATTTGTTATATCGACTACATGGCATTGCTGGGTTGTAATTTTCGGTGTAAGCAATGTGGTGAAACATTTAAGGAACGTTTCCAGTTGTATCGCCATGCAAGAGGTCATATAATGAAGGCACAAGAAAGATCTTGTGATGTTTGTGGACACAGTTTCATTGGGGATGGTGCATTATCCAGTCATAAGCTGAAAGAACATAATAAACCTGATAAAATGTTTTATAGGTATGCTTTGTAATAACCACGGTGCAAAGAAGAAATGAGATAAGTGACAGCTTGGTGGCCCATATTATGAATTTTATAAGGTATACCCATTTAATACATTTTATAAAATGGATAATTCAATGTTTGGAAAATGTTGCTTATACCATTTCTCCTTTCCACCATTTTCGGTCTTTATCATCTTATGAGGACACAAAAGAACATGCTTCTTTGCAACTATATAACTGTCAAAATTCATGATCATACTTTTGTTCTATGTCTAAACGTGGTAACCATCTGTATTATTATCATCAAACGACAACAACTATTTCTATATTTTCAGATGCAAAGTCTGCGGAACTACCTCACCCAATCATAAAGAGATCTACACCCACATACTAAGCCACACAGTCACAACGGAACCCACTCGGCACCTCTGTGAATCCTGTGGACGTGGCTTCAGTACGCACACATCTTTGGCTCGGCATTCTATCCAACATAAGACGGGCTGTTATAGTTGTACAATGTGTGACAAAAAGTTTACATGTGTGCGTTCAAGGGATGAGCATGTGTTGCTACATAGAGAGATGACAATGTGTGAAAGATGTGGGACAAATGTGTATTGCTGTGAGTTGGAAAAGCATGTGTGCTTGTAATGTGCATATGTATGTTGTTTATACTCTTTTGGATCAAAGAGATATAAAAAGAAAGGTAATTGGGACAATGACAATTTTTGACAACTTTTTTCTGTGGTATGCTATAGAAAAACCTTTCAATAATAGAAGCATTGGTGAAAAAACAACTTCAATGTCATAAAAACTTACCAAGATACAATAATGTTAAAAGCACATTTTTGGACTTTCCCAAAAAACGCTCTATACTAAAGCTTACCTTGTAAGGGGAAATTAAGAACTTTGTTCTGAAGCTATGTTTAAACTTGCGTTTATCGAAACAGTTTCATAACAAAAGTTACTATAAATTTCATTGGTTATTCAATGGTGTTATTAGCTATTAATATTTTCATACTTTAAAATTTCCCACCCAACTCCAAAGGCTCATAAAACAAGCTACACGCAAGGTATAACAATTTTTTTTTATTGAGGATTTCTATCATAGAAAATTTCTTTAATTGTTATTTCGCATCAAAATATTTTTTTATTTGAGCACAGTCAACATCCCTTATGCCCAAATCACTTACCATAATTTTACATTCCCTAACGATTCATATGCCATAATAATCATTTGCCATATTTTCATTCGCCATAATTTTATATCCCATAGCTATTCATATGCCATAATAATAATTTGCCATATTGTTAGGTTCCATAATGATAAATTTGCAATAAATTGAATTTTCCCTATCATCTTGTGTTCCAAAATCGTTGGCCAGAAAATTCAAACGACAACAATGGACGATATACCTACATGGTTGTGCCAAACCTAACCTAACGTACAGTTTTCGGTTTTTGACCCTTTTTGATGCTCCGCTCGCTTCGCTCGCACCGCTATACATGTTCACAATAAAAACCTAACCTAACCTAACCTAACCTACAATCTTCGGTTTTTACCCATTTTGACGACATTACAAACCTAACGTTACCTACAGTTTTCGGTTTTTGACCCATTTTAACGCCACGCTCGCTTCGCTCGCTCCGCTATACATGGCCACAATACAATTCTAACCTAACCTACAGTTTTCGGTTTTTTGGTGATTTCGGGTAGCAGGTCATTTTTGTATACTTTTGTCGTAATTATGACAAATGATTATTATGGCATAAATGATAAGAGATTATGAACATCATAGAAAATAAATATTATGAAAAGGGTTATTATGGTATCTCATATTAGAGATGTTAAATATTATGACACTTGAGTATTATGGCACTCAAAAATTATGGCATGTAATATTATAGCCAGTAACCATTATGGCAAATGAATATTATGGTATGTGAGGGCAAATGAAGGTTATAGCCTGTGACCATTATGGCACATGAAATTAGTACAAATGAAATTATCGGACATGAAACTATCCCGCGTGTGAGGCTCCTTCTGAGCCGAAGTCCATGTCAATATATCGACGGTGGAAAGGAGAAATGGGGTGAGCAACAGCTTGGTGGCGTAGTAATATACTCATGAAACTCATTTTATAAGGTGTATAATTAAATGTCTCGAAAACGTCGCTTATCCCATATCTCCTACGTCAATATCTATTGATAACTGAATGTAGGAAACTGAGCACAAAAATATACCTATTACTATGAAACACATTTGTGTGTATCTATTGTGACATAGATGAAGTCAAAGCGCAAAGAAAAATACGATTGCTCTCGCACGTGACCACATACGACACAGCTGTAAAGGAAGGACAGTCGGAGTGTGAACAGGTGTAATACGTGTGCCCATAGATGGCGCTAAGGTTAGAATACCTTTCAAAAATTAAAACAGGTACATGGGTCAAACCGGATGGATAAATTCGAGGCGATTGGCACAGTGCTCGCTGGTGGAGGGGTTGACATGCTCGATGCGGAATCGAGAGGTACTGGGTTCGAGTACTGGTGTGACCACGTGCGAGACCAATCGTAACTTTCTTTAGGCTTTGACTTGTATCTATGTCACCACAAAAATATACCTACCAAGTAAGCAGTTTTTACCTAGTATCAAACTGAGTATGCGGGAATATAATTGGAGTTGGACTGGCCTATCAAACAAGTAAAGGTTCGGCCACGACAACGCGCGACTAGCGGCGCGACGAGCGAGTTCTCTCTTCATTGCGCGGTCGAGAGGCTCACCGCACAGCAGTTAGTTGGCATCACACGCAATGTATAAGAAATTCGCTTGCCGCGCCGCGTTCGTCTTTAGAATTTCATTGGCATCGGATCTATGTAACGTTATGCTCAGTTTCAAATAAATACCTGACCTGAAATGGAAGAAATCTTGTGTAAAATTTGAAGAATAAACTTTGAAATGAATTTAAACTAAAAGAGTTGCAACCAGTGTATTTACTGTAACTAAGATAAAGCATATGGAATAAAATGAAACAAAATCTCATTAAAATTATATTTAATTGTTTAAATCATTGTAAACCAAATAATTATTAAATTCAACTATAACACCTATCGAAATAAATACATAGCTCTCAAAATTCTAATTGCACTATTAATTTTGATGTATATTATGTATCATAGCTATCATCTAATTGGTTAACTTATATACTATGGAATATCTTAACAGATGTAGTATCATTGATATATTACTAAATCTATGCGTCATTATTTATAAAGCAACTTCCTTCACAAATCAAACAACAGAAATGACATTAGTTCATTGACGGACCTGAAAAGTAACCCAAGTCTCTTTAATGTGAGTCTAATTAGTACCACTATTAAACACAATTGTAACTTTAATCCAATCATAGAATATTGTGTCAATAGCCCGAAATAAAAATAATGTAAAATATTTTGAGAATAAGGTCACTTTTACACTAACGACCATCGTTAGCACCCCAGAATAATCAAAAGTTCAAGTACAGAAGATGTTTTGATTTCAACGAAACAGAGCCCGCTGTGCGTAAGCGAGAGCTTGCAATTTGTACATCAAGAAGAGAATGACCAATTCTATCGCACGATAAACGCGCACAAGCTCGCTTCTCGTGCTTGTCAAACATATTCATTCAATAGTAGTGAAGGGATTAACAAAAGCAAAACCAGCCCCTGTGGCCAAAGTTGAAGAAGTCGGTGAAAATAATCCTTATCCTATAGGGCATGAGGTTATTGAAATCGATCAGGGTCTTCATAAAGGATGGTATGCAGATGACGCGATGGTTCTGCCGTATGCCTGTAAAAGAAAGACCATAGGTCAGAGAGCCTGAGGAGGATTGGACTGGACGATTGGACCTCTAGAAGGACAGACCCAAGGAAGACCATAGGTCTGGTGATGTTTCCCTTCAACCTTCAATGCTCATCATCCTGGCCGCGTCTCTGGGCTATCAGCTCCTTAAAAAGACTTTTAATTGTTCTGTTCCTTGGCGAACAGTTTTGGCTAGAGAGGAATGTTTTCAATGGAAAATCCCTGGTAGAATAACAACCTCCATACCAGAGCCTTTATATTTTTTCTGAATCTAATCTTCGGACCTTGTGACGATGTTGCCTAGGGTTAGAGGTCCTCTAGAAGGAGAGACCCAGGAGGATAACAAGGCTGATGGTGTTACCTTCAATGATTATTCTGGCCGCGTCCTTGGGCGCGATCTCGGGGTAGCAGGAGGCGAAGCGGTGCGAGGGGGCCGGATAGAGACCGGTGGCGAGCGTGGCCGCGTACACGGAAGTGGTGCGGATGTTCTTCGTCCACGTGTCCAGCCGGAGCTCCTCGGATATAGAGTCCATTAGACCTGAGCAGTCAAGGTTATTGAGTAGCTGTAAGATTCTTTATTCAAGTAGGCCTAGTTACAAGCACTTTCGAAATGTCAGTTACATGAGAGTGAATGTTTGCTGGGAGAAATACAATATGATCCAACATTTGCTGCAAGGATTAGGGAAACCCAGAAAAACCTAATCAGATCATTTAACTTAAGTGTAATATTATTGATAAAATCATCATTTTAAAAATTAAAATAATCAATAAGATAAATCCCAAAAGGATTTTCAATAAAAGATAAATAATCTAGAATGTGTCTAGAAAAAAAATCAAAATGTCAGAGTATATAAAAAAATTAAGATTAAAATAATAATAATACCTTAGGTATTCGTTAAAATAATTATTCATATACCTACATGACGCTATAATTTACATTAATCCCACGCGGCTTCATCATTCATGTAGTCTTGTGTGCTATAATAAGCTTTAGAAAATAATTTTCGTTTCACAATATTTTTGAATTTACCAATAGACAACTCAGTTATGCTGCTAGGAAGTTTATTATAAAATCTCACACAGTTACCCATGAATGATCTCGTTATTTTATGGAGCCTAGTAGCAGGCACTGCGAGCTTATGCTTATTTCTAGTATTAATATTATGTATATCACAGTTCTTCTTAAAGTGGGTAATATTTTTATGTACATACATAATATTCTCATAAATGTATTGACAATGCACTGTCATTATATTAATGTCCTTAAACTTATCTCTAAGCGAGTCTCTATAGTTCATTTTATATATCGCACGAACAGCCCGCTTCTGCGGAACAAATATAGTATTAATGTCGGAAGCACTGCCCCATAGTAAGATGCCATACGACATAATACTGTGGAACTAACTGAAATACACTAATCGAACCGTTATCACGTCTGTTAATTGACGAATCTTACTTATTGCAAAAGCTGCAGAACTCAGTCTATTCGAGAGATTAGCAATATCGGGACCCCATTGGAGCTTAGAATCTAATGTTATACCGAGAAAGACTGTACTATTAACTAGTTCCAGTTCCTCACCTTTAACCATAACGCTTGCTTGCTCGTGTTTTACGTTACTCGTGACAAACTTAACACATTTAGTCTTTTTCTCATTCAACAATAAATTATTTACATTAAACCAATTTACTACTTCACAGATAGCATTGTTTACGTCATTGTAGGATCGTTGATTTCGTACGACTTTGAAAATTAGAGACGTATCATCTGCAAACAAAACTATCTCATGGTGGGTCTTTACGAGGTGTGGCAAGTCGTTTATATAGATAAGGAACAGGAAAGGTCCCAATATTGATCCCTGCAGCACACCCATAGAGACTAATGACCCCGGTGAACGCTTTCCATTCACGTCAACCCTTTGTATTCTACCATTTAAATAAGACTCTAATAAATTTAGTGCTGATCCTTTAACTCCGTAGTGGTGTAGCTTCCTGATCAGTCTCTCATGATTAACGCAATGGAAGGCCTTAGATAAATCACAGAAGATGCCTAAAGCATCTCGCGATTCCTCCCAGGCATCGAAAATGTGTTTTACGAGCTCCACTCCGGCGTTGGATGTCGAGCGACCCCGCGTAAAACCGAATTGCTTACTATGCATCAAATTATTCAAATTAAAATATTTTAACAATTGATATAGAATTAGCTTTTCAAAAATTTTACTAAATGTAGGTAGTACAGATATTGGTCTAAAGTTAGTGGGGTCAGAGGTACTACCTGATTTAATTAAAGGAGTTATTTTGCTATGTTTCATCAGATCAGGAAACTCACCGCAGTCAACACTGTTATTGAATATATCTGCCAAGTCAGGCGCTATTACTTCTATTAGGGATTTGACAGCATGGACTGAGACCCCCCATAGGTCATTGGTTTTTTTGACATTAATTGATTTAAATGCCTTTACTACATCTGAAGGACTGACATGTTCAAAATAGAAGTCCAAAACGGCAGACGAAGGTGATGAATTTAAACACTTTGTTGTGGATATTGGTATATCGGTGAAGAAATTTTCAAATTCTGTTGCTACATCTAAACTAGAATCTATAATTTTGCCATCATTTTTTAATTCTAGATCACTAATTGCGTGCCTTGATCTACCAGTCTCCGCATTAATCACTTTCCAGGTGGTTTTGATAATATTAGAACTATTTTTGATTTTCTGGGATAAATAATTACGTTTGGCAATATGACAATCAATTTTGAATTGATTCGAATATTGCTTTACATGTTCTTTAAATTCATCACTCGTATTAAACCGCCGTTCCTCATATATGGCATACAGTGCTGTCTACAACTATTCGGTGGCTAGGGAATTAAACTGACATTGTAAATACCCTGCGACCTATTGCCTATTCAGACTTTAACTTCTATGGCATAATAATATAGGGACTTCGCCTACGTATTCTTCCCTTGACAGCCACTTCAACGGCTCGTCATTACGTAATCAGCAGGGCTAGAATACCTATGGAAAGTATTTTCATGATTTGAAAATTATCGGTTATTTGCCTATGGGTAAGTACATCCCATTTGCTCTATGAAATTCTGATCGTTTGTAGGTACAGTTTGCAGAGCCGCATTTACCCTCAGTACTGCCCTGGGGATTTGAAATATTCTATACTATTTTTGATGACGAAAAAGAAATTGCTCTTGATACAAATTTACTCCCCTGGGCACTAATGCCCCTAACATAAATCCTGGGCTGACAGTTTGCTTTTCATAATTCTACACAACGCAACTAATTTACGGTAAAGTTACCATTCATCAGTAGCATAGTCATCTTACCTCTTAGTCCGAATTTGGCGGCGCAGTATGGCGCCATGTCTGCGCACGGCATGAGGCCTGCGCTCGAGTTGATAGCCACGATGTGGCCCTGCCGTCTTTCGATCATGCTCGGCAAGAATGCTTGGAATACCTGACGGGAAACAAAAACAATGAAATGAAATAAATATTCTGCAACTTTGTTGGAGGTAGTGTTGCTAATATGTTTTGGCGATCGTGGAATATTTAGTTTCCAGCAATGCCACCCTGCTAACCATAAGTGCAGTAACTCTAGTCAAAGAGTAGAAAAAAATGCACCTTATTTCATTCGAGCCAGGTGTACTTTACATTTCGCCTTTGAGCGGAGTTACTGCACTTATCGTTAGCAGGGCAGAATGCCTACGATAAAGAACAGTATTTACCATAGAGTTTTGTTGACATACCATGGGCTTATACACTCAGGATAAAACAGATTGTTTCGCCACATCTATACGATTCTTGGAGCAACTACCATACACCTACGTTTTTGTCTAGTTTCTTGCTTTTATTCGGTGTCTTCGTTTGTCTGCTGTACTTCGCGTCATAAATAAATAAATAAATACCTATTACGGAACAATTTTACACAAATCGCTCTAGTCCCATGGTAAGCTCAATAAGGCTTTTGTTATGGGTACTAGACGATATATTTAATAGATATATTACTTATGTACATAGAAAACATCCAAGACTCAGGAACAAATATTTGTGCTCATCACACAAATATTAGCCCTTACCGGGATTTAAATCCAGGACCTCAGCTCCGCAAAAAACGTTACTCCCACTAAGCCAAACCGGTTGTCATAATTTCCTAAGTTGTGGTCTTTCAACAGTTTTGTCAGGCTGGCGTTAAGTATGCTATCAAAGTTATCTCTCACTCTCATGAGCTATGACTGCTATGCACTGATCAACTTAGCACTACAAGCGAGTGGCGCCGCGGCGGTATTGCTCACCAGCATTGAGACGTCTTCAGGTCCAGCATGAGCTCCTATACCATGACTGTCTCTCCCCAGAAGGGAAGGTTGACCTCCACGATCTCAGCGACGGCCTCTGGGCGGAGGCACAAGAGGGGCGCGACGGTAAGCGCACCAGCATTGCTCACCACCATCGACAGGTCAGCTCGAGCATGAGCTATACCATGACTGATACCCAAAAGTGCGCCAATAGGTTTAACTCCAGGATCCTCGCGACGACCTCGAAACGGAAGCAGGCGAGCGGCGCCGCATTGAGCGTGCCAGTGTTCCTCACCATCATCGACACGGTAGTCACAACCTGCTCCTGTACCATGACTATGTTACCCAGAAGTGCGCCAGCAGGTTGACCTCCAGGATCCTTGCGACGGCCTCCGGGCGGAGGCAAGCGAGCGGCGCGGCTGTGAGCGCTCCAGCGTTGCTCACCACCATCGACACTTCGGTCATTTGGCGACGCATCAAGGTGGCCAGTGCGAACACCTGTTCTCGGACTGTGACGTCCACTGTGTAGCCGATGCACTAGAAGAAATATATCGAGAAATAATTAAAGAGGCTGGTTATTAAATAGAACAAGGGCCTTCTCTGAGCAGGCTGATAGGATAAGTACCAACTTCTTTGAATAGTGTGGACTGGTGCGCAGAAGAATGTACACCGTCGCTTCACATTTGACGTATAGAACAAATTACATCATAGTGTAGGGTGCCTACCTACCTAAACCCAAATTTTGATCATATAAGGTCAAGAAATGCACTACCCTACTCTCTTTTTTACACTAAAAAGTGCGAAACTGTAGGCAGTAAGGGTAGGGGTAATTTCAAAGTGTTCGGATTTTATGACATCTTTAAAATGACCGAGTACCTGATCTGAATGAGAGATGACCTTATCAATAATTTCGTCCCAATATAGTCCTAAGCTACGCGCGCAGATTTTTTATGACTCACTGATTATATACTTAGGTAAAGCAATAACATCTAACACAAAAAAAAACCATGGACAAAAGCATTACGTCTCCGTCCTTGCTCCTTATCTCGTTGACCACAGCATCGTTCCGTCGCGCGTCTTTGTCCCAGCAGACCACCGTCGCTCCGAGTTCTGCGAACTGGATTGCCAGCTCTCGGCCTAAGCCGTTGCCTGCTCCTGTTATCTGAAAACGAATTTGAATTTACGTCTTCCAATGTACAGACATTTAATTTTTACTACTTTATTAGTAGGAATAGATTACCAAATTTCGCAACGCAACGAACCGAAATGGATATACCTACATATGCTGAATGGTAAATATTTGGGCGGGTACAAAACTGTTTATTATAGTCACAATGTTGTTACAACGATAACGGTAAAATAAACGGAATTAAGGGTGCTCATATAGCTCTTTAATACGTATTTTCTCGATGTAGGGTACATCGTGTAAGTGATTGAATTCTTAGATACAACTGTTTGTTATGCATATTTTGATTAGTCGACTCACCAATATAGTTTCCCCATGCAAACTCTTCATAATCGGCGGGACGACTACCCTAAACACAGCTACAGCGCAAGTTGAGCATAACTTAACCACTAACACCAACGAATCGAATGCCCACAGAGGGGCAGCAGCCAACCCACCACTTCCCCACCACGGCAGAATCCAAGTCTCTTGCAAAACCCTGAATTTCCTTGCAGCGCTTCCCAAGCAACGAACTAGTAAATTCTTCCTTCCCATAAAGATAAAATAAATCTAAACTAAAAATTCAATGAGCATACTGAACATGACAGTTTAGACGTCATACAATTTTTTCCTGAAAGTTGCATTTTACTGGCCGAAATCCTTACGCAACCTCTTTAGACTCGCAGTTTCAAATGACAATCATTTGACATGCCCACTGTTGGAGCAAAAATTGACGTATTTGAAGCTTGATTACCGTATCCATTAAAATCAATAACTGAACTGAATATTTTAGCGTTGCACCATGGCAAAGCCATTGCAAAAGGACAGGGAGAACCGATCAGCGGAGAAGAAAGACCTGACTTTCCATGCGTATACAATAACGCCAGAAACTGCTCACACTTCGATACTGCTTTTGGAGTCGTCTGAACCGGAAATACTATGCCAGGTAACTGTCAAATCAATATCAGTGATTATTTCTTATAATCCACAACTATCTGAACAGGTTGTCAGTTAACAGTGCTTCAGTGTGGTATCTCCTATAGCCATAGACTTATATATTAAATATTTCTATTGAAATCATTGCCCATAGCTAGATTAATACTACCTAAGTAAATTAGACATACTCATTCACATTATACTTACAGACATTTCGTACAACATTGAATAACATGGATATAACATCAAATGTACAATGTTGCGTTTGTGTATTCATTCAGAATGCAGCAATAAAAAATCTAGTTCGATCGCTACACGGTTAAGGGTTTGAATGGCTCTACTAAACCTACACAAGAAAAACCCAATACGGATTTCACGCATACGTACTTACCTATAGATAGCCTACCCTGCGTACAAAATTTTGTACAAATTACAAAATATAATATTTTAATATTAGTATAGATGGTATTAGGAAGACTGCACACTACATTTGGTATTTACTTAGGTTAAGTTATGTGTTTTGTTTGTGTTTATGGACCCACTGAAAATCAGCGTCGATGCACTACATGCACCGACACATGCTGGAGTGGGCTCCTTTTTTGAAATACCACCAACACTCACTCTTGTTTTTCTTTTTTAGTCATAAGCACTATGATGATGTTTTGTACCTGTGTGTATTTCAAAATAAATCATTCTTTCTTTCTTTCTTAATTTCTTACAGACTCTTCGAGCAATAACGAAATTTTCGGCCCAAGACATGCAGAACCGCATCGTCTTATTCAACCTTAACGCTATCCCGTACATCTTGCCTCACGTGGAACATAATGAGATGAACATCCGAAGGTTTGCCCTCAAGGCGCTGGCTCAACTGTGCCAGTTGCCACAGGGCCCAGAACAGGTCTTAGCTGACAAGCAAAATTTAAGGAAAATTGCCTATATGTTGACAAAGGTAAGCCTTCTGGCAAACTAGGACCACATTATAAGTCTCTACTACAAACTCAGCCCTTGGTACCTATGCAGACTGCAGAACTCGTTACAAGTTGATTGGTACATCTTGATTGAAGCTGTATACTGAACTGAAAACCTACTGGCCGAACACGACATTGCGCAAATTGCGGCGCGGCATGCGTTTTATATGTTCATTGCGCGGTCGAGACGCGCAACGCACAGTGGTTACTTGGAATCACACGCAATGAATTAGAAATACCGCTGCCGCTGCCGCCGCCGCTCGAAGTCGTGGCCGGGCCGTTATGCAGGTAACGATTGGTGATGTTGATGATATATCGTGGTCACGTTTATCGTTCTTATTAAAGCATGCATCTCCCTCGTAGTTATATTCTTGTTTATAAAAGACAAAGGGCTTCATCTAAAGCTACTCATAATTTGTGACCATTGATTATAATATACCATGCTTTGTTGCATTCAATTATCTTCCAGGTTGAAGACGTTTTCGTTCTTGAATTCGCGTCATTGGTGCTGTCAGAGTTGACGAGAGAACCTCTTGGCTGCGAGCAGTTAGTGTCCGCTAACATTTTGAATAGCCTCTACTCTAGGATGAAGAACAGCCTGGATCCTGATGTGCAGAAAAATTGTATCCAGGTACTCAGAAACAACAGAGAATCGATTGTAACTTGTACTTGCCATCTTGGTCAACATTACAAATGGAGCTACCAAAATAGTATTTTCTAGACTTTGTAGGTGATAAGTAGTTTCATTTCATCCGAGTGACAATTTATTGAGGTTTCCGTCGTCTCGTTTAATATAAATTGTTTTAGACCCTCAGCAACCTCCTGGACGACCCAGTATGCGCGTCAGAAGTGACCAAAAATCAGCAATTCAGCTGGCCACCGGTGCTGGCGCTGATGCAGAGCAAATACTTGGCCGTTCAGCATGTGGCGTTAAGGACCGTAAACCAGCTCATCTGTCGGTACAAGGATGAGGTGGTGCAGAAAACTTTCAGAGCTTCTACGGGGGTGTTGGATCTTTGTGATATTTTAGAGGTTAGTTGCTAAATATGAAACTGGATTTTCTTCAAAGTGAGTCTGCAGTTGGATAAAACTGCATGGTAGCCCGTTGCTTCAATTACTCGTGAAAAGCAAAAGGAAGGAAAGAGTACTTGGAGTCAAGTTAGGGTAGATGGATTCTTACAGACCATCAATCGGAGGTGGGCCCTCTTTTACTAGGCGAAGAGATGATATCAAGACGCCCTCACTAGCTACGTACCATAAGTTTGGGGTACTTTGTCCTTTAAGAGGTAACTTTAGCCGATATCAAAACAACTGATTAATGAACTGATCTCCACATATATTTTTTAACATGCAGTATAAGAGCACCTCATGATGATACGTTATGATTACTTGACGAAGTTATTGGCCCGGGCAAAGCCCCACGGGATAACCCCCAAGGCTAAAGTACCCCGATATCACTGTAGTGACTGAGATAAAGGCTAGCAAAACTTGCATTCCTTGTGATACGCAATATCGACGGCAAAAAGCAGATACGTAGTAACCGCCGGAGGAATACGTTGGTGGTTACTACGGTTCCGCGTTTGGCTGTTGATATTATGTAGATACAATCCATTTAGTACCGGTCAAGTGATGTGACTCACAGCAAACTGATTGTAAGATTTGTCTACTGATGATGATTTATATTTCCATAGTCGTACGAGTTCCGTGACGTCCACACGGTGGTGCTAAGCGTTCTCCGCGACTACGTCGAGACTGAAGAGAATGCGTTCCACCTGTATCAATCCGGGTGCATTCTGCGACTCTTGGCGTACTTGGAGATGGCGCTGCCGGCGATGAAGCCGCACTGTCTGGCTGTGCTGACGAAGATGTCTTTCACTGCGAATGGCAGGGACGTAAGTAAACCGTTTTTTGATCAATTTACTGGCCTAGCTCGAAAAACTAAGAAGGTATTAAGAGCAGGAGTGATGTCACAGTAGGTCTTTTTATTTTGTTAGCCACATTAAGCACCTTAGTCTGGCGTAAGTGGAGAAGCACCAACATTACGTCGGGATGGCAATTATTCACCGCACCTAAAGGACATTTTTAAATTTCTTCCAGGGGAGCTCGTAAAAAGGAGGTATTATTACATGCAAAAAATAAGTTGGTTTTCTTACTAGTTGCATCACAATAATGCACTGTAATGCCAAATTTCCAACGAGCTCAGTTCAGCTTCCATCTTATGAATTCAAGCCGGTTGTCATCATTTTACAGGCCCTTTACCAGACTGGCACAGACTTGGTGTTCTGTCACCAGCTCCTAAGCTCCAACGTGGAGCTGCTGGCGGACGCAGCGATGGGTGTGGCTAACATGACCAAACTACTTCCTTCTGCAGTCCGCATGTCAGACACTAACATTATCGAAGCGCTCTGTGGTATGTTCGAATCAGGCACAATAAAATAACAGTTCCGTTCAAGCACAGACTTCGTAATACACCCTGGAATACTGATTGAAATGCGAGAGAAAATACTTGATCTCTCGCCTCATCACGTTCGAATTTTGCTCATCGCCATTCTGGTCACATTTTTATGGAATGTTCTCAGGGCCCATACCTATACAATTATAAAGTTGTAAAAATAAAATGTCTGTACATTGAAAATACTTTCAAAAATTGATTGTTACGGACTTTGGTGGTCACTAAAATGAAAAATATTTTTTTTGGATTTTATTTTGTACTAGAAGGCGCCCGCAACTTCGTACGCGGAGGGGGAAAAGTATAACCCTCTTTTTTTTCTTCAGCGTAGTCGGGTAATAAGTGTCCTATAAACATCTGGAGATACCCGGCTACCCGTGTGCCAAAAATAGTTGAAATCGGTTTTGCCGATTTTGCGCGATGAAGCCACAACGACACATACCAACAACAATAAAAACCAAAAAAAAATATTTTTCGTTTTAGTGAACTCCAAATAGTCCGTAACAACCATTTTTTTTTAAATATCTTCAATGTACAGACATTTCATTTTTACAACTTTATAATAGTATAGATGTTTGTATATGTCGTTGTGGCTTCATCACGCAAAATCGGCTGAACAGATTTCCATAATTTTTTGTACACGGGTATCTCCAGATGGTTATAGGATACTTTTTACCCGACTACGCTGAAGAATAAACGACAGGTTATGACTTTTTCTCCTCCGCGAACGAAGTTGCGAGCATCTTCTAGTAGGTAATAAAAGTCCAAGCAGCCCCCTTCGACGCCTACGATTATGTTTATTTATTTATTTAAACTTTATTGCACAATAAAAACTGTTACAAATGGCGGACTTAAGGTATTCTCTACCAGTCAACCATGTTTACACTTAGTTTTTCGCCCACAATTAATTACTACGTATGGGAAATCTTATATAGGGTCTACTTACATAGGTACTGTGCTCGCTGACACAAATTATGACGTAGGCGAGACTCGCGCTATTTTGAGCCATTGTGATATTTTACGGCAGCGAGAGAGTTTTTCGAAAGGTAATGCCATCAGCCATTTTGTACAACATTAGTCAAAGAAAAGTTACTTCCCCAACAGGTAGTCGTGACCCTCTGCTACGAGGAATGCGATGTTAGGAGGAGGAAGGCTATTATAAAATCCTCAAATTTACTCCCCACAGCGATCCTCAGCGACGACGGAGCGGCCTGGTTCTATATTAGGATGAACGCGCTCCGAGCACTTTCTGAGCTGTGTCGGATCATCCCCAAGGCGGCCTTCAGTCTTGTCGAGCCGAAGACGTTTGCGGCGCTAAGGAATATTAACAAAAAGTGTACGTGAAGTTATTTACTAAACGTGTGTTTTAATTATATTGTATCAAAGGTGACGCCTGAATCAGTTAAGTATATCTACACACTACCATTGTTTGCTTATTCTCTTGAGATCTTAAAGAGGTTCAGAAAAAGCAGACAATGGTAGTGTGTAGATATACTTAGGGGCGTGTAAGGGGCGCCCAACCTACATCTCTCGGGAGCCCAAGCCAACATTACCTGCTCGTGGTGCACGGTGTTGACCAACGGACGAGGCCCTGGCAACCCGCCAACCCGCACCGGACCAGCGTGGCGGGTTACGGTCCAAACCCTCAATGAAGATGACAACTTTACCACGGCCCCAAGTGCCTGGCGGCTCCAGTTGCAAGGAGACAGGCGTCGGCCGAGCACTGGAGCCAGGGGTGCTAAGAATCCCCGGGTGGGGCTCCTCCGTCAAACGACCTCGGCTATTAATAGAACGGACAACCGACGTAGATTATCGCTGGTAACCTACAACACGCGCACGTTGAGGACGGACGCGAAGGTTACAGAGCTGGAAAAGGAGGTCAGTAGGATGCACTGGGACATCATAGGACTATCTGAAGACCGAAGAGAGGGGGAGGACACGATAGCCCTGATATCCGGCAACCTGCTGTACTACCGGGAGGGTGACCAGCAGTCCCAGAGTGGTTTCGGCTTTCTCGTCCACAAGTCTCTCGTTAACAACATAGTGACAATTTCGAGTGTGTCGAGCAGGGTTGCGTACCTGATACTCAGAGTATCTAAAAAATATTCGTTGAAGGTCATACAGGTCTACGCACCAACCTCGACTCACCCGGATGAGGACGTGGAGGCCATGTATGAGGACGTCAGTAGGGCCATACATGCTTCCAAATCACACTTCACTGTTGTTATGGAAGACTTTAACGCAAAGCTTGGGAAGACAGGCGATAACGAGCTGAAAGTGGGGCAATTTGGATGTGGGCAACGAAACCGAAAAGGGGCCAGAGGCTGGCCGAATATCCGGAGAAGGAGGGACTCTCCATGATGAATTCCTTTTTCAAGAAGCCGCCTTACAGCATATGGACCTGGATGAGTCCCGACGGTTCCACGAGAAATGAGACTTCATTTTATCCACAAAGAGACAAATATTCAATGATGTCTCAGTGATCAATAAGGTGAAAACCGGTATCTATCACCGAATGGTGCGAGGCACATTGAACATAAACGTTGTAACGTTGCACGTTATCATTTTAATTAACTAACCAATTTTTATAATAAATTGTACTTATTTTACAAATGACATTAATTTTACCCTAAATTATTAATTTTAACCCACTAAATATATGCACATTTTAAATTATACAAAATTATTACTTTATTTTTATCACATTTAATTATACAATAAATTAAATCTTATTATTAATATTATTTACAAATGAAATTATTTATTTATGCTAATTTATTATCTTTAATTATACAACTCATTTTACCCATTTACTTAATTAAAATACGTTTTGAAATTCATATAAAATAAAATAATAATCAAATGAATGTAATACATATACATAATAATAACAAACGCTTGCACTGTATCTCGCGACTGTCCGCGCGTAAACCGGCTACGATAACTTGGCCCGGCCGCGGGAGTGTGACGTATGTACCGAAGTTTCTAGAGCGCGCGGCGCGCCCGCCATCCAGTCCGCGTTACACCGTTTTGCACTACGGACCCGTATCAGTTGCGCTCACGAACAAAGGGTCGTGTCGTCATGCGTGCTGATACAAATTTAATTATTTAAATTCAGTGTAGCGGACAATATATTTATTTTCGCACTCAGGACGTATTCCGAGGACATCAAATACGTAACTATATCGCACCCAATATATTGGTAAGTGCAAAGTGTTGAACATTATATTATAATTATTAATTCGCTAGCTTAGCTTAGCCGTTAGCTATCTTAGTGTAGTGCAATGTTCATTTATATTAATTTCCACTATCCTATCAAAGTTGCAAGTCACGCTTTAGTTAGTGTAAAGGCAATTCCTTTGTTCTTTGTTCTAGGTACGAATATGTACGTACCCACCTTTGTAAAAAGTGAATAGCAAATTTAGATTACATTAATATTCCTACTTCTTAATATTATGCCTTTAATGTTATGCTTTTTGTAACTCCGCTCTGCTTGTGAACACAAACACGCTAAATACTGCACCGGCTTTCTCCCTTGTCATCCTTACTGCATCTACAGGCTGTTCACAAACAGAGCGTGGAAAAAAGAACATATTTGTGACATTGTGCGTCGTCACGTTTCAGGGTGCGACGTTTACGCTGTTTTTTTAAGCGAAGATCCAGCTGCGACCTGTACTCGCTGCGTCACCGCTGCGTTTCCGCAGCGTTTGGTTGTTTTTTTTTTACAAGAAGTGCAATCCACGCAAACCACCACCTAAGCGCCGAGCTGTAGCCGTGTCGAGGCCCGCTCAGCGCTGTTCTCCCCTCGAGACCAAGAGCCTTGAAAAGCCCACCGCCACTGACGACCAGCCACGCAGGGGAGTACCGGTACACACGGCGGTAAAACTAGACGGCCTTTTAACCCACGACCTTTGCTCTATTTTGGGACTTGTGTCCACAATATATTTATTCATTTTAATGTTGACTTTTGGTTTTATTCCTCTCCAATAAAGCACGATATGTCACACTGGCGCCTATTAAGTTGGTCTAAGGTCTAGTTTTGCCCCGTGGTGTTAATTTGTGTGTTTTGTGTTTTTTTTTATTTTTGTGAAACGTTTTGTTTTTTTTTGGTTGCTAGTAACTAAGGTGTTCGCTTATAATAATTTTTAATAATTATTATATTGAATGTGAATTTAATCATAATTAATAGTTTTATTTAATAATTTAATTTGTGAACAAGATTTTGTCGTGAAATTTTGTATCACCCTATATTGCTGTATTGCTTATCTCTGTACAGTCGAGGCACACAATTGTTAAATTTGGTTTAATATTTTTGCTGTGCAATTTTTTTGTGTATTGAGTGAACATACTAGTTGCAATAATTTTATGCCTTTTATTTTTATTTCTGTGCTTGTTTTGATTTTATTTTGAGTTTTTTTATTTTTTCTTATGCTTTTGTTCTGCCAACCACAACGTTCCGTAGTTTATTTATTGTAACAGAACGGAGTAGTTTTTAAGAATTAGTTAGTGCAGCGTTCAACACTTTCCACTGTTTTGGGTTTATGCGAGTTTTAATTATTTTGACATAATAATAATATTTTTTTTATTTTTTTATAAGAAAAATGGCATTTTCGGTCAAATTTTTGTCGCTTCAGAAGCCCGAATTGGAGTATGAAGTAGGTATTCGTGGCGATACTCCAGGTGCAACTGTGCAAGAACTGCGCAAGCAGATTTCAAAATTGGGCCCTCTCTTTCCCTCAGAGGATATTTTGGAAAGTAGTTTTTCTGTTTCGGCTGATTTAAAGGGAGTGAGCGACGTGCTCTCTAAGGTTCAGGCAAATTTAGATTCGCGTCCTGATAGGAATGTTTTACTTCGTTCGCAAAATTTGCTGAGTCATCTCTATCACCGACTTAATCGCATTACATGTGATGAGACGACTAAACCGTTGCTTGATGCATGCGTGAAAGAATTTCAATCTCTTTTGTCACGGTACAATTCATTTAAGGATACCGCAGTTGAAACAGTGTTGCCCCCTACTGGTGCAGAGCCTGCAGTAATTAATCCTCCGGTTAATGTTAATGTCACTTGTGATCGCGGCAATTCAAATGAATTATGCAGAATTAAATTCGATGGCAAGACCTGCGTTCGCGCCTTTGTTCAGCGTATTACCGAATTTTGTGAAGCTAGGTGCATTGCGGATTCGCGAATCTTGTCCTATGCTACAGAGATTTTCGTAGGCGACGCGTTACACTGGTACCGAAGTATCAAGGATCAGATTTCCTGCTGGAATGAGCTCGCGGTTCTGCTTAAACAAGATTTCGGTCAAAGCGATTACGACTATAGGTTGCTGTCAGAAATACGTTCAAGGTCACAAGGTGAAACAGAAAATATAACGATCTACCCTTCAGTTATGGCGGGTTTATTTTCGCGTCTTTCGAAGAACTTGCCTGAAGATGAAAAATTAGAAATCATCCTGCACAATATTAGGCCGTGCTATGCCAGTACCTTAGCATCAGTACCCGCGATCGCCGACATCAAAACCTTAAGTACTCTCTGTCGCAACTACGAAAGCATCCAGGCACGTCTTGCCGACTTTCGAGAACCACCCAGGCGTACAGCTGATACCTTGGCACCTGAATTTGCCTACGTTAGCACTAACACTAATAAAAATAATAATAATACTTATAAAAACTACAATAATCACAGAAATAATTACAATGCTAAATATAATCCCAATTATAATACTAAATCTTATACTAACAATAATAATTTTAATAACAATAAATCTAATAATTACAACATGAAAAATGTACAAGCGATTGAAGCGCCCTCTGTTAAGACGTTATATTGTCCTAGGTGTCGTACCAACACCCACAACTTGCGTCAATGTAAGGCAAATAAGGACGACGTGTATTGTTTTGTGTGTGGTCACAAGGGAGTTAAGACCCCTCAGTGCCCTAACTGCAATAAAAATAAACCACCTAGTACAAAAAACTAGAACAGCAGAATTGTGCCAGACATCCAGTCAATAAATTTGAGTCAGAGGATTGGAACAAATGGCTGAAAACCATTAAAGTGTTTTTTAATTCGTATAAGATCGACACAATTCTGCATTCTAAGCCAATAAATGACAATCGTCCTTATGCTACTGTACAAATTAACGGTCTTGATGTGTCTGGTCTCCTTGACTCCGGTTCTGCCGTGACAATTATTGGCAATAGTGCTCATCAAGCGCTTCAAGGTCTAGTTGTTCGTGATGATCATCGCATCTCAGTGATTGCGGCAGGCGGCCAGTCTATGCAGAGTCAGGGTTACATTGAACTACCAATTCATTTTCAAAACCAGTTCCATATTATAAAGGCTTTTATTATTCCAGAGATCAACACAAATCTTATATTAGGTGTAGATTTTTGGCGTAAATTTAACATTCTACCCGACTACTTAAGCTGCATTAGCTTCTCTAATGCCGCCATAGTCGAAGAGCAGTCTAATTCGGTTAACCCTACGTTTATTAAAGGTTATGCACATTTGGGTGCTTCTGAGAAATCCGTCGCTGACAACATAATTGCGCAGTTTGAAGATATTTCTACCGAGCGAAGGGGACTGGGTGAAACCAGTCTCATTACACATCGTATCGATACGGGAAGCTCGCAGCCAATCCGGCAACGGTATTACCGGATGTCGCCGGAGAAACAACGGATTCTTGTTGAGCAGGTCGATGAAATGCTGGGGCTTGACGTCATTGAGCCCTGCGAAAGCGCCTGGTCCTCGCCGGTTCTCATCGTCACCAAAAAGAACGGTCAACCTCGGTTTTGCCTCGACAGCCGTAAACTCAACTCGGTTACTCGAAAGGACGCGTACAATCTTCCTTATGTCTCCGAAATACTCGACAATCTTCGCGACGCTCGCTACCTTTCGAGTATCGACCTATCCAAGGCCTTCTGGCAAATACCAATTGCTGTCGAAGATAGGGATAAAACCGCTTTCTATGTCCCAGGTCGCGGAACCCTGAGATTTAAACGCACAGCATTTGGTCTCACCAATGCACCTGCCACCCAACAACGTTTAGTTGACCTTCTCTTTCGCGAGTTTGACCTCAAAGTATTTGCCTATCTAGATGACATCATCATCATATCTGAGCATTTCAATTCTCATGTGTCGCTTCTTTTGAGGGTCTTAAAAAAGCTTCGTCAAGCAAACCTGACGGTAAACTTGGAGAAGTGTCAATTCTTCAGGAGCCAACTTAAATATTTAGGTTACGTTGTTGACTGCCACGGACTAAGGACTGATCCTGAAAAAGTCGAGGCAATCTTAAATTACCCGACGCCTACTAGCCGCAAAGACCTCAAACGTTTTCTGGGAACTGCAACATGGTACCGCAGGTTTGTTGCTCAGTTTAGTACCATAGCAGGGCCCTTAAACAAATTAACTTCAACTAAGAAAGGCGCCCCACCCTTTAAGTGGACTACAGAGGCAGATGCCGCGTTCCAGAAGTTGAAGGAGTGCTTAGTTTCCGCACCTGTGTTGTCTTGCCCTGTCTTCGACAAGCCGTTCGAGGTGCATACCGATGCCAGTAACTATGGCGTTGGAGCTATGCTGACCCAAACCATAGACGGTAAGGAGCACCCGATAGCCTACATGAGCAGGTCGTTGTCAGCACCGGAGCGGAACTACAGTATTACAGAACGGGAGACGCTTGCCGTTGTTGTCGCTCTTGAACACTGGAGGTGTTATTTAGAGAATGGGAGGCCATTCACTGTTTACACTGATCACAGTGCCCTTAAGTGGTTCCTTTCTCTAAATAACCCCACTGGTCGTTTGGCTCGCTGGGGAGTCCGCTTATCGGCTTTCCACTTCGAGCTCAAACACCGTCGAGGCGTGGATAACGTTATCCCTGACGCACTCTCGAGAGCTGTCCCTATTGGTGCAGTTAATTTGACTGATTCTTACCTCAATACAACAGACACCTGGTACAAAAACATCTATAATTCCTGTTTAACTAAGCCTCAAAATTTTCCAAATTTTCTTATCAATAACGGTTCTTTGTACAGACTGTGTAAAAATAAACACGAGTTAACTTCCGAATTCTCTTGGAAGGAAGTCGTCCCAACAGAATTTCGTCACGATGTTTTGGAACAAAACCACTCTGAGCCCATGGCCGGTCATCTAGGTATTTTTAAAACCTATCGTAGATTAGCTTTAAAATACTACTGGCCAGGAATTTATCAGGACGTTGTAAAATTTGTAAGTTCTTGTAGCAAGTGTCTGGAATATAAACATCAAAACCATCAGGTTCTTGGAGAGATGGGTCGCCCCAAACAATGTTGCCGGCCATTTCAAATGGTATCAATCGATCTTATGGGCCCTCTGCCTGTGAGTCGTAAACAAAATCAGTATATCTTAGTTGTGACTTGTTGTTTTTCAAAATTTTGTTTAATATTCCCTATCCGTAATGCCACTTCCACTATCATAACAAGAATTCTCGAGGACCAACTCTTTTTAGTTCATGGCATTCCTCAGACAATCTTTCTCGACAATGGTAGCCAATTTATTAGCGGAGTCACCGTAGACTTGTTTAAAAAATACAATATACCTAATATATTTTATACGCCTAGATACACGCCCCAAGTTAACCTTGTTGAGCGTTACAACCGCACTATCATCACGTGTCTATCTACCTTCGTTAATGAGGACCACAGAACCTGGGACATGTTTATCCCAAAAGTACAATTCGCCATCAATAACTCCGTTAACGAGGCTACTGGTTTTACCCCATCTTTCCTTGTATACGGCAGAGAGCTCGTTACATGTGGCACGCATTACGTAGACTTCGACCTGGATGGTGAAGTACTATTTTTGCCGCGTGACATTTACGCCGGGAATCTAGGTTCTATGTCTCAAATTTTCGACCGCGTACAAGCAAGGTTATGGCAAGCTCATGAAAAAAATACTTCGCATTACAATCTACGTCGTAAAAATGTAGAATTCGATGTTGGGGATGTGGTCATGAAGCGAACCTATGTACTAAGCGATAAAGATAAGTACTTTAGCAAAAAACTGGCTCCAAAGTTTATTAAGTGTCGAATCGTCGAGAAAAAGTCTCCCCTAGTCTATGTGCTGGAGGACATGTCTGGCAAGAATTTGGGAACTTGGCACATCAAAGACTTGAAAATAAATAAGTTTAAATAAGTTTATTACTTCCCGTGCTTTTATTATCATAAGTGCATATTAGTATTTGTATTGGTTTTTGGTTTAAAATAATTAGAAACCTGCATTCGTTTGGACGCATTAGCATTCGTAGGTATAGTCCAGATGCTACTGTTTTTTTTGATAGCGAGATGCGTGAAAGATAGTATGAATGTGTAAATGCAAATACGTAAGCGTATTTTGCGCGGATTTTATTCTTAGGAACAAAATCCTTCCATGGCGCGCGGGGTAATGTAACGTTGCACGTTATCATTTTAATTAACTAACCAATTTTTATAATAAATTGTACTTATTTTACAAATGACATTAATTTTACCCTAAATTATTAATTTTAACCCACTAAATATATGCACATTTTAAATTATACAAAATTATTACTTTATTTTTATCACATTTAATTATACAATAAATTAAATCTTATTATTAATATTATTTACAAATGAAATTATTTATTTATGCTAATTTATTATCTTTAATTATACAACTCATTTTACCCATTTACTTAATTAAAATACGTTTTGGAAATTCATATAAAATAAAATAATAATCAAATGAATGTAATACATATACATAATAATAACAAACGCTTGCACTGTATCTCGCGACTGTCCGCGCGTAAACCGGCTACGATAACTTGGCCCGGCCGCGGGAGTGTGACGTATGTACCGAAGTTTCTAGAGCGCGCGGCGCGCCCGCCAGTCCGCGTTACACCGTTTTGCACTACGGACCCGTATCAGTTGCGCTCACGAACAAAGGGTCGTGTCGTCATGCGTGCTGATACAAATTTAATTATTTAAATTCAGTGTAGCGGACAATATATTTATTTTCGCACTCAGGACGTATTCCGAGGACATCAAATACGTAACTATATCGCACCCAATATATTGGTAAGTGCAAAGTGTTGAACATTATATTATAATTATTAATTCGCTAGCTTAGCTTAGCCGTTAGCTATCTTAGTGTAGTGCAATGTTCATTTATATTAATTTCCACTATCCTATCAAAGTTGCAAGTCACGCTTTAGTTAGTGTAAAGGCAATTCCTTTGTTCTTTGTTCTAGGTACGAATATGTACGTACCCACCTTTGTAAAAAGTGAATAGCAAATTTAGATTACATTAATATTCCTACTTCTTAATATTATGCCTTTAATGTTATGCTTTTTGTAACTCCGCTCTGCTTGTGAACACAAACACGCTAAATACTGCACCGGCTTTCTCCCTTGTCATCCTTACTGCATCTACAGGCTGTTCACAAACAGAGCGTGGAAAAAAGAACATATTTGTGACATTGTGCGTCGTCACGTTTCAGGGTGCGACGTTTACGCTGTTTTTTTTAAGCGAAGATCCAGCTGCGACCTGTACTCGCTGCGTCACCGCTGCGTTTCCGCAGCGTTTGGTTGTTTTTTTTTTTACAAGAAGTGCAATCCACGCAAACCACCACCTAAGCGCCGAGCTGTACACGGTGATTCCGCTCCCGTACAAGGGCGGCCATAAATACCTCAACTCCAAAAAAAGCCATTTTTTCGATTTTAAACTATAAAGGGTTATTATACAAGCATGAAATATATCATTAATAACATTTTTAGACATTTATAATAAACTTGTGTGACTATTTTTATTAAAAAAATATCTGTAGTCAAAACCATTTTATAAAACGTTATTATTTTAAACATAAAGCCATTAGATAAAAAAAATTTGTAATTAATGAAAACATAAATGAAACAGCATACTACATAAATAATAAAAATATTTATTTCAAGACTATTTACATATATACAAATAAGGTTATATTAAAACAAAGCGATTACTTACTATTTATACATTCAATATTACCTACTTACTATTTACACACAACAAGTCCAATACAGATTTAGACAAAGAACTTTTTTTTTAACAGGTAACCTTCTCAAACTTGATATTAGGGGATCTGAGTGAAGAAGAAGTCGATTAATCAAATCAGTATTAGTCAAAACGCGGTTCATTTTTCGTGTGTGATCTAGTCGAAATGCTTTATAGTATTTGTTACTCGCTTCAGCTGCTTCTTCAGACAGTTCTCCTATAGACAGTAGGCCGTGATTGATAATGTCAGCACCATGAATCAAAATTTTGTGGACAGAAGCAGGCAAATAGTACCATGGATATTCGGCAACTAATTGCCGTGCAGTTTCTAAAGCGAAATCTCTGAATTTTGTCGCATCAATGTTATATCCCGAATTGATACACTGAAGTACAGTCCAACAACGATCTAGGAGATCCTTCTTAATACCCGTAATTTCAGCTGAAATATCTGAGCTTGAGAAGAACCGCCTAGCAGTGTTGCCATCGCTTCCGCCACTTTTGGGTTTATCGATAATAAGACCTAACTTTTCCCTAAATTGCGATTGTATAAGTTTTTTTTTTTCAGCTACAAGTCGTTTATCGCTATCAGACCTAGCTTGCCATTTCTTAACCTCTAACTTGTAAGCGAGATGAATGAAATATTCAAAAAATCGGATCAATGCGTGAAGTGGAGACATGCCATATTCATATTTACTTTCGTCAGTTGCTTTGCACAAACATACATCAATTTGATTCATCTCACTTGGTAAAGCTTTACATATATAACATCTAGTTGAAGAAACATCACTAAGTGCATTACACACCTTACCATCGACCATAGTAAGTTGTAAGCTATGATTAATTGTGTATTCGCATGCATTTGTCTTGAAGATAGTCGGTTGCAAGTTACTTATTTTCTGTTTGAAATAAGTCTCCTCTTCAACTGATACTGCAGTTGTTTCCTTAAAAAACTGAAAGCGAATAGGTCTGCAGTATCGAGTTGAAGAAGGACGAGGATTTTTCCACAAAATGATTGAGTTTTCCTTATTATCCGGGTTTAAAATAAGTTGAAGCGGTACATATGAAGTAACAAACAAGCTACTATCCACAAGAGAAGAATCTGAGAAAGTTTGTTTGTATTCGCTATGTCCTGTACTACCATCAAATCCCCATTTCCCAACCAAAGATATTTTATTTAAAGACTGGTCAGGTATTTTATCTAAAATATCTTTTTGAGACTCAAGAATCCGAGTGGCAGTGTGATCTAACAAACTCTGAAGTTCGACTTCGGCTGATGATTCAGTAACGGCTACAGTTGTAGGGTAACATCTCTTTTTAGCCTTTACAATGCGTTGATAGGAAGGCATACAATCTTTCAGTATATTATTATGTATAAAATTCTTAATTAATAGATATTGCTTTCTAGAAATCTTACCTTCTGCAATAAGTGACAAAACTTTGTTTTCGTCGACTTTTGTAGAAGTTAAACTGGAATCAGCAGAAGCATTGAGCAGTGTATTTACAGCAGACTCGTCAAAATTAGATAGTTCCGCCAGTCTCCTTCTTTTAGTGCGTTTACTACTTTCATTAAAGTTTTTCCTCGGACGGCCACGAGAAGTGGAAGGGGAGGGGTCGACGTTATCATTCTGCTGAGAAATACGCTGCTCGATACTTTGGATCACATCAATGTATTCTACATCATTAAGCCACTCTGCATATTTATGTAGAAATATAGACTTTGTACATCTTGTTTTTTTCCAATAACATGCAATTCGTTTACATAAATTCCTTATTTTAACCCTTAAATTCTCTATGCCAATATTTTCGATGTTATCCGAAATAATTGATGTTTCCGTCAGTGTAGTAAAAACATGTTGAAATTTTTCTGTATCAGTTCCTTGTCCAGAGTGCCAAATATCAAAAACACTACGTTTCGAAATAGAACACCTTAAAAATGTACCTAAAACAAAGCAAAAACAATTTTTTAAAAATCGGATTTTTTTCGGCTACCCTACTCTTGTTCTTTGAAACCCCTTTTACCTAAGAAGAGGTCAAAAAAGGTCGATGAAAGTTACAGCCCTTATTAAGGACACTTCCATCTATAACATAATATATGTGTCAAGTGCGGCAAACCTCGGCATCAGAGTATAACTCTCAATGAAATCATACTTCTTAAAAATTAATCGTAAACGACAGACCTCTACTAGAAAATTATTTTAAAATATAAGCACGCATATTTATATATAAAACATAATTGAAAAATAAAGTACATACCCTCTTCTTGGATTTCCATAATAATACCACGTGGACACACGCAAATAATAATAATAGTACACAATAACAAAGTGATTAAGTTGCGGCGACAAAAACACACTACTAATTAGGGTCGAGATGCGTTCACTTTCGTTGCACAAAAGTAAATGATAATAGTACTTTATTGCTGTGCTATATATAGTATTTAGAAGATTGTCTATCGGTGAATCATTTTACTTACTTTTTAGTCTACGGCGGAATCACTGTGCTGTAGCCGTGTCGAGGCCCGCTCAGCGCTGTTCTCCCCTCGAGACCAAGAGCCTTGAAAAGCCCACCGCCACTGACGACCAGCCACGCAGGGGAGTACCGGTACACACGGCGGTAAAACTAGACGGCCTTTTAACCCACGACCTTTGCTCTATTTTGGGACTTGTGTCCACAATATATTTATTCATTTTAATGTTGACTTTTGGTTTTATTCCTCTCCAATAAAGCACGATATGTCACAACGTCCGCCTAGAAAGGTCTCGCCTAATGAAGTCGAACTCCGACCAACTACAGCCCACATACAAAACCCCGAAGACATTCAGCTGGAGTTAACAAATCGCTTTGCTTGCCTGGATAATAGCGTTTCCGTGGACGATATAAATAACAGGTTGGTAGAAACTGTCCACGAGGTGGGGAAGAAATTCTTCAGACCCCGCCGCAAGGATAGACCCGAAAACCTATCCGATCATACTCTCAACCTCATGACTGAACGACGTTCGATGCCGCTGCAGACTTCTGAAGACGCTGAAGTATACAGGCAGCTAAATAGACGGATCCATCGGTCCATGCGGCACGATATTCGTCTCTTTAATGCTAACCATATTTCTAGGTTCTATGGGCAGTTATATACCTCAGCTGCCAAACTTGCTCATAACTTCACCAAAGACCTGAGAGCCAAGCTTACCCAACACTATACCGAAGATATCCCGGACATCAGCCTGTACGAGATTAGAACGGCCCTTAAACAGCTCAAGAATAACAAGGCGCCGGGTGATGACGGAATCACTTCAGAGCTTCTAAAAGCGGGTGGAACACCGGTTCTTAAGGTCCTTTAGAAGCTCTTCAATACCGTATTGCTCGAGGGCATCACGCCGGAGGCATGGAACGGGAGTGTGGTGGTGCTATTTTTCAAGAAAGGTGATAAAACGCTGCTCAAGAATATATACCCATCTCGCTTCTGAGCCATGTTGACAAGCTGTTTTCCAGGGTCATCACGAATCGTCTCTCAAGCAGGTTTGATGAATTCCAGCCTCCCGAACAAGCCGGGTTTCGAAAAGGCTTCAGTACCATAGACCACATACACACGCTGTGGCAGGTTATACAGAAAACCGAGGAGTATAATCTGCCACTTTGCTTAGCGTTTGTGGACTATGAGAAGGCCTTTGATTCCGTCGAGACATGGGCAGTACTGCAGTCGCTCAAGCGATGCCGGATTGACTGTCGGTATATCGAGGTGCTGAGGAGTGTGTACAACAACGCCAGTATGTCGGTCCGAGTAAAGACCAGATTACGGAGGCGATCCCGTTGCAGAAAGGGGTGAGACAAGGAGATGTAATATCTCCGAAACTCTTCACCAACGCAATGGAAGACGCCTTCAAGCTCTTGGAATGGCAAGGATTCGGCATCAGCATTAATGGCGAGTACATCACGCACTTTCGGTTTGCCGACGATATCGTGGTTATGGCAGAGACGCTTGAGGATCTCGGTATGATGCTCGAAGATCTCAACAGAGTATCCCAACAGGTGGGCCTTAAGATGAACATGGACAAGACGAAGATCATGTCGAATGTCCATGAAGCGCCCAGCCCAGTATTGGTCGGTAACTCGGTCCTCGAAGTTGTCGACGAATACGTCTATCTAGGACAAACAATCCAGTTAGGCAGGTCCAACTTCGAGAAAGAGATCAATCGACGGATCCAACTCGGGCAGCGTTTGGGAAACTGCGAAGTGTCTTCTCGTCCAGCATACCTTAGTGCTTGAAGACGAAAGTCTTCAACCAGTGCGTATTACCGGCGATGACCTACGGAGCCGAGACGTGGTCTCTGACTATGGGCCTTTGAAGGAAGCTCAGAGTCACTCACTGAAGTGGCAATGGGCAGGGCACATAGTTCGAAAAACCGATGGCCGTTGGGGCAGAAAGGTTTTCGAGTGGAGACCGCGTACCAGCAAGCGCAGCGTGGGAAGGCCACCGGCAAGGTGGTCCGACGACCTGGTTAGGGTTGCGGGGGCTCGCTGGATGCGGGTCGCCTCTATCCGGCCTATGTGGAACTCTATTGAGGAGGCCTGTGTCCAGCAGTGAACGTCCTATGGCTGAAATGATGATGATGATGATGATGATGATGATGATGATGATGATGATGAGATATACTTATCTGATTCAGGTGTCACCTTTGACACAATATAATAAATCTATATCCGACAATATCATGTTTTATTTCGTATTTCAGTTAAAGACAATCCTATAGAAGCACAGCGTCTGGCCGTCCAGTGCTACATCAACCTTCTGAACTATCACGTGAGCACCAAAGCCATGCTCAACGCGGACTTTGTGCAAGAGATCCTCAACGTTTTGCAGGTACTGTCAGAGCTATGCTGCTGCAAGAAAATATTAAGGTGTTGTAGAGAGATGTTTATTCCTCGGCAATAATTTTAAATTCTAAGTTATTTTAAACAGTTTACTTACTTACATAGAAAACGTCCAAAACTCAGGAAAACATAATGTGACGGACGATATTCGACAATAAAATAAAAAATAAATGTAACGGGACAATTTTTACACAAATGTTACTAGTTTCGTGGTAAGCTCAAAAAGGCTTGTGTTATGAGTACTACCACAATATATTTAATATATTAATTTACTTATATACATAGAAAAGTCCATGACTCAGAAACACATAATTATGTTCATCATCATCACACAAATATTTGCTCTTATCGGGGTTTGAACCCAGGACCTTCAGCTTCGCAGGCAACGTTACTCCCACTGAGCTAAACGTGTCGTCAAATATTTTTAACCAACTCCCAGAAAAGGAGGTGGTTATCAATTCAGCCGAGCCGATATATTTAATAGAAGGTGCCTGCAACTTCGTCAGCGGATGAGAAAAAGTCATAAGCCCTCCTGTTTTCTTCGGCGCAGACGGGTAAAAAGCATCCCATAACCATCTGTGGATACCCAGCTACCCATGTACCAAAAATAGTTGAAGTCCGTTTAGGCATCAAAAAACTTTTTTTTTTCGATTCAATCGACATTCCAGCTCCAAATAATCCGGTACAAAAAATATTTTTTTAATATCTTTAATGTACAGATATTTCACTTTTACAACTTCATAATATAATATACATAGAAAAAAAATCAAGACTTGGGAACAAATATGCTAGTCACACAAATATTTGCCTTGCCTTAAACCTTTTACCATACTTTCGAAAAGTCAATATGGATGTTCTTTTATTTCAGCGTATTGACATAAGCTTGAAGAAAATGGCGTGTACGTTGCTCACCGGCCTGATGGTGGAGGAGCTTGCGAAAGACTTGTTCACAAGATGCAATGGCGAGGAGGTATTTGGAATGCAGTTTTCGACCGTACCTACACGAAAAATATCGTTTTACATTATTTTTTATATGAATAATTTTAAAATATAGGGAATAAAAGAAAATTCCGCTTACTTTTGCACTTTATACGATTTATTAACCGAATCTAAAAAAAAGTGGTTATCAATTCGCTTGTTTTTTTTTTACCTCTAACAGGTCATTTATAAACCGATTTAGAAAACTCTTTTTTTGTTTGAAAGGAGATGCATGCAGGTTAGTTTCATATCATTTTAGTGAAGATCGGATGGTCGGATCCATGAGTCGATTAAAAAAAGTTACAATCACCCAATCAAAAATGTATTGATGTGTAAGGGTGCTTTATAACAAAATTTCTGGACTTTTTATGAAAGTCAGGCTTTTTTCTTTGACTATCCAATATCTCATTTGGCAAAAACCCTACCAAAGCTGCGGTAGCCGAGTTGTCCAAGCGTGCGACTTACTCAAACTTACTCAAATATGACGTTGTGGTTCGAATTCGGCCTGTACCACTGAAAATGTCTGAATTTATGAACGGAATATCATTTGATATTTACCGCTAGCTTTTCGTTTAAGGAAAACATCGCCTGGAAACCTGCATACATCTGCGAAGAAATTCAAGGGTGCATGTAAAGTCTCCAATCCGCACTGGGCTTGCGTGGATACTACAGCCCATTTCCTCTCATCCATGAGAGGGGAGAAGTAGTGTTTAGCAGTGAGACTTATATAGACTGTTGATGATGATAAACCCTACCAATGTGCGATATCAATAACCATGTGTTTGCAGGTGGTATCGACGAATCTACAGATCGAACACATCGGGTTCCGTACAGCGCTGTGTACACTCATCACGGCCAGTGTCACAGACGACGGCGCAGACGTCTACCTACACCTCGGCACAATACATTTGTAAGTACAGGTTATAAGAGCGTTCTAGCAGGTGATGTACGAGCCTATACATCGAACACATTGAGTTCCCACAACGCTATACAGCACCGAAGCAAGGCGCAGGCGAAGCGGGCCCTCGCCCACGGTCTCGCACTTAATGAGGCCTCTATCGAAGCCCCCTTGTGGATGATCAAAATTCTCTTGAAAGAAAAAAGGCCGGTGATGTGGCTGAACCCACGTCTAGGTTAGTCCACGGTACGTCACTGGTGCTATACAGGTGGTGTCAACGAATATCCAGATCGAACACATCGGGTTCCGCACTGCGGTGTGTACGCAGCTGTGGACAGCGTTGTCATCACGGCACAGACGACGGCGCAGACGTTTACCTACACCTTTGTAAGTATAGCTTATAGGAGCGGTCCAGCAGGTGGTACACGAACCTTCACATCGAACACACCTATCTAATTCTTGGTACTATAAATTTGTAAGTTATCCGACGTTCCTAAAACGGCGTACAGAGGCCTCCTACAATAATTAACGGTAGCTTTCCTTATTTTGCGCTACATCCAATGTGTCTGGGTTGATAACGCCGTGATCATCATCGTCATCATCAGCCAAAAAACGTCCACTCTTAGGTACCACCATGACCAGCCCTATACCGCCCGCATCCAGCGGACTCCAGCGACCTTCACTCGGTCATCAGTCCACCATGTGGGGCCATATCTGCGCTGCGTCTTCCGATGCATGGTCGCCACACAAAACTCGTCGTCCAGCGGCCGTCGGTGCTATGAGCAATGTGCCCTGCCCATCACCATTTAAGCAATCGATCTCGCAAATAAATTCCGAGCATAGGGCTCTCCTTGCTCTCATTAAGTAAGTTTTAGCCGTCTTATAAGTTCTATCATGCGCGACCACGCTTCAGTGCCATAAAAGGCATCTCTACTAACTACGGTGCCAATGCTGTACTATCTCGCATTCCCTTTCTGTACAACCAGGAATTTTATAATACGATCAATCCTTTCATCGGGTCTAAGAATAAATTCAAAAGTCAAATGTATAGGGTACTGTTTTTAAAATAAATAATAAGCCTTATCATTGGCATCACTGATCAGACTTTCGTCTTGAGACACTACGGGATATTGTAGGAAAAGATATTGCGCACCTGATTCGATGACTCTCCTCTATAACTTGGAGCGTAGAGTCTCCGATTTTTACGGGACATATTAAAACGTGGACATTAAACATGATTTTTGTTTTGTCCATGTTCTTTTTTAAACCAACTCGTTCGAAAACCGTACCGAAGCTGTGATGATGAACTGAGTTTCTTTCGGCGTTCCATCTCACCATGGTTTCTCGGAAACAGTAGCAGAAGTTAATTCGCTTTGTAAATAATTTACAGTATGGTTGAGAATCGTTCAGCGAGATACGTGGTGGGCGCATGGGAGCCTGCTCTAGAAGCCATTTTTAGCCACCATCCATCCGCCAAGCTGGCCTATACCGGACGGTTGGACATCAATGACTTCACTCAGGTCATTATATTATCTTCTTTATTCATAGCGCATCGACTGACTAACCACAGCAACACATTACGGACAAGTTATTAGTGGCGTGCGGTCCATTTACGCAGAGCTCTGACTACCCTGAACGATCATGGCAGAGATAAAATGCCTAGGTATCTGTCTGACCAAACATTTTAATCTACCTTGGCTAAAAATCCAGTGCACGCCACTGCAAGTTATGAGTGAATGGATGAAAATGTTTAGAAAAAAAACTGATAATTCTGAAACGGCTGAACCGATTTTCTCTCAGTCGACTCTCGATAAATTCAACTTTCAGATTAAAAAAAAACAGCCAAGTGCAAGTCCGACTCGCGCACCGAGGGTTCTGTACAAACTTTCACTTACCCTAACATTATTATGTTACCCGGTTCCGGTTGAGTTAAGTTTGCACCTCATATCTACAGCGTTGCATACAAATGAGGTGCAAACTTAACGCAACCGGGCTGTCCAAATATATCTTTTGAAAACGACTATATTTTTTATGATTTAATAAAAAAAATATATTTTTCAGATTTTTGTATGTATTCGTAGTATGTCACGATATTACTTGCCAAATTTCATAGTTCTATGTCAACGGGAAGTACCCTATCATTTTCATTCCCGTACGTTTTTTGCGGTATAAATTGCCGTATCTTTTTTTTTACGTTAATGTAGAAGTTTGATTTTTTCACAGTTTCAAGGGATTGTAGACCTGAGTATATGGTGTTATTTTCAACTCGATACATCCACGTGCTCTCGAGATAAAGGGTCTTGACGGGACAGACGGACGGACAGACGGATAACAATGTGATCCTATAAGGGTTCCGTATTTTCCAATTGAGGTACGGAACCTTAAAAACAACTAAATCAAAATCGGTCCATCCGTTTAGGAGCTACCATGCCCCAGACAGACTCACAGATACACACGTCAAACTTATAACACCCCTCTTTTTTCATCGGTGGTTTAAAAATAACTATAGAGGAGCTTGAGGATGAACTTTGTTCACTCTAACTTGCTCAAAACGTGCAGTTCGAAGTTCCAAGGCGTAAAGCGTCTCCCAAAAATTGTGCTTGTCCTGATAGACCATACCCGAACCTCTCGGGGTTCGTATACTCGTATACTTGGAAAAAATACACATTATTGAGGTATTCGTAGTTTTTGCAATATGGCATCGCCAGCGTCAAATAGTCTGTAACACCCAAAGCGCCATATATATCGTCACGTATCCTATAAGGACAAAAACACGTCGCGATGTGGCACTTTGGATGTTACAGTATAATAGATGCTGACTGTACATCGTCACCACGGTTGACGCGACCTGTATTGTGCATAAACAGGATGGTTTCTACGTGCAGAAGCGTCTTACTACTTCGTTCCCAACAATCAAGCAGCTCCTAGATCGTCCGCCGCCACACGACGACCCTGTCTTCTTATGCCTGTTCCAACCGCCCCCTGTCGCCTCTGAATATGACATCAGGACGCCACGTAAGCTGAAAGTATACTATCTATCTATCAGTCACAGACGTCCACTGCTGAACATAGGACTCCCCTATAGTTCACCACGGGGTGCGATCTTGCGTAGACCGCATCCACCGACTCCCCGCGTCCCTTACGAAGCCATTCGCCCACCTAGTCGGGGGCCGTCCCATGCTGCGCTTTCCTATGCGTGATCGCCACTCCAGGAGTTTACTGCCCCAACGGCCATTCGTTCTCCGGGCCCGCCCTTTGCCACTTCAACGATGCAATCCTATGAGCTATGTCGGTTACATTGGTTCCTCTGCAGATATCTTCATCCATAATGTATGACCCTGTACGGCGACGTGCAATGTAAAGTAAACTAGTTTAAGAGATTTCAAACTAACACAGGTAAACGTTGAAACTCACGGCATACCTAGAAAAAAGCTGATCATCTTCAAACGACAAAACAGTCTGTTTTGAATTATGGCTAAGAACACACACTCTCACGCACGTCACCTTTCAATCACAAAAAACTAAATCAAAATCGGTCTGTCCATCCAACAGCTAGGATGCCATAGACAGACCACATATAGGTCTGAAATAATATAGGACCGAAACACGTACCTTTTTTAGTCCTTATTGTCATTGTGACAAGAGCGAAAAAGGTACGTATTTCAATTTCCCTTAATGTACCTATATACACGTCAAATGTGTAACACTCCTTTATCTTCGTTGGGAGTTAGAAAGTCATGCTGAAGGTGGACTGACGATTTTGTGGGGACGGAAGCCGATGGATGTGGATAACGTAAATAACACAGGGAAAATCTTACACAAATCGACCTAGTCCCAACTTAAGCAAAGCTTGTATATGGGTATTAAGCGACGATATACATAATATACTCACAGATATAAATTATAATACTTAAATACATAGGAAACATCCATGATCCAGGAACAAACATTCGAGCTCATCACACAATGAGAGGCATGGCGTCAGCAAAATGGGAACTTGCCTTTCCGGAAGCCGGAGCGTATTCATTACTCATATTTAAAGAAAAGGGTGGTTATAATCCTTCATTGGGCAACCCGGTGGGAATCGGCTTATATAAACGCCACGCCACTGATTCCTACAACTTGCAACTTTGTCAGCGGAGGAGAAAAAAAAATATAACGCTGTTTTATTCTTGAGCGCCAGCTACCTGTGTACCAAAATTGTTGAAATTCGGTTAGCTGTTTTGACGCGATGAAGCCACAAGGACACATACAAACGTGCACAAAGTAAAAAACGATTTATTGACTTCAAATTGTCTTATACAATCTCTTTTTTTTATATATTTCAATGTACAGATATTTCATTTTATTGTTACAAGTTTATAATAGTATAGATATGTTGTTATAAACAGACGGCAAATCCTCGACGATATTGTGTTCGTCAACCGGGCGGCTGCGGCCGTCGGTGCCCGACGACAAGAACCTCCGCACGTACCTCCTCAAACAGCGTATGTGGTTTGGCGACACGTATGTACCTATGGTGTAATTAAGTATAATACTTAGGTTACTCTACACACCTGGAAAAGTCTTCTCTGAATCGGTTTTATCTGTTACGAGTAGGTACACAGTTAGTTGTGTTGTACAGTCAGCGTCAAATAGTCTATAGCACCCAAAGCGCCAAATATACCGTCACACATCTTTATGCCCATAGCAATAAAGATGTGTTGCGATATATTTGGCTACAGACTATTTGACACTGACTGTACCGAAGGAAAGACCAGGGGCCCGTTTCATAAACGCTTTTAACTTGTATAACAAGCGGAAGTCTCTATTTAATTTATATTGTTCGAAAGAGACTTCTGCTTGTAATACAAATTACAAGCTTTTGAGAAACGGGCCCCAGGGCTTTTAACTGTTTTTTTTTTTACCTAACCTAACCAAAACCGGTATTGGTTAGGTTAAACCGGTTAATTATTTAGGTTACGTTCGAACGAATCGATTTCGGAACGTTGTGTACTGAGAGAGCGGTCTCTGACCGGTTAATGGATTTCGTTCCCTGTTTGCGATCTGACATATTAACCGATTAGTTAGAGCGGTTTTTTGCGAGCGTAACCTTTATTATGGCTCTCAAAGTGTGGGTCTAATGGATACGGAAAATAAACCGTATTTCAAACCTTGATAAATGAAAATGAAATGAAATTATAAAAAAAAAAACCCGGCCGTAGAGGTTTGGGCCTGGCGCTTGAGTCGATGTCCGATTGCTGCACTCTCTTCCACGCCCTAAATCGGGTTGAACCGCCTTACACACCGCGTCCCCACCCTACTCCAATTGGCCGTGGATGGCATTCCCGTTAATCCCGTGTGTGGGTTTGCGCTCGAGATGATGTGATATGATGAGTTTTAGTGGGGACAAAATCTCACCACATCACATCATCTCAGGCCTAGTCAGGTTGTAAAAAATATTAAAATAAGCCCTATTTGTCTTTATAAGGACCTTTTTGAACGGTTCGTCAACTCGATACTACAGGCGACCAACCGGCTCGCAGCTTACTCGCCCGCCCAGCGTATCGTATCATTATAGCAATACCAATCAATACACATGGAAACGCTGCTAACATTATTGGTATCGGGCCACGAAGGTCCCTCTTGGATGTAGTTTACTCGCCGTCGTATATTAGTCGTATTTCATTTTTAAGGAGTAGTTTCGTATTATGAGATTGTATATTGAATTTTTTATGAGTCTAAATAAATGCCTTTTACCATTAAAAAAGTACGCGGATATCCGAGTAGATTAGATAGTGACTTTATACTGGAAATACCTGACTATGTTATGTTTTATTATAGATCAAAGTCTCTTCATTACATTGAGATAGAAGACGCACATTACGAAGTGAGGTACGAAAGTCAACACACATACATCATTTATTATATGCATCAAGTGTAATTTAACGTTCTCTTTAACTTTTGCCCGCCTATCTTTCACTGCTTTCACTACCAATAGTGCCGACAACGCTACGAGTATGTGACGGAAATCTGCGCCCAGCAGAAATAATGTATGACTCTGTATGCAAATGACGCCTAAATGTCTGAAGTACAGTTTCCCTCGACTTAATTTGGCACAATTGGCAGTCAGAGGATTAAATTAGGTTAGCTTTTGAATTAAACAAGAGGTACAAGCCATCATTGGTAATGGTACGCCTATACCTAATTATATTTGCTTTTTGTGTTCTGAGGGGCTACTCCGAAACCCAAAAAAACGAAGTTCGTATGGCGCCATCCCGCTCACTCAAATACAGGTTAACATGAGAGCGAGAGGGACGGCACGTTACGAACTTCTAATTTCAAGTTTCGGAGTAACTCCTCTGATTTCGAACAATTGTGATTATCAACATAGGTATCGGGAAAAATGCAACGAAGTATCTTCGTCGTTGAAGGAAAGAGCGCAAGTCTTAGCGGAGTTCGTGGCAGAACAGATGTGCGGCACCGATCAGGAGAGAGACTGCTCCATGCCCTCTGTTAGCCTACACTTATCTGACTTGATGGTGAGTCCTAACAAAACTATACAGAACTTTTATATTGTCTGCACTGCGATGAGGTATCTCCTCTCAAGAGAAGAGCTTAACAGGGATGATGATACAATTTTAATAATTTGTCCGTCATGTAGACGAATAAAAAATATTGAAGATATATTTTTGCTCTTTTTACGTAATCAAAAAGATAAAGACGATACATTGAGCCAAAATATCGCGTGACTTCACTTCTAGGTACAAATTTTACCTAGCCACTGCTGAACTTTAATGTGATTTATCAGAGTATTTTTTTATGTTTTGAAAAAGCAAAATGTACGTGTCGAATGTTTTTTTATTATATAACTGACGGACTTAGAATTTTGATTTTCATACCCCATCATCGTGCCTGTTCATGGTGGAGTAAGTTCTTACAGCAAGGCTGCAACAACGCTGTTCGAATTTCTAATGGCCCCTCTATACGATCGCCGATTATCAGCGAGTTGATAATTCGCTTGCCGCGTCGCTCATCACACGTTGTCATCTGTGGTCATGATCGTTGTCATGAGTGAGCTATTTCTATTCTAATTCTAAACGATGGAGGGCTTCTCAAATACTTATTCAACAACAATGGCGGGCTTTTCAAATATTCTATGTACAGACTCGAGAGAATCCAAAAAGAGTGTATACCGAATGTTAGCCTGTACTCGTGATAATCCCTTATGAAAGTTATGAAATAAAAGGCATATTGAAAACATTTATTTATTTTGTAATATAATTAATCTTCTTTGTAAAGCTTTTTCGTTCGCCTCCTCGGCGATATCCATTTTTCGCACAGTCAACACATACAGTCAATGTAGCTTAGCGTAGTTAATACACCTCGGTAGCGGAGCGGTGGGAGGATGTGTAACGATGTCGTGAAACGGTGTGACCCTTTTTCCAAAGATGTGCGAGGAAGCTGAGCAGAGCGAGGATGGATAGCGAAGCTGTAAAACTGTGTGTAGATGACCGGAACGAGGGTGCGTAGTGGATTATTTTCAAATATGGGTGAGGCCTAAAAATGTGGACACGTCTACTCACGTAATTAAATGGTCTATAAAAGTTTCCGTTGTGTGGCGAACAATTAACCATACAACAACGCACAACGGAACATTTAACTTCATCAGGTTTGTATGGTTAACTAAGACTACGATGGTCCAACTTTTTGGTCCTCACCCATATGCGGGCACACATTTAAGACTATTTATTATCCACTTCACTTTTATACAGCTCTTTTACATTTATGACCTATTGGAACTACAATAGATAGGAGTAATTACTGGTATCAGGTACTTTCCGTTTGTATATTTCCCAGGCTGAACTGGCATCCTGCGTGGTTGGCCTGGGCTGGGTCCGGTGCGGTGGCGCGTTGGAGAGATCCATACTCTACAAGGTGAATAAGTATACCTAGTTGAATACAGTGGCGTGCGCATGGTTTTTGGCCAAGATAGACAGTTTCTATATGCCTATATGGAACCATGGTCGTTCAGGGTAGGCAATTGGGTGGATCGTTTTTCTTTTTTCGAGATTTTTGAAATGTAATTTTTTGTAATATTTTTATTTTAATTTAATTGCCTCCGCAGTTCGATTAAAAAAATACAAAATGTATGAACCACAAAAAAAATGTTTTTATTTTCTCTTTTTCATCGTATTTAAATTTTCTAAAACCATAAAAACTATATTCAGTTGAAATAAACATTCAGTTATTGACAAAAATTTGAAATAATAAAATAAAACATCATAGCCCTCATTTAGACTTTTCCATACTAATTTAAAGATGGATGCGGAGGCAGAAGATAAACATCAAGTAAAAAAAAATTAAAAACCTTTTTGCCTTCATTAGACACATTAGATACATTATGACCAAAATTAAAATAATTTTTATTTTTCTTCATATATGAGCGATCCACCCTAGTAGGCAGTGCCTTTGTGCCAATATGGACCAGCACGCCACTGGTTGAATACACCTGAAGATTATGTTATTTATGGCTAAGTTTAAACCCACAGAACCAGCGAACTTGGCTCATCAATAAAATTACGAGATAAATTTTAGGTGCCTACAAGGTTAAAAAAGCGTCTAGACGCTCGTTCAGACCCTGAAAAGACGATTGAAGCGATTGGCACTTTTTAACCTTAGTGGATGGATAGGGTACCTACAGTCACGAATGGATATTTCTGACCAGTCTTGGTCAGTATTCGCTTTACCACGACCGGACAATTCTAGTTTAGCCAGCGAAACATAATAATAAAAAAATGCGGCATATTTGAAAAAAGTCATCACCTGGCAATGCGGAAAGCATAAAAATGTGGTAGGATTTATAATTTGACAGATTTTGTAATTTGTAAAAATGTTTCCATATAAAGAATTCTGTTTCAAGGTCAATATCATGCTTCTCTGGCCAAACTCTATGTGGTCTGGTCGTGGCACGCGTGTATCAACGATCTAGGCAAAAAGTACGGTGCCTAGTGAATTTGATATTAATAACATTCACGACAGGATTGTTATACTTACGGCCATCGGAAAGGATCCTATATGTGGTTAGAGGTTACATGACCTTGCGACCTTAAACAAGATTTTATACCCCTTGCGTAACTTTCAACTTCATAATCTCCAGAGGCATGGTGACCAACAAATCCCTGTGCAACTGATTTGGGTTACCTACATAGTGGAGAGTACTCAAACACTATTAATACTTTCATAAATCAGGAAACCGTTAGGTGGGCGCTTCGTTCGTAGCAAGTTATGCTACGCATTCTCCTGTGTGATAGACGCGCGTAGCTCTACGAAAATCTTGATCGTGAGTGTTAAATAGGCAAGCCACTGGGAATTTGGTTCGAGTCGACTTGTCCATGACGGTCTCTGACTGCAGGTGCTAGCCGACCGCGTCGGGTTGCCGTGCGCGCTGCATAGACGGAGCAGCGCGCATGCGTGGTGCGAAGTCGCCGTGCCCGAACTAGACCCGGTACGTACCATTTGAACACATTTTTGGCGGTCATGTACCACAAAAATCATAGTAGGTACGTACTTACTGGCGAAATTAAATGGTACTTTCCAACTCGTGTATGTAATCATATCAAAACAATCTTTGACGTGAAATGCAAGGACTGAACTACTTATCCGTAAGATGCACTCTGCCATAGAAAATTTTATCGGATCGTTGTCGATGAAATGGTTAACCAATTCACCGCTAAAGTCCTAATGGCCCCTCTTCACGATCACCGATCATCGGCTAGCAGGCGTTAGTTAGAATGAGATGGAAATATGTGGTGCTCTTTCTAACGTATAACCGCGTCCCACCTACTCGCCAATCTTGTAGAGGGGCCATAATATGATGACAGCGCTCAATGTGCCCCCATCGCCAACGAACATTGTGTTCGTCAGTATCAGGAAGTGTTGGATCTCCCTGGTCGATTATGCTCATGGAAAATATTTTTTGGCCTTGGCGCTGACGTGCTGCAAAGTCGTGGCAGTGGACTGGTTAAATAACAAATGAATTTGTCTTTTACGTTGGAGACCCTTTACACCCCTAAAACATAACTTGTTGACCATGGAGACATCTCCTAAATTAAAGTTTTGACCACGGAGACTCTACATCTCTATTAAACTTAGTATAAGGTTTTTTTTTTATTATATTATTCGTATTTACTATTGTTGACGCCTAGAGACGCTTTACATCTCCGGAAGTATAGGTTAAGTTATAATCTAATGGACCCGGAGCCAATATACATCTCCCTGTGCGTGCCCAGGTATTTGTCTGTTGCCTTAATATTGCTATGCACTATAACGTCATTTTCTAGATTGAGAATGTTGTCTGTTTATTGTAAAATCAGACATGTATAAGTGCCCTTTTGAGGCTTGTAGAATAAAGTTCTGAATTTGAATTTTGAATAATCCAGGAAGATCCGGTGACTCAAGAGAACTATCCAGCGGGTCTCCTCCGCGCGAACTACGTGGTGGATCTGACGGTGCGGCCGGGACGGCTTCTCATTCGCGGCGGTTACGAGGCGCGCCTCGTGTGCGGTCACGCGCCCCGCTATACTGTCACCCAAAAAGTATTCTAGAAATAAGGCTCCATACCCATAAATGTCAGCGGAATTCTAAGGACCTGTTGAATCTATCACACGTGACAGACCCGTTAACATTGTTTGGAGCGATTATTTCAGAAAACATTTGGAAAAAAATCAGCTTCTCTTACATGTATGGAGTGCCTCCCCTAGAAATAATTATTTTTGTTATTTAACTACGAAACAAAGGGCCGATTTCACCAACAATCAATTTACACGAGAGTGGCTAACCCAGTATAAACTAAATCTAACGATTTACCCAATGGTTAACTTTATTTCCATTTCACCACGCTAGTCTACGGATAACAATCTCTCGCATAGTTACTAAGTAACGTTGAACGAATGAATTCAATGAAATCGTAATGCACCCAAGTAAGATAGACAATTTGTCCCATGCTTGAGCAATGGTGCTGCGTATTTTTTAAATTTATTCGAGTAATACATCAATTGTGAAGTAAGTATTGAATTCAGTTGACAGTGACAATGACAATACTAATCTACATCTAACAGTTTACTCAGCCTAAATTGGCGGTTTAAGATTATTCTGTAGTTTAGACATTTTATCTTTAGGTTAATTATTGGTGAAACGTAAAATGAGTTTACTCACGTGTAATTAATGATTTATTATTGGAATAAGGCTTATACTACGTCGGTGAAATTGACCCTAAGCGACAAAACTAGCGGCTTATACAGACACCTATTCTCCAAATATTATCGATATACATCTTGTAGTTTCAGTAAAACACATACCTGTGACATACTGACGGTCGGACGGTCACGACGAAAGTACAAGGCTTCCGTTTTTGCCATTTTGTCTCTAAAAAAGGGAGTCTATGAGAAACGTGATTTTCTAAGCGTTTCTAACGGACAACTTGTTTGTTGTTGTTGTGTCTCGAATTTCAGTTGTACTCGGCCGGTTTTTCAAATTAGCGGGTCGATGGTAGTGTCGTTTCTAGACTAAAAACAACCGGCCAAGAGCATGTCGGACCATGCTCAGTGTAGGGCTCCGTAGCCGTTACTACATGTATAAAGAAATGCACTCCAGATGAAAAAATACGATGTGAAAACGTACACCAGTAAAAGAGCGTATCTAGCACCTTCGTCCTTTTGCTGAGAAGCGCAGTTTAGCTTATGCCTGTGACATACGAGCTAAAAACAGACTTTAGTTTAGATATAACATTCAACATTATATAAAGGAATTATGTAAATCGAAAATGAAAAGAATACTGTGTTGTTATTTCATAATATGTGTTTAATTTAATGTAAAATATACAAGGCAGTTTTCGTTACAATTCACATTCAATAAATAACTATATGCCTTTAAAGGCACGTTAAATCACTCGATTGCACATGATGGACGGACAGACGATCACAAACGTTTAGACCTTAATTAATATACATGTCTTTTAACCTTACATGAAAACAAAAAGGAAAAGTTAGGCAACCGACATAGAAGCAGGCTCGGTTACCGTAGCAAAAAAGATCTACCGGCGGAATCAATGTCACTTACAATGGTTAAGGCGAAGGGGTGGGCAAATCACTGAAATCGAGGTGTCTTTGTGCAATTTTTTTGATATTATATGTAGCATATAGCGATGTGAAAAGTTACTATTCAGGACACATATATACTTAATGATGAGTTGATAGAGTAAGTTCGTTCCTATCTGATGTAACTAGGCCTAGAAACTATTTTTAAGAAGCAGGTTTTTAGAAATATTCTACATCTTTTTTTCCGCCTGTGAGCAATTCTACATTAACAAATTTTGCACATGTACTTTAAAAACCTTGGTCTACTAACTGATAGGAAAAAACTTAGTTTAATTTGTGTAATACGGAGTTTAGACCCAAAATCAACTTTCGCCTACGACATTTCTACGAAGTCAACGTACTAAATATTTGATCAGTGTAAAAGCGTAGGCGCTTTAGCAGTGAAAGCGACGTTGCGTGCTCTCGCTACGCCACGGCTGCGCGGCGTGCGCTTACGCCGTTGCCAGCTCGCTTTCATCTATCCATAGCGTAGCGATAATGTTTTTGAATTCATTCCGTCAACTGATTGCGCTTGTGTTGTTTAGATGTGTTCTATTCTACGATTTAGTACCAGTATAATAGGGATGACAACTAAATTTTAAAAATTAGTCCGTTTTGTAGATTAATAAAAATATTGGACACGTATTTTATCTTTTTTTTACTAATCCGAAAAATAAAGGCGATACATTGAGTCAAAATGTCGCGTGACGTCACTCTTAAGTACAAATTTTACTTAGGAGTGACGTCACGAGCCCCCACTCCTAATACTTTTTTATTATCTAACTGACGGACTAATTAGTATTTTGATTTTCATACCCAGTCATCATGCGTTTATATCTAGGTACTCTGTGTTTATTATTATTACGATCAGTGTCTTTGAGGCGTTGTTTATTTTGGAGATTTGTTATGTTGTTTTGCATGTAATTGTTTGTGTTATTTGACATTTTATCTTGGTGTTTTGTGCGGCGTGAGTCGCTCCGTGCTACGTAATTACTTGGAGATTCTTGAGTCCCTAAAACTGGGGAACAAGAACGGTGGCGGTGGTGGTAATGATAGTGATGGTGGTGATGATGGTGGTGGTGGTGTTGATAGTGATGATGGTGGTGATGGTGGTGATCGTGGTGTTGGTTGTGATAATGGTAGTGATGGTGGTGGTATGGTAGTGGTGGTGTTGATGTTGATGGTGATGGTGGTGGTGCTGATGGTGGTGGTGATGTTGCTGATGATGGTAGTGATGGTGGTGGTATGGTAGTGGTGGTGTTGATGGTGATGGTGGTGGTGCTGATGGTGGTGGTGATGTTGCTGATGATGGTAGTGATGGTGGTGGTATGGTAGTGATGGTGTTGATGGTGATGGTGGTGGTGGTGCTGATGGTGGTGGTGATGTTGCTGATGATGGTAGTGATGGTGGTGGTATGGTAGTGGTGGTGTTGATGGTGATGGTGGTGGTGCTGATGGTGGTGGTGATGTTGCTGATGATGGTAGTGATGGTGGTGGTATGGTAGTGGTGGTGTTGATGGTGATGGTGGTGGTGCTGATGGTGGTGGTGATGTTGCTGATGATGGTAGTGATGGTGGTGGTATGGTAGTGGTGGTGTTGATGGTGGTGGTTCTGATGGTGGGATAGTGATGGATGGAAGTGGATGATGGTGGTGGTGGTATCACCACCATCACTACCATTATCACCACCAACACCACCACCACCACGATCACCACCATCATCATCACTTCTTTCTTATAGAAAGGGCTATGCTCGGGATCTCTCTACGAGATCGAATCAGAAATGAGGAGATTCGTAGACGAACCAAGGTCACCGACATATCAAACAGGATAAGCAAACTAAAGTGGCAACGGGCAGGGCACATAGTTCGAAGAACCGATGGCAGTTGGGTCAGAAAGGTTCTCTAGTGGAGACCGCGAACCGGCAGCGCAACGTGAACAGGCCACCCGCAAGTGGTCGGAAAACCTGGTTAGGGTTGCGGAAACTCGCTGGATGCGGGTCGCCCCTATCCGGCCCATGTGGAAATCTATTGAGGAGGCCTGTGTCCAGCAGTGGACGTCCTATGGCTGAAATGATGATGAATACGCTTCGGCTTCCGTTGTAATTTTCCTGACGCCACTCCTCTGCTACTACGACTATTTGATGCTGATTGTACAGACAGTTCATTTTTACAACTTTATAATAGTATAGATGTAAAAAGATGGCTTAAGTATCACGGTAAACACAAAAATAAACCAAAATACCATATATTTTTAATACTAAACTACATCTAAAAATAGTCCTCGCAGCATTATTCCAAGGATGCTGGCGGCATTTTTTAACTTATAACGGATTAGGCTGGGCATGTCTGCCGTATGAATCCAGGTCGGCGGGCCAAGCTAACTATCGAATGGATACCCCAGGATGGCTACCGGAACCGAGGCAGACCGAAAAGGAGATGGCAGGATGATTTGGACATATTTCGCAAGAGCTGGCGGGAGTATGCGCTGGAAGGATGCATGACGGAATAGATGAGGCCTTTGCCCAACTGTGGAACACTTCAACAGACTAGAGAAAAAAAAAGTTGTTTTAACACATTGATGATGTCCCGATGACAGAAAAATAGGAGCTGTCACCTATATTTGAGAGACCCACTTCTGCGCTATGATGGTCGCGTTTATCACGCGATATATAATATAATAACGCGCCTGACACTCTCGCACTCACATACGTGTCAGAAGGTGACGGCGTGTCAGAAAGATGTCATGTATTTATCGCGTGACAAACGCAACCATCATAGGCCCACTGAGCGCCTAGAAGCGTATCTTTTCCTTTTTCTTTCTACTAAATTTTTAATAGCTAAAATACTAAAATCTAGAAGACATACCAATTTAAGTAGTATTGCAGCAATTGCATTTTACAATGCCATTATAACTATTTAGTTATTTCAGCCATACCTTTAAGGTAACTTATACGACAATACTAAACCATTTAATACAAATGGTATAAGAAGAAAACAACATTTCAAATGTGAATCTACATGCTATACATATAAACTAAAAAAAATGTTTCTCTGGATACATTGTAAATTCATACTGACAACTCATACTGAAGTATTTAGTACACATTATTAAATCCCTAGCAAGCTATGTGTCCCTAAATATAGTAAAAAAAATAATGTGTACATGTACTGTATATTTTTATATTTGATATACTATTTTGAGTACCTTACGGTAATTTCCTTACAATACACAAAGTAAGAAAAAAAAATTATGAAAAAAACATACCCACTTCAAATAATTGGGTTTGCATGGAAGATCCGAATTATTATTAAATTAGAAAAAAATATCGATTTAGAAATATTTACTAATCCCTCACGTTTTATCAGTCTAGTCAAAGTACGAAGTAGTTGTGATTGCAATTATCCATAAAATTTTTGTTCATACCACTAAACATAATATTTACTAAACTCAGTCTAATTCAAAGTTGGTAATGGCAACAACATAGCTGCGATATCATGACATGAAGGTACAACTTGCTCATTCTGTAAAAAAACTATTACCTAATATTAATACGGTGGTTGCCATCGTTAATATTTAAAGCATAAAATATAAACTAAAATTAAAATAATTACAAAAATAAATGTAAAATATCCGCATCTTCATATTTGCGCTAGAAAAAGAACTGATTAAATCACATTATTTTATATTATGTGAAACGTTCATTAGGTCAAGAAAAGTTATATCAAATGCGGTGCATTGTGAAAGAGCACGTGGGCCGTGAATTCCGGAACTATTAACATTTTATTATTTTAGACATCAGGGGGTCTGTGTTGTCTAACACTGATCAGTGCTTCCGCATACCAAAAACTCTATGAAAACTTAACATTTTGTTTACAAATATATTTTTATGACATATGTATGACGTATAACAATACATAATGGTCAGGGGTGGGTCTAGCAGCTCTCATTAATGTCAATATTATGTGGACATTGTCTCGCACGACTAGTGCTTTACATTATTTGAGAAAATAACTGTTAGTTTATTAGGTCGTGAAATAATTAGGTTCTAAGAGCTATTGTGGACCACGGAGACACGCGGAGATAATACGTGTTGTTTATAGATGGACCTCTTTGTAACGCCGTATAACTTATGAATATAATGTGGACCGTTACATAAATCAGGCCCCGAAAGCTGCTGTGGACCTGTGGCCTGCAAGGCTTGGACACTAAGTTACTGTAGGCCTCGAAGGTTAACACTCCCATATCAATATCATCGATTGACCTGACTCACTACATGGTGGCTTGCGGCACGACCTTGGCAATCTGCTTTCTGGACCAAGCGAGTTGACAGCGTCACTATCTATTGCGTACTGTCACACAGTGAAGTTTGTCATGGTGGCGGTGCTGGACGTGTAATATTTGTTATCAATTTTTCACTAATAATGTTTGATATAAGTCGATTTATTTCTAAGATTATTTAGTTAAAGCAGGCTCCGAAAACTGATGTGGACCTGCGGTCTGCAAGGCTTAGGCACACTGTGGTCACTCCCTGCCGCCCGCCGGACCATCCCTGCCGCCCGCAAGCTCCGGCCACCCGCGCTCTTCCCGCTCACAGTTCAGTTACCTGAGCCGGTAACTGCGAGGTAACCGAGCGTGGGTGGGCGGCACTTTCAGGCATTGTCCATACTGTACGTAGTACTCTTTATTATATATTTTATGTGGCTTAGGCCTCGAAGGTTAATACTCCCAATATCAATTATAATCGATTGACCTGAGTCCTAGACGGTGGTCTGCGGCACACCTTTGACGATCTGCGTGCGGGAGCGGGCGCGAGGCAGCGGCGGCGGGCCGGGGTCGGGCGAGCTGGACACGAGCCCGTCCTTTAAGGAGATGGCGGAGCCCGTTGACGCAGCAGACGGTGGTCGGGTCGATAGCGTCGCGGGTTGGGACGTCTGTGGACAAATAAGTCTCTTATTTAAATAAAACAATTTTAACGGATTATATCGGTTCCCGACGACGTTTCGGAAGCTTTTCAGCTTTCCCTTGTCAAGGGCCAAGGGTTATACGCGGTACTATGCGCGATATAATCCATTAAAATTATTTCATTTCAATGAGTAATAACCGCGGAAACAGAGGAGAATATTAAATAAGTTTCGATCAAAAATTTCATTTTTGTGACAAGCTTTTATTGCCGACTGTAATTTTCTTTGAACATCCTATTCACCGAGACGATTTTAAAGAGCCCAAACTCTATAGGACTGCATTATTTTATTACAGAGTTCCTATGATCACCTTCCTGCTCCGTCATCAGATCACCTCGATGGTATCACATTATTGCATTGTCACCGAACTTACATAAGCATGCCAAATTTTTGTTCGAAACCGGAAAGTAGGCCAAATTTGTTTTTAACTTGCAAGATTCCACCCGAATATACATAGTTACATTGCAAGTTATATAAAAGTTCGTAAAAACATCTTTTTAAATTTACAATCGTTCACTGATTAAGCCCCGTAGCATTTGGAAAGCGACTAGAGTCTGAAAACTACAGTTTTCTGTCAGATACCAGATAATACGGCGTTGCCAAGTAATAGGCGACTAACTAGCCAACGCCGTTTGACGACAAGTTTGACTCAGTGGGTTGCACATCGGCCAACGAAGCTGGCGGTCCCGGGTTCGAATCCCAGCCGGGGCAAGTGTTTGTGTGATGAGCACGAATGTTTGTTCTTAAGTCTTTGTCTTCTTTTCTTACGTTTTATATGTAATCAAGTATTTTCATTTATCTATATATTATGTATATCGTCGCCTAGTACCCATAGTACAAGCTTTGGTTAGTTTGGGACTAGGTTGATTTGTGTAAGATGGTCCTTAATCTTTATTTATTTCATTTTTACAACTTTATAATATTATAGAAGTTGTTCTCATAAGTACTCACGGCTCGACTGAGTGTGGGGGGCGTGTGCGGTTTCTTGACGGGCACGTCGCGGTATTCGTAGATATTGTCGCGCGACCGCGTCGCGTTGTCTATTCCGCTCTCATCCAATTCGGGAACCATGAAAATGTCGCCGTCGTAGAAGCGATCCGATTCTCTGTAGGAAAAATTATACATGATTATTTAAAAAAAAAACTCTTATTAAGACGATCAGCTACAGCAAGCTGCAATCATTTTTTTCACAGATAGTATGCGTTTAAATATATTGTTTGGCTTAGATATTTTTGCAGTGGACTGTACTATGATGTGTAGATAAGAAACACGATGCTGTCTAACGATTCTAAGTATTCAGAGATGTTGTATATGGAATATAGTGGCTAAATGAATACACACCTGTATGAGTGTAAATCTGAATAACCTCAGTTGTGTCGTTGACTTGGTGTTTTACTTTCGTCTCGCGATCATTTGGCGCACACTCGTAGCACATCAAATTATAGGTAGGCAGCTTCTCCGACAACGTTCCACGTACAACTTGACCTTTATTTCGTTTAAGGTTATACATTGCTTCACACGCCTAATGTATGCTGACCACTTCTTACTTGCTAAATTGAAAGGCTCTAATTTGCTGCGTGTTTCCGTAACACTGCACACGCTATTAATTATCAAAATACGATATAACATATAACTAGCCTTTGGTCTCGTCGTCAGTAATATTTATTATTTTGGGCGTGAGACAAAAGTAAAACACACTATATTCCATATGTAACAACAGATTTGTGCTATGTCATAGCAGGTGTATAAGTATATAAAAACACATAAATATATCACTTGGCAATAAAAAAATTGAAGGTTTCACAACAAAAAAGATTTGTTTGACCCATCGAAAGCTAAAAAATATCGCAGAACAAATAAAAAGGGAAGCCACACACAATCATACAACATTAAGGTTATTTTAACGTACATTGCCGGCAGTAATTTCCATTTAGGAGGTATAGCTCTGCATGAAATAGAACAACACATTATATTAAAATAGGAAATCCAAAAGACGACCACTACTAGACATAGGCCTCCCTAAAGCTGGGGCCACACTATCGCGATAACGTGAAGATTTGCGTTGTCGCGACACGTGTGGCTAAAAAATTCGTCCTATCGCGAATCATCTTCGCGAATACGAATGCCCTTCGCGCCGCTGTCGGTAAATTGCCGCACATCAAAGGGTGTTGTCGCGACAAAGTTCATGAGGTGGGCTACACTTCGCGCTCTCCACGTTCCAGATTATCGCGAAGTAGTGTAGGGTTTTTTTAATGTGGCCAAGCACTTCGTCATGGATCGAACACGAACTTTTATCGTGACAACGCGAACACGAATCTTCGTCTTCAAGTCTGGCCGTAGCATAAAGAGCGCTACCATGAGCGGTCCTGCACCACCTGTATCCAGCGGACTCCAGCGATTATCATGAATAAATAATTGACAATATTTCATATTTTTGAATGATTCTTTTTATTGTCGAACTCGAAAGAAGGCAACATTTTAACATACACGTATTTTTTTTATATATGCGGAAATGTTATAGTTTGATGAAAAAGGGCGTATGTAACAAAAGTCTAACTAGCAGCAAAATGACGTCACAGCTCTGTTTCACACACTTAAAAAAACGTTCGAAACATCAACAAAATGTAATGCGAACTTTGTCATTTTAGTGCACTCAAACAGTTTTAGAATGACGGCAGTTGTCACGGCGTCAAGATAAAAACGTCAAAACTTGAAAACGATACGCAGTGATGTGATTAATTCAATAATTATGTAGATAATGTCACTCATAAGATATTGTTTTAAGAAAACTTGTATGAACAACACTCGTATATCGCCTATTCTCTTATATCTATTTGTGCAGATAGGTACTTGGTACATTTTGATGGGCACCATGGGCTCCGGCGTTATGCGGCATTTAACTAAAAATATATCATTATGACGCTTTATTTGTACGTTGCCCATAGCATTTGCAACATAAAACCTCCGGGAAGACTGTGAAGTTCTGGTACTTCTGATGTGACAATAAATTATACTTATGCGAGCTTTGCATAAACTCCATCATCAATATACACAGTCTCCTCCCGAGGCAAATTATTAGTGTTGTCAGCTCGCACTAATCCCTCCGCGTTTCGCATGTCCGGTCTTAATAGCCGAGTCATAGAAAATTAAAGGAACCGAGCAATATACGAGTCAAATCAAAGTTGTGAAGTGGAGTCGTTGTTAAAGAAATTGCCCAACGGGCTTACGAGTCGTCATTATAGAGAGAGCAGGTGTCCGTTGAAAAGCTCGAAATCAAAGGCAGGAAACATACGAAAAGTACAAGACGATATTCGAGTGAAATTAACTGTCAACAGTGTCATGCGTCCAAAGATGTCAAACGACACGGCATTGCCACGGGTCCGACGGACACCTGCTCTCTCTATAATGACGACTCGTAAGCCCGTTGGGCAATTTCTTTAACAACGACTCCACTTCACAAACTTTGATAACCGGAAGAAGACTATTTTTATAGTGGCAATATTGGATCAGCTGCGTGACGTCAGTTTCCGTTTAAGCTATTTTGGTAGTTTTTGGCAAAAGTATTATAAAAAAAAATGTACAAAAATATTGTTTGTGTTCTAGAGGCGTTTTTCTCCAAATGGTTTTCGATTTAGGGAAATCGAAAAAAAATAAATGTTGTCAATTTAAGAAGTTAAGTGTAATATACCTCTTCGCATTCCTCCATAGCATGCAGCATACGACCAACAATACCAGCAGTAGAAGACATGCCACGGAAACCGACCAGAAGGCGATTTGAAGTGGCTGCTTCGGTTCCCACCAATACTGGAATGCAAATTAACAGAACTCTTAGAAGTAAAGGTTAAATAAAGTGAGTGTCAGGATGGCGGCTGTACATCAACAAATGAAACTGCGGTATACGTCAGGAGTTAGTGCTAGCAGTGTGCCAAAATTGGAGTAATGTGCTCTTTAAATTCCAGAGATATTTAAGAAATAAATGACTCCCGCCATCCTGACGTCAGGTTTGCGGGTGCAATTCCAGTTCTACCTAATGGCTGCATACTCAAGGGTGAAAGTACTGCCTAAGGTTAGTGCTCGAAATGTGCTTCCACATGAATGAAGCACAATCAAATTCAGAGAGCGGTTCAAGAGTTACATGGAATTAAATCAGTATATATATATAGACTCCTGTGTATATAATATGGCGATATCACATGTTCATTGCAGGCAGTTCAACCACACACAAAACATGCAGCCGCTTTACACAAAAAAGTGATTACTAACATGATACTGGATAGTAAACGCGCTTCCAGCAATAGTAACACTTAATGTGTGTAATAGTTGGTCGTAGAGTAATATAAATATTTTAAACAGTCTTGGTTTTACGTTACCTAAACGAGTTTTTTGCGTCTTTCTCCCAAGTTCAGTAATTAACATGACTCTTTTTAAGAGTCATGTTAATTACTGAACATGGTCGAGAAGGCCAGCTCCGTCTGCTGGTAGTTGAGCTGGATGGTGGAATTGTACGTGGTGTTCAGCTTGATGTAGCTTAGCTGGCCTTCTGCGGCTTACAAAAAGTGTACGCCGAGGATTTGGGTTCTCAATCATTACTCTATTACTAGCTTACAAAATTCAACCAAAGGCCCATCTACCGTACCTGCACTGTCACCCTCGTAGCTCCCAATTAGCACCTTAACTAGCCTACATTTTCGGAAAATGTTGCTATTACGTTCCGACCCAGCAAGATTTAAGTCTTAAGATCTTACCTCAGTTATTGGTGGGTAGGTAGGCACGAAGCGGCCAACGACCGTGGGCAGGTACATGGTCCAGAAGGCCAGCTCCGTCTGCCGGTAGTTGAGCTGGATGGTGGAGTTGTACGTGGTGTTCAGGTTGAGGTAGCGCAGCTGGCCCTCTTCGGCTCGTTCAAAGTGTACACCGAGAATTCGTGTACGGGTCGGGTTGCTGGAAAAATCATATTGTTTTTATTTTTTCAGCCTCAGATGTTGTGTAGTTTATTCAAGCGAGTTTTGAAAACACATACAATTTCCACCCCGTTTTCATCCCCTTAAGGAATGATTTCTGGGATAAACTGTCCTATGTCCTTCTCAGGGTCTCAAACTATCTCCATACCAAATTCATCTAAAAAAACAGCAGACAAATATTTTTACATTTATGATGTTTAGGGTCCCGTGATAATTCGGTATCCTCCTGTAGTCAAAAACTTATGCGACGCCTACACTTCAATGCTATTCTGAAAATACGCAGAAACGTATTTTTGCATTTATGGCGATTGCAAAATGACCAAAAACTAAAATTATAATTAAGACGGCGATTTGATCATACAGAATTATGACGCCATTACCTATTTTTCTTTGAAACTCCATAACCATTAGGCATTTTGACAATTAATAAAAAGGAGTGATCAGTTACTTAAGTACCCTATCCTGTGAATTAAACAAATCTTTACAATGCATATGCTCATAAAGTACCTCTTTGTATGGGCCAACATAAGAAACCTTAAGTGATATTTACCGCACATGCATTTATGGACCAACTGTGCCACTGTGATACCCACCGCACGTGTGAGGTAAGCAGCAGTTTACGTGTCCATGTTGGCTTATACAAAGACGCAATTTCCGAGCATATGCATTGTAAAACGGCGTACGATACACGTGCGTCTAGGTAATTCTTTTAACCTACTTACCGCACTTGTATCGTAAATAACTATAACACGTTCACTGACCCCCTACAAAACGATTTGAAAATGTCATAAATCCAAATGCGTATACAGTACTGGAAAAGTATCTCCATAGTGGAGGCATGGGCTCCTGACAAGCAATGGCGTAACTCTAACTCACCCAAATCTCGCGAAATCCGAATACGCCTTCATGAAGAAATGGCTCATGTTCCTATCGTTCGGGGTCCAGGCCTGCCTGTCGATCCTCTGCTTCCTCGGGAAGAACTCTTGGTCCATGAACGGAGCCCCCGTTAGGAAATAATGTTCAGTGTCGTGCGAGTACTGCCGCCACTGCGGCCAGTTGTACGACTCGACCGTCGTGTTCAGAACGTACATGTACACTGGTACTTTTTGCTCGAGGAGAAGCTTGACCATTTTGTCGGTAGGCGCGCGGTAGAGGAAGTCTGAGAGGAGCTGTGGACGATAATTTAGAATTCGTTTTATGCAATTTGGATAGTAAAAAAACATTATGGTACCATGTATTTACGATTATCGAACCACTAACCGGAGAAAACGTAAGTGTATTCTTATCTAAAGGATGGCCTTGTACAGACTGCGCCAGCTCATTGAGTATTGAGATCTTTGAAAATTTCACCCTGTTTAACTCAAACCCAAAATGTTCACTTCCGACCGTTTTTGCTAATATGTATCAAAGGTAGGTAGCTGATTATTTTAAGTATAGAAGAGAAATTCAAAGCAATAATGTTAGCAGTTTTTATAAAAGAAATCTCGAAAAAAGAAAGTTATGATTTTTTAAGCCACTCCGGTACGAATTTCGAAATAACCTTTAAAAAGTTGTAACTTCTAAACTATGAAAAATAGCTGATGAAAAATACATGGGATATTTTTGGATACACCTGCAAGCAATATAAAAATTTTTTTTTTGGGTCAGCTACTTGGCCCACCCTGTATATTTTTATTCAAATGGGTGTACCCTTTGAATAAACTCTGAACTTACATGTACATATTGGTCCCTGACCGCACCGGCATTGTGTGGCTCGGGGTGGTAAGTGTACATATCGGCTGAAACGGTGCTCGCCACGTGGGTTCACTGTATTCAAACAGATACACATTGAACTTACGTGTACATATTGGTCCCTGATCGCGCTGACGTTGTGTGGCTCAGGGTGGTAGGTATACATATATCGGATGGCTTCATAAACGCCCCGTGGGTTCAGTGTGTAGTTGTACCGCTTTACTAACTCGTGCACTTTCTGATTGAACCACGCCTCTGATATCTCGAAGTTGGGGGCTAAGGATGCGTTGTTATCTATAATGAAATGGGGTTGATATTATTCGTATTTGTGATTCATGAAAAAAGAGATATCATAATTAATACATTTAAATCATTTATTTAAGGTTTTAAGCCGGTAAGTACAGGCGCAATCGCGCATAGTTAGCGCGGACAAGTAAGCAGCCAGTATATGAAAAAAAAAAAAAAAAAAACACTTTCTTCGACTTCGACTAGTAAATCTTAAGGACTCGTTTACAGAACAGACTGCTTGTACAGCTGCCTGCTGGATTTGTGTGGAAACAATCTGCTTACAGAGTACACCTCCAGAATAGTAACCCCGGTCATGTAGCGCAGCACCGGGTTGAACTGGCGCCGTTTCGTGAACCGTTTCAGGTATGGCATCCAGAGTATGCTAGCATATTACAATTCTACCACGGCTGTAGATAATGAGTCTACTACTTCGACCTTTTCCAGTAATCTACCGAGCATCCAGCGCTCCCACACCTCTCAAAAGGTCTTTTGATTGATAGATCTGAAGTATTCTACTTACAGAGCACGTAAGCTGCCTCCTGTGTAGTGACGCCGGCCATGTACCGCAGCGCCGGGTTGAACTGGCGCCTTTTGATGAGGTCCTCGGGCATGGCGTCCAGGAAGTGCCAGTCGCGCTCCCGCCAGCCCTCGTACCAATGGTCGCCGGGGTACGTGAAGTTATTCTCGTAGACGGGACCCCAGGGGATGAAGCCGACGTGGGGCTGGAAGAGCAAAATATTAATGATTTTAACCAATGTCTCGAAAATTGGTTCGAACCTTAACTCAAAATCTCTGGGCAGGATTCGAAAACCTCACCTCAAATCTCGTGGCGACTTGTTCACGGAACTTGTTCTCAATTATCGCCCAGGGTAGTGTACTAGCGCCGCACAGGATCAACGCTATTTAAATGTGCCAGTCAAGGACCATTAAAACAAGAAGAGCCATACTTTTCATCGTGTTCCGATGGAAAAGACATAATCTGGCAAAAACTAGATGGCGACATAAAAATAAACATTTAACTATGTTATAATTGAATAAAGAAACATAATATAGTAACAATTAGTTCGAAAATTGCTAATAATAAATTAATCGTAACATTTAATCACTGTGTCACGCTTGCAAAGTTGAATAATTTTAAATAATAATGCTTGTACATAGATGGCGTTGTACATATCGGGGAACGACTTTTTGTATGGAGATGGTGAGTCCTCTTGTTTTAATGGTCCTTGGTGCCAGTGGATTGATGGGACAAGGGAATGATGCTCTATTCTAGAATAACTCAACATGATAGAACGCCTCTCAGACGGAGGTGCTACTTTGTCTTTCGGGATTCGGGACACCATGCGACCGAGGCATCCACTAAAGAAACAAATATTCTTGGATCTGAGAGAATCTCCAATCCAAGGAGGCTACACGATTTTGGGCAGATACACTTCAAAGAATGACAGTAGTATTCCAAACGCGGTGGCACCTATGCTTGGAGGGACAGTAGTCCTTAGTCCGTTTGTCTCGGCTTGGCCATGTTTGAGACTCTAGCATAAAAGCATGTAGTACCTCAAACTCGGCGTTCCCCAGCTCGTAGAAGCTGCGTCCCTGGCGCAGGCAGTTGACCAGCTTCCACGAGGAGTCGATGGGGCACCCGAGCAGCCGACCGAACACCAGCGACGTGTTCTGCACGCGGAACTTGTCCTCGATCATCGCCCAGTCCGCTAGCGCTGAGCCACTCTGAAAAAAAAAAAGGTAAATATTGAGGTTCTTCGAGCACATTACTGGAAAGGAAGGACATAATCTGGAAATTTGAACTCACTGAGTAGGTCATCAAATTATCTATACGTCGTAAACCGCTGGTTACTAAGATACTTTATGCAATCCGTAACGCCTAAGAGCTAAGGCACAAAACGGCGTACGATACACGTGCGTCTATGTAATTCTTTTAACCTACTTACCGCACTTGTATCGTAAATAACTGTTTCTGTGCTATGTGTTTCTGTATGTGTTCGGGTTTTTACCAGTAGTGACATCTATAAACAGACTAATGCATGCAGTTACATATGTCGCGACATGCGTGTCGCAGCCAATAGCAGCGCAACACATACGTTCCTCATACGACGTCACAAAAAAAGGACCCTTTCTACCCCTATCCTCGAGTCATGTATAGACTGAAAAGCAAGTAGAAAATCTCACATCTTTTAATTCACCTACAAAAAGTTTTGCCTGTTCAAAGAAAATCCAGCAATTCAACGCATATCTCAAGCACTATATCAGTGGTGACATATTTATCTAGTTTATGATGACCTAGTAGCTAGAGACCTCACCTAATCCGATGTTCCCCGCAGATGTTTAGATTCTGTGGAAACGACTGGTGCAGGGAAGGGCCAATGGTTCCCTATCATGAGACCGTTCACGAATGGTTTATTAAAAGCTTATTCGTGTAAGAAACAGTAGAGAAAAATATTTTTTTCGAATAACTATAAAACAACCAAGATATAAGCCCTTAAACATTTTATTATATCTCTTTCTAGCAAAACAGAATTTAATATGGAGTTTATATGGCCGTAGTGTGCTGACAATAAAGTACATGTCGGACCTTTCTGTCAAATCGCTTCCTAATTAGTAGTATAAAATGCCTATATCTTGCGTATTTCTTGGCCGATTTAAAATTAATTTCACTTTTTTTAAATCGTTTTTACGGTATTTTGATAGTTTGTTACGAAAAGCGATAAAAAATCATGCATGTACTTTAACACTAATACAAAAGAGTTTCTATTAGAAACGAACGACGCTTAGACAGTGCGTAAGTAATATAAACTCTTTTACATTAGCGTTAAAATCGAATATCCAATGGAATAAAAGCATAAGTCAGTGGTAAACTCAAAGTAATTGTACTGTACCCTATTGAATTATGGAATAGACTCCGAAAAATGCTCTCCTGGATGTGACGTCACACGTTCCTAGATTTTAGTATGGAGCGTTTTCTGGGAAAGTTCAAAAATGTGACTTTAACATTGTTGTATCTTGGGGAGTTTTTAAGAGATTGAAGTAGTTTTCCACCAATATTTCTATTATTGAAAGGTCGTTATATATCATACCATAGAAAAAAGTTGCCAAAAGTTGTTAACATCCTATTGTCAGAAGATTGAGAAATGTGCTACCGGCAAACCGCACTAGTATCCACGACTGTTCAGCATCAGATGTCTAAAAAAGTGAGCAATTATGGTGTCATCACCTGTGCTATAATGGCAGTGACAATGTCTCTAGTCGGTGGCGCCACAGCGAGCAGCCCGGCCGAGGCGGCGCCCGCGCCGGGCCCGAACAGCGTAATAGAAGAGCGGTCGCCGTTAAAGGGTTCGATGTTGTCTCTGATCCAACGTAGAGCCATCGCCTGGTCTAGGATTCCATAGTTGCCCGGGGAGTTGTCGTCGGCGGTGGACAGGAAGCCTGGAAAAGAGAGATACAATACATTTACTAGTAGATAAAGACGACAATGACCTTGTAGAAGCATGTGAGCGGGGAACACGTTGGAGGCGCCCGAGAACTGCTTCCATGGATGTATTGACTGGGTACTTCTGTACCCTTGTACTCACCGAGAGCGCCCAGCCGGTAGTTGATGGAGACGACCACGACCTTGTAGAAGGCCGCGAGCATGTGAGCGGGGAACATGTTGGAGGCGCCCGAGGAGAACTGGCCTCCGTGGATGTACACCATGACTGGGTACTTCTGCGCTGTGGAGCCGGCTTCGGTCTGAAATTAAATTAAGACACATAAAAATATGTTTAGCATTTGTGACTATTGTATACTTCGATTTGTTTCAAATATCATTCACTTTACAAGTGTTTTTATAGAGCATTTCGAAGTTATAATATAGTGCGTGAAACATCACTCTTTATATCTATGTATCCCTCACGAGTTCATCCGTCCACCTAGTCTGGGGCCAACCCACGCTGCGCTTTCCTATGTCTGGTCGGTTATGTGGGCTAGATGGCCCGCCCAATTTCACTTCAACCGTGCAATCCTGCGAGCTATGTCGGTTACTTTGGTTTTTGGTGGTTACTCATTTCTGATACTATCAAGCAGAGAAACTAAGAGCGTAGCCCTATTGCAATGGATAGGGCGTCACGTGACTGAGCCGCCTTATGAGTCTCATCGCATCACTTTAAATGGACAAAATACAACGCAAAATATAGTAGGTTTTTAATATTTTTGACATTTAAAAAATACTTAACCGCCTTAACTAATTACCGGGAAATAACAAATCGGTCCCATCTATCACGCGATCAGCAAATTCTCTGTCAACAATAAATGTTTGTATACTAACGCCGATTTCAAGCTTATTGCGAAGACTCTAAGGGTTATTTTGGAACATGTTAATGGCATGATTCAGTATAAATTGGTCGCAGGTGGCTTAATAAAACTAGGCGCGGGTGAATGAACTCTTGACGGATTATGGAGTTAGCTGAATCAATATTCAAATCTGGGCTAACTTTTAGTTTTGTTAAGGATTAGCAAGATTTTAAGATCAATAGAGTGATGAGCTTTAATTAGATAGGGTAAAGTAGGCAGAAACTAAGGAACATACTGGAAATATTTAAATAGGAAAAATCAGCTGGTCCATTATACTACTTATTTATGTAATTTTTTTAAATTGCAGTTATTTAGTTTCATTTCAGATGCAATTTATGTGATATTTTACTGTCTTGTATTTTTGAGCTGAGAGTGAATTTTAAAGTGTACGAAATTTAAATTGTTATAATAATTGAATGACGAAGCGTCTAAACTGACAGTTTTGTAACGAAACATATATAAATTTACATGAATTATCGGTTTCGTGGCTAGATATAACGGAAAGACTTTAATAAAGGAAAAATGATGTCACACCTAAGTAAAATTTGTACTTAGGAGTGACGTCACGCAACATTTTGACTCAATGTATTTTTCGATTACGTGAAAAAATTAAAATTACCTGTCAAATATCTACATGACGGACTAATTATTAAAATTTAGTCATCATGCCTATTTAGAGCCTATTGTAAAACCATTTATCACATGAACTAGATCTTATGCTCTAGGGACAAACGTGCCACATATTGGCAACTCATGCAAATTCGCACTATGTTGGCACAGTGAAATCAAAACCTTAGACCATTCACATAAGTTACAATTTTAAACAATTATATAATACGATTTTTAAAAGTTACCTTTGGATATGTAACAATAGTATATTAATAATGTATACGGTTTAGTACACAGACCTAGATTATGAAGGACATTGCATAATGGGTGGCCTTAAAGCTGTGTCGCATTGTGTGAAATCCGTGTAATACATATTTTGTTTAGGAGATGGGTTAATAATAAATCAATGAATAAGGTATTTGACACTAGTAAAATTTTGTAAAAATTATATAAGATCCCGATAAAACAAGGAAAATAAAAAAGTATGATAAAATGTTGAGTTCGATAACTTACGTGTAGCTTGTTTTGAGTCTTTTAAGTTGGGTGGAAAAGTCCATTTTTAAAGTATAAAAGTATTAATAACGAATTAATAATAACCCAAAAAATGTATGGTAGTTTTTGTTATGAAACCGTGTCGACAAACGCAAGTTTTAACATAGCTGCAGAACAAAGTTCTTAATTTCACCGTACAAGATACTAGCGTGTGACGTCACATGCTAGTAGGCTATAGTATGAAGCGTTTTTGGGAAAGTCCAAATTTTAACATTGTTGTATTTTGTTGTTATTGGGAAGTTTTTATAAGATTGGAGTAATTTCTTCACCAATATTTATGCTACGACATACCACAAAAAAGTCATTGAATAGCCCATTGTTTCCCAAACCTTAGTGTTTTTTGTAAACCATAGAATTTTCAAAATCTATTTTTATAAAACAAACCTAATCCAACCTATTGAGTTTTAGACAAATAGCTAAAAAAAAACCGACCAAGTGCGAGTTGGACTCGCGCACCGAGGGTTCCGTACAAACTTTCACTTACCCTAACATTATAACCCGGTTCCGGTTGAGTTAAGTTTGCACCTAATATCTATAGCATTGCTTACAAATGAAATGAGGTGCAAACTTAGCGCAACCGTGTTGTACAAATAGGTTTTTGGAGATAAAAAAAATTTGCTAGTTAGAGACATAGTTATAATTTTCGTATAATATTATGTACATATTGTGAAAATTTTAATATTTTCGTTTGGTACACTTTGGAGATAAAGGGGGGCGAATGGTGTTTTTTTTCACATTTTCCTTAATAAAACAAACACTAACAGTCATACAGACAGACCGACAGACACCGCATCATAAAGGTTCCTTTTTTACCTTTTTGGTACGAAGCCCTAAAAATTGATTTTTTTTCGGTTACGCTAAGAAGCGCGAGTTGGGAAATGAAACAGTGGGGAACTGAGGCAGTTTAAGAAAAAATATTTGGCAAAAAGTTTCTGACAAAAAAAAATGTTTGCCAACTTTTATTGCCGACTGTACTTTTCTTTGAACATCCATCAGCTACTCAACGAGACGATTCTAAAGAGCCCAAACTCGGTAGGATTGAATTATTTTATTACCGAGTTCCTATGACCACCTTCCTGCTCCATGATCAGATCAAGTCAATGGTATCATACTATTGCATTGTCACGAAACTTACATAAGTATGCCAAATTTTAGCTCAATTGGAAAGCAGGAAGTAGATTAAATTTAACGTGCAAGATTCCGCCCGAACAAACATACATTGCAAGTTAAATAAAAGCTTGTAAAAATTCCCTTTTTTTCATCAGTATCCTCCATCATTTGGACCATAACGAAGAACTCAAGTTTTTAAAAACATTTGCCAGTATTATTTTCGAACGAATATTTTGAGTATCAAATCACACAGTTTGTTATTTCATAGTTGCCTTTTCCGAGTTTGGGTTCATGTAAAGTATAAAAAATCTAATGAGGTCAAATCAATATCTTTTGAGCTACTCCTTTAGCCCACATAGGATTATAGTTGGTCTCTGGGACACCCTGTATATTTGTCATGAAATACGTGCGAAGCATGGATGGATAAATCACACTTATACGCGATTAAGTGCTTGACAATTAATGCTTATCATGTAAGTTTAATACTCACATTAGGCGAGAATATGTTTAGGTACAGGCAGTCTTCGTCCATGTCTCTTATGCCTTTAGTGGCTCCGGTGAACCTGACGGGCTGGGGACACGCCGGGCCCCAGTCTACAGCTTGAAGCAACTGCCAGCCAGGGTGCTGCCGAGGTGGCTAGGAGAGGAAATTATGGATTAATGAGCTGAAGAGGAAATCAAAGATATTATTTAAAATTAAATATTGGAATGTCATTTTTTTTTGCACTGTGCTCAAGGATGGGTTTAAAAGTAGAGTACTTCTTTGTCATGAAAACATACATGCCACGCATGCCTTCTGCCACAACTTTAGATGAAAACTTTAACTAGTATGAATATATATTTATATCCTAATTTCACTTAAGTATAAACCTCCTCCTCTGTTATTATGAACTGTGGGATTACATTTGATTTCACCTGATGTTTTAAATATAGCCGATCCAACTAAAGAGTTATTTGTCAGTTACTGAATAAATTCTTGCTCATTGTAAAGATATGAAGGTCAATTGCTTTGTTTTCCTTCATGTAGAAAAGAAGCAACGAATTGACGTGACGTAATATTTTTGTGCATGTTGTTTATGAAAAAGAGACGTAGCAGATTTTCTGTTTCGCAAAACTCGTGGTTAAGGAATTTTGATATTTTTATTCGTAGGAACAAACAATTACTTATCAACTTTGAATCAATACCTTAAATCGCCCATCCAAAACTGGAGGTCTAGCATAGGGAATGCCCAGGAATACCGATGCTTCTCCCTGTATCCTCTCCACCGGAGTCAGCCAGGGCCTGTAGCCAGAATCTGGGTCTGGATTGTCATATAAGTGGACCTGAAATATGAAGACTTCATGAACAAGTGCATGGTGTGTGACAGGTATGTTTATTCGTAAAGTAAATCAGGCTTCCTTGATATAACATTGAGCTAGTTCTCTAAACATAGGACAAAACTTTATTGCTACCATGCTATGATTGTTAGTTCAAATTCAAATATTTTAGTGTCACATTGTGAGTTAGTTGTAAAGGTCTTAAGGTTAAGTTAAGTACATCACAATCAACCGCTATGCGGCGTAAAATTTTATGTTAAAATTACATTATTAAATATTTGTCACTGAATGTAACAAAATAAATAAAAGCAAAACATTGAAATATATGCGACACAAGTACGATAGAGTAAAGTAAATATTAACATTATATAACAGTTTTCTCCTGGAAAATGCCGTAGAGTCAAACTTGGCCTTCTCCATGCACCTCTTATATAATTTCTGCTTATATTCAGGAAATTCTAAGGTCTTGATACAGTTTGGCAAGTGATTAAATATGCAGACTGACATATAGGATATGCTTTTCCGGAAGTATGCTGTTTTATGGTGATCAGTTTTACAGTAATATAAATAAAAAATAAATATCAGAGACAATCTTACACAAATCCATCAAATCCCAAACCAAGCAAACCTACTGAAACAAACTACAGGAACAAACATTCATGCACTCCACACTTGCCGGGATTGGAACCCGGGACAAAGCTAGATCTAGGCCATTGTGCAACTAACTGAGCCAAACATATTGTCTCATAATAATAATAATAATAAGCCTTTTTGTCTAATTTTTTTAAATGTTAAGAGGGCAAATGGGCAGACTGATTGCCTGATGGTAAGCAAACACTGTTGTCCATAGACACCTGCAACACCACAGGAGTCACAAGTGTGTTGCCGGCCTTTCAGGTGGGAGTATGCTCTTTTCTTGCCAGCATCAATTTATTTCACAGTTCAGTCATGCAGGGCAGGAAATTTCTAGCAAATGGCACAGTTGTGGACTATCAACCATTTAAGTGGTGAGGATGGAAATATTGACAGGTTTTTCTAATACATCAATGGTTTAATGGTTTGCCTTTATTTAAGGCAGTAAAGGAGTTACAGATCAATACTAAGTTTTGTTAAGGACCAGACTTTAAGATTTCGCTACTTTTTATCTTAGATAATTATTATGATTCAAGGACAACAAGCAAAGAAATCATTTGTATCACAAAATTGACATATTTTATTAATACCTTAAATCCCTGAACTTGTCCATAGTTAGTGTTGACAAAGACGTCCCTCTTAAGCTGCCTGGAGTCCCGTCTCTCCCTGCCTTGCAGGTCTTCACGCCAGCCTCCAAGAACACCCGGGAACAAGGCATCCGGATTGTTTGGGTCTCGGGGCTAGGGTAAAATGGAAATATTGTCAATAATTTTAGTAAAAAAAAAAAGAATACATCAGTGTATTTATTAATGATTCATTCCATTATTGCTATGTACCTTAGTTTATATTCAAATTGCCTACTAATTTACACCAAACCCCACTGATTTCCTGAGCCACCAGTAGCTACATAAATCACAGTTTTGCACCCTACATTAAGTATTGAGAAATTAAAGTTAATACAGTTAAATATGCCTTCAATTGACGGTTTCTGCCTGAAAGACGGTTTCTTAGTATAAATTTGGATATTAGGGACAATCTTACACAAATCGACCTAGTCCAAAACTAAGCAATTCTTATACCATATGTACTAGGCACCAATATACATAGAAAATATCCAAGACTCAGGAACAAACATTGGTGCTCATCACACAAACACTTGAACAAGTATACTTGTTATATTGTTAGAAGAATCAAAATATCAACTCAATTGGAATTCTTACTTTTGTAAGGGTTTAAAAAAAATATATATATTTCTGCTCAGAATACAAATATATATATTTTTTTCAATAAGAAAAATAAATGAATTAAAATACTAAATTCTTTGTCAAAAAATCCTTAGTAATTATAAATAATGTTTTAGAAAAAATTGCTCTAGTAAGCTCAAAAATTCTGATAGGCTCTACACTAGAAATTACATAGTCAAAGTGGTTCATTAAATTAAGTGGAGATTGAAATTGATTGAAATGCTACTAAAACTACTCATAAAATACTTGATCAAGTGTTTTTAACCGACTCCCAAAAAAGGAGGAAATTCGCAATTTGTTGAAATCTTTTTTCAAGTATTTTTTTCAGAGATGAATGGCAAAATATATTGCAATGCATGACACATCAAATGTATCTACATGTTTTCATGATTTTGTTAAGAATAGAGTAATTGTAGTACTTTGTATGTGGCTTTTTGTTGAAAAACAAATGAATGTAAATAATTACTACTTACAGTGTTAAACTTATATGAGTCATCCAAGGGGTTTGTGTTCAGAGGATTGTATGGAAAGCCACCTGGCTGATTTATATTCGGATTGAACGGGTTGTACCGCGTGGGATCCGTTCCGTACCTCCTGTTATTGTACACATACGTCCTGTAATCACTGTCCCCAGGGTTTGGAAGTCTTGACTCTCGAGAACTGTCGTATCTTTGTGTTTTATAAAATTCGTTGTTCACTTGGCCATTGTACAGGTCTTTGTTGGACTGACATTGCACGTTAGCAGCAAGGAAAAGGGTAATTAAAGTATTCTTGAACATTTTTCTCGCATCAGAAACCCTTTACGATCCAATTGGGAGAAGTACTTCGATGAATCACATAGTCAATATAAATTATGGTTTGAGTCACTTCACTTCGAAATTATACACTTTCATGAATTACACTTTGTTTACAATCACTTTAGATATAAACAAACAATCATTTAAGCGTTACAAAAGGTAGAATTTAAAAGAAATCTGGTTACTAACGATGTACAAAACATTACACAGTGCCCTAGATGCGGAGAATTTGTATTATTTTTATCTAGTACAATGTCGCTATAGCGGTAGGGCCTTATCTATTTTAATCAATGAATTTATCTGATAAACGGCAAATGCGACTACGCCCACTACAATCACAGCACAAGTTTTGTTTATATCTTGAACGGCCCCATCCCCATTCACTGCATTTGTAATAGTAAACTTTTGTCTCTATGGTATGCGAAGCCACAGAGTAGATACAAAATTACGAGGTTGTTTTAGGCGCGTTCGAGTAGAACTTTGTAATACATAAATTAATCTTTTTTGCCCATATCATGCATCAAGTAGCACCCTTGTGAGGAATGAATTTGCTCTAATGGAGACACACTTTTTGTAGGCTGCTATCAGATTTCCTATAAAATTATAATTTGCTCAAGTACATTTTAAAATTCACTGCATATTCCGTTTTAATTCACAAATATTGAAAATAGAGAAGGGTGAAAAAAAAAACATGCTGTGCCGACCCCTTATAAAAGGCATAAGAGCAAAAGAATAATCTATACTATTATAAAGTTGTAAAAATAAAATGTTTGTCGTTGTGGCTTTATCACGCTAAATCGGTTAAACTTCTTTCAACTATTTTTGGTACACGGGTAGCTGGATATATCCAGATGGTTAAAGGATACTTTTACCCGACTATGCTAAAGAAAAAAAGAGGAGTTATGACTTTTTCTCCTCCGCGAACGAAGTTGCGGGCGCCTTCTAGTAATGAATAAGTGTTGAAAGTTGTATTGAACTTTACGCTAGGAAGTAATTCAGTGATGATCTCATACCCAAGGACTCGTTCTCTAACTTGCAGATTTTTTAGGATTCCGTAACCAAAATAGCAAAAACGGAACCCTTATAGTTTCGTCATGTCCGTGCGTCCGTCTGTCCATCTGTTCGTCCGTCTGTCCTTTCATCCGTAGGCATGTCACAGGCATTTTACCTACTCAAAAACTACAAGATGAATATTGTATAGGTATTCATGAAATTTGGAGTAAAGGTGTCACAGAGCACTAATACCCTAAAAGGTGTTTTGTATTAGCCGCTACTGAGTGAGCTATATATCAAACATTCTTTTTAGGGCATGCTAGTAATGTATGTAACAGAAGCTGTTTTTTTTTTCAGCAAACATCTACTCGTGGCACATATTTCGGCAGTTTATCTAAAAACATATGAATGTTTCTAAAAAAGTAAAATTGATTTTGTGCATATTTTCGGTAATAATTGCTCGGAAAGTTGTGTAAATTGTGCCCCCCTCTTTTATTTTTTAAAACGTAAGTCCAAAAAATATCACTAAAATGACAAAAGTAGTAACTAAATACTTTCAACGAAAATTATTTCAACACGATCGGATATTACCGTTTTTGAGGTACTGTCGAAAGACTACGCTTCTCTACAAAAAGACATAAGTGTCTTGAAGACACACTCTTTTGCTGATGAGCTTTTTCACATCGATTTTTTTTTTCATTTGTAGTGCATTTTTTAGTAGTAGCTAACGGCTGCTGGGAATCCTACACTGAACATGGTCCGATATGCTGTTGGCCGGTTTTTTAATCACATAGGCCTAGGTGATACTTTTAGAGAAAAGTTTACACCTCATTGGAGGGGTTTTGTAAAATCGATTATTTAAGAAGAACGGCACTCACGGCTATAGCTTGATATTCTTGATATATTATCATGTATAAATATAGCATTAATAAATTGTGCTCTAAATACAATTACACTCAATTAAACATTTAACTTTACTAAAATCCTGAATTGAGTCAGGCATCTGCTGTCAGTGAAGTCAATTAAAACGGGCCATGGTGTCGTATTTACAAGGTATGCTATTTTATTTGAACAGGCGTTCCGAATCTTCATAATTATTTCGCTACCACACAAATTATCGGTTACCAAGTACAAACCAGCTTTTTTACATTTCGGAACTTGATAACGGGTCTAGGGATATATTTTATGCAGCATATTTATTTAGGGGTCGTAGTGGCCACATGACCCCTCCCAAAACTGTATACCATTGACAAACCTCAATTTACGAAAATTTTACTGTTATGACTCTCCCCCCCAATCTTTGGCTGGAGCCGTTCTTGTTGATACGTATATATTAGTAATTGCCTACTGTAACTGAAATAACATTGGTTAATTAGTGAACTGAATGCTATATCGTTTAATTTGCACATTTAAATTAGCTATCAGGCGTAGGCGCTTAAATTCATTTGACGCCTCGCGTTGCCGCGGGCCGGATCGAAAAATAAACGCTTCTAAATTATTTACGTACTTTACTATAAAAACGTTTTGGTAGTGTTAATTAAAAGGAATGCCATAACTACGGATGTAATTAAGTTTTTTTTAACCGACTTGAAAAGACGAGGAGGCTCTACACTCCCCTTCGGACCATCTCACCACTAAATTTCACCACCAGTTGGAACGAAACACATCCCATTCAACCACTGGTGGTCACATAGGAGCAATGTTACCACTAGTAGTCAATTGGAACGAAACACATGCCATTTAACCACTGGTGGTTAAATAGGAGCAATGTTACCACTAGTGATCAATTGGAACGAAACACATCCCATTTATCCACTAGTGGGTAAATAGGAGCAATGTTACCACTAGTGCTCAATTGGAACGAAACACATCCCATTCAACTACTGGTGGTAAAATAGGAGCAATGTTACCACTACTGGTTAAATGGGAAGTGTTTCGTTCTAATTGACTACTAGTGGCAAGTAGAGGTAACAATGCTCCTATTTTGTATGTATTTTTAGGGTTCCGTAGCCAAAATGGCAAAAACGGAATCTTTATACTTTCGTCATGCCCGTCCGTCCTTCCGTCTGTCCGCCTGTATGTCACAGGAATTTTACTCAAAAACTACAAGCATTGATGGAATTTGGAGTGTAGGTATCTTGTGTGAGCCGCTACTTAGTTTAGTAGTTAAATAATAAAATAAAAAATCTAGGGGGTCACTCCATACACATGTAACCGACACAGAAAAAAAAAAAACAGCAAACATCAATGTGTGGCTCATATATCGATAGATTTTTTAGAAACATTTTGACAAACAATAATCGCTCCTGAAGTAGCATAAATTGTGTCTACTCTTTTTTCTACACCTTATGTCCAGATAATATGAAAATTACAAAGATGAAGGTTAATGAATACTTTCAACTAAAATTGTTTTCAACATGATCGGATATTAGCGTTTTTGAGTTATTGCCGAAAAATAGCCTTTTCAACAAAAGGACTGTCCACCGATTCATCTGCCAATTGTGGACCAATTCTCATTTTTTTTTAAATATTATTAATAAAAAAAATATTTAACGCATTTATTCCTGATGTGGTCCCATTATAACCTAGTTAGGATCGAGACCAAAACTCAAAGGCAAATCTCTGAAAAAAACTCTTAAAATGCTACATCTATATAGAGATTTCAGTATTTTAAGAAACAAATCAAACCTTTTCTTTTAGAAAATATAAATAAGTAAAGTGGAACTCAAGCAGCGAAGATCTCAGAAGGCCACCGGAACTCATCAATGATAAGTGATTTAAGGTGCGTCCACACTTTTATCATTTGCTCGTATCCGATCACCGCGCCGTGGCATGACTGCGTATCACGCTGCTTGGACGCTCACTGTCGGCGCGCCGATCATACCTTGCTGGTCCGATCTAAGTGTATGATACGCATATCAACATGGATTTCGAGCGATCGGATCGGCGCAACGTCCAAACGCGTGATCGTGACACGCGATCATGCCATGGGACGAAGATCTGATCGGGCAAATGATACAAATGTGGACGCACCTTTAAGGGTGGCGATAAGAAAACTCGATTAAGTTAGCTGTGCCACTTCATAGTCTCAATTTTAAATGCTCCAGGGGAGAATGGTACCACCGAGCTAATGGTGGAGTCGGAAGGTAGGCACCGGATCTTCGTAATAAAATAATATATCATAAGGGCTTGTTGAAATCGGCACTAAGTATATGTTATATCAACAACGAAGTTACAGGGGGATCGAAAATGTCCCGAATGGCTTCGAGAATAGGATTTTACGGCCGTGCCTTTTTTTCTCTGTTGCTCGACTTAGCCGGGGCACTGCCGTGCCCCCAGATTACGGAATGATTGACTAAAAACTGCGAAAAAAAAACCAAATAATAAAAACCGACTCCGATAAATCACTGAAAGGTAAAAACCGGCCAAGTGCGAGTCAGTCTCGCGCACCGAGGATTTAGTACAAAATATACGCTACAAATGGCCGTATCTATGAAAATCCAGTGTTAGCAGAGCCCTACTCCGAAGCAAAATGTACCCGGTGCTCGATCATTTTATATTGGTTTTTGATATCGCAACTCAGTTCTTCTACCGTAAAGAGTTGTGAGGTCCATGTAAATACCAAGTCGGTTAATTTATTCAGTCCCTACTTAAGGTTCTCTGTCATAAGTTATTACGTGATTAGCTTACCTAACAACATCTTATAGTAACCATATTAATATTAAAAATCTTTTATGTTTTAAATAAATAGATTGACTCGGCCATTTACGTAATAACTTAAGACAGAAGGACCCTTAAGTAGGGACTGAATAAATTAACCAACTCTTGTCGTGACAAAATTAAGCAACTTTGACTAGTTATAATTCTTAAACTTCTGCTTCAAATTGAATGAAATTTTAAATATACCGAGTTTATACAATGCGTGCTTGGTTACTGAAAATTCAGGCTTCTAGTTTTCTCCACAACGAAGTTATAGGGGGGTCGAAAATGGCCTGACTGCTTCGAGAAAAGTATGGTACGGCCATGCCGCTTTTTTGCTCGACTTGTCGGGGGCACTACCGTGCCCCCAGATAATCGAATGGTAGCGCTGCACATTGGCAAGAGTCGATATGAGGCTGAAATGCATCGACATTTTCTGAGAGTGTTGCAATTTTTGTTGTAGGTATTGTCTAAACGGCAATGTATTTCTATTTCTCTCACCGTCTCCACTCACGCCAAAGTGTAGTGCCGATTTAAGCCATCTAGTAGATCACGAGGGAGTGATTAAAGAGATTAAGCACCGGCTGTATGCACGCAGCCATTGCCTTTCGCAATGGCCGCCGCATCGGGTTTTACGCGGGAAATTGTTACTGCAAAGTTAAATAATAAATAAATATTACGGGACAATTTCACACAAATCGAACTAGTCCCATGGTAAGTTCAATAAGGCTTGTGTTATGGGTACTAGATGCCGATATTTTTAATAGATATATTACGTACTAGCGGCCGCCGGCGACTTCGTCCGCCTTAGATTCGTTTATCGCGGATGAAAGGTATTTTTCCGAGCTTATGTCTTTCCCCAAAAAACGATATTTTACAAATTTAAATGTGAAGCATATTGAAATAAAACAATTTAACGGATTATATCGCGTATATTATCTCATTTTAGTTCCCGACGTTTCGGAAGCTTTTCAGCTTAACATGATCAAACGTCGGGAACTAAAATGAGATAATATACGCGATATAATCGCGGAAACAGAAGAGAATATTGTGAAGCATATTACCAAGATTTCAAGTTCCTCTCAACAAATTTTCATCCCCTTTTTCGTCCCTAAAAGGGATGAAATTTTGAACAAATATTTATGCACATCACTCAAATATTTGCCGTTACCGGGATTTGAACCCAGGACCTCAGCTTCGCAGGCAACGTTACTCCTTACTTTTCTATAACGTACCTATTCGGGATGTAACCTGATCTTAAAATTTGTAAAAACTATGTAAGATCCTGATAAGACAAGCAAAAAAAGGAACACATTAAAAAATTTGGTTCATTTTTAGGGTTTCGTAGCTAAGATGGCAAAAACGGAACCCTTATAGTTTCGTCATGTCCGCCTGTCCCGTCCGTCCGTATGTCATAGGCATTTTTCAAAAACTTAATATATATTGATGAAATTTGGAGTAAAGAGGTCTTGTATAAACCGCTACTTAGATGATTTAAAATAATGCAAGAAAGATGAAAAGTAAGGAACCAGTAATGTACATGGATCCAGTAATGTACGAAATTGTATTTAAAAGCGAAAATTAAGAAAAAGGAGACAAATTAAGCAGTAACAACATTTGGACCATAAATTATAGACTTTCCATAGACTGTAGAAAAATATGTCATGCGCGTTGACCATTTTGTTCATAAAAAATAACATTAACAAAATTGTGCTCCGGTGTTTTTTTGTAATTATGCAATTTTCATAACAAAATCGTTAAGAAGGTTGGGTGAAGTTTTTGTGTATATTTTCTAAATTCTTTACATAATAGTACATTACTGCAGGCGCCGGGAAAGAAGGGCTTGCCGGGTGAGTAGGTATAGACGGATAGTGATAAGAAGCCGGCAAGTCCTTTTCACGGCCAGAGGCATGTATAGTGCTTTTCTCAAACATATGCAATGAAATAAAAAAATACATCACTCGAAAAACTACACGACAAAAGGTTTTGTAATTTTCCCTCCAATCCCTCCATAGTGTTTTTTTTTAAAGAAAGTCGTCCGTATTTCGCTTGTGTAGTGTTCGAATAAATCTATTAGGGCCGTTGTACACAGTCTGGTAATAAGAATCTTAATTTCTATTATAAATCAAATAAATACAGAGGATTTTAAATATTGTCTATGGTCTCTTGTGACTTACGTATACAAAATGTTTTTAATTTATTCATCAACATAATGAATCATACAGATTTGTTGAAATAAAACAATTTAACGGATTATATCGCGTATATTATCTCATTTTAGTTTCCGTCGTTTCGGAAGCTTTCCTGCTTTCCATGGTCACGGGAGGACTGAGAAAAGATGTATTTTCCTCTGTCAAAGTTACAATTTGTGCAAACTACCCATTTTTTGAAAAAAAAAACAAATAAAGGTGTACATACATGCCAGATGGGCCTAAGCTGTAAAGACAGTTACACATGTGCCAGAAGGGCTTAATTATTTTATTCTAATAATTTACCAAGCAGCATTTCACAAATGAGGCGTACTGAGGAGAAAAGAAACGCTGCAAAGAAAAACTCCCAGGCTACCTCATTACCTCATTAGGTAGCCTGGGAGTTTTTCTGCCCATCTGGCATGTATGTACACCTTTATTTGTGTTTTTTCAAAAAATGGGTAGTTTGCACAAATTGTAACTTTGACAGAGGAAAATACATCTTTTCTCAGTCCTCCCGTGACCATGGAAAGCTGGAAAGCTTCCGAAACGTCGGGAACTAAAATGAGATAATATACGCGATATAATCCGTTAAATTGTTTTATTTCAATGAGTAATACTCGTAATCGCGGAAACAGAAGAAAATATTACATACAGATTTGTGTTCTTAATATCAGTTCGTGTGTAGTAAGGATTAACGCGGATATTTTTGGTTCAACAACCATTCAGCCACTAGAAAAAAAAAACAGCTGTTTAGCCTGTTCATGAACACAAGCGCCATGTTTACATAAAAATTAAAAAAATATTACTTCCCGGCCTAGGCCTTCAATTTTGTATGAAATTCCCGTTCAGTTCTTTCGAGTTGTTCCGCCCGAAACGTGATACTTTGAAGCCTGTTATAACGCACGTAATGACGACATTTCATTGCATGTTTGAGAAAAAATATTATTAAATTATTTCGTAAGGAACGTAAGACATTGAAAAATTATTATTCGAAGGTTATGGCGCGCTAGAATATAAATAGAATTATTTAGAGACATTGTTTATTACTGGATCATATTTTTTGTAGATATCCAATCTTGGACCATTGAGCTAATATTACTACGTATAGAGAAGACGCCACCCCGTCACTAGTGATCCGTTCAAGTGCAGTCAGCCGGCTCCAGTTCACTCAGTTGCTAGCTCGCTCTTGCGTTGTTATAAAGCGAAAAAAACGTGAAAACTCATGAAATATGCCCTCGTGTGTGTTACGATATTGCCCTAATAATTCAAGTAATACGTCGAAGTGTAAAGGAATAATTTTCCATCGGTGAGTTACTAGATTATCATTTTAAAACTGAATTTCGAGTAAAATATTTAGTGGACGCCATGTTGCGTCATTTGTCATAGACTAAAAATGTAAGATGTGACATTGCGTGTGTAGATAGATAGTGTTAGACCGGCCACATATATTCGGAATTTTTATACGGTTTCTATACGGAAACGACGTGTGCAAACATGATAGGGCTACTCTCTCTCTACCTCGCACACGTCGATTCCGGACAGAAAACAAATAAAAATTCCGTATGTATGTGGCCGGCCTTAGCTAGCTGACGCTTCTTTTTATAGAAGAAAAATAGTCATCATATTAATTTAGAAAAGAATAGACTATTTTTGAAATCTGCGTCCCTAAAAAACTAGAAAACGACTCCCATGATGACTTTTTCGTTGAGTGATGTCCGCCATCTTGAATTCCAAAATGGACGCCATTTTCGAAATCCCCCCCACCCCCTAAAAACCTAGAAAACCACTCCCATGATGACTTTTTCGTTAAAAGCGATGTCCGCCATCTTGAATTCCAAAATGGACGCCATTTTCGAAATCCGCACCCCAAATAACCTAGAAAACGACTCCCAAGATGACTTTTTCGTTGAAAGTGATGCCCGCCATCTTGAATTCCAAAATGGACGCGATTTTCGAAATCCACACCCCCAAAAACCAGGAAAACGACTCCCATGATGTCTTTTCGTTAAAAGTGATGTCCGCCATCTTGAATTCCAAACTGGACGCCATTTTCGAAATCTGCACTTCCAAAAACATAGAAAACGACACCTACAAAGTGATGTCCGCCATCTTGACTTCCAAATAGACGCCATTTTCGAAATATTTAAAGCTTCCTTGATGAAAGTGTCGATTATTGGGGTGTCCATTCCACGATCTCCACTGTCCATTCAAGGATTTTACAAGGAAATCAGGCTCGTAAAGTTTTTAGTCATTTTCTAAAAAAAGAAAATTTTTTTTAATACTTTTTTTTCCCTTGTCTTAAAGAATGTTTATTCAGGGATATTTTAATGTATTCACTAACCGTTAAACTTAAAAAGTGAACGAAATATAACCAAAAGAAATCCAAAAGATCCTTAACCCGTCCATTACTGGAGCCGTTACGTTAATACGATAAGAAAAAGTGCACTAGCAAAAGAGCGCCCCTCGGCGGCACGTACGTCCGTTTACTGAGAAGCACAGTTTTTTGGCAACAACTGAAAAACGGTTCATCCGACGTTGAAAATGATTTTTGTTGAAAGTATTTATCTTTGTAATTTTTTTTATATTTTTCGGACTTAAGTTTTAGAAAATAGAGAAAGGGGTAACAATTTATGCTACTTTCGGAGCTATTATTCCGAAAATATTCACAACATATTTTCTTTTTGAAACCTTAAAATAGTTTTAAAAGAATCGCCGAAACATTGATATTAGCTGATTTTTTTTTCAGTTTCGGTTTCATGTATGAAGTACCCGCCTTAGAAATGTTTATTTTTACTATTTAACTACTAAATAGCGGGTTCTATAAGACACTTACACTCAAAACATCATGTAGTTTAAGAGTAAATGCCTGTGTCATACGGACGGACGGACGGACGGACATGACGAAATTATAAGGGTTAACGCTACAATGTACATTTGTTTCCTCCTAGTAATTTAACTATCCGAATCGGCACATCTAATCGCTACCTTCGAAACACTGGCCGTTTAGAAGTAAAGTTCTAGTGGCCATCTGTGGTATTCCTATTTACTGAATGTAAATTCTTGACTTTATCAATAAATTACCGAAAGCGCCGTACATGTCACTATAACATTTGAAGAGTTCCCTCGATTTCTCCAAGATTTCATCATCAGATCCCGACTTAGTGCCAACGGGACCAACTCGGAGTTATACCCTTCGATTAAAAAAAAAATGAAAATTGGTTCACGGTTCTCGGAGATATCAAGGAACATACATACAAAAAAAATAGTTCGAATTGAGAACCTCGTCCTTTTTTGAAGTCGGTTAAGAATATTGAAAATTGACGATTTTAATAATTTGTGACACGATGGAATACCGACTCCAAACATTAATTGTATATACTGTTCAGATTGAGTAGAAGAACGCTTTAACTTATTCAATAAATAGCTTTTAACATATGTTTTTAACAATAGGAGTAGGAGTCAATAACTGGAATACCGGTGTCAAATACTGGGACATAGTATATATGGCAGGATCTTATTCGTCCGATGAGTGACAAAACAAACCTATTTTTCTTCTGGCAAAAAAAAGATTTAACCTACAGAAAGTCAATGCAAATACAGGCAGGCTCTCATACCGCAAAGCATTCAAAAGACGTGGAAAATGTTTTCATCAGAAATTATCTCAGAGGCTCGCATTCCGTAAACTGGCGTCTTTTCTTGCCACAGATGCTAAGGGAATGAAAGACGAAATGAATATATTTTTGGTTGAATTATCAACGACGTCAAGTATATGGACGTTGCATAGTTGTTAAGGCATATTTAGATTTCTGCCTTGCACGACTGAACTGTGGAATAAATTTCCGTGTGTCTTATTCCCGGACCGATGCGACCTTCAAGCCTTCAAGAAAAGAGCGTACTCCCACCTGAAAGGCCGGCAGCGCACTTGTGACTCCTCTGGTGATGCAAGTGTCTATTGGGCGACGGTGATCGCTTACCATCAGGCGACCCGTCTGCTCGTTTGCCACCTATGTCATAAAACAAAGATTATTGATCTGGTGTTAAGGTAAAAATATAGGCGGAAAATATACTTGTGGCTTCATGGATTAAGTCATAACTTAATCGTTGTTGAATGGAAAACAAAGTAGATTTAAATTGGTTTTAGTAACTAACCGTTTTTTATAACCTGTCTTCAATCTGACATAAAATCTCTAAATATGTAATCTTTATTATGTATGGACCCATACATAATCTATTTTTGTATAAATTCCGTCGATACCTTGCTTCGTTGTTGCGGGTAATAATTAGAAACCAACAAGCACATAAAGCTGCGTCCGTTTCTTTGAGGAGACTTACCCGCATATAAGAAACATCATTAAGGTGCGTCCACATTTGTATCATTTGCTCGTATCCGATCACCGTGCCGTAGCATGACTGCGTATCGCGCTGCTTGGACGCTTACTGTCGGCGCGCCAATCATGCCGTACTCGTCCGATATAACTGTGTGATACGCGTAGCAAAATGGATTTCGAGCGATCCGATCGGCGCAACGTCCAAACGCGTGATTGTGACACGCGATCATGCCACGCGACGATGATCTGATACGGGCAAATGATACAAATGTGGACGCACCTTAATGATGTTTCTTATATGAGGGTAAGTCTCCTCAAAGAAAGATATAATTATTTAGCTGTTATGAAAGCGACGCGCGGGACTTCGTTGGTCATTTGGATAAATTGTTATGCAGTCAGTATTTTTTTCAGTGTTGACTTATTGCTGCCTTCTATTATGCTTTTATATTAAAAGTGTAAGATGCGATTATATTTATTTGTTTAAGTCTTTTTGTTTATCTTATGGGAGGACGGTGAGGGGATTGGAGGGATGGCTAATATTATACTGGTAAAACATTTCGGTATTAAATTTATTTTTCATCTCGCCTGTTTGGAAAGTTAAATTTTCATGGGTATTTAGCCAGTTGGAAAATAGCTTTTCCATCCCTAGGGTGAAAAGTATTTCATTGTTACGATTAGCCACAAAGTCGAAGATAATTGAGATACGTCATATTATTAAAAGAAAAGCTTTTCACAACGCGATTTCGATTGCGATGATAATGATAATGATGATGATGGTGATGATGGTGATGGTGATGAATATGATGATGATGATAATTTTTTTATCTTCCTTACAGTTGAAATGAAAACCAGAGTGTTTAACTCGGTTGAAATTATCCATTTCACCCTCGAACTATTGGCGCTCTCACTTCGTTCGAGCGCCAGAAATATCTTGGGTGGAATGGGTCACTTTCAACCCTTGGTTAACAATCTACTATTTACAGACATTATGAAGATTCATATTTTCATTATTATACCTATGCTTTGTGCGTAATAATTTGTGTAGGTATAATAATTTTAAGAAAATGTGATTGCATCACATGTCCCTCCATTTCGTTTGTCTATCCGTATTATACACGAGCGTTTCGCAAATGATAGCGTAGTCACGACTTCATTTTGCTTATGTGAGTTGCTTCAAGTACGTACGTGGTAAAGAAAACCAATTAAGCAGGCTTACTTTTTCAAGGTGTTTTTCAGTCGACTCTTGGAAAAGAATTATAAATATCAAGAAAATGTATACAGCCTGTGATTATTATTATTAATTGGCAGTAGGTAGAGTATGGCAGCTAAAGTAGGATTCTTAATAAGCTGGAGTAAACTGACGTTTACGGACACACGTCGGCCATGATTACTTCATTGTGGCTAAAGTACACTATTTCTTATAAATAAAAGTGAACCTAATATCACAGATTACACGTATCCTCATGTATATTTTTGTGAAATTCTTTCTAAACAACGAAATATTCACGTTGAAACCTGACAGTTTATTTCAGCTAATTAAAAATCCTACTTTAGTGGCTTGTAACAAAGTCAGTTCTTGATTATAAGCATGATTTTCGTATATAATGCCACGTATAAAAAGCCGCGTTTTCCTATAATGCCCCCCCGACTAGGTGGACGGTTGACCTCGGTGGATGCGGTCTGCGCAGGATCGCACCCTGTGGTGAACTATAGGCGAGGCCTATGTTAAGCAGTGGACGTCCGTGGCTGATAGATAGATAAAAGATTGTTTCGAAGAAAATTTCAATTTTGTGACGAGCTCTTATTGTCGACTGTACTTTTCTTTAAACATCCGTCAACTACTTAAGTTAGCCTTTTGTACGATAGATAGGTTTTCTTATGTGCAATATAGATTAAATAAATAAACTACTCATTGAGACGATTCTAAAGAGCCCAAACTCGGTAGGATTGCGTAATTTTTTTACATAGTTCCAAATGACCAACTTCCAGCTCCATCAACAGATTTTAAATTATACTCGAAATAAAACAAATTTTAGCTCAATCCGAAACTGGAATGTGGATCAAATTTAACTTGCTTACGAGTATATATTTACTCGTACTACTTACCTCTCTTATTTAGGTAGCTAACAAAAAGCTTGTGAAAGAAATTAAACACAAGCTATAAATTGTACAACACTGATACGATGCGGGGGATTTATGCTAAAATAGGAGCGATTGTTTCTGAAAGTATTCACTTAGTCAAAAACAATAGCTTAGAAACCTTAAATTGTTTTAAAACCCCTACAAATATTTATTTTTGCTATTTAACTACCAAACTAAGTAGCCGCTTATACAAGACATGAACTGATACTTAAAATTACTTCAATATGAATGTTTTAGTTTTTGAGTAAAATGCCAGTAACATACGGACGGGTATGACGAAGCTATGAGGCTTCAGTTTTTGCCATTTTGGCTACGGAACCCTTAAACACGGCGTATAGTTAGTAATGTAGGTACAGAGGATATACTAGCAAAAGGCCTTTTGGAAATTAGGTACTTTTAAAAACTATTGGTATCGCATCGCCTCAAATTATACTACAGTGCAGTTTTGCCCTACAAAAAATTGGCGTAAACAGAGTATCTATTTCCTCTTCCAAAATTTGACTAATTTTAGTTTTTCTTTCACATATTATAACGAGGGCTTCGGCTATGCTTCATGTTTTCTGTTTTTCTTTTATATTCGTTAAATTTGTTTACTGAACCTGTGTTTACATATGGCGGATTGGAATGTACGGTACGGCGTCTCTATGCAGTTAGATGGGGGTGATAATTACTGTGTAATAAATTACAAATGGACGCATCTATTTGTCGATAGATGTGATGTACTTAGCAGGGTTTTGGGTCAAGGTGGGCAGTTTTTCTGTGCCTATATGAAGCCATGGTCGTTCAGGGCTTCAGAGTAGGCAGTTTCTCTCTGCCTATATGGACCCATGGCCGTTTAGGATAGGCAGTGCACCCGCACGCCACTGACTGCAGTTTATCATGAGCTTATGAAATCGATCCCAATTCTAGTTTTTCGACGGTATTACGCAAGCTCGATTAAGTCTTGAACTTCTGGCCATTTTTAGGGTTCCGTAGCCAAAATGGCAAAAACGGTTCCACCGTTATACTTTCGTCAAGTCCGTCCATCTGCCCGTCTCTCCGTCCGTATGTCACAGGCATTTTATTTAAAAACTACATGATATAGGTACATGAAATTTGGAGTATAGGTGTCTTGTATAAGCCGCTACTTAGTTTGATTGTTAAATAACAAAACAAATATTCCTAGGGGCACTCCAATTAATTGCAGCAAATATGTGTGTGGCACAGATTTCGGTAGTTCTTTTAAAAACACTTATATAGAGGATTCTAAAAACATTTTTGAATTTTGTGATTTTTTCGGAAATTTGCTCCAAAGGTAGCATAACTTGTCCCCGCCCCCTGTATTTTATAACGGTGCGTCCAAAAATATAAAAAAACGTACAAAAAAACTTAATTAACACTTTCAACGAAAATTATTTTCAACATGATCGAATATACCGCCGTTTGTGAGTTTATGCCAAAAAGCTGCGCTTCTCAGCAAAAGGACTTCTGTAGTATTTTTTTCATGAACAGCTGCGGAACCCTACTACTGAGCATAATCCGACATGCTTTTGACGGGCTTTTTCATAGTAGAATTCAGAATAGACGTGCTCAAAAAATATACAATTTTGTCTATGGAATGGACGGACTAGTTTTGGGCGAGAAATCGTTAATCACTTATTTTTTATGGGTTACTTACTGTCTTTAGTGAATAATATGCAATTAATATAATTATAATATTTTTTTTAGTACCCATGGTGACTCACATTATTTTTCTCACAAAGATTCTTACCTCTGCGGGCCTATGATGGTCGCGTTTATCACGCGATAAATGATATGATAACGCGCCTGTCACTCTCGCACTCACTTACGTGTCAGAAGGTGACGGCCGCTATGACTTTTATTTATCGCGTGACAAACGCAACCATCATAGCCCCGCTGTATAGCTACAGTCCATTTTGTAATAATGTTGCTGCAGGCTGCGGTTAAATAGGTGCCGAGTTTCCAGACTCTGACATTCATTAACTACTCGTTATTAATTGTAATCGAGCACCTCTAATCGATACGAGCGGCAAGAGCCATCCATACTAATATTATAAACCAGAAGGTGCCCGAAACTTCGTCAGAGGAGGCGAAAAAAATCATAACCTCTTTTTTTCAGCGTAGTCGGGTAAAAATCATACGAATACGTTTAGCCGATTTGGCGTGATAATGCTACAACTACAAATGAAAATCGATTCAGTGACCAAATAGTCCATCCGTTTCAAAATTTTTTTGAAAATATCTTTATTTTTTATAACATACATTTCATTTTTATAACTTTATAATAGTATAGATATATATATTTCGATTCAGTGACCTCCAAATAGTCCGTTTCATATTATTTAGAAATATTTTTGATGTACAGAATTTAATTTTTTCGACTCTATAATAGTATAGTTGCGAAAGTAATTCTGACTGTCTGACCGTTACCTTTTCATTTTTTTATTTTTTATTGGTATTGTGATTAATTTGGTACGGCGATAGTTGGCGACCCCCGAAAGAACGTAGTTTCTATTCTTGAAAATATGTAGGTACGTATCTTTAACTACTTATAGAGGTAAGTGGTTGTCACAACACTGACGATTAATGTCAAACAGCATATATTTCGTAACAAAACTACAGGCTAGAGGCCATTTAAATATAGTACGTCTAACTGTTCAATTTTATATATAATGCCCATAAATGGAAAAAAGCAAGGAACTGGCGGAAAGAGACGGCGTGCTCAACAGATCGAGGCGGTATTTCACCGCCTACAGCTTTACAAGGTGTAGATCCACCCATATATGGAATACTGTCTCATTTGTGGGATGGGGCTCTCCAGTACCAGCTTCTTCGTCTAGACCGCATCCTACTCCAATCATCGGCTGCCAACGTATTTCAGATCGGCGTATCTCCTGAGCACTGCGTAGAGATGTAGCCTCGCCCTGCATTTTCTATCGTTTGTGTAACAGGGATTGCTCCGAGGAATTGTTCGGAATGATCCCTGCTGCATTTCCGCCATCGTCCATTAATACCATCCTCACCACTAAGACGGTTGCCAGTCCACAACTGTGCGTTTTGCTATAATTTCCTGCTGCTTGCACGACTGAACTGTAGAATAAATTGTCACCTGCAGTATTTCCGCACCGATGTCACATTCCAGCCCTTAAAAAAAGAGCGGACTCCCACCTGAAAGGCCGGAAACGCACTTTAGCAATGTTTTTTTTCTATGGTACCTACAAGTAGGTACATGTTCCACATTGGGTCATGCAAGCTTAAACTGCATAAATTATCTAGACTAACCCAAAGCACTTAAATCTCTAAGCCAATTTCCATGCACTGGTTACCCATGCCACTATATTACGATAATACCTATAATGGGAAACACAAAACACGCTCGTCTATCGTTTCAATCTTGATAGTACGAGCATAATATTAGTAATACTCAGTACCAGTGGCATTGCGTTTTTGGCCAAGGTAGGCAATTTTATGTACTTACTAGAAAGGGCCTTCAACTTCGTTCGCAGAGGAGAAAAAGTCCTATCCCCTCTTTTTTTTCTTCAGTGTAGTCAGGTAAAAAGTATCCTATAACCATCTGAAGATACCTAGCTACCCGCGTACCAAAAATAATTGAAATCTGTTAAGCTGATTTGACGCGATGAGGCCACAACGACATTTACAAACATACAAAAAATCCAAATAAATATTTTTCGATTTAGCGACATCCAAATAGTCCGTAACAATATTTTTTTTTTAAATATCTTCAATTTCATTTTTACAACTGAAATAGTATATGTATCTACATATACATATATTAGTATTTGTTGTTGTAGCGGCTACAGAAATACATCATCTGTGAAAATTTCAACTGTCTATCACGGTTCATGAGATACAGCCTGGTGACAGACGGACAGACAGACGGATTTAGTAATAGGGTCCCGTTTACCCTTTAGGTACGGAACCGTAAACATTATGCATATTCCCCTTTTGGCCTCAGAAGCGCTGGTTTAGTCTGCAGAGTTTCTCGTTCGCTGTTTGTATAGCTTAATGGTCGTGGGTATCTTTTGACTTGGTCAACATAAACTTAGAATAGGCGATGCACATCTCTGGTTTCGTGTGATTGGAGGCCAATATCCGGCGCAGCTTAATTCCATATCGTAAACAAATGGCGGCGCGGCCGCCGTGCGGGCACATTATTCATGGACTCTGGGATGTAAGAAGAGGTGGGAATTGCACATTTTAGGAGAAATCTGACTGCACTTACTGTATACGCGTTGTATACGGGTAGTGTCTGGGTAGGCTCACCTTGCGTGCTTTCGGCCCTTGGTATCGCGTATGAAGTGCGCCTGGTATAGACGATCTACGCTTTGGTGCTACGCGGAAGCTCGGATTTTTGTCTTGGGATGGTTCGGGCGAGCTAAATTCACTAGGGGTTATTATATGTCTCTGGTTGGGTTCAGTCTGGGTGTAGGATTTCGGGCTCGCTTAGGTATACTATGTAACCGCTAATTTTTCGATTGAACGTTGAGGAGTCTGTCATGACTTCTTTAATTTATGACGTTACGACAGCGTGACTTTTTCCAGTAATGCTGATCGACTAATTTCTATAAATAACTACGCACTTCGCGTGCAGTGCAGAAAGAAATGGCAGAGAGGCTGTCGTGTGGCCGTGTTATTTATCCCATTGGGTGGTGAGAAATTTAGTGGGAAATCGCGAATTATAGGAGAATTAGAATTCTTCCCGAAATATTTTTTAAGGAACTATGCTACCGTATTACTAACTAGCTCTTACCCACGTGTTTGTCGGCGTAGTGTAAGCAAGCATGTTTCAACGTCAGTATTATCGTCACTTACCTTAACAGGTGAAATTGAAGTCCAGTGTGCACTTAAAACAACTATCCTTATCGATACTAAAAGGTAATTTTAGTTGGTGACCTTCTAAGCGGTGGCCAATAGATTTGCCGAATATCTCATTTATGCGGTCTCTAAAAGTTGATCCAAAACAGCCTACTCCAGCACTGGCAGCTCCATGTAGTCACTAGATTTACCTACCCTAGACAATGTCGATCATAATCTGTTGCAGGTATGCCTTAGCAAATAACCACCTAGTTAGCGTGTCTATTCCATTCGCTAATCTTGCTGCGCGCAACTTAAGCTTACTGAGCGTTTCTCGGTGATGGGAGTTTCTAAATATTGTTTATCAAAATAATCAGCCGTCTCCAGTGTTCAAATGTCGGTAGCTCCGTGTAACCGCTGGGTTTACCTACCCGAGACAATGTCGATCCCAATCTGTCGCAGGCATGCCTCTGCAAACAACCGCTCGGTTGGCATTCCTATTGCATCGCCAATCTTGCTGCGCCTAATCTGGAGGTTATGTCATTGGGCCTGCGGGTAAGTTTGCAATTGGGATTTCAAATTTTGATTTGTATTTGGGCTCGTTTAAGTCATGGACAGACTTGGAGATTGCTCGCTGTGAGTTTCCTTCCTGTTCTAGGTCAAAATTTTGTTTTTCGAATTCCTGAGAATCTCACCGTTCAGTAGATGATAGGTTACACGCAAGAAAAACAGTTCTCAGCTAGTAGAATTCATGGAATGGGTTACCTATTTACAAGCTACAGTAAGGTACTGAGGTATATTGCATATACCAGTGTATCCATAAGAAAATTATGATTATACATTTTACATACCTATTAGGACACCGTTGACAGAGTACATAAAGGTTCAACTTCTATATAAAGGTTCAAAGTCATCATCATTTCAACCGATAGACGTCTACTTCTGGAAAGAGGCCACTCCCAGAAATCTCCACAACCACTGGTTATGCGCTACTTTTTTCTCCAACAACACAACAACAAACAGTTGTCTGAGATTTTGATCGACGGTCTACCCTATCGGTGGCTTTCATAGGCTGCATTGACCGGCACGCTCGTTTTTCCCGTCAAGGTGTTTAAAAGCAGTATTTAAAAAAATATTAGTCACGTTTCTCCCTGACTCTAAAGGGTCGATTTCACCAACGTAGTATAAGTATAAATCATTAATTACACGTGAGTAAACTCATTTTACGTTTCGCCAATAATTAACCTAAAGATAAAATGTCTAAACTAGAGAATAACCTTACACCGCCAATTTCTGCTGAGTAAAACTGTTAGATGTAGATTAGTATTGTCATTGTCACTGTCAAGTGAATTCAATACTTACTTCACAATTGATGTATTACTCGAATAAATTAAAAAAATACACAGTACCATTGCTCAAGCACGGGAAAAATTGTCTATCTTACTTGGGTGCATTAGGATTTCATTCCATTAATTCGTTCAACGTTACTTAGTAACTATGCGAGAGATTCTTATCCGTAGACTAGCGTGGTGAAATTGAAATGAAGTTAACCATTGAGTAAATCGTTGGATTTAGTTTATACTGGGTTAGCCACTCTTGTGTAAATTGATTGTTGGTGAAATCGGCCCTAATTTCGGCTGAGTAAACTGTTAGACGTACTTAGATTAGTATTGTCATTGTCACTGTCAAGTGAATTCCATACTTTTACCAATAAATGATATATTACCCGAATAAATTTAAAAATACGTAGCACCATTGCTCAAGCATAGGACAAACTTCCCTATATTATTTGGGTGCGTTACGATTTCATTCAATTCATTCGTTCAACGTCACCCAGTAACTATGTGAGAGTAAGTTAACCATAAACTAGCGTGGTGAAACGAAACTGAACTGAACCATCGAGTAAATCGTTAGACTAAAGTTATATACGGGTCACTCTCGTGTAAATTAAATGTTGGTGAAATCGGCCTTAAATATTCTAAACATACATACATACAATCACGCCTTTTTCCTATTACGGGGTAGACAGAGACTATTTCCTTCCACTTGCTACGGTCTTGGCATACAACTGCCTGCTTCATCAACATTCATCAATCTCTTCATTTTGTGCTGTCACAACCCTTTCGCTTGGTCTCATTCACACACAGAATATCAATATTTCTCGCATCCATCATCTGACATACTTCATCTATTTTATCATTAATTCCTCCCCTTACATTTAACGTAGCAAAGCGGCTCTCCATAGCCCACTCTTCACTCTCGCTGGGACCGAGACGTGATGGGTTGTGAACCACATCGCGGCCATTTGCGTTCCCACGAGCAGCCAGGTATAAAATATTCGAACCCAGCAGAGCCCCGCATACCAGGTAAGGGTTTAGCCTCATTCTGGGGTGGGGTCACCAGTCCCAGGGCTATGCGGCACGCTAATGACTAGACTCGCCTCTAGCCACGCATCTATCGGCACGGCATACCTTGGATTGGCGGGATAGGAGGAAGGACAACAGGGTAAATATTTATTTATTTTAATAAATAAATAAATTGGAATGAATTGAAAAAGGAATTGTATGAATTTAGACAGGAGAAAGGGTTAAAGGATACTACTGTCCCGGAAGACTATGTATGAGCCAGTAGCGGCTCGGGGAGCCAGGGTCGCATACCCGTATACCATAACAAAAATGCCGGAAAGGCAGTAATCCCTGACTAAAATAGTCTAAATCATGTTATAATTCTAGCTAGCTCGCTCATAATCAGTTTCCCAATGCCCTTACAGTAACCTCTTGTGCGTAAGGGGAATCTTAAAAGTTGGAGGGCCCTCGCAGCTAATCTGTCAACTGTTCAAGCAAGTTATCGCCGCCAGGGGCGGACACAGGCGTGAGTTTGAATTTGTTTTTGAACCGCATTAAAATTTCACCCTAAGGGTCTTTAAGTTTGCTGAGGTTCGTTGAAATATGAGCGTGTAAAGATGGATGAAAACCGCTTTTAACCTTAACCTCTGTTGAACTTAGGTGCCACTACTTTAAATAAAATAATTTAAATGGATTATATCGCGTATCTTATTTGAGTACCCCTTACATACAAGAGGGCTTATTATTTATATGAGCAATGATCTCGAAGACCAAACAGTATACAAGGTGCCCGCGAACAATCGGAAAGATTTTAATTACGCATTACGAGCCATTAAGAGCAAAAACAATTATATAAACCCCACAAATCTGACTTAGTTTTGAAGATATTATAAATTTTAAAGTAAACTATTTATTGTGATTATTAAAGTGCATATAGCTCTTTTGGTCGCGATGTTGCCAGGTATATTGCCAAGTTTCGTGTCGCTGCTGGCAGACATCAAAGTGGCTGCTACCACTCACTAAAGTCGTCACTTACCATTTTACTAAAAGGGATAAATTTCATAGGGAAGTGAAAGTTATTCAAGGTTTATGTACAAAAATCGACAGAACTAGATATATTTAGGGTTCCGTACCAAAAAGATAAAAATGAACCCTTATGGTGCGACTCTGTCTGTCTGTGTGTCTGTCTATCTGTCCGACTATTAGAGCGCCATATGCAAAGGAAACATTTTAAAATATAATTTTTATTTTCTAAATAAAACGACGTATATGAGAGGGGGCAAAAATTAAACGTCTAGCTCCTAGGTCAAATAGGGTATCATATGAAAGGGCTGCACATTTTTGAACAGTTTTTATTTTTTTTATTGTGATTAGATTTTTATAAACAAAGATCAGAAACAAATGAAAAAAAAATTCGACGATACTGGACTTGAACCAGTGCCTTCAGGTCCAGTATCGTCGAAATTTTATTTTTCATTTGTTTCTTATCTTTGTTTGTAATAATAACGCTAGTGGAGTGATCCACTAATAGATTGCAAATATTGTGATTATTATCATGATATTTGTAAAACAAAAAGTACAGTGATTAGATTTTGTTTTATTAAGGAAAATAAGAAAAAAATGAAATTTTATCAATTTGTATAAATAATCATAAATATTACACGACAATTAATCATAAATGTGTCTCCAACTAGCATTTTTTATTTTATTTTCATAAAACCTAATTGGACCCGGTTGCATTAAGTTTGCACCTCATTTGTATGCAATGCTATAGAAAGAAAGACTTAGACTCAACCGGAACCGGGTAATAATGTAGGGTAATTGAAATTTTGTACAGAAGCCTCGGTGCGCGAGCCCAACTCGCACTTGACCATTTTTTTCCTGAATTTCACTTGGGTCACATAACCTTTTTTTATACTTCTAATGGCGTTGAAAATCGTCGCGTGCTATATCACTTGTCAAAATGTCACGGATGCTTTTATCGTATCAATCAATTCAATTTTACAAATTAATTTATCATGTATCTATTGCATCACAAACATCACCATCACAGGTCTGCAGGTGATGTTGTCATTAATTTTAGCAGTAGTTTTTAATGTAACACTTTCGCTTATCGTTGCACTTCCGCCGTTGCAGATGTGGGTTCGACTCTTGCTCGAAGCATACAATTTTCCAATTATTTGCTTTACTATTTACACTTATCGTTTTTCAATGCATGTATAGTTTGGCAAAAAAGTCTTGAAATTAAAAAGTGGCAACACTGTAGTGTCGTCCCTTTCTTCTTAGATTGATTTGTAAGGGATGACACTACAGTGTTGCCACTTTTTAATTTCAAGACTTTTTTGCCAGACTATATCGTTACGATAAACTTCAAAATACGACTATTAGTAACTTATCTGGTTATGTATTTATGTACACCGGCAATTAATCTGATGACCTTCCATTAGTAGTTTTATATATTTACTAGATGGTGCCCGCAACTTCGTTCGCGGAGGAGAAAAAGTTATAACCCCTCTTTTTTTGACAGCGTAGTCGGGTAAAAAGTATGCTGTAACTATCTGGAGATACGCAGCTAACCCATGTACCAAAAAAAGTTGAAATCCGTTTAGCCGATTTTGCGTGATGAAGGCACATAAAAACATAACAAAAATTAAAAAAATATATATTGTCGTAATAGTCCGTTACAATCTTTCTTTTGTAAATATCTTAGATGTTGTACCGGATGACCCCACAATTACAAATATAATATTATATAGACTTAAAATAAGACCTGAAATACCTACATGATTTATAAGTTAATAAAAAGTATGATTTGTTCAATAAATTAATTTCATATCTTTCTATCTAACCCCGATAGAAAGATATGAAATCATTGCCTTGACTTAACAGTTAAAGGAATAATATTCATATGTTCAAGTTAAATATCAAATGTATAAAGCCCATAAGGCGATAAATTACATAGTGGAATGATGTATGTAAACTTTCCACAGGTATTGCACAACATTTGCAACTATACCATAACATTGGTAACTTTCCATGAAAACCCAATATGTTGCACAATAATTGATAATTGTAATTCTCAGAAATAATAAAATTACCCCCTCCCTAACCAATATACGGCTCGAGTATAAAAGCCAAAGCTAATTCAATTGACAATAACCCCACTATATGTGGCATACGAATAAACACACAAATATAAAGATAGTCCCCGTACTGTCCAGTCGTCGTTACCAGTTGTCGTTACTACAAAGTTATCGGTACTACTTACTAGCCTTTGGAAATACTTACAAGAAATAATCGTCAAGTGAATTAGCTTCAGTCAGATAGATATCATCGTTAAAATAGGAAGCCTAAGTATTGGTTTAGGAACGGGATTTCGATATAAACTGTGACTTTTTATTCTATACTTCACCTACACTGCTCTTAAAGCTATCGAAAGGGGTTCAGACTGCTTTTACAGTCCTCAGTCTGCACAGATGTACAGACATTTAATTTTTATAACTTTATTATAGTATAGATATCGAATGTTGATAGTTAGACCGGGATTAGAACCCGGGACCGCCGGCTTCATAAGTCGTTGTACAACCAATGTACCCAATCGTGTAGTCAAAGTCTGTTACTGTGCTACGAATATAAAAGGAAAAAAATAAGAAAACACATTTTCACATGTTGATATAATAAGTATGTACAAACAACCTTGGCAGGTTTAATGAAATGTTTTGATTCTATATAAGTGTAAGCGCTATTTTTTGCGTTTTCTTAGTTGTTTACTGTGAAAGTATTTTTTCCTTTGCTTTATTTTTAACCGACTTCCAAAAACGGAGGAGGTTATATGTTCGATAGTTTGTATTTTTCTTTATGTATGTTCACCGATTACTCCGCCAATTGTGGACCGATTTTAAAAAATCCTTTTTTATTTGAAAGAATATACTCCCGAGGTGGTCCCATTGCCACCAAATTGGGATCTGATGATTGGATCCCAGGGAAATCGAGGGCAATCCTCAAATGTTATAGGCACTTATAACGTTTTTCATATATTTTCTTAAGTTATTTAAGTATTTGTATATGGTATACATCATCTCATCATGCTGAGCTGATGACGGAAGGTACAACTCCTTAATAGTTACGAGTTAGAGGATAATTCTTAAAAAAATCATCTATTATAGGTAAATACGTTAAGACTGTTAGTCATATTCTTTTAAGTGTGTCCCTGAAGTAGTCTCCTTATTACCAAGTCAGGTTTAGATGATGGAATACCAGGGAAATCTTATTATAGGCACTAACAATGTTTTGTATATATTTTTCTAAAGTTATCAGTTGTTTTCCTCTGATTGTCATCATTTCATGCTGAGCTGATGATGATGGAAGGTACAATGAACTAACCAACTTTAACATTTCTTACGTCCAAAGACTCGAGATGCGTGCAAAGTACCTCCTCAATCTTCCCATTCTGGGCTCTAAAAATTAAATTATATCACTATTAAAATCCATCACAAAAAGCAAAAAATAAATAAAAAAAGAACCGACTTCAAAATAAACTAAAAACCATAAATAATATTTTATGTACGGCACGGATCACATTTGAATCACCTTTTGAAGTCGGTGCCAAACCTGAAGTAAATAAAGTTCTTTATTCAACAAAAATACGAATTACTATGACTAAATATATATGTAGGTAGATAATAACTAAAGGCTCGCCGCCGCGGTTCTTAATAGTAATAAATGAATGGTTTGGCACCGACTTCAAAAGGTGACTCAAATGTCATCCGTATTGAAGTCGGTTCTTTTTTTATTTAATCTTTTTTTTATTATACGTATTTTCCCTTTTTCTTTACGCCCGCGGAAAAACACCATGTTGTTTAGCTTTCATATTCAATCTCGCATAACAAGGCACTCGTCAACTGAATTCCACAGCAGTTTATGTCATCATACATCATTTTAGTACTGAATTGTTGAAATACACGATTTAATATTCCCAGCAGAAACGAATCTCTTCGAATTACGGTCAAAGTGTAACAAAACTAGTACACTTTATATGATTTTATATGTAAATTATAACCACTATTTTTAACTTTTAGTGCATCTTTTTAGAGTCGATGTCAATCCACTTATTAGAAACTAGAAGGCGACCACAACTTCGTTCGCGCAGGAAAAAAAGTCATAACCCCTTTTTTCGACAGAGTAGTCGGGTAAACAGTATTCTATAATCATCTGTGGATACCCAGCTACACGTGAACCAAAAATTGTTGAAATCTGTTTAGCCGATTTGGCGTGATGAAGCCACAACGACACATACATACACAATTTTTTTTTTTAGTTTTGTTGCCTACAAATGGTCCATTACATTTTTAAAAAATATCTTCAATGTACACACATTTCATTTTTACAACTTTAAGTTAGTAAGTTAATATAATGCACATATGGGGTGTTAACAAAATACCCCGAAAGTCAAAGGGGTTATAAGGTCACCTGTAAAGAGAAGAGATTGGCAATATTTTAAAACCGTAGTATGATCCGAACATAATAACTCGGATAAAGCATAAAATAATCCTCAATTCATCAGTGAAACGCAACCCTAAAAACATAAAACTAAAGAGTAGACTACTTTGAAAATTCTAACCTCATTTCCTTTGAGAGGTAAATGATAACAACCATAAAATAGTACTTGTTAAAAACATGTTCTGTCGTAAACTTTTAGAAAACCTGAATAAAGTTGTTATTTTCGGAGTCTACTCAACTAACATGTTGGTGAAGATTTATTGAGATGACTTGTCTTTGACACCAAAAATCGGTTTGATTTCCTCTCATTGAGATTCCAATAGTATTTTATGCAATCGTTATATATAATGTATGCTTTTCTATCGAGTACCGCGTTTAGGCCACGAATCTTGCCGAGTGCCCTTATAATAGTATAGATTTCGAAACAGACTGAAACAGCTAATTATATAACTTTTGTATACAATACTTTTTCTACGAGTAACCCATAAACTACAGTAAATGAAACATAGCTAAAAAATGATTGCAAAAATACTACGTTCTATTTTTGAAATTCATTATAGTTCTGTGTGGAGTTGTATAATATATGTAATATATTTCCGTGGTATATAACATAAACCATAGAGTATAGAATGATAGCCCAATCTAAAAAGTATGTTTTTTAGTATGATTCGTGGATTTCTTATTCACAAATTAGAGCGACCTTTTTCACGAGTAGAAAAACCTTTTTTTTTATCTAAATAATTCATGAAAATTCAGTTTTATTGACTAGGCAGGTTATTAGGGTTGGCACTATTTTCGGTTTAATAAACATTTTTTTTATGCAACACGTTGTATAACCTCGTGTGTTTCCAACAAGGTTACACAGTGACCCTTTGAGGGATATTACTGCATGGCAATAAGCGACTTAGTTGTCTTTATGGGTAAACTTGGCTCGTCAGAGTATCCTATGTGTTAAGATGGAACCGCATTGCCACTGCCATATTAAAGGCTGTCTAATGGCTGAAGACTACCTTGTCTGTACATTTTAGATGCAAGTTTATTCGTGTATAAGAACGAGCATATGTTTGACTACGTTAAAAACATGTTTTAAAAATCCTTCACGCTCGCAGTATCACAATAAAATGTTTATACCTCAATCAAAATTATCACTAGTTGCTAGGAATAGTTATATTATGAGCATAAAAATATGTAATAAACTGCCTGAGGCAATAAAAGACCGTTAGCTTTTTTAAATTTAATCGACTTCTAAAGAAGTGGCTAGCAGAAAAGTGGTTTTTACAGTGTATAAGATTATAAGTACTGTTACGTACCTAGTGCCTACACTCCTTAATTTCACATGTCATGTATGGTAGATTTTAGTGATGCAAATATAATTTTCTTAAGATGTTAATTGTACCTAAAATTATGTGAAATAAATTATTTGTATTTGCATTTGCATTTGATGAATTATAAGTAAAGGTAAAGGTGCCTGCAACTTCGTTCGCGAAAGAGGAAGATTATATAGTGGGGCAAAAAGTATTTTGTAAGAGTAACAATCCTCTGATGTACAGTTATTCTTGTACCAAAAATAGTTATAATCCATCTAGTCATTTTGACGTGATATATATAGCCGTAAAGATACATACGTACAAACACAAAGAAACAATTACACAATTTATGCTATTTTCGGACCTATTTTTCCCGAAAATATTCACAATAGCATTTTTTCTTCTAGAATCCTTAATTTTTTACATATAACCTATTCAAAGATTAATGCAGAAACATGTTTGTTGACAATTTCCTCGATAGACAAGTTATCCGAAAACGCGTCTTCATTTTCCATTTTTTGTCTAGTTTGTACAAAGGACAGATTAGTTAACGGCTAAATTGTGCAAAAATTACATTCTTCCCTTTACCTTTCACATGATTAACTTAAATGTTAACAAAACATAACATCTTCGATTTCATTGTACTCTTACATCTGGCGCTAACGCCCGAAAACCCCAAGCATGTAGTGTATTAGCATTCTCTTTCTTTGATGCGCGTGAGTAATAAATGCGTTCCTTATTACAAATTCTGCTATTTTAAGTTATTTTTGGCCCGCTCGGCGTTTGGGGCGTGGTTTACGAAGGACGATGCAGGCCCTTCAGGAATCAGATGATAGTACCTAGTTCGGAGTTATATGACGACTCGGCCATAACATGGCGCGACTAGATAGCTACCTGTTCTGTATCTGTTATCAATAGCGTTGCATACAAATGAGGTGAAACTTAACGCAACCAGGTTAAAATTATCTTTGAAAATTAAAAAAAAAAACATGGCTATGATTATAATATTTTTCTTCTGTTTCCGCGATTATTACTCATTGAAATAAAGCTTTCCATGGTCACGGGAGGACAGTCCTTCCGTGACCATGGAAAGCTAGAAAGCTTCCGAAACGTCGGGAACTAAAATGAGATAATATACGCGATATAATCCGTTAAATTGTTTTATTTCAATGGCTATGATTGTCCTGTAATATTAATGTCAATTTATACACGGTGATTCTTAATCGGTGATCAGGAACCAATTTTTCTAAGTAAGTATATGATGGCGGTCACGTTGAAGTCGTTATTAGGTTGATTGAAATAAACTATTTTTCGATGAAATCATTAATTTGAAATCAATGTTATCTTAAATTCCTTGTCACCCTACTAATCTGTAAGTGTGAGCCTACAACCTCTTCAGAAAATTAATGGCAATGATAATTTAATGAGTAATAATTTTTCAATCTTGTCATTGTCATATGCATCAAGTTTATTGACTTAAGACATAACTATCAAATTTCCCGCCATAGCGATGACCCTTGACGTATCGTAATTTACTTCAATTGTAGGATAACCATGTATGCAATGGATGTTAGTTTTAATTATGTTTTAACTTTTTATTAATTAAACAGTTGGGTAATTGCATGAGACCTCGTCTATTAAGTTTAATTTTAGCTAAATATTAAGATTTTCCTATTCCTGATCACCGATTAAGAATTATCGTTAAATATTCAATCATCGTATATCGAGATTGGTGACTTCCGAAGATAAGGGCGGGTGGAGGAGAATGGTTCAATTTTTGTCCTCCCTCATATTCAATTTTTGTCATATGAAATAGTAAAAAAAAAATATTTGCGATACATTTTGCCTAGCTATTTTTATAACAATTCGAAACTCCAAATGGAAATTATAAGCAGTTCCTGAGATAGCGCAGTAGCAGTTGGACAGACAGACACACCGGACAGAGTTGCATCATAAAGGTTCCTTTTTTAGCTTTTTGGTATGGAACCCTAAACCATCAAGTCAAAAATATATTAACTACTATTTATTCGTGAAATAGAAAAATGCTTGCAGCGTATAATTTTCCACAAACTTCGTAATGGCTGACATAACTTTTTAAACACGAAAACTGTTGTCAATTCATGCGCAAGCAGCCTAAGCCACGATAGTTAATCTCCAGAGCATCGGCTCATCTCCAATATCTCCATGCGGTGCGGTGCGGCCGATGTTGTGACAAGATTTCGTGTCGCCTGGAGTGCTAGAGGGGAGCCACAGTTTTCAATACATTACCGAATTAGAATAAAAAGCACGCTAAGTAAAACCGAGGATTTCGTACAAGATACACCCTAAAACCGGCCGTATCTATGAAACCCAGTGTTAGCAGAGCCCTACTCTTAAGTAAATCTACGCAGTGAGGGGCTAATTTATATTGGTTACTGACATAGACAAATAGACATAAAATTACAAATTTTCAGATTCATTTCGTGGGTTATACTATAAGAGCAACCTTCATACCAGATTTCAAGCTTCTAGCACAACTAAAAGTTTTCCATGGACTGCAATTTGTACGGAAACACCTTTTAAGGGTTCCGTAGCCAAAACGGCAAAAATATTTCGTCCCTTATAGTTTCGTCATATCCGTTATGTTACAGGCATTTTACTCAAAAACTACAACATGTATATTCATGAAATTTGGAGTATAGGTGTCTTGTATAAGCCGCGTACATAACAAGAAAATATATTTCTTGGCAAATATTTCGACAGTTCTTTTAAAAAGACTTTTAGGTTACGGTACGGCGGCCGGCCCCATTGCAGTGGTGGCAAAGCCGCTCGCTTTAAAAACGTCTAGCCAATATAGGTCTATTTTTGAAGGGCCAATCTCTTCAGTATGTTTATTTAATAGCCTGGATTATTAGCATTTATCTACATAACTTAGTCACTACTGTTTCCTGAGTTCGGGGCAGAGTAACACCAAGACAAAGTTGATCCAACTCTACATTTTTTGCGATGGTACAAAAGGTTTCACGTCATAACAAAAGTTGTCGTCAATTCGCGTACAAGCCTAAACCCCGAATATATTCAATCTCCGGAGCATCGGCTAATCTGCATGCGGTCGATGTTGTGACAAGATTCCGCAGAAGGCAGAGTTCTAGCGGGGAGCCACAGCTTACAACAGATTACCGGGTTAAAAAATAATTGAGTTCCATCTTTGACAAGACTTAGTTTGATGTTCCTTATTGTTATGTCTAGACTTTTAAAACATATCTTTATCATAAAGCGCACTTTAATAAAGTGACAATTGTACAGATACAATGTCTGTACATTAAGGACATCCTATTAAAAAGTGGTTAAAAATTAAATGTCTTCACACTGGGGTTAATTTTTTTATTTATTTAAAAAAAATGAGACGGGCTATTTGAAGTTCACTGAATCGAGAAATATGTTTCTGTTTTTGTATTTTCATATGTTTGCATGTGTCGTTGTGGCTTCATCACGCCAAATCGTCTTAACGGAACTATTTTTGGTACGAGGGTAGATGCGCATTCACAGATGGTCAAAATATATTTTCTTACTCGACTGGCATAACTAACAAAAAAATAAAACTAGCTCCAAAAATAAAATAAAAGATAAAAAGAAAAGAAAACGGCATATTTCAATTCTGTCTGTAAATATATGTGTTATTGTAGTTGCATCACGTCTAAACGGCTGAACCGATTTAAAATGGTTTTAAATAGTGTCCGACCAAAACATGTTTTTTTGCCGAAACAGAAGGTTCGGTTTGATTATCGTTCCGGCCGAAACCAAAACCGAACCTTTTATAAATATGATTAAAAGTTGATTAAAAGTAACAAAAACGTTGAATAAATTGTCAGTGGGGCGTTCTTTCTAGATATTCGATTAACGAAACATCTCGCCGGCCTAATATTACAGGTTTCTACGTTCAACTTTTATCGAATTGAAATTTTAACATTGTATAGTGACACTGGGTCAAAATTAAACTATCCTAAAAAGTGAAAAATTTAAAATTACTGTAATACTCGGGCAGGACTTGTTAATCGTACATGGTATGAAATAAAACAAGTTTATTTTATCTTTCAGTTTTACTTTTCATTTATATAAACACAATCAGCTAGCCTCGAAAGGCTCATTCAAATATAATTATTAGCTTATCAATTAATAAAGGAATCTTTAAGTTTTATATAACATTTGAAATGTTATTTGTATTTATTTTAAGTATTATTTAAAGTATATTTTTTTATGTTTTTTACTTACTGAAAATCATAACTAATTCAATATGGTATAACACTTCTACAAAATTATGCAACTTAGAACATAAGTCTCGTATTTTTAGAAGATTTGCCAGCCGTGCCGATCGCACCCAAAGTTAGCCAAACACGACCCGATAGTAATGTTGTAAGTTTCGGCGCGGCCGAAAGGTGCGGCAGTTTTTTGGCCGAAACCGAACCTCTGCCGGAAAAACTGGCCGAAACCGAATCTTCGGTCGGACACTAGTTTTAAGACACATTTTACCTGACTACCGTAAATAAAAAATACGGTTCTGACTTGATCTTTCCCCGCGGACGAAATTGCTGGCGCGTACTAATTTTCAATTATTATAAAAATAAATAAATAAAATAAATAAATAAATAAATAAATCAATATTACGGGACAATTTTACACAAATCGAACTAGTCCCATGGTAAGCTCAATAAGACTTGTGTTATGGGTACTAGACGACGATATATTTAATAGATATATGACTTATATATATATAAAACATCCAAGACTCAGGAACAAATTTTTTTTTTTTTTAGGGATTTGAACCCAGGACCTCAGCTTCGCAGGCAATGTTACTCCCACTGAGCCAAACCGGTCGTCAAATATATATCGAGGGCTTCATGCTAAAGAGACGTATAAGCAAAACCCGTAGTTTTCAGGAGGGTCAAAAAACTTAATAAGTTTTCCTTTTGACAGATATTTCTATACATTTGCATGTAGCATTGAATTACTTTATTTTCTATATAACGTGTTTAGTTTTACGTCAAGAGTTCTAGAAATTAGTATTTATGCGCTTTAGTCTCTTTACCTCGACGTTATTATCCGATATCGATGGTGAAATAAACTAAAAATACTTGAGATTTTTTGACGTATAATCGAAATTATTCCCTATTTAATTTTCAAATGATTACTATTTCTAATTCAGTTCCCACATCGAAATGCTTTCTCTTTACAGTCTTTTGCAAATTGCTACGTAGGACTTTCGATTTTTTCCGATTTATATGCGCCTCTATAGCCTGACATAAAAACTGGGCTAGTTGCCTTTTTAGTGGTCGTATATTCAAGCACCAAATTAATTTTGAACCAATTATTAATGAAATTACATATATTTCAATGATTATGGCGGATCACACTATCAAGTAATAGAAGTATGCATATACATTTTTGCACTCCGATAATATTATTCGACTGCACTAACGTTATAGCTCTTACGCCTCTTTGGATCGACAATAGATTTAGATCTCCCGCACTGATGTGGATAAGGAGGGATTCACACTAGTGGAAAGGAAGAGCAAGGCGCGCAGGGCACCTCGCAAAACTCTTTGTGGCATTGCCGAGCCGGTTGGTTCTGATCTTCAGGTTGCTACACCGAGTAAGGCGCTCTACGTGTCGCGCTTGCATCACTCCGCCGTGGCTGATGACGTGGTGGAGTTCGTCCGCCAGAAGACTGGCTTCTCGCTGAGGGTGCACCAGCTGCAGTCCCGCCACTACGTGCAATTCAGCTGGTTTGTGGTGCGCGTGCCACAGCCGCTGCAAGACACCATCGCAAGTGCAGACTTCTGGCCGAAGGGTGTAGTGTTTAGGCAGTTCCGGGGCAATCTGCCGAATCCTACACCAGATCAGACGACGCAACGGAGCCACGGAGTTACGTCGCCTAAATCAAGCTAGTTTAAGTTTTTAATTTTTTTGTTGTTCACAGTGCCTTGGTTTTTACTGTAATGCTGTGTAACTTTTTTGAATAATAAATAAATAAAATAATAATTCACGACCTCGAATGATACTCCAAAACTTATTTTAATTATTTAAATAAGTTACAATTACAATAAAATTATGAAAAAAAATTACCTTATCTATCGTTATTACATGAATACAATGCCGTTAAAAACAAAAAAATCATATGATACGCGTCTTCAGCATGAAGCCCTCGATATACTTAGATACATTAGGCTTATAACTAATGAGTGGCTGATGGATGCAAGTTACGTAAAAATAATGTGGAACGATATAATATAGAATTTTATTGTTGAATAATCATACTTTTTTCTATATTTTATATATTTAGTCCATTTCTTCCAAGTCACTTTATAGACTTTCTTAATGTACAAAACAAGTACTTTCATATATAACAAAAATTGCATATTTTTTTACATAAATATTACTCAAAACTGAATAAAAGCCTTTTATCCATCTTATGCTTTCGTCACCATACCGCATCCATCGGCCGCCCTTTACTTAGAACACCCATAATTTTTCACCGAGGATAGAAAATTGACTTAGTAGGATATGTTTTGAATTAAAACATCTGCAGCTATGTTAGTTACGTTACCTAGGGTTAGAGATTAAGGGATGAACAGAATTTCACAATAGTTTGCGCGAGGTTTACCCGAAGAGGCAGCCCTGGTGAATACGTAAACCGAAAAGAAAAAGGTTAGTAGAATGATCCAGTTTTTCCAACGTCAGAAAACAAGAATTTCCAACATGAGAATCGATTAAACTTGATCTTTATAAAACTTTTTTGGAGAACTAGAAGGTAGGGCAGGGTAGGGTATTACACTTTATGCTATTCTATTTTATTGGTTCAAAAATTACACAGCATTACAATAATTACTAATGCACTGCGAAATTTAGGACAGAATGTAAACATACAAACAAGGTACAGCGTACGATCAGGAGCTAGGTATGTCAATGTTATTATTTTTTTAAGTTGTATAACAGTTCACAAATTCAAATAAACGAGGTATTGAACATTATACATGCACAATACAATGTTAAGATAGTTAGGTGGTATTAATAATCACATGAAAATGTGTAACACATAAAATAAAATAATATTCAAAACAAACCTTAATAACTAACTGAGGACGGACGGTCATCCATTGCCTCGCAAATGTTTTTGCTATAGTGTTACCAATACCGCTGCACCGCGCCTTGGGTATGTGAGCAGCGAGAGGGGGGGCCAGATGACCGGCGGAATGATGAATCAGCGGTTGTCCTGCCCCCCGTCTCGCCGCTCGCATACCTAAGGCGCGGTACAGCGGTGTTGGCCACACTATTACCTTGGTTTGTCTAATGAATAGACAATTTTCAACGAAAGGTTAATAAAATGAACATGCTATGAAAAAGTTCCGTACTCGTAACCAATTTATTTATCTATTTGAACTTTTTGGTACAATACAATAAAGTACAAATGGCGGACTTAATGCCATAAAGGTATTCTCGACCTGTCAACCATTAGGCTAAACAGATAAATTAATGTGGCGGGATATCGGTATCAAACCTGTACAAATTAATAATTACAAGAGTGAGACACCCAAATTATACACTATTCAAATTATACATAATATATATAAACATAATACATACATACATGAATATATACATACATACAGGTACTGGCTTCTAAATTACTATGAAGAATCTTGAAGATTTTCAAAGAGATGCTTGCGCAACTTACACTTGAAGGAGAATTAACTCTGAACTAAAGAGCGTTCCAGTAACTAATTGCCTGTACGGTGAAGGAATTGGACATGGCACCAGAGTGGGGAGGAGGAATGGAGAGTTTGAGTGTACGGGAGGAACAGAGCTCACAGCCCGGGCGCGCCGTGACAAATAGAAACTTAGAACGAAGATAATAATATTATGGAGAAAAGTGTACATAGGATTTTATAAGTTTTATATATATAGGCCGATTTATGAAATATATATAAAAAGTTACATTAGTCATCATAGCCATAAAAATATAAGTGATTTTCATGCAAAAGTGGGGGACGTGGATGACCAATGCGTTACTGCGTGACTCAGTAACGATACGTTGAAGTTATAATACGGCACGAATTAAGATTTAAATTTACTAAAATTGATTTAAATATATATTTTTGATGAATACGCCACGAAACAACGTAATATAATAATCAGATTTTGTACGATGTGATTTTTACGTAAACATGCGAAAAAATTGTGGCGCTCTGAAAGTAAGAGAATAGAGTTGCCTCACATTATGTAATACATATATGTATAAAGCGGAGAAGTTGGGTGGTAACTGAAATATCATAAGTAATGAACATAGATTTTCCCCTTCTCTCACTACCGCAAGAGAACACTGCTTGGCGATAAGTCTGCGTATTATTTTTTATTTAATTATTTGTACTGTTATTTGTGAGATGTGAAATAAAAAGTAATAGTACTGAAACTACTGAATACTGGTAAGAAAACATGCGATGTAATAGCTTCATTTGTGTGGAACACCATACTCGTATGCGTACAGCACTGATGGGCGCACTCACACAAAGCAATGAGCTCATGCAAGCAATAAGTAAGCACAAGTGCACACAAAAACACTCCATATTATATTATAATTTCCCTGGATGACCTACACAAGTTAACAACTATTTAAATGTTAACTTTACCTAACTTTCAACTCCAATCGTCAGTCGCTCTAAGCTACCCCTTAGTGTAAGCTAAACGAAAATGGAATACGAAACGAAAAATTATAGAATAAAATTGCTCAAGCAATTCCAGAGATTTTCACTGAGTATTTGAGTAGCACTCGACTACAAAGTAAGTGGGAAACGATGCTTTAGAGACACTTTACGAAGATGTCAACTTTAACTATTAATATAAATGTAAATGTGAAAGACACAAGACGTGTCGGAAGGTTTATACTAAAATGTACTTCTGATTTGAAGTGGGATATTGACTAAATTTTACTACAAACTATAGCTAAACGAGACTAGTGAGACTAGAACTATATGAAAGTGGAGCTTTGAGCAATTATGTCAAGACATACTCGTACGAACATAGTAGCTTTATATTATGAAGATGAATACTTTGTCCCTCGCTCTTGGATGTTGTATTAGACGTCGCTAGTACACAGGGTGGCAAAAATCTCTTGAGCCCTGGAAGGAAACTACCTTAAATCTTAAATATAGTTCATTTTACTTAAAGGTAATAAATATCGTTTTACTTTTCTTCACATAAATAACTGCATCCACAAATTCTGTGAAAAGCTTACCTGACCCGGGAATCGAACTAACTAGAAGTGCAAAAAACATTAAAGTACTGTTATGTTTCATGGACTTTTTTATTTTTAAGTATTTATATTTATTGGAAAGATTTTATACTTAATATCTGGGGGCACGGCAGTGCCCCCGCCAAGACGAGAAATAAAAAGCGGCACGGCCCTACCATCCTTTTCTCGAAGCAGTTTAGGACATTTTTGACCCTCCTATAACTTACATACAATCACGCTTTTTTCCCAACAGGGTAGGCAGAGACTACCTCTTTCCACTTGCTACGGTCCTTGCATACAACTGTCGCTTCATCAACATTCATTAATCTCTTCATGTATGCTCGCTGGTTTAGAGTACTTTTCACTTGACCTTTTTTCAGAATGTCTCCAATCTGATCGCGAAACATTCGCATTTGTAGAGTTTTCCTTCATAATCAGTGTACCTGTATAATATGTATAATATTAATAATATAACGGAAAATCACCATCACCATCTCAATGCGAAGTTAATGTATTTATTTAAAACATAAAGATTTTTAATATTGATATGGTGACTATTAGATGTTGTTAGGTTAGCTAATTACGTAATAACTTAAGACGGAAAGACCCTTAATTAGGGACTGAATAAATGAACCGACTTGGTATTACATGGATCTCACAACTTTTTACGGTAGAAGAACTAAGAGGCTTGTTTTTTTTTACAAGTATTATTTTTGATGGGATTTATCTTATCGATTAATAAAATTAAACGGTGAGTATTTATTTATTCGATTCCCGAAATCTTTGAATGCAAAATGTGAGAATTTATCTTAGGAAAATTAAAAGAATGCTTAATTTAAGAAAAATGAGTTATCTTAAGAATGTATGTTACTTTCCCTCCATGGCCAATAGATTTTTCCACCCTGTGTATCATTGTATAATCCTTGTAATAGCGCAGAAAGCACAGATTCATTTCGTCATTATTTTGAAAAAAAAAATCTTATCTTATTTTGCTTCGAGGGACAACGCAGTAAGTGTAGGTAGGTATACAGGACATACATCTTGTGTATCTTTATATTGTGTTTAAAAAAGTTGTTTTGTGATAGAAGCTTGTTTCAAGGTAGTGACGATTTGTGTCTTAAATTATTTACCTACATTTTTCATTTTTTTACAGTGACTTCAGAATATTTATGTATAGTACTCGGGAAACTTCATGTTTCTATGTCACTAGAGTGACAAGTATGTTTTCAGGTGCGAGAGACGGCCAGCAATAAACAGCCGAGTACTATTTAATCCATACTATAATATTATAAATGCGAAAGTGTGTCTGTCTGTCTGTCTGTCTGTTACCTCTTCACGCTTAAACCGCTACCGCTGAACCGATTTGGATGAAATTTGGTATGGAGATAGTTTGAGTCCCGGGAAAGGACATAGGCTACTTTTTATCCCGGAAAAATGTCCTTATCCGCGATAAACGAATTTAAGGCGGACGAAGTCACGGGCAGTAGCTAGTAGATTATAATTCCTTTGCTTTTCCGCAAATTAGTCTCTCGTTTATTCGTAGATGTGACAGTAAATTGTCCTTTGTACTAAACAATACGCATGCAAATACTACAAACTACCACCAGATAGTATAATCTCACCAAAAACATTTCATGTAAAATAGGCAGCCAAGACTCACAAGCTCATAACACTTTCGCTGTAAAAAAGTTATCAGATCCCAGGAAAAGCTAAGCCCTCAAGCTCTGGCTTTACTGACCCTACACCTTATCTTAAAAAGAATAGCTCCAACTGGTTTGAAGCCCCTAAGCCCTGATTTTACTAACGCTACACATTGGTTTCAAAAGTATACCCTGTCCGTTTCATAGAGAGGAATTCAAATTAATAATATTATTGAAGACATATACTGATGTATCAAACGATCAAGCCATACTTTTGAAATGGCTTGGCATGGCTTTTCACCATCTCTAGTGACACTTGTCACAAAGAGCCCACAGATGCAGAATTGTTTACTTTTTGCATTTATTCGTTCCGGAATCGCGCTTAGGCCGTTATAGAATGAGGTAGTTTTGTTTTATTAAAATCACTAGCTATAGTTGAAAAAAATTCAAAAATACAAAATATGTTTCTCATAATTTTGCAAATATTATTAAATAGTTGTTAAAATTAGGGGGTAAATAACTTAAATGTTGTCCGTTCCGCATAGTATCGCCTAAATCTATTAATTTCAATGAGTAATAATCGCGGAAACAGAAGAAATTACTATTAATTACTATTTAATAGATATAATATTTTGACGACCGGTTTGGCTCAGAGGGAGTAACGTTGCCTGTGAAGCTGAAGGTCCTGGGTTCAAATCCGGGTAAGTGGAAATATTTGTGTGATAGCATGAATATTTTTTCCTGAGTCTTGGATGTTTTCTATGTATATAAGAAAATATATCTATTACATATATCGTCGTCTAGTACCCATAACACAAGCCTTATTGAGCTTAACATGGGACTAGTTTGATGTGTGTAAAACTGTCCTGTAATATTTATTTATTTATTTAATATAATATTGTGCACACGTAAATGTTATTTGTATAGAGTGGTTTCAAATTATTGTCACAATTCACCGTAGGATGGCAGCACTACACGCTTAACGTTAGTGTTTTCTCTGTATCGCAGTCGAGTTATGACATTGCTAAAATTATTATTGTATGTTGTCAAACTGAGTCTGGGAATAAACAGCTTAGAGAAAGGTCCGTGTTTTTTAATCTATCCCGATAAGAAAATGGCCGAACAAAATTCTTATTACAGACGATATCAAGACACATGAAAACTAGTCCTCTCCAAGAGTTTTTTACTTTTAAGTAAAGGAATTCTAAAAATGAGTGTATATCGTCCGTCGAATGGCAGCATTGAGAGAGTGTTGTCCTCGGCGTCTGGACGCAGGGCAACATACCCGTTGTGGTCTAATGTCTTAATACACTAAAGGTCTTAATTTAATACAAAATGAACACCCGTAAAGACCTTATCGCACTGAGACAGGAAAGAAAATGTTACCTTCAAGGGTGTTAAGTTTTATTTGAAATTGAAAACTAAATACGAGTTTCCACGAATTATCTTGCGGTCAGATATGCAGTGAATAGGTACTAAAGGTTTATAATTTTCGAAATGGTATTTGGCGTTGAATAAAATGAAATTACTTTATTAAATAGTCGATATGGCTCAGAGAATTCATACAAATGAATTATATATATATAAGATTCGCGCAACTTCGTATGTCGAAAAGAAAATAAGTACCTTTCAATAATATAATTTTTGTGACAAGCTTTTATTGCCGACTGTACTTTTCGTTGACCATCCATCAACTACTCGCCAAGACAGTTCTAAAGAGGCAAAACTTGGAAGGATTGCATTATTTTATTACATAATTCCTGTTACCTTCCTGCTTCATCATCAGATCAGCTCGATGGTATCATACTATTGCAATGTCACTAAACTTACATACCTAAGTATGCCAAATTTTAGTTCAATTGGAAACCGAGAAATAGGTCAAATTTAACTCACAAGTTCCACCCAAACAAACGTACATTGCAAGTTAAATAAAAGCTTCTAAAATGTCATAACCCTCTTTTGTACATCAGCGTAAAGTATCCAGAGGGCAATAAGTATCCACCAAAAATTTATAAGGTTGTAAAAATGAAATGTCTGTACATTGAAGATATTTAAAAAAAAACTGATTGTAACGGATTATTTGGAGGTCAAGTTCATGCGGTAGGCTACACTTCGCGTTCTTCACGTTCCAGATTATTGCGAACGAGTGAAGTTTTTTTTTTATGCGGATCGAACACAAATTTTTATCGTGACACAGTCTGGCCGTAGCATATGGGTTTTGACAGTTAAAAGCAATACAATCTTAAATCAATATGCGTTCGAAAATCGAATAGTATGCGATCAAATATCTAACGAATTGCTAGTTTAGCTATACGTAAGTGATACTCGTATCACTGGTGCTTTTGACACACTGGAATGCCGAAATAGTCATATCTCATTGTTCTTGGATTGGTATTGTATATATATTTGCAAAGTCGAATACGAGCCCAGGGCCAGGCGTTACGGCAAGCTCTGCGAGGATTCTATCTCTATGCGAATGTACCTACTCATTAACGTGAGATTTGGCATTGATTGCGTATTTTATTTACTATTTATTTTGTTTGTAGGTTTTTGCTGAGCCTAAAGTTGTAAGTATTAATATATTACTAGACGGTGCCTGCAACTTAATTCGAGGAGGAGAAAAAATCGTAGCCCTTCTTTTTTTTTTCAGCATAGTCGGGTAAAAAGTATCTTTGAACACATACAAACATACAAAAAAAATATTTTTCAATTTAGTGACCTCTAAATAAGTCCGTCACAATTTTTTTCCAAGATATCTTCAATGTACACCAATTTCAAAAGAAAACATATATAAAAAGTACCAGTGAAATGGACGATTTAAAGGTAACACACTCGACCATGCACCTGGGGGGTTATTGCCTAACGAAATTTTGACAATTGGTATTCGAATCAACTGTCATGGCCCATACAAAATCATGACACTTGACTCTGATTCCGAGCGTCAAACGCGTTAAGCAATAGGTAGGCAGATTTATCTGTGTGCCAAACATCGACATTGTTATTGATTAATAGACATCTATAAATCCAAAAATAAATTTCCTCGCTAAGCGTATCAGTATCGCTATACAGCGAGGAAAGTCTGCCAGCATCTTTGGAACCATGCCACGGGGGCCTTTTTATGAAATATTTTTAATTTTTAGTTTTAGTTATTTATAACTTCAGCTACCTTACATTTTTTGAAAGTAACTGGTTAGGGTTGCGGGGACTCACTTGATGCGGGTTGCCTCTATCCGGTCCATATGGAAATCTATTGAGGAGGCCTGTGTCCCAGCAGTGGACGTCTTATGGCTGAAATAATGATGACGATGATGATTAACCCTACAAATTGTATATTAACAATAAATAAACTCCAAATAGATTGAAATCCGTTTACCCGATTTGGCGTGATCAAGGCACAATGACATCATACAAACATACAAACAATATATATTTCGATTCAGTGACCTTCAAATAGTCCGTATCATTTATATTTTTGAAAATATCTTCAATATACAGATTTCATTTTTACAACTTTATAATAGTATAGAACTTTTCCAAAACTACTTCTCTCAATCCCTTAATTAAATTCAAAACTTTATCCTTTATTGCATCGCTTCCTTCTCCCGATATTGACTCTTTTGGTTTCATCCCTGTTGACGAAGAGGAAATTCGTAAAATTGTCATGTCCATAAAGTCAAAGGCTGTTGGTCATGATAACGTGAGTAGAGCCATGGTCACTCTCATTTTAGACTGCATTTTGCCCATTGTATCTCATATCGTCAACACCTCGTTACTCACTGGGGTATTTCCATCTTGTTGGCGTAAGGCCTTTGTAATCCCACTTCCCAAAGTACCAAACCCCAGTTCCCTCAATAATTTTAGACCCATTTCTATTCTTCCATTTCTCCAAAATTCTCGAGGCGGCAGCCCACAAACAAATTTCAAACTTTGTTAATCGTAACTCACTTCTATCGCCATTTCAATCTGGCTTCCGTTCCGGGCACAGCACCTCCACCGCTCTGCTCAACGTCATTGAAGATGTTAGGCTAGGCATGGAATCATCTAAGGTTACAGTGCTGGTGCTCATTGATTTCTCAAATGCTTTCAATGCGGTTGACCACGACTTACTTCGTGCTATTCTCATACATTTGCAAGTCTCCTCTGGTACAACTGAGTGGTTTTCTTCATATCTCTCGGATCGTGTTCAGGCTGTCCGTGGCAGTTGTTCCTTGTCCAATTGGTGTGACCTGAACTCTGGGGTACCTCAAGGTGGTATTCTCTCTCCGCTTCTGTTTTCCATTTTTTATCAACCTCATTACCATCAACATTCGCAGTTCTTACCATCTGTATGCCGACGACTTACAATTATACGCTCAAGCTGATGCGAGTGAAATAGACTATGCTACCTCACGGATTAATGATGACCTACTTCACATTGCTGACTGGTGTAGTAGTTTTGGCATCTGTGTCAATCCTACTAAATGCCAGGCTATATTTTTGGGTAGCCAGCGGCAATTATCCAAACTCACTGCTGGCTCCGTCGCACAGATCTTATTCGACGGTAATGTCATTCCCGTTTCCAAACAGGTCAAGGATCTAGGCTTAGTTTTGGACTCCAACCTTTCATGGAATCGTCAACTTACGGAGGTAAGTCGGAAGGTTTCTGGTACGTTGCGTAGTCTTTATAAGCTTCAAAAATTTCTCCCAGTAAACACCAAAAAGATACTTGTACAGACTCTGGTGTTACCTCTCATAGATTATGCTGATGCGTGCCTCACCAACATTACCCAAGACTCCCTCAATAAGCTAGATCGTCTCCTTAACAATGGCATACGTTTCATCTTCGGCCTTCGTAAATATGACCACGTTTCATTCTTTCGCCGTCAGCTCAATTGGCTTCCCATACGTGGTCGCAGGTCTCTTAGAATCCTTTGTTTCCTATTTTCTATCCTGTTCGAGCCTTCCGCTCCAGGATACCTCAAAAGCAAATTCGCTTTTCAAACTCCCCGTCCAGGCTGTGAACTACGTTCCTCCCGAATTCTCAAACTATCAATTCCTTCACACCACACCGGTTTCATGTCAAATTCTTTCGCCGTTCAGGCAAGCCGTCTCTGGAATTCGCTCCCTCTATCTATTAGACAAGCCCCAAGCAAGGTAGTTTTCAAGCGGATGCTACGTGGGCATCTGCTGGAACAAGAACTCAAGTAGCGTCCATCTTCCATGCAGTAGCTGGTATGTTTTGTATTTATTATTTATATGTAATATATATATATTGTATACCATATATAGTATAGGTATAAGCAATTATGTATGCATTATTTGCTTATTTATCCTAACGCTCTCAGTACTGAATCTTTTTCCCCACTGCACCATTTTCATGCTTCTCTGTTTGGCCCTATGGTTGACTGGTAGAGAATGCTTTTTGGCATTAAGTTCGCCATTTGTACTTACTTTTGTTTTGTGCAATAAAGTTTAAATAAATAAATAGAACATAATTTCAATAAAACGATTTAACGGATTATATCGCGTATATTATCTCATTTGAGTTCCCGACGTTTCGAAGCTTTCCAGCTTTCCGTGTTCACGGGTTGACTGAGAAAAGATATATTTTTCTCTGTCAAAGTTACAAGTTGTGCAAACTACCCACTTTGAGAAAACAAATAAAGTTGTACATACATACCAGATGGGCTTAATCTGTAAAAACAGTTACGCATGTATCAGAAGGGCTTAATTATTATATTTTCATAATTTACCAAGCAACATTTCACAAATGAGACGCACTGAGGACAAAAAAAACGCTGCAAAGTAAAACTCCCAGACTACGTCGTTACTAATTATGTCATTTTAAAAAACAAAGACTACTAAACAACTTTTTAACAGATAAGATAGTTTTACACCGTTCGGAAATTAAGGTTTTGCAGTCCTGTCTCTTGCTTGTTCTTTGATGAGATGTATTACAGGATCTCAAGCTGGTGGTAGCGACAACCCATCTTCTTCATTGAAATTAGTATGCTTTTTAATCTCTATAGACTCAGGAGTATACGCGATATAATCCGTTAAAATGGTTTTATTTAAATGAGTAATAATTGCGGAAACGGAAGAAAATATTATAGAAGATAATTTTTCCCCATTAATAAAGGAAGCAGAATAAAATTTATTTGTATAAAGCGTCTCGAATTCTCGAGAGATTCATCGGGTCGCCAGAGCTACGTTCGCTACGAATTTACAAGGGTCAGCGCTACGGCGTAGCTCTGCGGGGTTTTAAGCTCGTAGCGAGTAAAAGTGAGATTCTGCTTTGATTGCGTATTGGTTTTGCTGTTTATTTTGTACTAACACTTACCCGCGGCATTGCTTTCGTTCCCGGGTATTATACACGCATTTAGAACTGATCTATCTGTGTGCCAAGTTTCAGTGCGACGATTGACTCGTTATTGATTATCAAACCGACCACATAATTCTAATAATTGAGGCTCTATTTGCCACCTCTGTTACTATGAATAAAGATGGAAAGTGCCAACTAATGGAACAGTCTCGAGAACTGGGACATTTTCCTTATAGGTAGAATTAACAAAAGTTTAAAACCTAATTCAAGTACACATTTAGTTGTAGATGTACGACACGCATTTGTATGACACGTCTCGAATTCTCAAGCTTTTCTATGAATTAATGAGGGGTCTGCGCTACGGCGAATTTTGTGGGGGTTTGAGCTCGTAGTGAGTAAAGTAAGGAAAGACAAATTTTCACATTTATAAAGGACTATAGAAGGTTCACAACTTCGTCAGCTGAGGAAAGAATAAATGATGACATACTTTTACTTGAACGTAGTCGGATAAAAAGTATCCTATAACCATCTGTGGATTACCAGCTACACAACTACCCATGTACTTAAAAAAAATTGTAGATATCCGTTTTGCCGTTTCAGCGTGATCAAGCCATAACGAAACATAAAAAAAATCCAAGTACTCTTCACTCGCTTATTTTTTATTTTGAAATTATTTTCAATGTACATATATTTCATTTTTACAACTTTATAACCGTATAGAATTAGAATAAGATTTGTCTGTATGAAGCGTCTCGAACTCTCGAGCGATTCATTTAACGGGTAGCCAAAGCTACGATCGCTACGAATTTACGAGGCCCAGTGCTACGGCGTAGCTCTGCGGGGTTTTAAGCTCGTATCGAGTATACTAGGTGAGATTGCGCATTGGAGTCTTTGTTTCCAAACTTTTTCCTGAGGTCTTCCATCACTTCAAATGCGTGGCAAAGGCATTCTGCTAATACTTGGCAATCCATGCCATTTTTCTGTATAAAATATAACTTTTAGTAAAGAATACTACTGATAGATAGAATAGTATTTTTACCCGACTATGCTGACAAAAAAAGAGGGACTATTACTTTACTCCTCTGCGAACGAAGTTGTACTGAGACTTCTAGTATAACATAAAAATAAACTATTTCGACATTTTGAGTCCACGTAATAAATTAAATACTATCTAACTTTGGAAAACGTAATGGTTCCAATTATTTATGACTGGTTATTTTATCCACTTTCCATATTTCTGTTGAAACTCAACTTCAACATGTTCTTTTCTTAAAATCAGTTCGTAATGTAACGTAAGATATCACTCCATAATTCATACCGATTTAGCTGTTTCAAGTCAAAACCATGTATGCTACATTTTAACGAATGTTTGTAAACATAGGTACATTGTATTTTTTTATGTGTCTTAACATATATTGTATACTATAGATATTAAATATAGTTCAGAAATGAGTGTCTGGATTGTCATATACTTCAGCGGATTAGAACAAAACAATTGTAGGTATGTCGGTAAGCCAGTCTCTTTAAATGATTCCAGCACCATCTTCATATCCAAGAGCTTTTATATGTCTTCTTGTGCCTCTCAGTCTTATGGAAGTCGCTCTTGTTACTAAGATTTGTACGTTTACTTTTAGCCAATCATTTATTTGGTTTTTCCCCATTTCTCGTTTAAATATGATGCGGTTTTTTTAGGAAACTAGTATATTCTGTACCCAATGCTCCGTCGCGTGAGATGATAAGCGGGGTAAACGAGGCTCTCAGGTACACTGGACAGCATAATTGCAAGGACATTTGTCAGAAAGTTTGCTTTGCAGCGAAACGAGACGCCATCTATCCGGTAACTACATTGGTTTCATAAGATCTTACTAGATGGCGTTGATAACATCAAAATTATAAAAAAATAATCTCGGTTGAACTTGCCAAACACACACTTTTTACATTATGGAACGTATTTTCAGAATCCAGAATTTTTGAATGCACCTTCAATTAAATATTACTTAGATTCACCGTCATAACCAAAGCCATCGATGATTTTGCTAATTCCAACACAAAATACAAAAACGCTTTTTTCCTATACGGTGTTCGAGAGGATTTGAACCTGGAACATTCGTCGTATAGATCAACTCATTAAACCCCTTAGCGATCAAGCCATATTCGACGTGGATGAAATTTATAACCGTATTTGTAATCACTAATCACCTACGTTTGCAAGGCATGCGTTTAGTGTTAATAGTATTTTTTATTTTATTTTTTACTGAGATTAATTAACAGTTGCTTAAACAAATAAATATTTATAATTAAGTCACATGTTGAATCGTTGTTTAATAGTGCAACAATTATATAAAAGTAACATACTTAGAGGGTAGACATAAGATTATGAATATACCGTAATAGTTTTTATACAAAGAAACTGTTCGTTCGATTCCTTGCGGCTGCCGTCCGTTCGATTGTATTTTTGATTGAGTTTTAGTATTTATTTAGTTCTTTTATTTCGTAATAATGGGTTCTCGTTGCAATATTGACTTAGCCACATTGTTACAAATAATTACTTTGCATAGTCAAGGCAAAAATTTGACAGAAATTGCTACAGAAACCGGTGTAAGCGTAAGTATTATTGTTTACATATGTTTATAGAGTTTTTTTATAGAAGTGATATGTGAGGGTTTACATCCTCGCAAGCATGCAGTCAAACCCTCGATGACTCCACAGCACAAAGAAGCGAGATTAACGTTTGCTCGAGAATGCTTAAATGCCGATTGAAGTAATGTCATTTTTACTGACGAAAAAACGTTTCACTAGCTACACGGACGTTTAAGCTTCTGGCGTTGAAATAATACGCGTTATAATAACGATCACGTAGTGCCCACTGTGCAATCTGGTCGCATTACAGAGAATATGTGGGATTAGATGAGCGGGGCTGACGCGGGAGAACTCGTCAGAGTGACCAGTCGGGCTAATTGCTGATTACGTCAATATGCTGGAGGAGACCATGATTCGAAATATGTATCAGGAGGAAGAATTACGCATAATTTCATTCGTGCAGGATATTTGTCTTATACATCGTTCCCAAAGTGTGAGTGAGTGTTTTCGCCGGCGTTATAACATAAATATCATTTCGTGGCCTGCTAGATTTAAATCCTATTGAAAACCTGTTGCTATACCAATAAAGAACAGAAGTAAGTAGAGATAGGGTTACACTGATGTTTATTAGTAGTTAAATAGGAAGTCATTGCGTATTTTATTTTTATATTTTACTATACTATGATAGTAAATAATTACATTTTATACTACAAAAAAATAAAAAATAGAAAACATACTTTCGAATTGAGAACCCTCTCCTTTTTTGAAGTCTGTTAAAAACAGATATCAATCACGTATTGTTTTTTTTTGCATATACGCAATTTTGTTACAGTATTTTACGATATTTTTTTCATCACTCAGTCTTGGAATTGTTAAGAAATGATAACTTAGTAAAACAGTAAAAGGTAAATGTTAAAGTGCGTTCGCCTACAATCATAACCAGTCTCAGATTTGTAATTAATTGTATTCGCTTATAATACTTTGTTGAAGGGAAGCTTCAATCCTCTTTCCAATATTGGAAATGAATACTTAAGCTATACCCTCAACAAAATCTTAAGAAGAAATTTTACTTAAATTATATATTAATAAATTGTGTTATTTATCTTAAATAATAAATTGTGAACGAAATAAAGTTATTTTTTTCATTTCAAAGTTGTATTATTTCTAGTTTTAAGTATAGATAGTTATTAATTGGTTGTAATGAAAAAAATAAAAACCCTACTTTTGAGGAGTGTCATTATAAGAGAACTATTTTTCTTTTACCTTACCTTGAATACTCATAGTTAATTGTAAATTTTCTTGTAATAACTATATAATTTAATAATACTAATATTGAATCAGTATTTCGATTGCTATAAGTGTCGGTATTCATGGTCAATATTCAGGCAAAGATCCAGGCATAAACAATGATTATTTTGTTTCTGCCTAGTCTATGTATCAATTGACTATCTCTTCATATTATATGATATTATAATAGACTTTCATCCTTGATGACTTTCAGACAACAAGCAACGCAAGTTTTTTGTTTAAGAAACTCGTAGTTTCATGAAGAAACAAAGTGTAAATGGTGGTATATTTGCAATTAGTTCTTGTTGCAGAACAGACTCTGTTCTGTTACAATAGTAACAATACGCTTGAAAGATAAATTTAAAAACAGCCTTACTTAAAAAATAACATTCCGACGAATTGAGAACCTCCTCCGTTTTCTGGAAGTCGGTTAAAAAGAAGCGTGTTCCAAAACTTAAATACAGGTGCCGTTTTAATTTCAGTGGAAGCATTTTTTTACTAGTAGATTATTCTATTGCAGAACAATTTTAGTGCTTGTGAGACTTACATATCAACAAACAAAGCATTAAATTCTGTGTTCGTTTTGATAACAACGCCATCTAGTTTATTTTTTTGTAACCATCATGCCATGCTGAGAGCTACGTGCTCTTAGCATCTTAAGACAGCGAAGCGATTATCGTCTTTGCCATGTCCATGCAATTATGCTGTTGATAGTACATTGTATATAGGTCTTGAAGGTAAAGCGTATTGCGAAACACTATGTTTTGCCGATAGGCGTACGAAATTGTTGTTACTAATGAAAGGTACAGGTTATAGAAATCCACACACACTCATGAAATTAATACAATACACATCTAAGGCATCCCTTTGTTGATTATATGAGATTTATTCATTATCATAATAACAATAAGTACTCTTTATTGCACACCAAAAGAAAATAACATCAGACACTTAAATCTAAACCAGTATGAGAAATGGTAAAGAAAAGGCAGTCTTATCGCTGAAAAGCGATCTCTTCCAGACAACCTAAGGTAGTGTCATTTACTGTTATTCATGAGAAAATAGCAGTATAAATTTCCTTTATATCAAAATTATAAATATATGCATCATGATCATCAATAATATAAAAATAAAGTGAAATAGTAAAACCTTTCATGATTTCAAATAAAATAAAATAAATTATAAACGTAATAATTAATCTTGTCTCCCAGTAGGTACCGTCATCGCAATTTAAAAATATATAATAGCAATGAAAACAATCAATATTAAAATAAGAAATTTTTGCACTTAATTCATTAATTATAAAATAGTAGTTATAGTAATTTACACTCCGATATTACGAAAACTATTAAGTAACATCTATACTATTATCAAGATGTAAAAATGAAATGTTTGTACATTGAAGATATTTTCAAAAAAAATATTGTAAAGGATTATCTGGAGTGACCTCCAAATAGTCCTTTACAATCAAGTTTTGCTTTTTTATTTTATTTTTTGTATGTTTGTGTGTGTCGTGGCTTTATCACGCCAAATCGGCTAAACGGTTCTTAACTATTTTTTGTACACGGGTAGCTGGTCATCTACAGATGGTGTTAGGATACTTTTTATCCAACTACGCTTAAGAAAAAAAGGGTTATATTTTTTTCTCCTCCACTGACGAAGTGCCCGCTTCTAGTTATTTATTAAAAAAATCATTACTATACACGATATGATTCACTTTATTTGAATACTAGAAAATCTCCACAACTTCTTTTGCGGAGGAGAAAAAGTCATACCCTCTCTTTTTTTGTGCAGCGCAGTCGGATAAAAAGTATCCTATAACCATAATGGAGATACCCAGCTACCCGTGTACTAAAATAGTTGAAATTAGTTAACCGGTTCGGCGGGATAAAGCCACAACGACACATTCATTTTTACAGCTCTATAATAGTATAATGTACAGCTCTGTAAAAGTACAGTCGCGTTCTTTAATATGGGACCCTCTTAGAGTCATATCATAGCGTATAGAAATCGTAACAATATTTTTGAGAAATGTATGTAATACCGTACGTAGCGTGTGTTCCATTAATATTTCAAAAATTACATTAACTGTATCTGGACCCGCAAATGAAACAAACATGTTTGAGCTTGTATGTTTTTAGTGTGTTTCGTTTAAACTATATAAGAAATTATGCTTAAAATTTTATACAAAAGTTTATTTCTAAAAAACCGTTAAAATTACTCTAGATACTTGGATTCTGTTGAAGCCAAATCGTGTTTCGAGAAAAGAGTGCTTCTCGTTTCGCGTAGCTCGATGGACTTTTGGGAGGAAATTAGGGGGATGCATAAATTATAAGTTTTTGCCGTTTCTTGATAAATGGGGGGGCGATGTGCTCGACTTAGTTTTAATATTTATGATGTTAAGTTATTTTTTGGGTACTTTAGAAAGTAAGTTATCTAGGTTTGTTTTGCTTGGAAAAGTCAGTTAGTCGAGCGATGTCGATTAAAAAAGTTTATGAAAGCTCTTTTGTCTCTTTTATTTGACCTACGTAGAATAAGTTTTCTTTCTTAAATAGCTAAATTATGTACACATCGAAAGCCACCTTTTTCAACGGTTAGATTCGAAAAATCTCAGAAATATTAAAATATTACCCTAACAAGCAGTTAATCTTTAATACATGTTTTTTTTTATATACTTATGGCACACGTGTTCTCTCGAGCTCGTGACCTTAAAATATTCTAGTTACTATAATCCATCACCGCCATCATCAAATACTAAAAGTACCTAAATTTCACAAACCGTTTAGTCATCTCCCCGTAAATGAGTAAAATAGTCAGGTCTTTCGATCCTTCACAATGGCGCAAAGAACTCCAAAAGATTAGCAAATTTTTTATTCCATTGAAATACAAAGCTTCAATTTATGTTCGGATTACTTTCAATTGTTCAGTTTTAAACAATCGTACTAACAATCCCTTCTTTAGGGTTCGCAGCGGGCTCTTTTGTTGAGGCACAAAGGGCAGGTACGGTACATTTATTGTGTGTTATTTTGTAAGAGGAATAAGGCGCAGTACTATAAGCGGATGTTCGGTTCAAAGTAGGTATTGTATGTTCAGTAGAGAGTAAAGACATAGTCTTTACTAAGCATACAATACTTCGCAGTTTTCTTTATTCTTTTTGTATAGGTTTTCTTTTTGGATTTGGTGTAGGTGCATTGTGTGTGGTGCAATCAGACGTGTCGTAGGAACTATGTACGAAAATAAAGCAATCCTACGGAGTTCAGGCTATTCAAAATCGTCTCGCTGAGTAGTTGATGTATATTTAACGAAAAGTATAGTCGAAAATAAAAACTTGTTACAAATACATATTTTTTAGAAACATTAATAATTGACACCCTGTCTATCACCTGTATTGCTGTTTTACCGTACATATGGACAATAACAACCTGTTTGTTTACTATATTATTTATTTATAATCTTACCATCTACTTATTTCTAGCAATTATTTGTTATGCTGTTACCCAAAAGGTGTCTGGAACAGATTGCTTTTTAGCGATAAAACCGAGTATTGGCCTGGTCCATTTTAGTATAGCTGGCGCTCCGAGCTCTGAGGTAGCCAACGATCGCAGCGTCTAAATGATCTTAATTCGATTTGGTATTTTTCATCATTATGTATTTTTCAGTAGAAAATAGGTAATTTAAAGCCTAATCCACCCTTATCTACGGAACCTGCGTTGCACAGCGACGTCGGCGTTTTTTTTTCCTAATTTCCGTTTTTCCTTCGTAATTCTATCCTTTAGCAAGTTTCGGTTAATTAAAGGATTCCTTTTGTCTTTAGAGCCTATTATGTAAAAGATTTTGCGAAATCAAAGCGAGATGATTCAATATAGGCGTGATTTAGATTTTAAAAAGTTGGAAATCGCGGTCCGGTGAGAGGTTTTTGGCGAAATATCTTCAATTCAAATTGTGACCAAATGTGTTTAATTTAAGCCTACTGCTACTGATACTGAGTATATATACTATCTTAGAGATTATAGGCCATAATGTCGCTTTTTGATTGCGTGTGAATAAAAGAAGATTAAACTAGAGTGATGTTATAAACAATACATGTACTTAATTTTCTGTAGTGTATATTGTTGTAAAGTATAAAAACGTCATTTTATCTATACTATTATAACATTTAAAAAATGAAATGTCAGTAATTTGGAGATATTTTGAAAAAAAATAATACTGTAACGGATTATTTAGAAGTCACTGAATCGAATTTTTTTTTTGTATTTTTGCATGTGTCGTTGTGCCTTCATCACGCTAAATTGGCTAAACAGGTTTCACCTATTTTTGATACAAGGGTAACTTGGTATCCAGATGGAATAGTACTTATTACTCGACTACTCTGAAGAAAAAAAAGAAAGGTTACGACTTTTTCTCCTTCGCAAAAGAAGTTGCGGGCACCTTCTAGTCTGTAATAAATTGTATTTAATCAATACAGGCGTAAAATTAAATTGTCTTTTCAAATATAAATTAAACTCGTAGTGTTTCTGTACGAGGCAGACGTGCAGTCGAAACCTTTCCAACACACTGCAGTAGAGTTAGGTATTTTATCCAACATCATTACTGTCACCGTGGTTTCATTGACCAGACTACAAATCCCCGTGGCAATGGAATCGATGCACTGAGTTGACTAGCGGTCGCCAGTAAATCCAACGTTTACAGATTCATGTACAACAATCCGTCGACGGCGAAGCTTAGCGCATTCATTTGCTCTTGTTTGAGGCAAAATTTATCTCTAACTGTGGAAAGCGGAACGTTACTGTTCACATGGTTTTACACATTTGTTGTATAAGTGCACGTGTATTTGACGAATGCCATAAAGAAGAAGAAATATGAGTGATTTAATTAGTGTATCCTATTTAGTGTTTCAGCCTTCTTAGACCATCTGAACTCCATGCATATTAAAATTAAATTTACTATGGAGTTGGAAAATCAAAATTCACTTGCATTCTTAGATGTGCTAGTAATTAGAGGTCCTCACAATGACCTAGGTCATACTGTATATAGGAAACCTACGCATACTGATAGGTATTTGAATGGAAAATCACACCACCATCCTAACTGTCGACTTGCTACAGTGTGTCTTCTTCTTTGTTTCAGTGAGCCAGGGGAATCTGCAATGATCAACATCTGACTGCTGAGTTGCAGCATGTCAAACGGGCGCTTCGAGCCAACTAGTTCAAGATACCAAATTCCAAGCAGAAACACACTATGAAGAATCCAACAGTCGAGCGTAAACCTGACGTATTACCATATGTGAAAGGGTCACAGACAAGATCGGAAACATCTTGAAGCGTGCTTCCACAAAAACATATTTCAAGCCGTTAAAGAAGGTGTCTCAATACCTTAGTTAGACCCGTGAAGAGTAGCACCCCTTTGCAGAGTGCGGACATTTATAAGCTGGACTGTGAATGTGGTATTTCATACATTGGTCAAACGAAACGCAGTGTATCAACCCGGGTGAAGGAGCACATAGCAGATGCCAAGCACCGTCGATGTAATAGGTCTGCAGGTGAACATGTCATTCACAAACCAAACCATTCAATTAATTTTGATAATCCTTCTATCCTTGCTAAATTAGAAAATATATTTTCCCAAAATGCTACGCGAGGCTATTGAGATTACGAAGCATCCTTATTTCAATCGAGAAGATGTTGCTACTACCAGCTTGGGATCCTGTAATACATCTCATCAAGGAACAAGCAAGACATAGGACTGCAAAACCTTAATTTCCGAACGGTGTAAAAATATCTTATCTGTTAAAAAGTGGCTTAGTAGTCCTTGTTTTTTAAATATTATAATTAGTAATGATGTATTATATTTGCAGTGTTTCTTTTCTCCTCAGTACGCCTCATTTGTGAAATGCAGCTTGGTAAATATGAAAAGAAAATAATTAAGCCCTTCTGGCACATATATCTAACTGTCTTTACAGTACACCTTTATTTGTTTTCTAATTTGCACTGATTGTAACATTGACAGAGAAAAATGTATCTTTTCTCAGTCAACCCGTGACCATGGAAAGCTGAAAAGCATCCGAAACGTCAGGAACTCAAATGAGATAATATACGCGATATAATCCGTTAAATTGTTTTATTTAAATGAGTAATAATCGCGGAAAGGGAAGAAAATATTACCAGATGATGCTTTAAAATTACCTTTTCCAGCTCTCAAAAAGTACTTCAAAAAGTCTCTAATGGCAAAAGCATATTATACAGTAAATGACTATTTAACAGACAACAATGCATGGCCCGAAACAGAAATAATTTACTGTTACCGGGACACGGTTCTTATGAGATAGCATATAAATGAAACGTATGTAAGTTTATATTCTTACCATTGATATGTTATTGAAAACTACGCATAAAGTTTATATTTAAAAACAAATATTTAAGATAGGCGAAGTACAAATAATGTACAAACAGTCAGTTTTTTTTTCTAAAGAAGCTATCTTCTTTAGAAAAAAAAACTGACTGTTGAGTTGGTTTCAGTTTTCTTCTCCACAATGGTCTCCTCTTGGGAAATGCCGTAGAGTCAGACTTCTAAAGGTGCTCTTGCGGCCTACTTACAGAATATAAATCATTATACATGAAGGAGAAAAAAGCATGTGTTAAGTAATGAATTTATTCATGTTGTAATTGAATCTATTAAGAAATCTCTATCAAGCTAAAAAGCCACTTGATTGAAGTTCATTTTTTTCTCCAAAAACTCGTCAGCCCCTCTATTCTTAGATTAATGTGCCGCAACCACACTTACAGAATAAAGATCATTATTTCATTATTTCAACAGGTGCCCGCAACTTCGTCATCGGAGGAGAAAAAAACATACGTTAAGTAATGAATTTATTCATGTTGCGATTGAATCTATTAAGAAATCTCTATCAAGCTAAAAACCACTTGATTGAAGTATTTTTTTTCTCAAATAACTCGTCAGCCCTCTATTCTTAGATGAATGCCGCAACCATTGCCATTAAAGTTTAGCAATTTTTCGAGCTATATCGAAACACTAACCTCCGTTCGATCATACAGTAACTATGAACTATATGTATACATACTCTTTGGTGACTTCTCGGCATACTATATTTGGGCAGAATAACCGTTCAAAACTTCGTCGCAAAAATATGAACAGGAAATTATTTTTTAATTCCCCTTTCAGTCAATTTCAATCTAAGGGGTGTGGCGCGAAAAGTGTGTAATTTGGTTATTCTATCGAGTCCGTCCGGCCTAATTGGTGCGGACGACCGGCGGAACGGCCCTGGATATAAAACCACTGGAATTCATAACATTAATTTTATAACTAAAGTATTGTAAAACTAGGTAAAACCGGTTCTGTAGAACATGTTTTGGGCAAAACTGAAAGTAATATTGCTATGTCAAGTAGGTTGTAGACAATCTACTCGTACTTGACATAACAACTTCCCTGAGAAAACAAAGCCAGCCTATGATTGTGATAAGTTAATACGTAAGTAGGAGTCATTATGATATCAACGAGTAAGTACGTGAGCGCCGATATCACGTTTCGAGCATACAATGGCTGTATTTAGCTTGCACATACACCGTGATTTTTTCAATTCTTCTAATTTTAACAAGTGGCGCCTCAAATAAAAAAAAACCAGCCAAGTGCGAGTCGGACTCGCGCACCGAAGATTCCGTACAAAACATACGCTTAAGCGGCGGCATCTTTGAAAATCCAGTGTTAGAAGTAGAGCGCAACTCCTAAGCAAAATGTTCGCGGTGGTGGGGGGTCATTTTATATGGCACTTATATTAGACAGACAGACATAAAAGATCAAGATTTTCAGATTTATTTCGTGGGTTGTGCTATAAGATCTACGTTCATACCAAATTTCAAGTTTCCAGAACATTGAAAGTACGCTACGCTGTAAGTTTTCCATGGACGGCATATTGTAGGGAAATACTTTGTATTTTTGAATTGCGTTAGAAGCTTGATTTTTATAAAGCTTCAAGAGACCGGAGATTTAAGTATTTGAAATTCATTTCAACTTGATACCTACACGCGTTCCGAAGAAAAGGGATCTAGACAGACAGACGGACAAATGGACATCAAAGTGATCCTTTATGGGTTCCCTTTTTTCTTTTTTTAGGTACGGAACCCTAAAAAGAAGCTGCCATTTCATACTATGCGTTAGTAGTAACTCAACCAAAATTTAGAGAATGGCAGATTTTTTCTTATTTCCGAAATGTCTCCCGAGGAAAAGTTGTTCGTATTTTATTTTATTTTATTTATTAGGCCCACTAAACAGACAACATTCATTTATGTATGTCATTAGCAAGATACAGACATTCTGACAAAAATGTTATCCAAAACAAGTATCCACAGCATGATTAAAAAGAGCTCTCAAAAATATCCTAAAACTAAAACTATCCTAAATTTGTTACTTAAGTTCATAGTTCATAGAATTTATTGGTAAATAATTTCATTTACAAGTCATAATTAATTACAATGTACGAAGTTATGTTATAATAATAATATCGTATTAATATAATTGTTACATAGTTAAAATATTACATTTTTGTTTATTTTGTGATTGAGCCCACAACCTGTACTCGTCAAAGAACTCTTCAATGCTGTAACAAGCCATTTCCAACAAAATAGTTTTTAATTTGTTGACAAATACACTATCGCTCGAGGATTGTTTTAAGTCTTCATTCAAAGCATTGTACAATTTGATGCCGATAATATGACCAGATTTTTTTGTTTTGGCCAGGCGGCACGCGGGCACACGCAGGAGGTGATACCTGCGCGTGACCTTGTGCTGGAGCTGGGCGTTGGTGGGGAGTCGATCGAGATTTTTTCTCACGTACTTACATGCTTCCAGTATATATACGCTAGGTAACGTCAGAATTTTAAGCTGTATGAATAATTCTTTCGCAGGATAATCAAAAGGTTTTTTTGTCATAATGCGAAGTGCGCGTTTTTGTAACCTAAATAATTTATCACGGTCCGCAGCGGCTCCCCAAAGGTCTACTCCGTAAATTAGTATTGAGTGGAAATATCCGAAATAGGCTTTTTTCAAGTTCTCTTCGGAGAGGCTATGGGTTAGCCTAGATAAAGCAAAACACGCGGAAGAAAGTCTAATACATGTTGCGTCTATGTGAGGCGACCATGTCAGCCCCGAATCAATTACGAATCCTAAGTACTTGACTTCATACACCTGGGGTACTGGGATGTCATTTAGTAACATGTCGAGTTGAGCACTTCGGTTTGTTCTATATTATACTTAATTATAAATACTGAATTATACTGAATTATTGCCCAGTTCATACATCATCTCATCGGTTAAGCTAATGCTTTACCATGCAATTTCGAATGAACTGAGCATTATAATGAGCAAGCATGGTTATTGACAGTTAGAGATCTGAACGGGACCAGGAAATTATTTTTATAATCTGGCTTCTGAATACCAGAAATCGGGGGTCAAAAATATCAACATTCTTATGTTTGGATACAAGTTCATATGCGACGTATTTGACTATTTGATGGGGACTAATACCTGTTACAATTTAAGGAAATCGATATAAGTTTCCGTGACAAGATTTTATTGTCGACTGTACTTTTCTTTGAACATCCATCAACAACTTACCGAAACGATTCTAAAGAGCTCGAACTCGGTAGGATTTCATTATTTTATTACAGAGTTCCTGCTCCATTATCAGAGCATCTCGATGGTATGGTAGTGCGGGATGCAATACCGTGAAGATAAAATAGAAATGCGATATGTAACATATATATTTACAACTGCAATTACAATATATAAAATATAGAATGAGACGCAAGTGACAGAGTTGTTATTGTTATTTTTCTGTTGTCATGGTGCGTGCGCTGTGCTCTGCCGCGCCGCGCTGGCGCGTGGCAGACAAGCATGTGATACAAACAGGTCACCAAAATGGTATCATACTCTTGCATTGTCACCGAAATTACATAGTTATGCCCAAATTTTAGCTCAATTGGAAACCGGGAAGTAGGTCAAATGTAACGTGCAGGATTCCACCCGACCAAACATACATTTCAAGTTAAATAAAAGCTCGTAAAAAACACGGTGTATAATTGTATATCGATGTCAGCATCAGTGCCTGTATTATGCTAGCAGTACACATTGGCGTTACTGTGAAAGACTTGCAATTCTTTTCGTATCTAAAAACGGCAATGAAATTGGTCCTACTCGCGTCAATGTATAGTGCTTTTATTATGATCGTTTAGTAAGGCGTGAGTGTCAATATCTCGTTTTGCAACGCATTCAGAAAAAGGCGGACCCATTAAGCCGTGTATTTATCCGGCCCATTTAATAGTACATTATTGGTGAGGCTGGGAAGTGAGGGATTGCCGGACGTGTATAAGTTTGCAAGGACGATCGTTAGCGAGGCCTTGCTATATACGAGTCAGGCAATCCTCTTTCCCACCGAGGCATATATAGTGCTTTTCTCAAAAAAAAAACAAAGAAAAAAAGGAATTAAATTTTATTCATCAAATATACATTTACAGATTATTTCATACAAAACGAATTGTGCGACATAGTACAGTTGCTAAATATAAAATTTACACCAGGAACACTCATAGTATGCTGAATTTCGGTTTGTGTAAGTATTTGATACATTCCGCATCGTCATCACTTGAACTTATTTTACAATTTGTAAGAACGCCGTGAAAATATTATCGCTATACCAACTTTTATTTTTTTTAATAACTAAAATTGCCAGTATTTTTCTACAGAAAACGATGGACCATTGCGGATACGGATAAAAACCCTGCGGTTTTAGAAAAAAAAACCTTTTTATGTGTCCGTATACGACTTGTGCCTTTATTTTATATAGCCGTTTCAAACTTTTTAAAAAGTTCGCAACGAGACCATCATGAAAATCGTATGCAACATTATTGTCGTCCAGCAAAATCCCATTTAAAAAAAATTTGATTGTCCATAAACTATGCACTTCGCCTTCTAATATCTAGACAATAAGGACGACTGTTACGGACATTTTTGAGAAAATGCCCATTCTAGCCTTAAGAGTTTGTGTATAAAACAGGTAGATTGGAAATTTATGGGGTATTTAGGGGAGACTGGGTAAGGTTGTCTTACAGGTTGGTTGTTTCAAGGCGGCCATAACAGAAAACTGAACGAACGAATAAGTCCATCAACCGGTGGTGACCGAGGGAGATATAGCTCTCGCAATGTTTCGACACCGGTTCATAGTTCATTATAGCCGCCGTTATAACCCATCCGTGAGACAATCTTACCGGGTCTCCCCTATCCAAAAGCGTCTATCAAGTCGCAGTGAGTCTTTTACTTTTCATAGCAGATGTTACCACGAACTCACATCCAGGTATTCTCTATCCATGTCGGGACATCACTAATGGAGCTGCAATGGCCGACGACAGCTTCCGCTTCAATTATTGACGTTTCAGCCGCCGTAACTTGCCTACCATACCACTCACCTAACCTGACAAACCCAAATCATAAAGCGCCTTTAAAGTCATTTCGGCATTTTAGAGCTCCGTACCTTATAAAAACAGAATTCTGGTAGGATGATATTTTGCTCCATCTACCTGTTCGAAAATCCTTACCTACTTCGAACATGTGGCCCGCAGAGGACCAGAATCTGTGAAGAGGCTGGTTGTGCAGGGCAGAGTCAACGGCTCTAAATCTCGAGGTCGTTCACCTATGCGATGCACTGACCAAATAAAGACGATGAAGAGAGCTTCCCTTAACGAACGTGCTCATAGAGCTCAAGTCAGAGGGAATTTGAGTAAGATTGTGCAACGCCCTACCGCCAAACCGCAAGAGTGACCACGACTGCTCTGCCAAGAGCATACGCATAAGAAAAAGACCTGTTCGTATCCAACATTTTCATTATTAAGTCTCTTTGGAGAAGTTTGCTCTACATTCCTGCGCTGTGACCGGTTTTTGGGTACTTTAATGAAATAATACTAGTCCCGTACGTCCATATCATCGAAGTCTTCACAAATGACGGGATTGCGCGTTTTAAGGAAAAATAATCAGGCTGTGAGAATGTAACTATATAATTTGGACAGACAGTTTTATTGGACTATTGTTAGAGCAAACCCAACGGACGCATTCCTAATGCGTCCGTTGGGTTTGCTCTAAGTATTTAAATTTAATTTTAAGATATTTAGCTTTAAGGTATTTAACGACTTAGGTTAAGTCGCTAAATATAGCCATTATTAAGGAACGACTCCTTTTCGACCCTCATCAAATTTGGTACTTGTATATACTATTACTAAGTTATATATACTACTCCTAACATAAAAAAAAAACTATTTGAACATCACGGAATTGAAAAATATATATTCCTTGTATGTTTGTATGCGTCTTTGCGGCTTCATGACGTGAAAACGGCTGAGTTTTCTCTTGTCCCAGTATGATACAGTATGGCGTATGAAAGAAGTTCTTACTTCATTTACCCGCTTGAACGGATAAGTCGGTGACAGTATTGTCATCGGACTGTGAGCCCGGATTCATGTTGACGCGGTCAGTCATGTGTGTACAACGGCCGATAATTTTCATTAACCCCCGACAAAAAAGAGGGGTGTTATAGGTTTAACGGGCCTGTGACTCTGTGACTCTGTGTATCTGTCTGTGACATCGTAGCGCCTATACGAATAGTCTGATTTGAGTGCAGTTTTTTTGTGTCATAGATAATTTTATCCGAAGAGTTTTTAGCTTTGTTTGATGAAAATCGGAGCACTTGTCTTCGAGATATTCAGCTTTTAGTGGAATAAGTCGGGGGGTTTTTATTTTTTTTTATTTTCTATAGTTATATTTAAACCTCGTTAAAAGATTCGTATTTAACCTATTTAACAAACGACCTCCGTTCAACACGCATCCCATTTGGTAGGTACATATATTATAAGGAACCTGAAACTTCGTTAGCGGAGGGGAAAAAGTCATAACTTTCTGTTCTTTTCAGCGTAATCGGGTAAAAAGTATTCTAAAGATAACTACTTGTATATGACCAGCTACCCGGTGTAGGTACCAAAAAATGTTAAAATCGAACCAGTCTTTTAGACGTCATGAGGTTGCAATTATACATATAAACATAAAAATTAAAAACATGTTTCGATAGTTCTTTTCGTTTCTTTTCAAAAACGCGATGTTCATAGGCGTCTTCTAATCGCGACAGAAAAGAGGAGTGACATAATTATCTCCATGTGTCTGTGTATCTGTGCCACTGTCTATGGCATCCTTGCAGGAGAACGGATAGACCGAATTTGATAGTTTTTGTGTTTGAAAAATGTATCCATTGAGAGTGTTCTTAGCTATATTTAAAGAAAATTGATTCAGCCGTTTCAAAATTATGAGGATGTTTTTAGATATATCTGCTTTTTTATCGGTTGTGGCCCGGCTAGTCGTCGGGAATAAAAGATAGGACGTGGTAATTTAAACATATAATAAAAATAGACTATATACAAATAAAAAACTTAAACTAAACGGGATTCAGTCAGTACGCGGCACTAAATGGAAATCACTGGCCTTATCTGAGCAGGAAGGTAGGACGGTTGTGGAGATTCAGTTCCCTTTCCAACTATCCATTTCCAGCTTTCCAGGAAGGCATTAGATGGAACCATCGGCCGAGGTGCGACTGTAGACTGCAGATTTCCAGTGAAAAACTTCAGCGAAGAAGAAAGGGCTGCTAAGTGGCAGCCCTTGTAGATATTTAATCTAACACAATATTGCGAAATACTGTAAAAATTTTTCAGTTTTAGAGTTTTGTAACAGCACATTCATTAGTAATATATTTTAAATCTCAGTTCTTTCATAATTTGCGCAGCACCAGTTCAAGTCAAACGAGTCGGAACCTGTCTCCCACAAACAAAAGACAATCGTGGAACTCAAATTTTCTCGATACAATTTATTACTGGCCAGTATTGTGCCAAGGAGGTTTGCCGCGTTACACGGTTGATATATCTTTAAAATGTAAGACATCCTTTTCAAATTTATGTAAACAAAGTCGGGCTTCCAATCCCGGTATTTTTAGTATAATAGATACCGGAATCCCGGGAAATATGATACTAAAAATCCCAGGATCGGAAGCCCTAAAACAAAGTAAAGAAACCTAAAGTAGATATGTCATAAGCACTACACTGCGTTCTGCTCTGCTAAGTCTCTGATAAACGTAATTCGCACTGTAATCGCTATATTCCTTAGATAATTTAACGACTGGAGATTGCAAGGCGTACGAGTATCATAACTGAACAAATGGGTCATACTGATTCCAGAATTTGGCCTTCTTTCCTGTGGACAACGCAATAGTTAATTAAGGGCTTGGGTACATATAACTGATATTTTTATCGCTTAGATCTAGAGCATTAATCAATTTGTATATCGCCTAATAGGGCACTAAGAAAAATTAGTATTTAAAACCCTTAATTTTCGGGTGTCCACAGGAAAGACGCATAACGCTAACTCATACTAAAAATAAGTATGACCCAAATGTTTTATGCACTTTTAATCGGAGGGGAGGTAGGTAAATGCGTACGGAAGTATTCCTATTTCTAAAAACTCGGACAGTAAACAAATCTCCTACGAACGAAAAACGTACACACACTGTCAATTTATCGAATACAGAACAGAGGGTAATATATCCGTAGTCCCTTCGGTGGTTAAGTACTCAAAACTAAGCTATAAGCTAAGAAATATTCCTTTAACGAGGGTTAAATAAATCCATCGCCCATAATACTGTTGAAATAACAGTCTGAAAACATTTACTGTACTTTAAAAGTCAATATAACTTCAGTTTCAATTGCAACCTGCCTCGTCTTTAAACTCATATTTATAAGCTCCTTTGAGATTGGTAAAAGAGCAATATTTGTGGTTTACTTCGTGATATTCCTTCAAATAAACAGTATAAACAGTCGCTTACAGAGTTCAGACGCGAAGCCTGCACTTTTCACCAGTTTTATTACCCATCCCTCTCTGACACATGTATTACAAAAAGGACGGAGATATTTTTCAGTCAGTGAAACTAAACAAACCAACCGTTATGCTTTTAAAAACGCGTATCTTTACTTTGATAGACTCTCTAATGTAGACTTTAATTGTTTTTGGTGTGGTAGTATTTGCAATGGTATTATATGTTAGGTAAGTACTCTTCATTTTATGTTACAGAGTTTTGCTTTCCTAGCAAACGACGAAACAGCTGCGGATTTGTGAAAGCATTAAAGCTGAATGTTATCGCGGATTATTTGGTCGGCAGATGTTTAGTTTAAGCTGTATACATATTTAGAATCGTCTATTTGGTTTACTAAGTTGGTAAATGTTTCCGGGGTAGATGTCGCAAGATAATTTTGTCTAATTTCTAATCATAGAGCAAACGGACTGAAATGCAGCTGCTAAGTTTCTCTCTGTCAAAGTAGAGATCTAGCCAGAATTGGGCAACATTGTATGTACTGTTACAGAGGCTTCAAATATAAATTAAGAACATTATGTCGTGATTTTATAATGATGGCATTTGATTTGTTGGTTTAAAAAAAATACAGTACAGTACAATATCACTCTGCATTGCTCACCAAACCAAAAAAAATATTTTACTTTATCATAATTATTTATCAAAGCAGAAATGTCTGTAACAAAAATTTTAATAAAATTTCCCGCTAATTTATTTCAACTTTTCTCTGTGATATGTAAAGTAATAATGAGACATTTTAATTAAAACATCATGGGAAATGGTAACGATGCTTTCAAGGCACGAGAAGCTCAACAATTTTGCAGCCGTGCGAAAGACACAACTTCCTCACTTCAGCGAGAAAAATGTGAGATGTAAGAAAAACTATGAAATTATGACAAACCGATTATTTTTCATTTAAAACCAGAATGAACATATGAAATACACTCATAACAAAACAAACAAACAAACGTATAAAAAAAAATATCGAACTTCAAATGACTTTTCCACGCAGATTTGGCCCTGTAAATTGAAAAAAAATTTCGGAGTGAGTTAGGTGAAAATAAGTATTGTTAACTTTATGAGATGCCATGCCAACGAGGTATAAAAAAAGCTGATACATCCTATTATTGACTTGTACCAAAAAAATCTACACGCAAATTAACTTTAAGACGGCCATATACCGAAAGGTATACCTACCTCAGCTATAGAGCCATTGTAATTAATAATAATTTTCGCCATTAGCTGATTCATAAAGTTTGATAATTATCAGTTGACAGAACTAAAACGTGACCGGCATAATAGTGTAATCAATTTACATTTGCCTAACACACTATTCGCAACTCATAATTCAAGTTATCATCGAGATAACACTTTGGGTACGAATTATTGAATGGAATGGGGACCGCCAAACATCTACTTTATCTTTACTAGGTATTATTAAGTTTTAAAAATTAAATATCTGTACATTGAAGATATTTTCAAGTAAATAAGTCATCTAGACTATTTGAAGGTCATTGAATCGAAATTTTAATTTATTTTGTTATGTATGACGTATATCTATCCTATTATAAAGTAACATTTATTGGAGGTTACTGAATCGAAAAACATTTATTTTTTATTTTTAATGAAAATATCTTCAATGTACAGACATTTCAGCACAACTTGATGAAAAAAAAAGTTTTTAGAAAACTATACTTTTCTAACTTACGAAAAATGATTTTAAAATAGAAACTTCGGGAGAGATTATTAAAAACTGTCGATATAATAAGCTCATGGTGAGCACTTCAGCCTTTTTATCCTGATTTAGCTCAGATTAAACAGTTTCTTATACACATTAAACTACGTATGAACCTCAAAAATGAATCAATCGCGTCATAATAAATAGGCAGTAAACTTGAGTAATATATATATACCCGTAGTGCAGCTGGAATTATAGTGACAAGCATTAGTTTTTTAACCGATTTTACCAAAAGCACGTGTGCACAACGACAATAGTGAACGAAAAGTCAATATACAATGTCATTATCTATCTGTTCCCTTATCTTTATCAATAATATCATAAATATTCGTCTTGATCCGATAGATATTATGACATCCTAATCCAAGCTTAACTAGTTGATTGCTGTATTCTACAGATTAACATTAAATTCGTTTATCAAAGTACAACGAGGAAAAGGATCATGATCATGATAATAATTAATATGTTATTTGATGACAGCTCAAATCAGCTTAATTTTTTCGAAACGTCAAAACACACTCTTATTTATGATACATGCGTGAGACGTTACGGTGAAACTGCTACCTCTTGGTCACTCTCACCTAAACGGAACTTGTAATAAGCTGACGTGGCGGCTGAAGCGGCCGAAAAGACGAAGCGCATTAAATACCGTGCTCTCGGCCTCGAATATAATTTCACCCCATTCGGAGTTGAGACCCTGGGTCCATGGGGGATCGCAAAGCTGGCAGCTTCCTTGCCCAAAGAATAGGCTTTGCCATTCAGCGAGGAAATGCTGCCAGCATCCTCAGCACGTGTGAAAGGGGTCTATTTAAAATATATTATAAGATTTTACTTTTTACTTTATGTGCATATTTAGATTTCGGTAAGTTGTCTATATTTTGTGTAGGTAGTTGTAATTTGATATTCAAGTATATTTATAGATTTTGTGTTTTTAACCTTATGGACTAACATACATATTAATTTTAACAATATACTAATACCACTTTTTAGTTTTTGTAACATTCATCATCATCATCATCATTTCAGCCATCGTCCACTGCTGGACACAGGCCTCGTCAATAGATTTCCACATGGGTCGGATAGAGGCGACCCGCATCCAGCGAGCCCCCGCAAGCCTAACTAGGTCGTCGGACCACCTTGCGGGTGGCCTTCCTACGCTGCGCTTGCCGGTACGCGGTCTCCACTCTAGAACCTTTCTGTCCCAACGGCCATCGGTTCTTCGAACTATGTGCCTGTCATCAGCACCAAAACGTCGCACTCTACTAAACAAGAGTACCAGCCCGGCTGAGCACACCAGGCAAACACAGATTCAATCGCACCCTGTTTAATCTGGTCACTATTTGTACGATCTGCTCCCACCCGGTTCTTTGGCGTGGTTTTTGTCCCAGACCGTACAAAGAGGAGTTAACTTTGATGAAAGCGGGTAAAATTGGAATCCGCAAACAGTGTTTGTAACTATCAATGGAATTGAAACTTTATCAGTCTCTGTTAATTTTGTTTTACGAGGATCACGTAACATGAGGTAATATCGAGTATTGGTGCGGAGTAATTGTACTGGTTCAATTTATAACTGCAGACCAATTGTGAGTTAGTTTCCCAAAGATCGTAATATTGTGTTTTTTTTTCTTGATAGTGCACGTTATTTGGACTAAGAAAGTACAAACAGTTTATTTTTAAATTGTTTTATATTTTAGATATATATTTTCTTAACCTCGATTATGACATTTGAAAAGTTATTAATTTAAACCAACACGATTTTCACTCATTATCACAACACAACAAATGTATGTGTTCCTTCGAGACCATGGACGTAACGCGACGACCGAGAAGTCGAAGGCTTACCAATGAAAGGTAATTAAATAAATTTATACGCGATTAAGCTCCGCTTGTTGTGTTGTTATAATATTTGTAGAGATGCAGTATTAAATTAAAGATTAAAGATGCGTAAGTAAATGAAGCGAAAAACGTGCATAAGGTCCGCTAAGTCTGCCATTCGGTAGTCTCTGTCTACCTCAGTAGGATAAATACAGGCGTAAATATATATGTGTGTATTATAAACTCAATCACATTTAAGTCAGAAAAGTGTTCTGTAACTCAAATGGGAATAGCAGAACTCTTTCTTCTGTGAGAAAACTTTACCCCACAAACGTAAAGGTAAATTAGGATTGTTCTTGATTATTCGATGTTTTCTATATTATTTATATGTCGTCGTCTAGTACTCATAACACAAGCCTTATTGAGCTTACCATGGGGTTAGACTGTACATTTATACATATTACACTACTGAATACGCCGCTATACTGTTAATGAATTATCTATCTGTGGAATGTAAAATACAAAGCGGTCATTAATTTCTTAGCTTATCAACAACCCAGGAACAAACTTGGTACCTTTTCAGGGTAATGGATAGATAAGGGTTTCGAATAGAAATAAAATAGAAAAATAAAAAAAATATTATGGGCAATCTTACACAAATCGACCTACTATATACATAGAAAATAACCGGTTTAGCTAAGCGGGAGTAACGTTGTCTGCGAAGCTGAAGGTCCTGGGTTCCAATCCCGGTAAGGGCAAATATTTGTGAGCTTACCATGGGACAAGTTCGATTTGTGTAAAAATGGTCCCGTAATATTTACAAACATTCTTGCTAATCACACAAACACTTACCCTGTGTCGGTCGTTTTTTACGCAAAATTAATTAAGCATTTTTTGCATGAATACAACATATGTATATACAAGCATTTGGGTGTCTTTTATCTAACCGAACAACTGTAAGTATGCCAGGCGGTTGGTCGGTTGGTAATAGACCGATTACCAACCGACAAACTATTAAATAATCCGTAAAAAATTGGTCACCTAGTACCAAAAATTTATATTACTAACTGACCAACCAGTAGGACAGAGTGGTTGGTCAGTTAGTAATAGACGGATTCGCCGGTGACCGCCAGCTTCGTAGGCTGTTGTGCAACCAACTGAGCCAAAAGTATCGTCATAATAGTGACATGAATGCTTCGCTACGGAAAACTGCACTGTTCCAGTAGGATTAGGAAAAGCGAAGCGGCGGGAAAAACTTGTGTCCAGTATCTAACTTTTTCATCTAATAATACTTAGAAAGCATTCGAGTATGAATGCAGTTTGCACTGTTGATCCCAATTACCATGCCAGTCATATTCCCGTAGTCCAAACTAGGCTGAAATCCGACAAGCGACGCAGCGATCGTTCAAACGCCGGATTAGGAACTTCTGGAGGTTTTGCGCCGGTTTGCCTGTGATTTTTTAATTGCGGTCAGTGACCTGTATGATTCCGTTTGTTTTCAGCTTGCAAATAATTTTCGTGACGTGTCTGGCTGAAAAAATGAAAGAATTTCATGAAACGTTTTCTATACACGGCACCCGCGAGTAATGGGGAGATTTAATTTTGATTTGACCACACATTCCTTAAGTCATTAGGAGCAAAAAAAGTGAACACCAGGCAAACCCGGCTTACTTAGTTTTGAAAATATTATCAATTTTCATGTAAACAATTTGTTTCGATTACTAAAGCACATTAAGCTATTTTGATCGCGACGTTGCCACAAGTGGCCACGTTTTGTATCGCTATTGACAGAAATTAAAGTAACAGGTGCTTCTCATTAAAATCATCCTTTTTTGGAAAAATAATCGTTAGAATTTTATTAGAAGAGATAATTTTCAAGCGATATTTATATATATATATATATATATACGGAAAGTTGGATTTTTTGAACGAATACTTTTACATTTCCATTTTTTTAATTTATAAACTTCCTGTTTTCCCAATACATACACATTCAAGCAAAGTTCAAGTACAATTACGCCATTAAAAGTATATACTTACTAATTTAAAATATTTTAATTATTAAAAGTCTCGAAAACTGTTTTTTTATAGTTGGCTGATTGAGCATTAATAATGATCGGAAATGAGAATTATGCCGTAAATGATTATAAAAATAAAATATTACACAGTTTTAAAAGTTGCAACCGAAAATAATATTTTTAACTCAAGCATTTTTGCTGTCGATACTTAACTATGTCACCGAATCTGCATCCGCATATTTTTTTTTATTAAATCACCGAGTCAAAAGTGTGTAAAGCGGATTTCTTTACACACACTCCGGCAGGTAAAACAAAAAAAAATGTAACCGTACAAGTAAATAATGTTCTTATCATCACACGCCCATCATTGATATCATAATAAACTATTTATTGTGCGTCACTTATTATGAGATCACTTGTTTTCAGTGCAGAATTCCAAATGCGGTATAGAGCGAGTACGAGGGGCTACCGAACCGTTAGCTATGATTCAATACCACTCAGGCCGGGCTCAGGGCCATACATCATTGTTATTGCCGCACCCACAGCCCTGTTTTACGTCGTCAGGCGCGTGACAAAATGATTTCTATGCGGCTCAATAAAGCAGTCAACATGCAGGTCTCCTAATATGTTCATGTTTACCACGTATTATTATACGTAGTACACATGATACGTAGTACTAGAAGGCGTCCATAAGTTTCAATGCGGAGGAAAAAAAAAACATACCCCTCTTTCTTTCGACAGTATAGTCAGGTAAAAAATATTTTATTTCCATCTGCGGATACCCAGCTACTCGTGAACCTAAAATAGTTTAAATCTGTGTAGCCGATTTGGCGTGATGAAGCCACAACGACACATACAAACATACAAAGAATCAAAAAAAAAAAACCATTTTGTGATCTCTAAATAGTCCGTTACCAGATTCCACATGTTTTTTTCTGGATACAAACCTTATTTGAATTATTTCTAAGAACGTTCACATTTGAGCGTTTTCGGTTAACCGAAAAAAGAGTAAAATGGGACCCCAAAAATCCTTTTCACAAATGCCAATTTCTCGCCCTAAAGCTTAAATCCTTCAAGAACGCCTTCCCAATCGGTTCTGCCCTTAGTCTGAGGCCTATACATCAGGGCGAGGTCCAACTCAGACATCCAATCCCGAGACAAATGTTTCGTTTTTGCATACAAATACGCTCGCACGGAGCCTAGGTGATCCTTAACAGTTTCGAGAGGCGCAGAGAGGTTTTAAAACTTTTCAACGTAATAATATAATGACGTAGTTAGAGATGATGACAGGCTTATTTCAAGAAAATATATCCACAAAACATCTTATTTTGCAATAGATTTGCGTTTGACCTTATCTTGGAAAGTGCTAACTAGGTGTAAAATGGAGCGTGCTTACCAAGAAGACGCTAATGCACTCATGCTTCAATCAAGGATGAATGTCGAAGCTAAAGTTTCTAATTTAGCTTTTACGTGTTTTTTACCATGTTGTATTTTTCCTTGTATTTGTTATTTTCAATGCAGCCGTTAACATGTTGTTACTGAATCAGCGAGTTACATCTTCGATCTTTTGCATTGACGAGCAGGTGGTACTGTGCGTCCAATCGCTGGTCAGTGTCTAAACCGACCAAATGCGTATTAGTAATATTTGATACCAGGCGGCTATGTTGGTCATAATGGCCATATAACACACAAGGATATGGTGCTGTAAAAAGCCGAGAGTGTAATGACCAATGCGCGCAAGTTTCATACGACGTTTCTCAATACACTTGTGAGGAAAAAAACAAAAAAATCAAGCTTTACATTTTGTCAAGGTTATACCTACATTTCCTCAGGACCCAGATACCACAAGAACAAGCTGGCTCCGTGAAAGGAACGGGCACAAGGGAGCAGCTTTTTAACATCCGCCAAGTCATCGAGAAGAGCAGGGAATTTAATTGCCTAGTCGTCTTGTGTTTCATAGACTACACTAAGGCCTTTGATTGCGTGCAGTGGGACAAGTTGTGGATTGTGTTGCGCGAGATGGGAACTCCTGAACATTTAGTTGGTTTGATTCAACTCCTATACGTTAAGAACCGCTCTTTTGTCAGAATTCGCACCGACTGTTCTGATGTGTTCAAAACAAAGATAGGAGTGCGGCAGGGCTACATCCTATCCCCGGCCCTTTATAATATATATGCGGAGTTTATCATCCGTAAGGTTATCGAAAATTGGGATAAGGGATTTCCGGTAGGAGGAAAGCGGATATCGAACTGAGATATGCCAATGACACGGTCCTTTTAGCAACGTCTGTGGAAGATATGTAGGAGCTGTTTGAGAGACTCGAGACTAAGAGCAACCGCCTGGGTCTCGCAGTAAACAGGAGCAAGACGAAGCTAATGGTAGTAGACCGTGCCGAAAAACTGCCCCTGACAAATAATGTCATCCCGGGGGTTGATATTGTGGACCACTACGTTTATTTGGGCGCACTGATCGACGATGATGGCAACTGCGTACCGGAGATAAAAAGACGTATTGGTATGGCTAAGGATGCGATGAACCGGCTGAATGTCATCTGGAAGAAGAGAGGTATAACCATCACTACCAAGACCCGGCTAGTACACTCTCTAGTATTCCCCATATTTCTGTTTGGCGTGGAAACATGGACAATACGAGCCCGAGAAAGGTAAAGGATCGATGCATTCGAGATATGGTGCTGGAGGCGTATGTTGAGGATATCTTGGACCGCCATGCGCACCAATGTATCGATCCTTTCACAGCTTTGTGTCCGAACCCGCCTATCCACAATCTGTCAGCATGTTGACCTATCAATATGCGCTGCTGACAGATTGTGGATAGGCGGGTTCGGTCTGAAGTACGCTTTGGCCACATAATGAGGAGGGGAGATGAAAGCCTTGAAAAGCTGATCATTGTTGGCAACACGGAGGGCAAACGAGCCCGAAGACGGTCTCCAACCAGATGGAGTGATCAAGTGTAAGGGGCCCCATCCTCATACAAGTTTTGCTCGGTCGTCAGAGACGCGATGAACAGGCACCGGTGGAGGCAGATCATAAAAACTAGGTGTAGAGCATCCACATCCACCGATGACCACGATCCTCAGTCATAAGGGAGCGACCACTGAGAGGGATACCTACTTGGATTTACAATCATGTAGTCCGTAAGATTTACATTAATCCGTCATCAGTACCTCAAATATAGTAGTACATAATTACATTTTGAATTGCAGTGCTTGAAATTATTTGTACTTTATTGTAATTTTTGTTAAGAAAGTAATCATAATTCAATATAATCAACACTATTATAAAGTTGTAAAAATGAAACGTCTGTATGAATTTACAGATACAGATAGCTACAGATACATAGATACAGATATTTAAAAAAAATTGTAACAGACTATTTGGAGGTCTATTAAACAATATTTTTTTGTTTTGATCTTTTGTTTGTTCGCATTTGTCGTTGTGGCTTCATCACGCCTAATCGGCTAAACGGATTTCAACTATTTTTGGTACCCGGGTAGCTGAGTATTTCCAGATGGTTATAGAATATTATTTTAATCTTAATTGTTTGATATACTCTGGCATTTAGAATTTTATTTAATTACCTTTTGTTGGTAATTCTTCGACGTTTCGGACGTGGCGTTACGTTCATGGTTTCCTTCGAGACCATGGACGTAACGCCACGTCCGAAACGTTGAAGAATTACCAACAAAAGATAATTAAATAAATCATATTTATACGCAATTAAGCCCCGTTTTGTTGTATTGTGATAATGAGTGAAGATCGTTTTTTTAAATTGTTTATTGACAATCCATTTGGGATTTATTTCTTTAATTATTTTAAAATGATGATTTTATCAATAATATTATACTTAAGTTAAATGATCTGATTAGGTTTTTCTGGGTTTTTCATAATCCTTGCAGCAAATGTCTCCCGGTAAACACTTCACTCTCATGTAACTGACATTTCAAAAGTGCTTGTTACTAGGCCTACTCGAATAAATAATATTTTGATTGAATGATTGATTGAATACTTTTGACCCGACTACGCTGTCAAAAAAAAGGGATATGACTTTTTCTCCTCCGCGTACGAAGTTGCGGGCGCATTCTAGTATCATATAAAATGAAATACTTATTTGTAAATGTCAAATGAAATCAAAATGTTTATCCGCACGCTAAGTCTTCAATCAGCAAACTTTAATAATAGAGTTTATAGAGTATACTGAATAATAAATTATATCAATTTCATACAAATAAATGTTATAGTGTTTAGAAAAAAGAATAAGTTATTGATATTGGTTATTGTTGATAAGTATCGCGTTAGATTTATTAAAATACCCGTACATTTACTGATTCTTGTATAAAAAAACTCTTTGCTGACTTGGAAAAATATTGAATCAAAATACCACATGACTACCGCGCGAAAACTGAAAAGATTACACGTAACTGTATGTCAGGATTGTTAATATTTGGTTTTAATCTCTTATTATTATACATTTGTAAAAATGAAATGTCAGTACATTGAAGTTAAGCGAGTGAAGGTTACTGAATCGAAAAATATATTTTTGTATGTTATGGTTATGAGGGCAAACCAGCAGACGGATCGCCTGATGGTAAGCGATCACCGTCGACAATAGACACCTGCAACACCAGAGGAGTCACAAGTGCGTTGCCGGCCTTTCAGGTGGGAGTACGCGTTATTTCACCCTGTATACTGTCGTTGTGGCCTCACAACGCCAAAACGGCTAAACAGATTTCTACTCTTTTTGGTACACGGGTAGCTTGGAATCTGCAGATAATTATTTTTTACTCAACTAAACTGAACAAAGAAGAGGGTTATCATTTTTTTCTCCTCCGTGATAAAATTACGGGCACCTTTAATGTTATGTTTTAATTCGTAAAAAAATACATATGAAGAATAATAAATACTACAAATAATGCGTATTAAAAATATGTGATAATGATAAATCCGATAGTTCCGTCATATCTTTGTTTTGATTAGTGTTATTATTTTTGCTGCAATAATTTCGTCAGCGAAGGGAAAAATATACATTTTTTCTTCAACGACTGCGTGAAGTCCTATGACTTTCCGTCAATGCTCGTGTACCAAAAATTATTGAAATCCGTGTAGCCGTTTTGGCGCAATGAAGCCATAACGACACATAGAAACATACAAAAATTATATTGTTAAATTTATTGAAAATATCTTCAAAGTACAGAGTGTGGTTAGACACTAGAAGGTGCCTTCAACTTCATTCGCGGAGGAGAAAAAGTCATAACCTCTTTCCCGTCGCTTATTTTTATATTTGCCGTTGTGGTTTCATCACGCCAAATCGACTAAACGGATTCAAACTATTTTTGGTACTCGGGTAGCTGGATCCACAGACAATTAAAGGATACATTTTACCCGACTACGCTAAGAAAAAAATGGTGTAATGATTTTTTCTCCTCCGCGAGCGAAGTTGCGGGCACCCTAGTGTGGTATAAAAATGTACTACGTACATAAAAGTGTACAATGTACACAAAATGCCGGCGTTCAATCTCCGTTAAGACCGTGGCTAACAAACTCAGTTCCCCGCTTAAGAGACAAAATAAAAATGTCATTTAGACGGTATGAATTCATAAAACGCTCGCAGGCTATTTCATAGCCGGCAGCTTATTTTTCTTGCGGCGAAAACATAGTGACATTGGTTCGTTAGAAACGGCAGAACAATCTGTACTATTATAAAACTGACAAAAACTTTCATTTACCCTCACATTATTAAGTATAGTACCCGGTTCCGGTTAAGTTAAGTTTGCACTTGATGATATCTATAGCACTGCATACAAATGAGGTGCAAAATTAACAGGTTGCGTTAATTTTGCTCCTCATTTGTTTGACCCCCTATTGCCTAACGCGTTTGACGCTCGCAATCAGAATCAAGTGTCATGATTTTGTATGGGCTGTGACAGTTGATTCGGATACCAAGTGTCAAAATGTCGTTAGGCAATAACCCCCCCGGTCGTTCAAAAGGTTTTTTTTTACATTAAAAAAAATTAGCTAGTTAAGAGACATGGTTATAATTTCCATGTAATATTTATGTTCATTTATACAAATTGTGGAAATTTAAAAAAATTCGTTCGGTAAACTTCGGAGATAAAGGAGGGTGGGGGAGTTGTTTTTTCCTTAATAAAACAAAATTTAAACACAATAAAAAAAAAATGTTCATAAATGTGCAAATCAAGCTCTTTCATATGCTATACTACTTGACCTGGTAGCTAGACTTTTAATTCACCCCCCCCCCCCTCATTTTCTTTTTTTTTTTTGAAAATAAAGATATTTTCTTGAATATGTTCCTTTGCAATATATGTAGGCTGACCATGTTTATAAATACTGCAAATTTTGAGATATGGTGCTTTAATAGTCGGACAGACAGAATCGCACCATATGGGTTCCTCTTTTTCCATTTTTTGTACGGAACCCTAAAATGGTTGTTAGGGACTATTTGCAGGTCACTGAATCGATTTTTAATTGTTTTTATGTTGGTATAATGTGCCGTTGTGGCTGCATTACGCCAAATCGGCTAAATGGATTTCAACTATTTTTGATACACGGGTAGCTGGGTATCTTCAGATGGTTATTGGATACTTTTTATCCGACTACTCTGAAGAAAAAAGGAGGGGTTATGACTCTTTCTCTTCCACTAACGAAGTCACGGGCACCTTCTAGTAAAAAATAAAATAACTACTATTTGGGTCTGGATGTGAACTTCAATTTGGAAATAAAGTAATCGTTTTGTGAATTTATCTAAATAATCGAATCTGTTTTCGATTTTCTTGTTACACATATATAAGGGTTTATTATTACCACACCACAATGACAGTCATGTAGTCGGGCGATAGTTTTTATGAAAATAAATAGCTTTATTAACACGGACCACATTTAGCCGTCAAACGTAAGCGTGCGGTCGGTCGGTCCGACCACATTAAAGCAACTGCAAGAAGCTGCAGCGCAATTATTCACACGTAACCACTGCTTCATCAATACTTGCCGCTGCGTTGTTGTGTGGTCGTGGTCTGTGTGAACAGACTCTTAATCTCTGGTTATTCACGTCGTAAAAGCCGAAAAAAAAAGTAAAAAACCGAATCGTCGAATCTAACTCGGTTGGCCAGCATTTGGGTAGCTGCGTCATATTTTTTTGTCAAAAATATACCCCAGTGCTTGAAGACGAAGGTCTTCGAACAGTGCGTGTTGCCAGTGATGACCTACGGAACTGAGACATGATGGTTCACAAGGAAATGGGACTCATAACGCGGCTTAGAGTTACGTAGCGTGCAATAGAAAGGGCTATGCTCAGGATTTCTCTTTGTAATAGAATCAGAAATGAGATATCCGCAGAAAAACCAAAGTAACCGACATAGCTCACAAGATTGCATCGTTAAAGTGGCAAATGGACGGGCCATTTAGCCCGAAGAGCGGATGGCCGTTGGGGCAGTAAAGTCCTGGAGTGTCGACCACGCATAGGAAAGCACAGCGTAGGACGGCCTTGACTTGGTGGACGGATGACCTCGTAAGTGTGCGTAAATATGCAGATCAAGCCATTTCTTATGATAGCCTATTTGACCTAGTGGCTACACTTTGAATTTTCGCCCCCCGTCATATTAGTAATTTCATTTGCAATACATGTGGGCTGACCATGTTTATAAACATTCCAAATTTCAAATAGATAGCTGTAGTTTACCTTTTTGGTACGGAACCCTAAAAAAAGAGCCGGAGGGGGAGAGAGCGGGAGAGGGAGAGAGCGGTGAAAACGTCCAGAGATTCGCCCGCCCGTTTCCGCGGTCCGTACATTCCTATTCCTATTTCACTTTGAGCACTGTAGCGTTTAACAACTGTCAAAAGTTGAAACGTGTTCCCGTTTGCTTATAAGTAAGCAAATTGAATTTGCGGCACGTTCACCCTGAGCAAGGCAGGTAACATTGCTCGATAGAGACGTGGGTTAAAACGATTTGCTTACCCAATTAGTTAAAAAGACATATTGGTTATTTATTGTTTTATTGGAAACACAACATACTTAGCAAGGTAAAATTTTTAGCCATATTAATAAGAGGGTGCAATAGGTGGGTGTGTTTGGCTCAGTTGGTTGCACAACGGCCTACGAAGATGGCGGTCCCCGGTTCGCATCACACCCAGGGCAAGTGTTTGGGTGATGGTCGCGAATGTTCGTTCGTGGGTCTTAGATGTTTTCGATGTATTTAAGTACTATAATTTATCTATGTATATTTTGTATATCCTCGCCTAGTACCCATATAACAAGCTTTGCTTAGTTTGGGACTAGGTCAATTTTTGTAAGATTGTCCCTTATATTTTTCTATAAAATAATACACTAAGGGATGTTCAAAAAAATAAACACTTAACGAGATGAAATAGAGAATGAAAATCCAAGCTCCTAGTCGCGTGGCGACTCGGAATCTATAGTTGTTAATCAATAATACCCAAAAGTCAAATCTCGCTCATGAAATGGAACATCTGTAACAGAAGGATTCATTAGAACAATTGCCTGGACCCACAGCAAAGCTATCTACGGTTATCAATAAGGATTCAATCATTTTGTCCATTTAAATGGAAATGACGTCACTCAAATGCGCGTAACGACCAACGGGAAGCATTAAATTTTCATGATTTCCTGATTCTTTTGAGGAAGTCATTTCGTCTTCTATTGCCTTTTTATATTTGCAATGTCCTTTAAGAATAAGAAATAAGTGAATGAGCATATTTAATAACGCAGAAGAAAGAGGGGTGTTATGAGTTTGACGTGCATTGGCAATGTGTACTATAAGACAGTGGCAATGTGTACTATAAGATGGATTATTCTCAAGTTCGATTCCCAGGAAGGAGAAACGTGTGAAAGAAAAGCAAAAAATCTAGACGGATGTAGTGAGCACTACTAGATTTAATAATTAGACTTCATTGCACAACTGATTTATACATATAATATAAGTATATTGCAAGTTGATAATATAGTCAGGAACTACAAGGACAGGTTTTTAATCAGCAGTGGGAAATGAAATGAAATTACTCATTAATAACAAACGGTTTAGTTTTGTTACGCCAGCTCCGTCGTGGCACACTAAAAGAAATATACTTTGATATTCATTACATTCATCATCATCATCAAACTGTTGCAGTCAACTGTTGGGCGTAGGTCTCTCCAAGAGTGCGCCACCCATCATATTACTATCATCGCTCCACCTTGCCTGACGACATCCTACGATTCTTTTGCTGAGACGCGGTCTCCACTCTAGAATACGTCTATTCCACGGTTGTCGGTTCTTCGGCAAATATGACCAGCCCACTGCCATTTCAGTTTGCTTATTCTTTGGGCTATGTCTGTCACTTTGGTTCTGTGACGGATCATCTCATTTTTGATACGATCCCTCAAAGAGACACCGAGCATAGCCCTCTCCATAGCTCGTTGAGAAACTTTGAGCTTGTGGTAGTCGTAACGTAAGTAGGGAATGCATTCGGTTATTTTTAGTATGGGAAAAAACCGGGTTTTAACCGAAACCGACGGTTATTTTATACAAATCGGTTAACCGATTGCATTCCATAAACGTAAGTGTCCATACGTCATGACTGGAAACTAGACTTTAATATTGATATATTGTACATTAACTTGGTTAACAGATAAAAGTATTATTTCAAAAAGCTTATTTCACCATTGGACATTTGTTGATGATTACTCAGATGAACGTTACGTCTCTTTATTGCATTAAACAACTTAGGATTAAGTACGAACTCAAATGTCAAAGGATGCGGAGTTTTCGCCCTCGAGGGAAATCAGCGCGCACAGCAAATGTCAACAAACTTGTCGGAAACTTGTTTTATAAATAATCCCGGCCAATAAAGCAGTTTTCGGTCAATATATTTATTATTTAGCTGCGTTGCCAGGGGTGTTGCAAGAAATTATTTCTTAAAAGTTGTAAGCGACACGACTGCTCTGTACCAAAACCTAGTATGTTCTTAAGATCAAATTTTACAGGACAGCGTATTAACAAAAATTGTGTTGGCCTAAAAATATGTTTCGAAATAAAAATATATATAAATAAATAAATAAAATTAATTTCTCGTGTGTCCTAACGCTCTCGGAACTTTATTATTTTTCCCACTGCACCATTTTCATGCATCTCTGTTTGGTCCTATGGTTGACATTAAGTCCATCATTTTGTACTCATTTTTGTTTTATGCAATAAAGTTTCAATAAATATATAGATATTGATATGACATGTCAATTTTTCCACAAATCGAACTAGTCCCATGCTAAGCTCATAAGGCTTGTGTTATGAGTACTAGACGACGATATTATTGTGGGAGATGAGGCTCAGAGGTGCAGTAATAAAAAGGACGGAGATAGTTCCGGATATATTTTCTTTTCAGAACTAGTATGTATATAGTAGTCTTTGTTTCAGAATCTACTTCAAGGTTCAAGTTCGCTATTCTTAATTTAAACAGATTTTCTAGTTTTTAATACTAGCCTGTCCGTCTCATATACTTGCAAGGAGGTCGTAATACTCTCAACCTGCTTTACAACCTTCACAATATTTCCATCACTTAGGTCCAAAACTCAGGAAAAAATATGAGAGAATGTGACTTTTAATTGCGACAGGATTCTACGCTTTATTTGTATATTAACATAATTTTCTGATTTAATTTCAAATTATGAGTTTCAGTGATAATTGCTGTTGCCAGTTGAAACATCAACTCACACACATGAATAAACAAAATTTCACCAAATCAGGGCACTAACTATTTAATATTTACTTAATTTAAATGAAGTTTCCAAACATTTTCCTGTCCAATTAGTGCTTGAAATATTACGGTCAATTGGAATATATTTGCAATCAAAAAATTTTAGTTTTGCATGTTTTTATTAATACTATTTAGCATGATTTAAAGTTACAGAATACATTTGTAGTTGAGCGACGATAATATAATTGAAGAATACTGCGTGAAGCGCATGTTCTTAGAGTGGTGCTATAAGGTACTTTTTAGGGTTCCGTAGCCAAAATGAAAAAACGGAACCCTTATAGTTTTTAGTCTGTACTAAGTACTCGTGTCCCACTGCTGGGCAAAGGCCACTCCCTCGGATCTCCACAGGCCCCTGCGTGATGCCTGTTCCGGCCAGTTGTTGAGGAATGCGTCTAGGTCATCCCGCCATCTCCTTCTGGACCTGCCGCATCTGCGTCGTTCATCTTTAGGCACCCACTTAGTGGCTATGCTGGCTCATCTTTCATAAGGTACTGAACCTTTTAAAAATTAATGGTGCATACGGCGTGAGTACCGTATCGTAACCGAAGGTAGAGGATTAATTCGTTGTGAATCACAAGCGATGGATCCTAATCCATTAGACTATCAGACCGACCGACAGAGGGTGATTCTTGAAAGGCCAACTTTAGACCGTCCAGACGTAAAAAGTACCCATAGAAGTAACATATAAATTTGACATTACCATTTTTTTTACATGAAATTACGAGCTCGTCTAACTGGGACACGGTGTTGTTTTGTTTAAAGTAAGTATAATTAACCGCAATAAACTATTAAACACCTAAAATCTCGTTAGCGTGCATTGTCTTTTCGCCACTTTGTCAACAAACTTCCCCAAAGCGACCAACGTATGGAATCAAATCGCGTATAGTTTTGAGTCAAATCGTTAGTATTTAAGTTATTGATTTGAAAGAAAAATACGGTTGTTGTGTATATCGTAGTTTTGTTTTTAATGTATGTAAGAGGTTTGTCCCGAGCTAAGTTATCATTCACATGGAGCATCCCTAAACAACGTATTGAGCTCACCCTATAACATATTCCTAAGCCCCCTCCCCTCACCCCGAACGAGCGTCAGTAAGGCTTCGAACACCGTGGGGAGAGGTTGCAGGTCGTCGCTGGAGCTAGGAGCTATGAAGGTAAATATATCATTTACGTGGCTTTGGTACACTATAATTCTCATTGTTGTGTATTTGAATATGAAATGTATTCCCTACAATTGCCATGACATGACAGTGCTTAGTGAAAATAAAACTACTTAAATGACGGCAGGTGCTTGTTTAACAGTTATTCCTATATTAATACCAGTTTCGGCATAATCGACAAAAAACATACTTTTTCTCATTCATGTGATCTCATTCACGTGGAGTTTTCAGCACGCAAATGATAATTTTCTTATATTTTCTTAAAGAAAAAAGTAATTTTCCTTTGATTAGCAGTATATGTGATTTATAATTTTATACCATCCTTTGCAAGACTTAAATATAGATTTAGGGGCTAAATTGTAATTTAATATATTTAAATGTTACCAGCAGACTGAATTTACGTTTCTTACGAATTTTAAGTACTTTGTTTTTAATTAATAAAACGTTTATCTCAACACAACCAAGTTTTATCATTTACCTTGTCGCTTTTAGCATTCCCCGGATTTTTATCGATCATTAATCAATTTAAGTCGGCACGTGAATGAGAAAAAATGGCATGCGAATGATAAAAATATCATTTGTATGCCAATTGTTCTCATTCACGTGTCAGCTAAACTTCAATGTCCTGTATCTTCGTATCAAAATGACCGAAATTGATGCCTATTCGATAAATATGCTTGTAATTAAGTAATTTCTCATAGTTTTATATAACAAGATCAAAATTTATTACAATAAAAAATGACATGAAGTGAATGAGATGAAGTCCTAACGCTGTTCCGGTATAACAGAGACGTTGGTTCGATTCCGGCTTAGACTGCAGTGGATCACAATTAATTTTTCTTTCTACTTAGATCTTTGTATCAATATTGTATAAAAAATATGTGATGTTTTCACATCAAAAAATATGAACAAATATAATTGTCAGAGTTAACAATTATTCCGTTTATTTAAGGACCTAAAATATCCTAGACCCAGGCACAAATAAATATTCATGCTCTTCAAACAATTAGTTGCCATGGCCGGGATTCTAAGCCGGGACCGCCAGCATCGTAAGCCGTTGTGCAAACAACTTAGTCAAACGTGTCGTCAAAAAAGTCAAAACGAGTATAAAAAAAAAACGATGTAATGTAAATTATTAGTAGATTCTGAGTTCACATAACGTACACTATTGGTAAAAAAATATAAAATGCACGTATCTTAGAAACTTTATGTTCTCAATTCGTTTTCTTATGTGTGTTGTGACAATCTGCTTGACGGGTCGATACAATTTGACCTGATCTGGAACATGTACAACTATTTCATGAATAAGAATGAGAATTCACATAATGACATACATACTCCCGCATGTACATGCAAGGGCCAGTGTCGGATCTCATTACCGGAGGTCCCTTGGCTAATCTCCGCCAAACGCATGTATTCAACCTAATTACGTGAAAAAATAATTTATAGCAAAATCACCTCAATGTCCAGACATTTCATGTTTACCACTTTATAATAGTGTAGGTATAGACTTTTGTAATAGCATATTATGAATTATTTGAACAACCTCTATATTAATGAGAAAGCTTTAAATTCGATAAATTTGAACTTACTCGTGACGTTTTGTACAACGGAGTGGCAAATATTCGAATGAGGGTCAAACATTGAAACAGAATGAAAGCAATGTGTAAGCCAAATGTTTCTTGAGAAATTACAATTGTATTTCTTACTACCTATTATCCAAGTAGATTGGACCTGCTGCACCAAAATGGTATACATTTTAAATCGTGATTGGAAATGGTCCAGATAAATCCAAGGAACGTATCAAACTAGCAATTTGAAACAAGTTCAACAGAATAATTGAGATCCAATCCGCTGCGAATTATTGAACACTTGTACGTTTGCTCTGCTAACGGGCAGGATAGTTCTGTTAAGGACAGGTTGCTTCAGTATTATCATATATATAAATATATTTATGTATTCATAATGACACACGCCGGGATGTCCGATGGTGGAACGGGGATGGAGGGATTAAATCATGCAACTCCTGCGCACACTAATTAACACACAATTTATTTGGAGTGTCCTACTGGTAAGTAAAGGACTCTCATCAAATGCCTCCTCCGGCCAGTTGTCGAGGAACGCGTCCAGATCGTTCCGCCATCTCCGCCTAGACTTGCCCCGTCTACGTTGCCAATCTTGTAGTACCCATAGTGACCATACTAGCCCACCTTTCCGGTTGCATGCGGCAGACTTGACAGGCCCAGTCTTACTTAGCCTAGCCGGTTATTCTCCAACATCAGTCATTTGTGTTATAAAGCGCAATTTAGTCTTCCGGACGCGATCTGTCCTTTTAACGATTTAGATGTCGGAATAACCAGAGACCGCCATTGTCTCCTATCTTGAGCTTCTTCACGCCGTTCGAGTCGATGCTGCCGGCAGCGAGGCAGAGCTCAAGATACCGGTAGTTAGCTCCTGACGATGCCCGCCGTGTCCAGGAGTACTGCCTCCTATATCTGACCCTTGATCCAGCCATCTGTCTAGCGAGTCCCTTGAAATATTGAACGAGAATCTTCGCTATGAGGCTGTTTGCCGAAGAGACTATCGGGTACAATGGTCGGCAGTAATATTACTATTAACTAAAGCTGAGAAATTAATGAAAGTGGCAGTATGATGTCTTTTTTTCCGTGTCGTTCACCTTATAATCGCAAGGACTTCACTTACGTTTTAAAACAAAAGGAATGATATGCACGCTTAAAAGTGGGCAAAAAATTAAAAACAACACACACGCAAAAAATGTGCATTCACCACAGTACGAGCAATTTAAAAATGTTATGAAGCAATATAAGGTAATCTGCTCTCGTAAAATTGCCTACAGATTTAATTTTGATTACAAAAGGTGCGGATTGTTTGGTGCTCTTGAATAATTACTCTGTTTGCTTTGGCCTTTTTAGGGTTCCGTTGCAAAAGGACACTAACGGAACCTTATTGGCTACTGACATAGACAGACATGTAAAAAATAAAACAAGATTTACAGATTTATTTCGTTGTTTGTGCTATAAGTGTTATCTTTATACCCTATACGTGTTCTATGGACGGAAAATTATATATATCTCTCGCATTTGGCCGGTTTTTTAAAAACAGTATCTTTAGATTGCGTTGACTCAAAAGCTTGATTTTTTATAGGTTTCAGGCACAGCTGACTTTAGTATTTGATATTAATTTCAACTTGATACCTTTACGCAATACTGATTTAAAGTCTCTTGACAGACAGACGGACAACAAAGTCATCCTTGAAGGGTTCCGCTTTTTCCTTTTCTTTTTTTACTCAACTTTTTCGTTTTTTACTCAACCCTTAAAAAACAAATTAAAGTAAAAAATAAAGTCTGTGGTGGTCGTGTTACGGAACTTTTCTCATGCGAGTCAGACTCGCTAACTTTTTTCTCTCTAATCCGAGGAGAAAATAAACACGGAACGAATAAACATTGGTGTCCGTTGACTATAAAAGGGTAAAAAAACTTAAACGACGTTGCTGTTATATATTTACGTTAGTTAATTATGTCTCTGATTTTGTGATTTGGAAGGAAGATGCTGCCTACTATAATTACTGCCTACTAAATATGCACTCAGCATTTTTTTCCCCTGGAATCAAACCCTCTTGGGACTGGAGTAAACGTCTCAAAGTTTAAAATTTTCAACGAAATGACATAACACAATAACGGATTAATAAAAAAAACCCTTAAAAACGACATAAATACGAAAAACACTGGTAGTTTGCAACCATTAATATCCCATAAAAAACGTCGCAGTTTTACAAATTGTACGAAATATATTCCACAACTCAAATCTCCCCCTTTGAGCAGCATTGAAAATATGTTAAACATACACAATAAATCGTCGCGGAGATAAATCTGCTACCCCTTAACAAAATGGCTGCCAATTGATTTCTAAATTCAAATATTAGCTCTTAGAATGCGGGGGGAAGTTGTCCGTGTAACAGACTACGTGTATAAATCAGAACTAGGAGAACTTTACCAGAATCAAGGTATTGTGGCATATAAAACATACAGACAACTTTGAACTGTATATATAGGGAGCAGGGAAAAGGCGTATATTATAGGGCAGGGGACTTTTTAAGACACAAAAATGCATGACACAAACCATACACGAAATTATTGACTTTAAATAATTGGTTTTATTTCTTCTAAGTATCATAATGTTACTTATTTCAATAAAACAATTTAAACGGATTATATGGCGTATATTATCTCATTTGAGCAACAGAGGGCAACGTTTTATCAAATAACAATAAGCATTTGCGATATATTTAGAGCCCGGTTTTTTATTTAATAGAAACTGGTAAATTTAAGATAAAATTTAATTTATTTGTTCTCTTCTACCAAGTAAACATTAATTTTCTTGATGACATCACAACTGAAATTTCTGTCTGCTACAAAACAGCTAGGAAAAACGGACATCAATATTTAAAACTCGAAGTTTTCACATTTTCAGATTTTAATATACGTGAATAAAGTATGAAGTTTGTTCCTTGGTTGGTTTCAAATTATCCCTCATTACAATTGGGATGTTGACTGAACTCAAATAAAAAAAAAACCGGCCATGTGCGAGTAAGTTTTCACCTGATATTCATAGCATTGCATACAAATGAGGTGCAAACTTAACGCAACCAGGTTGCTCGAACTGTTTTTTTTTTCAAATAAAAATAAATTGCTAGTTAGAGACATGGCTACAATTTTCGTGTAATATTTATGTTTATTTATACAAATTGTGAAAAGTTCAAAAATTTCGTTTAGTAAACTTCGGTGATGAGGGGGGGGGGGGGGGGGGGGGGGGGGGGGCTCATATGAAAATAAAAATATATATTTAAATATTGTGCAGTACATGTGGGCTGACCCTGTTGATAAATATAATATTCAAAATTTCAAATAGATAGTGTAAGTAGGGGTTCCTTTTGTAGCTTTTTGGTACGGAACCCTAATTAAATCTTGATGCAAAATGGCAGTTTCTGCGTGAGGACTCGAAAAAAAAAAATAGTTCGATACGTTGCGTGTAGCATGTTTTATGAGCCTTTAAAGATGGGTGGGAAAGTCCATTTTTAGGGTTCCGTACCCAAAGGGCAAAACGGGATCCTATTTCTAGGACTCCGCTATCCGTCTGTCTGTCCATCTATCACCAGGCTATCTCATGAACTGTGATAGCTAGACAGTTGAAATTTTCAGATTTATTTCTGTTTCCGCTGTAACTACAAATACTAAAAACAATATAATTTTACGTCTGTCTGTCATGTCAGTAACCAATATAAAATAATCGAATACCGCGTACAATTACTTAGAAGTAGAGTGCTGCTAACACTGGATTTTCGTTTGTACCGTATAATTTGTACGGAGTCCTCGGTACGCGAGTCCGACTTGCACTTGGACGGCTTATAAAATATGAAAATATTAATAACGAATAATACCATTGATTAACGCATGATATTGATGATAACTTTCGTTATGATACCGTTTCGATATGTGTAACTTTAAAGCTCTTAATTTCTCCATTGAAAGTAGGAACGTGTGACATCACATGTTCCTAGGCTTTAGTATGGAGTTATTTTTGGGAAAGTCCAAAATTAAATTTTTACATTGTTATATCTCGATGAGTTTTAATGAGATTGAAGTAGTTTTTTCACCAATGTTTCTATTATTGAGAGGTCGCTCCTATACCATACCACATTGTCAACATCCCAATCGTAAGGGTGGAAACCCTTACGGATAACCACGAAGAAAACTCTTACAGTTGAAGAAGAGATTAATCACTTCGTTTGAAGAGATTTTTTTACATGGGATTCGCGCTCAATAGACAGGCGGCACTATTAAAATCACAACAAATTTAATACAATCCCTTGGTCAGATTCTTTAAATGAGAATCCTCTCTGATCTGGAAAAGAAAGCACAGTAAGCTATGAAGCACAGTCTCCAAAATACAGCCATAAGATTTTGTCGGGCCCAGCCAAGAGGATATTTCAACAGACAGGATTGTCATGGAAAAAAAACGATTCATCAACTTGACAGTATTTGTATGAAATGGACAGACAGCACTATAAAATGACAACAAATTTAATACAATTCCTTGAAGGAGAAACAGTGTTATTCTGAAAACGAATCTGGAATTAAGCCATGAAGCACACTCTCCAAAATAGAGCCATGAAATGTTTCCTCTGTACAATTTTAAAACGTTATTTTCACTTAACCTAAGAGCCTGGAAAGATTCTCGTTGACCACAACTATATTAAATCCTCGCGGGATTCCGTGCTCCTGAGTTTCCTGAGTATTTCCAGGAGCGGCTTACGAGATTTCCTGACCGAGTCTAGAACTGCGCTAGGCGAAATTAGCCGCCATTCTTGGCCTCACGCGTAGGCTGAGATCTGGTGAAACTTTTCATCATCACTAATTTAATAGTAATTTTTTTGTCGGTAGCAGACAAGATAAAGCATGTATTTGTTTCCACCTCACCCGATATTACCGTGCTCTCGCTATATGTATCTTTTATGTAGCTTATCCTTGGTCTTCCCTTCCTCGCTTGCCTTCAACCTTTTTCTTCCAAGATGGTATTAATAAAAACGTCTTGTTGTATAATTTGTTTTTATTAAGATTTCCTTGCCGAGTACTTCTTCGTTTGTGACTTTCTCCGTCCAAGTAATTTTTTCCATCCTACGCCAGCACCACATTTCAAAGGCCTCCAGTAAGTCCCTATTTATTTGTGTCCATGCCTGATAGCCATATAATACTATACTTCTAATGAGTTTCTTTTAAGTTTTCGGAACTTTTACACGTCATAAATATACATCGCGCTGCTAGACGTTGGTACCCGTCTCTCTTATTTCGAAACTGTACTGAGACGTAACGAGATGTTTGAAATATAATGATCTGTCACGTCATTATCATTCTCAATTTTAATAGTTTTTAGGGTTCCATAGCCAAAATGGCAAAAACGGAACCTTTATAATCATGTCTGTCCGTCTGTCCCTCCGTCCGTATGTCACAGGCATTTTACTCAAAAACTATAAGATGTATATTGATTAAAATTGGAACGTAGGTGTCTTGTGTGAGCCGCTACTTACTTTGTTAGTTAAATAAAATAAATATACATTTCTAGGGGGGCACTACATACATGTAACCAAAAATGAAAAAAAAAAAATCAGCAAATATCAACGTGTGGCACAATATTCGACAGTTCTTCTAAAAACACTTTGAGGTTTCTAAAAATAATTTTTGATTTCGTGAATATTTTTGGAAATATTCGCTCCGTGAGTAGCAAAAATTGTGTCCCCCATTGTGTAATGAATAAATTTACAAATATAAACCTTAATAAATACTTCCAACGAAAATTGTTTTTAACGTGATCGGACATACCATTTTTAAGTTATTGCCAAAAAACTGCGCTTGTCAGCAAAAGGACGTAAGTGAGGGGCAGATACGCTCTTTTGTTAGTGTTTTTTTTTCATATCTTATTTTTTTCATCTGTAGTGCATTTTTTTGTATAAACGGCTGCAAAACTCTACATTGAGAATGGTCCGACATGCTCTTGGCCGGTTTTTTTTTCCTTAATTAACAAGTGACATTGTAAATTTAGCCAGGTTGACTTACTGAGGGTTCACACAACTAGTTTGCATGTATATTTTCTGCACTTTGCTAATTCAAATCACCCTGATGTAATACAGCTGATACAGTAAAGGTAAAAACTTTCTTGTATGTAGTAGTGTACCAAATTGATATGGAACTTATGTCATTTTTCTAATATGGAACGTCAAATTGCCTATACGGATACGTAACTACTACATATAGTAGGTGACTTACTTAAGTTTTTCACCTATACCTCACCACATCTTAGTTTTGAAACAATTTGCAACTTAGTATTAATAAAATGAATGCGTTTATGCGGTAGTTAGATATTGCACTACACAACTACTACCTTGTAGTCCTACACACACGGTATCTGGTCATCATCATCGTTGCGATTTCCTGATTGCACCCTCAGCTACTGTTTCGGAGCCCGGAGTCCGCTTTCCGTTGTTTTCTTCTCCACTTTGCACGATCTTCTGCATCCTTAGTTGCATGTCATCTTTGGCGACGTCAGACCAGCATTTCTAGGGTCTTCCCCTTTTACCCGGACCAAGTGGAGGCAGCGTAGCTAGAGAAAGAGCACGATATCTGGTAGCTACGATTATAATCTAAGTAGAGTAGAAAAATCCATTGGCGCAAACCCACAAACAGGAATGGCATCCGTGGCAACTTATAGGAGGTGAGAGATGTACACAAGACACAAACTGCGGAAGTATCTTGTTACCGCTTTAAACTAACTTGACACATCGGACAAAGATTCGTGGTTGGCGTAGCCCGATCCCTCAGAGGATCCACTCCCCAGAAGCAGTCTCCAAAGAGGCTAGAATACCCGGCGTCCTAGACACGTTCTCTGATTCGGACGACGAAATCACAGCGGCCATTTCTCGGAGCATCTGCGAACTCTTCGGAGGATGGGGTCTAAGAGTCAATCCCTGGATCACTCATAGTTTCGCAATATCCCTTACGCCCAATTTATCTTTTCTTTCTACCCCGCACAAACACGGGTTGAACCGGTGTATTAATGGATGTTACAACGCAACGGGAGCACATTCAATTTTTTTTAATTATATCATATTATAGTACATTTTTAACTATATTATAGTACATCCGTTTTGCGAATTGTTAAATTACACGTACAATAGGATTATGTCTAATAATCTCTATGTATGAGTGTGACGTGATGTGCGACGCACGGGTATGAGTGTAAATATGTTTAGTGACTATGTATACAGGATGCCCACGAGGAATCGAATTCAGCAAAAAACTAATAGTTTTGTCGATGTTTGTTCATAAAACTTGAAGAACTTTCGCTTCTCTACAAAAAAAATCCTTTTTACCAAAATGGTGACGGCTATTTTTTCAAAACAGGATGACTTTAGTGAGTAGTGGCTGTCACTTTGATGTCTGTCAATAGCGACGAGAACTTGGCACCATTTGATTGGGGTTCATATAACATTTTTGCTCCTAATGACCTAAGGAATGCGTGGTTAAAATCTTCCGGGTTCCTCCCAGCCCCTTGTATATGGATAACAGTATGAGGTCCGTAAAGAATGGTAAGGGATCTCGCACTGCACGGCTAGGCTAGTCGCAAAACTTGCGCTGTTACCACTTAGTAGTTGCCTCGATATTGCCGGGCACATGTGCGAATCGCCACATTGTCGCTTTTGGTTTAAAACTTGTTTCTACGTGTTTTACAACTATCGCCGTTATTGCGGACTGCTTTATATTGTAGTCAGAAACTGGCACGTTTTATAACCTTGTCGTTTTAACATGTTGGAGATGTTGAATGAGGGTGGGGTATGATAAAGTACCTAGTTTAGTGTATCATGGATCTTACGGTTGTTGCATTTTATGTTGTGAATTCTTATTTAAGCACTGACGAAAAAGAGCGGTGTTTTAGGATGCTAGAAGGAGCCCGCAGCTTCGTTCGGGGAGAGGAATAACCCCTCTTTTTTCGTCAGCGTAGTCGGGTGGAAAGTATCCTATAACCATCTGTGGATACCCAAATGTAGATGAAACCCGTTTAGCCAATATGAAGGGGCATTCCACCAGCACGTCTACTTTGTCGCGTACGTGACGGCTATGAAAGCTATCTTAAAAACATATAACAGGCCAAGAATTCACTACCAAAACAAAAGCCAAGATTAAATATTGACATACCAAAAATTGACTTCCTAAATTTTTTAGAAGTATGACAAGAATGGCGTCACGTACCCGACATTCTGGTGATGTGCACCTGAAGCCACAACGACACATACAAACATACAATAAAACTGGCCAAGTTTGAGTTGGACTCACGCTACGAGGGTTCCGTACCAAATGTACGCTACAAACGGCCGTATCTAAGATAATCCAGTGTCCTACTCCTAAGCGAATGCGCACGCGGTGTTGGATCATTTTATATTGGTTTCTTATATAGACAGACAAATATAAAATTATACTTCTTAATATGAAACACAATTTAAATTCTTGTGTTTCTGTGTTTTTAATGTGGGAAAATCAACGCCATATTATTATCTATTGTGATTTAGATACAAATCAAAGCGCAAAAAATACCATTGCTCTCGCACGTGGTCACACCAGGACTCGAAACCGGTAGCTTTCGATTACGCGTCACGCGTGTCACTTCTCCACCAGCGAGCACTGTGCCACGGTTCTGGTAACACTGGACTTTTTTCACCGAATTTAACGTATATCTTGTACAGAACCCTCATTGCGCGACTCCCACTCGTTCTTGGCCATTTTTTTGGTTCTGAAAGGACAGTTCATCGGCTATGGCTCGAGAAAAAAGATACAATCATTTGAAAAGAATTCACTTTTTTGTGACGTAGACTTTTTTTCATCGATTGTTGCTACCGTATGTATACATTTCTTACTTGTAAATTGGTCATGCATGAATACATAATTGTAAAACACTGCCATTTTTACCGAGTTTTGATGAGGGAATTTATAGTAAACTAGAGATTGTAAGAGTAAACAGACATTCAAAATAGATTTGGCTTAGTATTACGCCGCTAACGATTTATAACGCTTTCTTCGAGATGCACGCACTCAAATATTCTTTTGGTACTACAAGTTAAACATATCATTAAATTTCAAACCTCACTGACGTAATGATATTACAATCGCAATGTGCTAGCATTGCACACAATACGAGTAGGTACCTACAACTTGTCGCTAATAATTTAACTGCGTCGCGTCACTTTTTTTATAAAACCGTTCGGTCGTGGGCGTCACACACAGATCGCAGATAGCGGGAAAAACGTGAAACCCTATTTATTTGAAAGCTTCTTTCAGCGGGCGAACTAGCCAGCTTGTTTACGGGGAGTAATCGATTCGTGTCCTATTTGCGAACAGACAGAGCTGTCCGTGCGACACTCGCCATGGCATTTATATCTGCAGTGTTCTGCAGATATAAAACTGTATTAAATTCAGAATCCTCTCTAAGGTTAGGCTATATTTTACTCCAAGGCAGCTAATGCTTTCCCAAGCACAAGTCCGGTCACAAATGGAGTATTGCTGTTACCTATGGGACGGATCAGCTAAACACCAACTGGCCACTTCGGACTCGATTGACAAATAAGCTAGGCGGCTTATTGGCGACCCTACACTGACTGACGCTATGCTGCAGAGCCTTAAGCATCGAAGTAGGGTCACACGTCTGTTGGTTTTTTACAAGTTACATTTCGGAGAGTGTGCGGGGGAATTACATGATCTAAATCCACCAGCCCCTTTCCACCATCGGGAGACATGATGCGTGCGTTGATTCCATCCACACGTGGTCGATATTCCGCGTATCGGCACGAAGCTCTTCGGTCCCACTTTTATCATGTGTACCGCAAAGGAGTAGAACTCGTTGCCTGCAAGTGTGTTCCCCGACATCATTTGGGAGTGTTCAAGACAAGAGTGAATAGGCTGTCCCTAGACGGGCATGATATATCCTCGGCCGCATCGTCAACTACTGACTATAACCCTCCCTTAACAGGATCCCTGTCCGGATGCCCGCAATGGTGAGTCACGCAATTGCTTGTCAGGAGTCCATTCCTTCGCTATGGAGTCACTTCTCCATACTGAATGCGCATTTGGACTTATGACATCATTTCAGCCATGGGACGTCCACTACTGGACACAGGCTTCCTAAATAGATTTATACATGAGCCGGATAGAGGCGACCCGTATCCAGCGAGTCCTCGCAACCCTAACCAGGTCGTCCGACCACCTTGCCGGTGGCTCACCACGCTGCTATTGCCGGTACGCGGTCTCCAATCGAGAACCTTTCTGCCCCAACGGCCATCGGTTTTTCGAACTATGTGCCCTGCCCATTGCCAGTTCAGTTTACTAACCCTGTTTGGTATGTCGGTGACCTTGGTTCCTCTACGAATCTCCTCATTTCGATCTCGTAGAGAGATATGACATTGTCAGATCGTTTTGTACGGGGACAGTAAACGTGTTAAGGAACATCACCATGACCGGTTCTGCGCCGCCCTTATCCAGCGGACTCCAGTGACCTTCGACAGGTCATTAGTCCACCTTGTGGAAGGCCTATCCACGCTGCGTCTTCCGGTGAAACAATTAAAAAAAAAAAATCTTTATTATAAACAAAGATCAGAAACAAATGATAAATTTTTTCGACGATACTGGACTTGAACCAGTGCCTTGAGCCAGACCGGGGCAGCACGCTCTACCATCTGAGCTAATCGTCCACACCAGTAGTCGACGAATTTTGTCATCTGTTCTTGCTTATGGATCTCTGTATGGTGCATCCGACTCTTTAGCCGTTAGCGCCGCCTAGTGCAGAACTATGAAGTTACTTTCACCCCGAGCAGATACCTTTACAGGTACCATTGCTCGGCGAGAGGTGGCGCTATTATCAAGAACCTTAAAATGTTTTTAAAATAACTGTCGCAATATGTGCCACACATCAATATTGGCTGAAAAAAAAATCATTTTCGGTTACATGTACGCGGACCGAGGGTTCCGTATAAAGTATTCGCTAAAACGGCCGTACATTTTGCTGTTACCGGTCCCTTACAACCAAGTAGCATAATACCAGGTTACATATTTTGACTAAATCTCACATTGGCTTAGTTCCAAAATACCAAAAAACACAAATAAATTTGTTTCCAACATAATAAATTGTCATAATGATGTTTACGTGTTACATCCGATATTCAAAATGTATAGTTGGTAAAAAGGACAATTTGTTCAAATGCCAAATTATCATTATGACTGAAGGTTACAACGCAATAGTTTCATAATTACCAAAATTCAAAAATATCTTTAACTGTCAGGCCCAAAGATCAAAATGACATCTCATAATACCTAAAATTTTGACTAGGTACATTAAAATTTGACCAGTTTCTTAAAAACATAATGAATTTTTTTTTAGAAACTGAATGAAATCAGTAATTTGATTAGTTTAATGACTCACATGAAAATTTAACAAATACATGAAACAATAATTCCAAAAATCAGACCTTTTTCTCTATGAATTGAATTTTAGGTATTTTGAGCATTTGATGTTTTAACCTTGTGACAGTTTTGTATCAAGGTAATATAAGTTTAAGACATTTTGGGACGTGGTTGAGTTGAAAATTAGTAATTTACGATAAAGTTAATTTGAATTATAGTTATATTAAGAGTATGGTATTATAAGAATTAGGTGTAAGTCATTTCAACTTTAAGACATTTTGAATCTAGTCTGTTTTGACAATGCGACGTAATAGGAAGATGGTATTATGATATTTGGTTGTAGCGAACCGGTAACATTTTGCTTAGGAGTAGGGCTCTGCTAACACTGGATTTCCATATATTTTGAACGGAACCCTCGGTGCGCGAGTCCGACTCTGGATTCACTTGACTTAGAAGCTTGATTTTTCACAGCTTCAAGGAACTGTAAAATTTAGTATTTAATATTAATTTCAGCTTGATAGCTCCACGCGTTCCTTAGAAAAAGGGTCTTGACAGACGGACAAAACAAGGTGTTCCTACTATAGGTTCCGTTTTTTGCTTTTAAGTTATAGAACCCTACAAACAGCCTCTTAAAGGGGCGGAAGCCACCATAATAACAGCTAAACCTCTTAAAAGGGCGCAAGGAGTTGCGCGTGAGATAAAAATCATTAGTTACCATGTGCCATGCAAAAAATACAACTTGAATCGCTCATCAAAAACAACTTTAATATACTATATAAAGTTAATTAACGTATAAAGGAGAGTGACATCTAAACCTACTATATATAAGACAGTAAGAGCCTCATTCCAAGACTCAGGAAGAATTATTTAATGCTCATCACACAAATATTTGCCATGACCGAGATTTGAACCCAGAACCTTAAGCTTCGCAGGCAACGTTACTCCCGCTGAGCCAAACCGGTCGTCAAAATCTGTCGTCATGTTTTAAATATGTAGTGGTGGTTTTTGCCAAATAACGAAGTGCGACCACCGAAGTCAGAGCGATTAATACGCTCGGAGAATTACCCAGTTATTTTCTGGGTAGTATCGCTCAACACTAATACTTTTTTAAGCTAAAACCAATAATTGGTAACAATCTTAGAAATCACCATATGACCGTTTATTATATATAGGTACAGGGTGGCATATTTAGATAAGTGAGTATGGGAAAGTCTGAAACTATAAGACATACGAAATACCCTTCATAGGAACTATGTCATTGATTTTAGAAATAAGAAAACCTGCATTCATACATTTAAAAAAACGTGTTCCCAGCTCGGGAATCAAACCCGGACGTTTGGAAAAATAAAACCAACACTATTTCTATTTAAATATCGATTGTGTAGGCCTTAAGAAGTTAATGTTACTATGAAACATAATGTCTTAAATGAATAAAATGCATTGTTTTTTTAAATATATGAATGCATATAATATACTTTTTGTTTGACAAATATCATGATAATAATCACAATTTTTGCAATTTATTAGTGGATCACTCCACTAGCGCTATTATTATAAACAAAGATCAGAAACAAATGAAATTTTTTTTCGACGATACTGGACTTGAACCAGTGCCTTGAGCCAGACCGGGGCAGCACGCTCTACCATCTGAGCTAATCGTCCACACCAGTAGTCGACGAATTTTGTCATCTGTTCTTGCTTAAGGATCTCTGTATGGTGCTTCCGACTCTTTAGCCGTTAGCGCCGCCTAGTGCAGAACTATGAAGTAACTTTCACCTTGCATATAATATGTTATTCTTATTACTAAAATCGATGACATGGTTCCTAAGAAGAGATTTTTGTATGTCTTTTAGTTTGAGACGTTCCCATACTGACCGATCTAAATGTACCACTCTGTATAGCGTAAATATTGCAAGAGCAACAGAGACTTAGGAGTTCAATCATTTATCTTGAGGATAGTAATACCGTCACCAGTATTGACCTTACGGTCAGACGAGATTTGTTTTGGCTTGGAGTTACTTGTGTACAAATGTCTCCTATGCTTCCTAGATCTGCACCATCGAGCCTTCTTAATTCCCATTTCTTTGATCATCTTGGCAGTACGTATAACGGCTCGTATCTTGGCTTGTCGTTGCAGCAACAGTCGATCTGGTAGCTCGAATCTTCTCTTTCCCTCATTGGCTGTCGACTGGATACTGATATCAAATTGTTCAGCATCTTCTTTCGATTTCCTTTGGTGTTCGGTCAATTTTTTCACGATGGATTTTATCATTGTATCAACTTCTAAGGACTTGACCTGGTAAGAATCACTCTCCATTGTGTAGGTACTTACTTTAATAAAAAAAACTAGCAAACTCTTGTAATGTTTATGAAAATTCTTGAAAGCTGAATGTCATTGTGACTTTGTTTTTTGATGTGAGAATTCGTTTATACTTGTATCAAAATAATAAGAGCTTTTTTCTGTAAATAGGCTGGACAGATTTTATGTGATTTATTACTAGCATAGCATAAGCTTGTATATTTATATGTTCAATATATATTAGGAATCGCCCGCAAGTTTGTTCACGTAGAAAAAAAAAGTCGTAACACTCTTTTTTGTTCTTATGAATGCAAATATCTAAATAATGAAAAAATGGCAACACTTCGACTGGATTCGAACCAGTGCATTATGCCTTGCCGGGGCGTACACTCTGCCAACTGAGAAACCACTTTGTGAAATGTTGTCACGATTTGTTTGAAGATTTTAACCGCCTTTTTTTGTCGCCAGCGCACATGGTGAGCATTTATGAAACTCATTTTTGCTTCATTGTAATCGGATAAAAAGTATCCTATAACCGTCTGTGGATGTTCAGCTACCGTGTACCAAAAATAGTTCAAATCTGTTAGGTTGTTTTGACGTGATGAAGCCACTAAGTCACATAGATACAAACAAGTAAACAATCAAAAAAAATATTTTCACATTCAGTGACCTGCAAATAGTCCGTATTACTTATTTTTCTGTAAATAACTTCAATGTACAGACATTTCATTTTTACAACTTTATTTTGTCAACGTCTCCCACTACCGTAAGGTTGTCTGGAAGAGATCGCTGTTTAGCTATAAACCGCTTGTTGTTTACCTCTCCTTCCTTTTTTATGTATTATTTTATTGTGTACTGTTTTGTGAGGTGTGCAATAAAGACTTGTTGTATTGTAATACAATTTTCAAAAAAAAGTAGGAGACAAATGTTCTCAAGGAAATTTAACTTACGAGGCGATTCCCAAGTTGTGAACAGAATAGTACATTACTACAGAGCCGGGACGAAAGGGGTTGCCGGCCGAAGACATATAGACAACCGAGCAAAGCGAGGCTGGATAGGTCTGAGGTGGGCAACCCCATATTTCCCGCCGAGGTATGTATAGTGCTTTTTTCAAACATGCAATGAAATAAACAACAAAAAAATTAAAGTTTTATTTTTTAATACGCATAGTGGCAGAATGTCGTGATGCCTGTGCCACAAATTTATGTGGAATGGAAATTAGAAAAGAGGACTCTGCCGGCCTAGACCTGCATGATTTGTATGAAATTCAATTAATGACCTCTTGTCCTAGCCGCACCCGAAACGTCATACTTCACAGCCTATTATAAGGAACATAACATCAATATTTCATTGCATGTTTGAGAAAATATTATTTGACGATGCACTTCTATATACTGATTTAGAATATTTGATCTGATCATCGCATCCCGATAAAAAATGCAAAATTTGTTCGGCAATAATACGGCTTGCCATAATTATATTCAGTGATTAAATGCTCTAAGCACAGCTACTAAATGTACGATCAAGAAAATAAACAAAGAAGTTAAGAAACATTTACATGTGCGGTATACGAGAAATAAATACGAGAACATTTTACATCCACTTTACATAAAAATGCTTTAAAGTTGCATTTTCAAAAGAGCCAGCCGTGATTGATGCTTCGGAACTCTGAGAAGCAACTTCTGCAGTCTGCGGGCATTCGTCTTTTATTTTTGTTGCTCTCAAAACGCGCGGTTGCCATGAAATGAAGTCTGAACTGAGGATTTTTATGCACTAGTACATTATGAATAAAGTTTTCGTTGCTGGGCCATTTTAAACACGTGGCAGTATGCCTCAGGGATTTACTGATAATGAGTAATTAAAACCTTAATACGAGTATCATGATGTTTTACTGTCAACGTCTTTGTGATTGTTAAAGAGAATTTCTACTCTCAAATTTTGTATTCTCATTAGAAGATGTCCGAAACTTCATCAGCGGAGGAGAAAAAATATCATAATCCTTTTTTTCTCCAGCGTAGTCGGGTAAAATATATCCTATAACACTCTATGGAGATCTACATATCCGTGTACAAAAAATAGGTATTTAGTTGAAATCCGTGTAGCCGTTTTGACGCCAAGAAGCCACAATGACAAGTACAAACATGCAGACAATCCATACTTCTATACTAATATTATAAATGCGAAAGTGTGTCTGCCTGTCTGTCTGTCTGTCTGATTTGGATGAAATTTGGTATGGAGATAGTTTGAGTCCCGGGGAAGGACATTTTATCTACTACTACTTTTTATCCCGGAAAATTACGCGTATCCGCGATAAGCGAATTTAAGGCGGACGAAGTTGCGGGCAGAAGCTAGTCTAAAATAAATGTCATTCGATTCACATTTTTTTTATCCTAAATGAACAGACATTTCATTTTTTTATTAGTATAGGTAAACACAAAGTTCTAAATAATGAAAAACCGACCAAGAGCATGTCGGTATAGGGTTCCGCAGCCGTTCATACAAAAAATGCAATACTGATGAAAAAATTACAATATCAAAAGGTGCACTAGCAGAAGAGCGTATCTCTACGGCCCTTACGTCCTTTTGCTGAGAAGCACAGTTTTTTGCCAATAACTCAAAAACGGTAAAGTCGATCATGATGAAAACAATTTTTGTTGAAAGTATTTATTAAGTTTTATTTAACTATTTTTTTTCATATTTTTTGGACATACCGTTTAGAAGAGCAAGAAATAAACGTATCTTATTTATTATCAAGTAACCTAGACGAAATATTAAATAAGGTGGGTTATTTTTTTGCTTTTTTTCCTCGCAAGTGTGATGAGGAACCTCGTATGAAGCTCGTGTGCATTGGTCATTAACACTCTCGACTTTATACAGCCCTCGTCTTCGACTCTGACTGCAAGATATAGCTTCGTGTGTAAAATTACCAACGTACGACACTCGTATCATAATGTACTATAACCGTCTGTCTACGACTATACTGTGACTATACTACGAGTCATGCGAGTTCATTAATATCCTAAAGGTGCGTCCACACTTGTATCATTTGCTCGTATCCGATCACCGTGCCGTGGCATGACTGCGTATCGCGCTGCTTGGACGCTTACTGTCGGCGCGCCGATCATGCCGTACTCGTCCGATATAAGTGTGTGATACGCGTAGCAAAATGGATTTCGAGCGATCCGATCGGCGTAACGCCCAAACGCGTGATCGTGACACGCGATCATGCCACGCGACGATGATCTGATACGTGCAAATGATACAAATGTGGACGCACCTTAAAATGGTGTAAACAGTTGATGACATACACACAGGCGGCGAAGTTAAGTACCTCTTTAACGTAAACACCCATTTTGCAGTCTCCTCTTGTTCGATATCAGGAAAAAGAGATCAGTATAAAAATGATAGACAGCTCAGTAAAATTACCTAAACTGTAGGTAATTATTTGTAAATTACTACATTTATTTACAACTAACAGTCCGCCCCGGCTTCTCAAGGGTGTACTTATATCTTTTGTCTCACTCACACACTTTTTATAGGTATAGAGATTTTCAACTCCAATATTTCATTAAGTCCTGACAAATACAAACACAATAAAATAAAACCGGTCAAGTGCGAGTCTGACTCACGCACCGAGGGTTCCGTACAAACGTTCACTTATTCCGACTAAACTTAACTTGCCGCTTGAGTTAAGTTTGCCTCTGGTATCTATGGCGTCATATACAAATAAGGGGCAAACTTAACCGAACCGCGTTATTCAGAAATTATTTGTGGTGATTAAAAAAAACTAAGACAGATAGATCCCACCAAAAACATTCTGTAAAAAACTAGCCAAGTCTCGATGGAGCTGTTTGTTTATCTCTAAAAAGTAATGAAATCTAGACAAAGTCGTGCCAAGTCTAAGGTGCTTTACTGCGATTTTTTTATAATTATAGTTAATGTTGTGTGACTTGGCCGTTGAAGGGTACACAAGGGTACAAAACCAGGTGCTCCATGATACCGTCCGACGTCCGACCATCAACGATTGGTATTTCTTGCACATTTTCCTAAATAAAACGAAATTTAAGCACAATAAAATAATATTGTTCAAAAATGTACACATCAAGCCCTTTCATATGATACCCTACTTGACCTAGTGTAACTAGACTTTAAATTTTTGCCCCCCCTCATTTTGATCGTTTTTTTTTAAACTAAAAATATATTTTATAATGTTTCCTTCGCAATACATGTGGGCTAACCATGTTAATAAATATTCCAAATTTCAAATAGATAGCATAAGCAGTTTTTGAGATAATGGCGCTCTAATAGTCGGACAGACAGACAGAACTTTGCACTGCCAATTCTTCGACGTTTCGGACATCACGTTACGTCCACAGTCTCGAAGGAACTCCTTTATTAGGGTTCCGTACGCGAAAGGTAAAATAGGACCCTATTACTAAGACTTCGCTGTCCATCTGTCTGTCTGTGTGTCTGTCATCAGGCTGTAGGTATCTCATGACCCGTTATAGCTAGCGTTTTACAGATGATGTATTTCTGTTGCCGCTATAACATCAAATCCTAAAAGCACTTTAATTTTATGTCTGTCTGTCTATATCAACAACCAATATAAAATGGTCGAACACCGCGTACGTTTTGCTTAGGAGTAGGGATCTGCTAACATTGGATACTCATAGATACGACCGTTTGTAGCATATATAGCCCTCGGTGCGTGAGTAGTTGCGTACGTTTAAATCAATATCCTTATCATATTGATTTAAACTTAAGTACACGATCTTCACTCATTATCACAACACACGATATAAATCATATTTGTACGCGAATAAGCCCCGTTTTGTTTTGTTGTGACAATATCTTCATGTTTGTATGAATGAGCTTAGGCTCCATTTTGAAGTACATATGTAAATTCACTAGTATGTATAGTTAGACCGTTAGTCCAACGCAGTGGGAATTATCTCAGAGCAGCGCACATTCCGTTGCGAGCGATTTGCACCCGACTTACCACATGGGAAAAAGACTAATGTAGGTAGACCCGTCACTAGCTAAATATCGGACTTGTTACCTATAACTGGCTATTGAATGTTACAATGGGTTATTCGAAAAATAATTTGTCATAATTGGGCTGTAGACGATTGTTTTCTATGGTATGTTGTAAAACGACCTCTCAATAATAGAAACATTGGTGCAGGAAAAACTTCAATCTTTAAAAACTCACCGAGAGTTAGACTTTCCCAAAAAACGCTTCGTACTAAAGCTTAGGAACATGAACACGTTCCTATCTTGTATGGGGACATTATGAACTTTCTTCAGCAGCTATGTTAAAATTTGCCTTTATCGAAACGGTTTATTCAATGGTATTATTAGTTATTAACATTTTCATAATTTAAAAATGGACTTTCCCACCCAACTTTTAAGGCCCATGAAGCTCGTAAGGTGATAAAATATATATTTTTTTTTTACCATAGACAGTACATTTTACATCAAAATGTTATTTTTATTTGAGTACAGTCAACATCCCAATTAGGGTACACGCAAGAATTTTTTATCGCTTTTCTTAACTAAATATCAAAATACCTTAACTACGATTTCAAAATGTGAAATTAAAATCGGCCAAGAAATACCTCCGCATAATATAGGCATTTTAAACTAGTAATTATACCGAGAGGTCTGATATGCACTGTTACGTCACAGTGCACTCCGGCCATGTAAACTCCATATTAAATTCTGTTTTGCAAGAAAGAGATGAATGAGTGAAAAATCATGCATGTTCTCTATTCTGAAGATGTTTTCAAGAGAATTTTAAAGGTCATACCGTAGAACCCATTAGCTTAGGTTTTATCATCATCAGCCAAAAGACATTCACTGTTGGACATAGGTCCCACAAAGAAACAAGACCGGTCCTGCGCCGTTCGCATCCAGCAGACGTCAGCGATCTTCATCGGGTCTCCAGTTGACCTTGAGTTGACCACGCTGCGTTCTACCGGTGTGTGGACTCCACTGACCCGAACAGCCATCGGTTCTACAAGCAATGCCCGTTGCCACTTAAATTTCTAAATTAAAAGAGTAAGTTTGTTTTGTGATAATCCTATGAAGTTAACGGTTTCCGGGAAAAATCCGATAAATTTATGAAAATTCGGCCATTATGAATTTTGAATTACCACAAGGCGCAAAGACTAATGGGGCAAATATTTGGTACCTAGTAATAAATCAAAATCGCTCATCCGTTTAAGAGCGACGTTGCTACAGACAGACAGATACGCAGATATAATAATGTAATCTATACTATTACAAAGTTGTAAAAAAAATATGTCTGTTCAATAATATTAAAAAATAACGGACTATTTGGAAGTAACTAAATAAAAATTTTTTTCTCCTCCGCGAACGAAGTTACGGGCGCCTTCTAGTTAAGTACCTACATTTTTCCCCAGCAAGCATTTAGGTTAATTTTTTTTTATTAAATTGTGGGCAGTTCAACAACATGTGTGTTAAACGCTATGAATTTCCTGTAGCACAACTTGAAAAAAAATGCAAAAAAAATAATGTTTTCGCGTTATATGATATATATGTGCGTCAGGAAATTAATGACGGTTGTAGCATGTACGATCGTCAACGATTTCCTGGCGACTCCCAAAAAAGGAGGTGGTTCTCAATTCGGTTGTGTTTTTTGGATCTATATCGAAATCCCTAACGTCGTTTGTCTTAATGTATCGTTTGTCCCAATGTATCATTTGTCCTAACCCATTTTTTATGAAACTGTATTTTTTTCAGGATTGTTATAAAACAAATCTTACCTAACCTAATCTTATCTATAAGATGATCTTTCAAGAAATCCTGAAGATTTCATGGTTTCTGGAAAAAATGCGTTAAGACTAACGATACATTAGGAAAAACGACATTAGGGATGCCGAAGGACACCCGTGATACTTTTGTATGTTTGTTACCTTACAATTCCGTAATTTTTTATTAATCAAAATAAGATTAATTGTACATACTGTATAGATTGAGTAGAAAAATGGTTACTTGTAAGTAAATTGAAAAAACTAATGTAAACTAGGAGTCTGTTTTTTTTATTTAGAGCATCCTTTACAAAACTGTTTATCTTTAGACTTCAGGCCTTCCTAAATTCAGACTTCGATTTCGTAGTTCATGTATGGATGAAACTGACATTTTCTCTTTATCTCATCAAAAACGTTTGAGTATAAGATGTGCTTTTTAGTTTGGATGCAAATGACCCATCCTCGGGACTGGTCGCGCTGAGCGAAGTAACACACCTTTGCATAAAATTATCCTTCATCTAGACTTTAGTTTATGAAAAAAAGTAGGAAAATATACGCTGCAAGTTTTTAGTGACTGTTGTCGGTAACAAATACGTTTCAAGTTTTAGTAAAATAAATAAATACCATATTCAAACGAACGATACAAAGTTTTGAACAAACATACGCAAACAATCGTTATTTCTGCAAAAAAGACACCATACACACATTGAGCTGGAATAACCTAATAATAATCTAGAAATAGAGAGGATATATATTATTTTCTACTCCTATACTTTTATCTGTCATTTAAATAGTCGCTAAGTCATATACAATGACACCGATAATAAGTCGGCGAAAACTCTATGCTCTATGGTCCATAAAAGCGTACTTTTATAGTTCATACATTTTTCATAAAAGCACTGTGTAGCGTGCTTTTATAGTTCATACATTTTTCATAAAAGCACTGTTTACCATGATAATAACAATAACTTTTTTAAAGTATTATTAGGTTATTTACTATTCTATGTAAAAAAGCCGGCATCAATTATGTCTTAATTATCATTTTTTATTAATTTTAGATATCTTCATTAAACTAGACAGTTGGTACTACTAGCGAGTGCAAACAAATTAAAAAGATAACAAACCATAGATAAGCGTGGTCATTTTTGAGTTCCCACTAAAAATGTTAAGTTGTTAACTTCCAAGTTTCTATTTGAAAAAGAAAAGATTATAAAAGCTAATTAAATATTGTACTTAACCAGATAAAGTGTTGCTTCTATAAATAAACAAGAAACTGTACCTACATAGCATAATTTTGTTTTATTTAACAGTAGTTGTAGAAAAAATATTGTATGCAACGGTGTATAAGTGGTTTAAAAACGGTCGTGGCGTCTGTAAGTCTGTACTTGCGATGTTCGCCATGGCTCACATCGCAACCCACGCCACTACCGTTTTAAGACTCTTCTTATACAACAGTTGCATAAAATACTATTATAGTATTACCCAGTTAAGGTCTAACTTTTTATCATTGTGTTTGATCATAATTAATGCAATTAATACCTGACGCCACGGTGGTAATTTTTCCTTTTCCAGAAACGCTAATTTTCGTTTCTGCCTACATCAGCCTCTGTCTCTAATCTGAGTAGGTACTCTGTGCGATAATGAGCGTGAAGCGTGGCAACTGCGTTATTCATTAAGCTAACTTATTTCCTGAACTTACTCCACTATGAATATTATAGTCATTGGTATCAATTTATTGGTTTCAATATATAACAGAGTACTCTGTGATTAGTATTAGAATTTGACGTTTGTTATCAGTTAATGAGTTTCCCAATAGATGGTACATTTACAGTTATTTTTACTTTTACATATGACAGCTCGCAGCTTGTGCCAAAGTCAGTTCAGTTTTTGATTAGAACTAGGTAGGTTATTTCAGGGGCGTAATTTATTTGAAATTTGGCGTCCTGGGCCAATAAGTTTTGCCGTTCCAGAAGTTAAGGAAACTGCCGAAGTGCGAGTTGGACTTGCGCACCTAGGGTTGCTACGCCGCCCCTGGCTGTTTGCCGCCCCGGGCCGTGGCCCCCTTGGCCCTAGAGTAAATACGCGCCTGGGTTGTTTTGATACTGCGCGGTGTGAAGTTTTGAAAACAGCATGATATAAACTTTACTGATATAAATCATAACACATTTGCAGTTCGATAAAATAAATGGGAGGACATTCTTACAAATTTCTATGGCAGAGGTACACCTCTCTTCATGTAACCTAAGCTGATTCACAACACTCTCCTAAACCTCTCTGTCACACCGCCGACGAGGAAGCATGATCCCATGTCAGTAAAAGAGATGCAGCAGAAGCAGAGGCGTTACTCTGATCTTTGGAATGAGAAGTCCGTATCGTGCCATCCTTCTCGCTCTGGTATTAAATGAATTGTATTATATGAGTGGGATGGCGCAACATGAACTTCAAGTTCTGAACTTCGGTGTAGCCCCTGCGGTTTAAATAGTAGACAAAGAAAAATATATTTTGTGATTTTTTTAAACGAGAAAATAATTAATAGCTAGTCGCTTTTGCCGATTATGGGCAAATTGACGCTGGAATAACAAAGCGAATAGGTACTTAATCAATGTTTAATTATTCAGATCTGAATCTTGCAGGAAAATAGTTATTTCATTTTGAGCATAGCAAGCAAATGGTTCAGTGCTGAACACTGTCCATATAGGTGGCACCTTCAATCTTAACTCTTTGGATAATTGAATTTCATATTATATTAAATGGATTATAGTTCCTTTCCTATTTCGCTCAATATTTAATAATATAATATTTAATTTATTGCCATCGAGTTCACAAGTAGGGTGTCAAATGGGTGTCAAATGTTGAAATTGCGGTATTGAACATTGAGAGGTCTACCTTATGTTTAATCATTTATTTAACATGGTATCTGTTTCAACGTGATTGGTACATTTTGAATCTTAAACGCAATAAAGATGTACAAAAAAGGCATTTACTGTGCCTTTATGACTGCACTAATAACAGATCATTATTTAAATTCATGATTTTACGATTTTTTTCCATGCAACATGATATTATTTTACCAAGCTCACGTATCACATATCGAAAAATGATCAGTAGCTATCTACAGAAACCGAATAATTATGGTTTTATGACAGTTTATCTGACTAGTGTCTTTACAGCGGCAATAAAAGAGTTAACGTAAGTCCGAGGCATGTTATCTTTTCATGTGTAATATTTTTCCGCACACTTTTGTTTTGGAGTGACGTCACATTCGAGGACATAAGGAAGTGGGGTTTATTTGTATTCGTTTTGTAATTTTTGGATCTAGCACTAACTACACATTTGAGCGAGTCGACGAGAGGGCGAGATACATAGACGTTATTTTGAAAGACTCGTAATTCTTCTCGTATTCAAATTCGGAAATGTACCTCGCCTGTGTAGAGAGAGAAGTAACTACTAGCGCCAACGATTGTCCCTGATATTATTATTATATTATTAATGGGTAGTGCCGCCATGAAACAGACATGGAATGCTAAAACTGGGATAATGTTATAACTAAACGGGGCTTTGTGGCCTTCAAATGTTAAAGGAAAAAATCAAATGTCAAATGTTAAGGGAAAATTGTAAAAGGAAAAAAAGGAAGGAGGAAAGAGTTCCTCCATAGTCTCAAAAAAAGAGGAGGAACTCCTGCCTCTTCTCTTTTTCTTTGAGGAAACATAACCTTTAGAAGTTCCTGCTTTGATTTTCTTTGAAACTACAAACGTAACCCGAAGGAATTACTACCTTTTTTCCTTCGAGGCTAAGGAGGTAACCTGAAGGAACTCCTTCCTTCTTCTTTCCTTTTCTTTGAGACTAATGATCGTAAAACGGCAACCAAAACAAATTTAATGTAAGTTTCAATCAATTTAGAATATTTGTAACGCCAATTATATCGTAATTTATTAAGAACCATCTCGGCTCTCTCAACGTGATCATGATTATCGGTGAGTCTTATTTTTGGAAAAGACAACTTGCTTCCATCGGATCATATTGATAGCCATCCACAATATCTTGCATAGCTTGATCTATCTCTTGCTATGAGGAAATAGCAGTTAAAGGAAAAAAACATCAAGCTTTCGATAGACCGACTAGATTCAGATAGACAAAAGTTAAGGACACTTGAGCCTAATTTTATTTATTTATTTAAACTTTATTGCACAATTAAAAAATGTACAAATGGCGGACTTAATGCTAAAACGCATTCTCTACCAGTCAATCATTGGGTTAAACAGAAACAGTTATATGGGTGCGGGGCCTGTAAACTGAGACAATTGAAGAGAAATATAATACACAGATATACTTATAATATATACGCACATAAACTTACACAAATACACAATAGAATATATCCACATACATTTTGCTTTATGTACCTAGTTAAAAACATCATACCGAGAGAGAGAGCTAATCTTGAAGCTTACTAAAGAAGTGTTTGCGCAACATGTGCTTGAAGCTGAGTTTGCTTTGTGCTTGTCTGATAGCGAGTGGGAGTTCGTTCCAGAGTCGAATTGCCTGAACAGTAAAGGAGTTCGTCATAAAACCGGTGCGGTGTGGAGGGACAATGAGCATGAGACTGCGAGAAGTGCGGAGATCACAACCAGGTCGAGCAGTTACAAAGTGGAATTTAGATCTGAGATACTGGGGCGCAGCTGGGTCGAATAAGATGGAATAAAGTGTAATGACCTACGTTCACGAATGGGAAGCCAATTAAGTTGACGGCGAAAAGCGGATATGTGGTCAAATTTACGGAGTCCAAAGATGAATCTGATGCAATTATTGAGAAGACGATCCAGCCGGCTCAATGAAGCCTGGGTGATATTTGAATAACATACATCAGCGTAATCAACAACGGGTAGGACAAGAGCTTGAATGAGGATAGTCTTGGTCTAATTTCTTGCTTTGGAGTAGATATCACCAATACATACGTAAGCTGCGTAACCGACATAATTTTGGTGAACTGTATCAAAATTGTTCGTCTTCAATGTTCACATATGAAGTTCAACAAATATAAAGAAAAACAATATACAGGTAAAACAATTATAGGCTGGTCTGTATACATAATTATACGTTCCTTGTGAGAAAAATTACATAAGTTCCATAACAATTCCGTACATACAAGTAAGCACTTTTTTAGCTATATCAACTCCGAGTATGACGGTCTGAAATACTATACATATTTATAATTGCAAGGATCCTGTCAAGTAAAGACTTCTTAATACTTATTTAGGAAAATATGTTTCTCAAACATCCAAGGATATGTCGTTTTTATCTTCGTGATAATAAAACGCGAAGTACAGATGTAGTGTATAATAGTTTTCCTTCGTATTTTCACGGAAATAACGAAGGTGTCTTGCTATTTCACTCGGTCACAGTACAAAAAGTACTGAGGTTAACTGAAGTAACAAGACAAATACGAATGTTTCCGAGAAAATACGATGGAAAACAATTATGCACTACATCTGTACGTCTATGTACATGTCAAAATAGAGAATAATAAAGGAATAAGAAAGGAAAGTTGTCATTTGTTTCAGTGGTTTTTATTTCTTTTATTGACTATCTATGGCATACTGCCCTTGAACATATAAACATAGGTGAATGTGTAATTAGTTTTTAATTTCTTATTTAACAGTGATTAAATCAGGTATTCAATAAAATAAACAAGGAACGAAGTTTATTGTTAATAATTTAATTTAATTTAATTAAGAAGGTATTGTATTTTTTTTATTAATAAAATCACTTGGTGGCAAAAACAACCCGAACGAACAGCTTACAAAAAAAATGTTGAAAAAAGTATTTCGGCGGGAATAGAAAAAAAAACTTATACAAATTACACCTAGAACGAGTGGTTTTTAATTAAAATACGTGTTTTTGTAACCGATATGAGTTCATCATCAAGTGGCATGGAGCTTGATTGGACACCACCAGATCTAAGAGTGGTTAAGAGTAATCCTCCTAGTAAGTAAGTACTTAAAACAGTGTGCAAATGTAATTTGTATTCTGTCAATGGATTTATTTCAGAGCAGCACTCAAGTCTCGGCACAAATAGGGATTGTTGACCTCGTATCTCTAGATGGCTTCGTTTCGTTAACACGTTCATGACGGCGAGGCCGCTCTGAGGGCACTGCTCGTAGCAAGTTTTCCCTACGTACGGTTTTTGCCATGTTATTTGCTACGAGCGTAGCGCTACGAAAATGTCGGTTGCGAAAAAATTAACACTCAGCCATCTACGAGTATAACTACTCAGCTGGTAATTCCCTATTTCGCAGCCTCTGCAGTAATGCACTATTAGAAGGTGAAGAATATAATGGCAAAGGCCAACGTTACAGTTGTATGTCAGTGAAATTATAAATACGAGTGGAAATGTATTCATAGGCTTGATCTCTGTATAAAAGATAACCTCCGCTTAACAGTAGTCGATATAATGTTGATAAACATGTAATAAATCTTGGTTTACTGATTAGGTAGCTTAATTAAAACGATAATTGCGTTAAGATAATGAATGTCAGTGTATAAAAGCCTGAATATTTCTCTAGGAAAGCATAGTTTGAAACTTCAAACCAAACTGGTGAGTTGAAAACCGGCAAAACGTTTTTGATTTAAAAAACATTAAACAAAAACTTAAGAATAATTAAATATATAAAACTTACCTATACTTACCTACGTACTGGGTCCTATACACGAAATCCTAACGGAGGACCCAAAGACATGTATCATAAAACAAAATAAAAATAATTGCCAGCTTTTTTTCAATAAACCTCCTACCCATAATCTAATAGAATTTTATAAGATTCTAGATCCATTTTAAAGATAATATTACAAATATATCATTTTATAAAAAAACTAGGAGGCGCCCGCAACTTCGTTCGCGTAGGAGAACAAGTCATACCGCCTCTTTTCGGGTAAAAAGTATCCTATAACCATCTGGTTGCTATATACCTGGTATCTATATACCCAGCTACCCGTGTACCAAAATTAGTTGAAATGCGTTAAGCCGATTTAGCGTGATAAAGCCACAACGATACATACAAACATTTTATTTTTACAACTTTATAATAGTATAGATATTTATTATGAAGAAAGATTTTATAAATCGAGCATGAAACTATAAAGAGTTTTACAAACTATTCTAACCAGACTGTCTGTTCATAGCAACCATGAAATTCCTGCTGATCGCTGCCTCAGTACTCGCCGTGGCCGTCGCTGGCCCGACCCGCGCCCTGGTCACCCCTGGCGGCGCTGGCGCCGCTCCCGTGGAGGTCGAGAGCCCTGCCTTCGTTGGACCTGCTATCGTTGAATCCCCCATCTCCGTTGGACCCGCCTTCGTCGAATCTCCGATCTCCGTTGGACCCGCCTTCGTCGAATCTCCGATCTCCGTTGGGCCAGCCCTGGTGGAAGCTGAGAGCCCCATCTCTGTTGGCCCTGCTCTCGTTGAGGCAGAGAGTCCCGCTGTTGTTGATCTGCCCATTGTTGTCGAGTCCCCCATCTCCGTCGGACCTGCCCTCGTTGAGTCTGAGAGCCCCGCTGTTGCTGAACTCCCCATCGTCGTTGACACTCCCATCATCGATGTCAGCCCCGCTGCCGTTGCTCCCGTTGAGTCTGAGTCTGCCGCTGCCAGCTCCGCTCCCCTGGTTCAGATCATCCTGAACATCAACCAGGTCGCCGCCGCCGTCCCCGAGACTCCCGCCCTCGTGCCTGCCCCCGTCGAGGTCCCCGTCATCAACCCTGAGCCCGTCATCGTCGTTGAGGATGCCGCTGAGCCCATCGTCGTCGTGGAGAACCCCATTGAGGAGGTCGCCATCGTGCCTTCTCCCATCGTGATTGAGCCCCAGCCCATCGAGCTGCCCAGCCCCGTGCTGCCCGCTCCCATCGATGTCGCCCCCGTGATCACCCTCCCCGACATCCTCAACTAAGTTAATTCTGGTTGTCATTTAGGTTAAGACTTGTCATCTTTTTACCTTAGTGCAGTGGTAATAAACTGTAGAGTGATACAAATTCTTAATAAATGAGTTATTAAGTAGTATATTGTTTACTTTACCTAATATATCTACAAAAGGCAGTAATAAATAACCTAACAAGATCGAGTTAGTTATGAAGGTATAGAATAACCAGAGTTATCGACATAGCTTGAAGAATTGCAATACTTAAATGGCAATGGGCAGGGCACATTGGTCGTAGTAGCCAACACAAAGACGTAGAGGGCAACGAGGTCTCGAGTGTCAACTACGCACCGGAAGACGCAGCGTAGTCACGCTACTCAGCAACGCCCTTAAGGTGGACTGATGACCTGATGAAGATTGCTGGAGTCCGCTAGATGCGTGTGAGCAATACCAATCTTGGTGGCGTTCTTTAGGTGAGGCCTGGGTCATACTGGTTCTAGGATTTAGCCGTCTTTCCTGTGGACAACGCAATATTTAAGGGCTTGGGTACATATAACTGATATTTTTATCGCTTAGATCTAGAGTATTAATCAATTTGTACATCGCCTATAGGGCACTAAGAAAAATTAGTATTTAAATCCCTTAACTTTCGGGTGTCCACAGGAAAGACGCATAACGCTAACTCATACTAAAAATCAGTATGACCCGTCCGTCTATGACCAGCACTGGCCTTTTTTTGGCTGCTTATGATGAATGGTACAAAGTTGCTTACACTTCAAAGCTCATTGCTTTTATTTTATTAAATTAATAAATATCAGGGACAATCTTCCACAAATCAACCTACGAGGAGCTTTCAATAATAAAAAAAAAAAACTCAAAGTTATTTATTTGCAACTATAGTTTTCTACAAAAATCTGTCGAATCCTCCTTTTAAGTTTGACACTTGTGTTAGGAGGTATTCGCTCTTTCGTACAAGGTCTTATTAAAGTTAACAATAAATAATATATGTATATTACATATATCTAATTTTTAGTGTAAGATATCATCTTATATAAATATCTTATAATCTAAAAAAGTAAGACAATGTAGGCAAACATAATAAAGAAATCAGTGATAAATACAGCATGTATTATTCATTTTTAGTTAAACATAGTTTTTCACATGGAGACATTGAATATAATATGTTGTAATGTTAAGGAAAATAGGTTCGCGATTAAGTACCGACTCTGTTACTGTGATGCGGATTTGAATGTGCGGAATGTGTTAATGCATGAGAGATTCAGTTTCTTCGTAATCTAAATTTTTTAACCATGTAGTAATTTGCCTTTTACACTCGCCGACAGTTTTGGTGTAGATATTGGTTGTTCTGTTTATTTTGTGATATAGATAAATCGATAATGCGTTAAATTGTCTTTTTGCAAAGGATGTTCTAATGATGTGTGGTTGCCTAATTACAGAGTGTTGTTTACGTTTTCTTAATATACTAGAATCTGGTTTTATACTCTTATGGATTTATAAAAAAAAAATTAGGATATATAACTTTCTCAATGTAAGAACGTCAGCATCTTATTAAACGTCTAAGGTGCTGTATCTTCTATTTTTGCCTAATAATACTTTAAGAATAGAAAGTTGGGCCCGTTCCAGAACTATAATTTTACTTTTGTGGGTGCCACTCCATACCGGTAAGCAATAGAGGACTATGGACTTTACGAGAGTTTTGTAAATGTATACCAGAAGTTCCTTATCTGATATGTGTCTTAAGTATTTAAAGAGCCATATTAGTTTTCTTATTCGATTTGCAGTAATTTCAATTTGATTATTCCAAGAGAGTAATTGATCGACATGGACACCCAAGTATTTAGTGGAGGGTACGTGATTAAGGATGGTGCAAGTACAGTGACTCGAGAGTTGATTTGAGCAATTGTGGGCGGTTAATTTGAAATTTTTGTGTGGTAGATTTTTTTCGATATCGAGAATGTTATATAATTGGTTTTATTTATATTTAATGTAAGTAAGTTAGTTTGGAGCCATTTTATTACTTTAGCCAAGCCAGATTCAGCAATGGCTTGTACGTCGTCCCAACTATCTCCACGAAATACAAGTGCAGTATCATCAGCGTACGAGATTACATGTCCATTAGAAAGGTGAATATCCGTAAGATCGTTGATGTAAGTCAGAAAAAGGGTTGGGAAAAAGTAAAAAATAAGTAATGAGAATGGTATGAATGCAGGTATACGTATTTTAATAAACTATTTTATTCTTGGATATAGTCACTGTTTAGGAGTATAAACTTATCATATAATTTTACGTAACATAAAATTCCCTTTCTGGAAAAATATTCATCTTGACCTCTTAAAAAATCCAGTACTGTGGGACTACTGGGCGACCACGCCGCCATAGATAAATAAATAAATGCGGAAATAGATAAAGATCGCAAGGAGCGAGGTCTGGTGAGTACGGAGGATGTTCCATCGATTCAAAGCCAGCATCTCTAATGGCAGCCATTGCCACTGTAGCCTTATGCACGGGAGCGTTATGAGCCGTTCCTCGCGTATAACGTCACGCATTTTGACTGAATTTGTTCGGCGAATAAAGCCTCTTTCAAACGTTCCAGAGGTCGAATCCCGACAAGGTGGTCTGACACCATGAAAAATGCTTGTGGTTCCATGCAAAGGACTGCCCATATGGCCCTTGACCACGCCAAGTGGAAAGGCATTACTGTTGGACACGATCCTCAGGCATGAGGGACTGACTAAAAAGAAGAAAATAAAGGCTCCGTGACCAACCAAGGTAATCATGATCACCCCTTGGCTATCCCACAAAATAGAACCCATGATGTTAACGATGGACGACGACGGCAATTTGCCTTAAATTTCTTAGGATTCGGAGATGATGTCCTTTTCCAAGTCATAAATCGAGTCCAAATTCGGTCAATCTTGATGTAACAAGTCTAAACAGCCTTGTGAATTATTTAAGCTGGTTTGTTTTTAGCGTCCGAAGCATTCTGGGTACCTAGCGCGCTGATACTTTATTCTTGCCGTAATGGTCATGTACCATGTCGTATCACGTCATCGAAATCTTAACTGCCTCAGCTAAAAACGAACAGTAACACGACGATCTGTTAATATAATTTTCTCGATTGTTTTGATCGGTTACAGCTGTTGTAGGGCGCCCCGAGCGCGCGTCATCATTAGTGCAAGTTCTTTCTCTCTTAAACTCAACACACCACCGCGCAACCGTAGAATCGTTGGCATCACGAACTTTAAGGTTTCTTACGTCTGAATGTGGTCTAAATGACCCTACTCTATGGTAAAATTTGACAAGCACAGATATTTAATTACGGCATGAACTTCAATTTTCTTCATTTTTGCCAACTCGCTCCAACAGAACAAAATAAATGTGTGCGATTAAAAAAAAAACATGTTTTAGGGTTTTGTAGTACCAAAACGGTAAAAAGACTCTGTCGATCTGTCTGTTTGTCTGTCCGTCCGACTATTAGAGCGCTATATCTCAAAAACTACTTATGATATCGATTTGAAATTTGGAATATTTATAAACATGGTTAGCCCACATGTATTGCGAAGGAAACATTATAAAATATATTTTTAGTTTAAAAAACAACCAACAATTTGACGGGGTCAAAAATTAAAAGTCTAGTCACTAGGTCAAGTAGGGTATCATATTAAGGGCTTGATCTGCACCTTTCGAACATTTTTTTTAACTATTTTATTATGATTAAATTTTGATTAATGAAGGAAGATGTCAAAAAAAACCCTTTCCTATATTTTTACAATTTGTATAAATATACATAAATATTAAACAAAAATTATAACTATGTCTCTAACTAGATAGTTTTTTTTTAATTTTCAAAAACCTATTTGAACAGCCTGATTGCGTTAAGTTGGCACCTCATTTGCATGCAATGCTATAGATATCTGGGCTCCGTTTTATAAACGCTTGTAACTTGTATTACAAGCGGAAATCTCTTTCCAACAATATGAATTAAAAAGAGACTTCTGCTTGTAATATAAGTTACAAGCTTTTTGCGGGCCGCAGGTGCAAACTTAACTCAACTAGAACCGAGTAATAATGTTAGTGTAAGTGAAAGTTTGTACGGAACTTTCGGTGCGCGATTCCGACTCACACTTGGCCGATTTTTTAAAATTGTTATGGCAATAATATGGATTATACCTACCAGTATATTTTTTGTTTTCTTCCTAAAAACTTTTTTTCTCCTGAGACTATGGACATAACTCGAGGGAACTCCTTCCTCCTCCCTTCCTTCCCTTCGACGTAACCCGAACAAACTCCTTCCTATTTTCCTCCAAGACTATGGACGTAACCCGGAGGATCTCTTTCTTCGTTCTTTTTTTTCCTTCGAGACTATGGACGAAACCCAGAGGAACACCTTCCTTATTATTTTTTTCCTTTGAGACTTTGGACGTAACCCAGAGGAACTCTTTCCTAATTATTTCTTTTCCTTTGAAGCTGTGGACGCATCCTGAAGAAAATCCTTCCTCCTCCCTTCTTTTCCTTTGAGCCTATGGAGTCGTAACCCGGAGGAACTCCTTCCTCCTTCCTGTTTTTCCTTTAAGACTATGAAATCAATGTAGAATATTTGTAATGCCAATTACATCGTTATTTATTTCAGACCATCTCTCTCTGTGAAAATGAGATGGTCCAAATCTTGTCTCGGAGACTTACTTTGGAAACGACAACTTGCTTCCGTCGGATCATATAGCCCTCCGCACTATCTTACATGGCTTAATATATCTCCAGCTAGGTGGATAAAGCAGTTAAAGGAAAATAAAATATAGCTACTCTTATATTCGGTAAGATAAAATTTAAGTACGCTGGAGCCTAATTTCTTGCTTTGGAATAGATATCACCAATTCAACATACGATGGCTGCGTAGCCGAGATAATTTTGGTGAACTTTATCAAAATAGTCCACCATCAATGTTCACATGTAGAATCGACTACAAAGAGATGTATCCACTTTTGGACATTGTACTCGACTGTACTTACAATAAGTGGAAGAAAGACTAGTATAGGTGAAAAACTTATAGGCCCTACTTTCAATTTGACGTTCCATATTAGAACAATGAATTACATACGTTCCACAACAATTCTGTACCTGCATTTTTTAGGGTTTTTTAGCTATATCAACTCTGAGTATGATGGTCTGAATTATATAATTCATGGAGTCTAGAAAAGATAAGGAGGCCTTTCTCATGTAGGAAAGCAAATGGAAAAGTGTCCAGTGGAAAGCAGTAAATAATAGTTCCAAAACAATCCACAATGGCGCTAGATTAGCAAGATAGTATGAAGTCAACAACCAATTACGACACATTTTTATCGAAAAGCTACTCAATCCTTCAAAATGTTTTTTCTTGCATCATTGTGGATATTTTTCGGCATTATTTGACGACCGGTTTAGCTCAGTGGGAGTAACGTTGCCTGCGTAGCTGAAGGTCCTGGGTTCAAAAACCGGTAAGGGCAAATAGTTGAGAGATGAGCATAAATATTTGTTCCTTAGGCTTGGATGTTTTCTATGTATTTAAGTGAATGTATTTATTATATATGTGGTCGTCTGGTACCCATAGCACAAGCCTTATTGAGCTTACCGAGGGACTAGTTCAATTTCTGTAAAAATTGTGCTGTAATATTTATTTATTAGTATTATGATAATTTATTTAACGCACTTGTTACCGTGGTGCCACCAATGTAACGCCTTTTTGCGGACACTTTGAATATATAGACATAACTTACCTTAGTTTTTACACTCCATAATATATAACCATGACGACTAGAAACTGACGAATATAGATTAAATAGAAGTTAAAGAACATAATCGCCAACGTTAAAATTTTATGACAGTGAAATTATGAAATACGAAAGTTTTCGCAATAGGTTTGATCTCTGTTTAGTAGATAACCTCTGCATGTCAGGTAGTCGGTATAATATTATAATATTGATATACATGTCATAAATCTTAGTTCACTGATTAGGTAGCTTAATTAAAACGATAATTGCGTTAAGATAATGAATGTCAATGTATAAAAGCCTCAAGATTGCTCTAGGAAAGCATAGTTTGAAACTTCAAACCAAACTGGTGAGTTGAAAAGAGGCAAACCGTTTTTGATTTCAAATTAAATAAAAAAAACCACTCCTACCAACCTACATAAAAATACCGACTGGGTCCTGTTACACGGTTGTTATGTTTTTGTATTTTTTTTGTAATTTTGATTGCAAGCTTTTTTTTCATTAAACAACAACTGCTCAAAATATAATGTTATTTTATAAAAGTCTAGATTCATTTAAAAGGTAATATAACAAATATATCATTTTATAAAAAATATGTTTGTAGAATGATTCTATAAATCGAACACGAAATTACAAAGAGTCTTACAAACAATTCTAACTAAACTTTCTGTTTATAGCAAGCATGAAATTCCTGCTGATCGCTGCCTCAGTCCTCGCCGTGGCCGTTGCCGGCCCAACCCGCGCCCTGATCACGCCCGGCGGCGCTGGCGCCGCGCCCGTGGTAGAGGAGAGCCCTGCCTTCGTTGGACCTGCCATCGTAGAATCACCCATCTCCGTTGGACCCGCCTTCGTCGAATCACCGATCTCCGTTGGACCCGCCCTGGTTGAAGCTGAGAGCCCCATCTCTGTTGGCCCTGCTCTCGTTGAGGCTGAGAGCCCCGCTATTGTTGATCTGCCCATTGTTGTCGACTCCTCCATCTCCGTCGGACCCGCCCTGGTTGAAGCTGAGAGCCCCATCTCTGTCGGACCTGCCCTCGTTGAGGCTGAGAGCCCCGCTGTTGTTGATCTGCCCATTGTTGTCGACTCCCCCATCTCCGTCGGACCCGCCCTGGTTGAAGCTGAGAGCCCCATCTCTGTCGGACCTGCCCTCGTTGAGGCTGAGAGCCCCGCTGTTGTTGATCTGCCCATTGTTGTCGACTCCCCCATCTCCGTCGGACCTGCCCTCGTTGAGGCTGAGAGCCCCGCTGTTGTTGATCTGCCCATTGTTATCGACTCCCCTATTTCCGTCGGACCTGCCCTCGTTGAGTCTGAGAGCCCCGCTGTTGCTGAACTTCCCATCATTGTCGACACCCCTATCGTCGATGTCAGCCCCGCTGCCGTCACTCCTGTTGAGTCTGAGTCTGTCACTGCCAGCTCCACTATCCTGGTTCAGATCATTCTGAACATCAACCAGATCGCCGCTACCGTCCCTGAGACCCCCGCTCCCGAGTCCCCCGCCCTTGTGCCCGCCCCCGTTGAGATCCCCGTTATCAATCCTGAGCCCGTCATCATCGTGGAGGATGCCGCTGAGCCCATCGTCGTCGTGGAGAACCCCATTGAGGAGGTCGCCATCGTGCCTTCTCCCATCGTGATCGAGCCCCAGCCCATCGAGCTGCCCAGCCCTGTGCTGCCCGCTCCCATCGATGTCGCCCCTGTGATCACCCTCCCCGACATCCTCAACTAAGTTCATTCTGGTTGTCATTTAGATTAAGACTTGTCACCTTTTTACCTTACTGCAGTGGTGCAAAACTGTGTTGTGTGACACAAATTCTTAATAAATGAATTATTGAGTAGTACATTGTTTACTTTACCAAATATATGTACACTAACTGTTGCCCGTGACTTCGTTCACGTAGAGATGCAATTTATAGCCGATGTGTTATTCTGATATATAAATAACATAACTGGAAAGCTTTGTTGAGAAGTTTAATAAAGAAGAACACGTACATAAGTAGATAAATCGGCACAAACTTTCACGTCAATAGATACTACTTTAAAGTAGTGAAAAGGAAATGTCTGTACATTGAAGATATTTAAAAAACTATTTGAAGGTCAATGAATCGCCAAAAAATTTTGTGTATGTTTTTATGCGTCGTTGAGCTTCAATAGTCCATTTCACCTATTTTTTGAAAATGTCTTCAATGTACAGTCATTTCATGCTCGCAACTCCGTTTACGGAGGAGAAATAGTCATAACCCCTCTTTTTTCTGCAGCGTTGTCTGGTAAAAAGTATCCTATAACAATTCATTATAAATCACGAGACCTAGTTATCTGGCCTAAGCAGACGTTTCATTGTTATGCATCTACACATTTGTCCTATACTATGAGTACAGGAAAAAAACATAGGGACCATTAACACAATAAATAAATAATATTATACGTTCTAAACGCTGTATGTATGTATTTTGATCGTAGTGAAAGCCACGCATTAACGCATGCTAACAAGTGAGCGAGCTGCTTGTGAGCGAGACAGCTACCTATTTCAGCAACCATTGGCCGGTCAAGAAGATATAGTTGGTTTCTTAAGGACGGCGCGCGTCAATGTATACCAACTTCGTCAGGATTGAGGCAGCTATCAGCATTTTACTGTACGGCGTAATCCTGGAGAGAGTCGTGACTGCCTTTGAGCAGATTTAATTAAATATGGAGATTACGCTATTGAAAAAAACAGTAGCAGATGTTCACAGAAAACTATTTCTTTTAACCTCACTCCTGTCCTCACCTCAATAGCATTGTTGAATATGACGCTTCTTTCAAGAATTTCGTATGTTAACAAATACCAGAAGTGCAAACAAGTTTTGCTGATGATGATATCCCCGGGAGCATATCACTGCTAATTGGTAAAAAAAAAAACAACTTAGAGCATTTTGAAAACTGGAGTTTGACCGGATCATTACCGATTTTTTACAGAAGTTAGTCTTACTTTGAGCTGTTCATAGAGGAGGAGGTGTTCGAGTGGAATACCAAAACATATTGATGCTAGAAGACGCTGTAGAAGAAATTGATTATAGTTTGCATGGCGGTTCGAGGTGGTAACTCAAAATTACGCGACAATTTTTATGCATTTATATCCGTCGACACGTCAACTACGTGTTACAAGTTTCTTTCGAGAATTATGTAATCTAACCTAATGAGCTAATGAGCTATTCAAAATTCAAACTTAATTTTGCAAGTACGCCTTTTATGTCTCTGCATCTAATGGCGCTGAGTCCAGGAGCTGGGTCCGAGTAATAGGCTTGTGTCCTAAAAAAATATAATTAGTTCGTCAGTTAGGTTATCAGAAAATATTGGACACGTATTTTTTTTTGTCAATTAGAAAAAAATATGGTGCAATCGCTTCTATTATTTACAATTAAGCAAAAAATTATGAAGATATAGCCCGTGAAAGTTTCCCCGTGTCGTCGCGCCGTGAGACCATTTTTCGCACGGCGTGACGTCATGCGCCCCCACTCCCACACTTTGACGCGCTTTATCTTTGTCCGTTTTTGTTTGATTGACAGGACATTGAAGGAAAAAATATGTGCCCAATATTTTTTGATAATCTAACTGACGGACTAATTAGAATAATATTTTTTTTACCCAGGAAACTACCTTATACAGAGCTTTTTTTCTCGAAAACTACACCATAACGTACAGTATTTAGAAGGATTTTATCTTGACACGCGCCAGCGTTTAAAGCCAAATTCAGAATGACAGAACTGGCGACGCAACGTTGTAATTACATTGAGCATTTCTCATCTCTATTTTCGATAATATTAGACCATCATGAACTAACTGCTAATATCCTAGTTGCCTTACCGGAGTCACAATTCGAAAAAAAAACTTCCTTTACTATTACAGATATCAAAAAAAAATAACTGATATCGAAAGTACGTTACCTAAACAGTAAAATAACATCAATAACATGATTAAGGTAAAATGAGTAGTGGACCATTTAAAATGAGGTAACTAAAACCTTTCTACTAATTTCATACTATAGGTATGGGAGTGTTGTGCGAACGAACGAAGGAGGGTAGGCACATTACTGCTACCGAAGACCTACCAAACCTATCTCGCGGAATACACTTTAAACTCTTGAAAAGACCCAAATTATTATTTTAATTTAAAAGGAAATTATTTTTTTATAATGTAGGTGAATAATTTAATTATAACTAATTATATAAGACACCTATACTCTAAATTTAATTAATATACATCTTGTACATGTCTGTGACATACGGACGGACGGACATGATCTGAGTTACGTTTTTGCCATTTTGGCTACGGAACCACAAAAACGTTATATCTGATTACGTTGAAAGTAATTTTCATTAAAAATATTCATTAAGCGTTACCCTTGTAATCCTTATGCTTATTCCTTACTATATTATAAACGTGAAAGTATGTATGTACGTTCCACTATTGCGCAAAAACTAAACAACAGATTTGCGTAAAACTCTTCAGTAATATAGCTTAGATATCAGAATAGGACATAGGCAACAATTTTCGAGGATATTCATTCATAAAATGGTTTTTTTTAACAATAAATGGATATGCCTTAGAAAAATCCGAGTTGTGTTCATTGTGTCATTTTTATTGCGAAGAATTAAATCAAAATACAGTTGCTAGGAAACCAATCTGACACGTTAGTATCTATTTGTGTAAATTGTGACATTTTCGTTTCTAAACAATGAATAAACAATTGGTAACCTAGCAACAGTAATACTACCTACACGATTAAGCAAAGAACACACCTTCCGTATATGACGTATCATACAAATACGAGTATATCTTAATATAGCCGGATTATTATCCGGCTATATTAAGATATACATTTTGCCTGTTGTACATTTTGGACTCGCGATCATCTCTGAATGATAAACATTTTGTTACAAAAGTATGGTATATAAATAAGATAAATACATTCTTTTTAACAATAAATGTAATATCATCACTTTTTGTTACTCTGAAATTTTAATCCCGAAGCATTATAAAGAAATAATAGGTTTGAAACCAATATGACACGTTAGTACCTGTTTGCGTAACTGGATGGCTTTAGTTGTAAACGCTTTTTCGTTCTTTATTTTTAATAATTTGCGTAATTTTTGCATCATAATAAAAAACATTATTATTCATGATGAAATGAATTCAAGAAAAATATTTTTTTTTTTTTGAAATGTCATGTAAATTTATACAGTATCGCGACCGCATCATAGAAAGAATGAATACGTCATCGCTAGATGGAGTAACTGTACCTACAGGTTTGTCTGTAAGTTTATTGTTATTTGATTGCATCAAACGATCTACTATATACTCATTACATTAATTAAATACAAGTTTTAATAGAACGGCTTAAATGCATACCATTTAGGCCGTTCTACCACTTCATATTTGTAATTGTTTTTACTTACTTGCAGAATACACAGAGGGCGCTGTGCTTTTGATGCGTGATTTCTACTTCACGCTATTGTCTATCTTCTATATATACAACAGGAAAAGTCCTGACTGACTGACATATCAACGCGGATCCGAAAGTAATCAACTTAGTGACTTTACATTTTCACAGTATTAGTAGTCTCATTACTATTTATATCATCAACAAGGAATACAGAAGGATTTTTGGAAATTCATTTCCTAACCTAAATTCATTTGATAACGGGGTTAAATTGGGGTTGAAAGTTTGTATGCAAAACCTGTAATTATATGAGTAACTGAATAATATTTCGTGTACAGACTCTTCATTTAAAACTTATAAAACTAATTGCAGCATTTTTGGAAATTTATACCTGAAAAGGGTGAAATAAGGGGTAACAGTCTGGGACAAACGTACAATGGCGTATAAAGGGTGTTTTGAAGCGATGAATAGAAATTTGAAAGACATTAGAGGGAATGATGGTATGATGGGTGGAGTCACTATGTTGTTAGCTTGAGTCTTTCGTCTTTTCGTACTCTACCCGTAGTTTCGAGGGGAGCTCGAGCTGATGAAGTTAAAACTTGCATTAAGGCGTCAAATATTTGGCCTTTAATCAAAAAACTCCACCTTATGATAAATATGCGAGTGCACCTTAAGTGTGATATTTGCTATGCTATAAACTATCGCGTAGAGTTTTTAAATGCACTTAACCTACCCGGCCTACCTTCTCACATACTTATCTTAAAAGTGGGTGCTCGAGTAATGTTGCTACGAAAATTTGCAATGGAAATGGAACCAGGTTGCGTGTGAAAGCCTTACATAGAAACGTTATAGAAGCCATCGTAATTACTGGCTGTGCTCGAGGTGAATCTGTGTACGTATATACCCCGGATACCACTTATACCCACGGAATACCAATTCAAATTTAAAAGGCTGCATGTTCACCCTTAAGGTCTGTTTCTCAATCAATATGTCTCAGGGTTAGTCACGGAAAACCGCAGGATTAGATCTTAGGGGAGCTTTCTCACACGGCCAGTTTTACGTGGTTTGCTCGAAAGTAAGCTCTCCACGCAGCTTGGTCGGATCTGTTAATGTGGTATATAAAGAAGTACTGCCAAAACTACCTAATTTTCAATATTATCAATAGTTAAATCTCAATTATCCAATTACATCCTTTTTTTTTAATTACAGGTATATAAATAAGTAACGTGACATTACTATGGACAGACAATGCATAGCCTAAACTGCGGACGGTACAAATACGAGAATTGAAACACATATTCCGTTAGAGATGTACATATGTAGAGGAGCACTAAAGAAGGATTTTTTGAAATTCGAGCTATACGCGGACGAAGTCGCCGGCAAAAGCTAGTAATATTATAAATACGAAAGTATGTCCGTCTGTTTGTCTGTCTGTTACCACTTCACGCTTACACCGCTGAACCGATTTGGATGGAATTTAGTATGGAAATACGTTGAGTCCAGGGGAAGGACATAGGCTACTTTTTATCCCGAAAAAATACCCTTATCCGCGATAAACGAATTTAAGGCGGACGAAGTCGTGGGCAGAAGCTAGTAAAGTCGGTTCCCTCACATAAGTATCCAGGCATATTCGTGACTATGAACGCGCACTGGGACACACTAGTGGCGTGATTTCGAGCCCCGGTTGTATGTCCCTGTTTTTGCTTTTTTTTATTATTACTTTAAAAGTAATTTGCATGATTTACTTTAATATAGGTATGTAACACCCAGAATATATTTAAAAAAAAACAGGGGTTTAAAGGCATTTCATTTCTTCATAAATGGCGGACGTATCAATTTGCGTAAAATTAATAGGATTAATGTAGAGGCGCACTAAAAAAGGATTTTTTGAAATTCGAGCTATACGCGGACGAAGTCGCGGGCTAAAACTAGTTTTTTATATTTCTTGGACATACGGTTTGAAATGCAAAGACGGGTGGTGAGGGGGACACAATTTATGCTACCTTCGAAGTGACTATTGCCAAAAATATATACTTAACAAAAATAGCTTAGAAACCTTAAAGTTTTTTAAAAGAACGAATATATTTTATATTTAAATCTATACATATAAAATAACCACAACATAATATTTATTTAGGAGATAAGTTGTAAAAAATATAATGCAGATTATTACAGTAGAAATTAAATAAATTAATAACGGATACAACAAAATAAACTATGATACTGATAAAGTTCATCAGTCAGTCTGTCAGTTGGAGTGTGGAAGGGTGGCTCCATCGTAACCAAACAACTTTGCTGCTAGCTTCCATTTGTGGCGGGTGCCTCGAATGCACATGCTGATCGTTCTAATTATTGAAGTTATTAGGGTACATAACTTGAAAGTTTCATAAAAAATCGTCAAGTCGTTTTTGTAAGTGGAACGTACATCCATCCAAACCTTTACGTTTGTAATGTTATTAGCATTAAGATTAAAACATATTTCCATTCTTTAAAACTGGACCTTTCCATCCAACTTTAAGGGCTCATAAAAAAGCTACACGTAAGACATTTTACTCAAAATTTTAATGTAGTTCCTTATTTTGTTTGTTTTATCAGGGTGTTCTAAAGTTTTTACAAATTTTGAGATCAGGCAACATCCCTATTCATATCCACATCCAACATGGATAAACGGATTGATTGAGATTTACACGCGTTTGATGATTTAGATGCCTCGATCTAAGGATGCAAGTGAAAAATGCAAAAAAAAAACAAGTGAAATATGAAATTTTTCCATCCGGACTGCGGACGAAGCGAGCAACTTTTTGTGCGGTTAATATTTACTTCTTTATGAGTTTGCTATGTATATAAGTATAAATGGGTCATCATCATAACACAAGCCTAAGGCCTTTTGCTTAATTTTAATATATTTTTAGGGTTCGGTAGCCAAAATGGCAAAAATGGAACCCTTATAGTTTCGTCGTGTCCGTCCGTATGTCACAGGCATTTTACGTTTCTGCTTATTTGTTCCTAAATTCACGTATCTCACCCATTGCAAAGGGTTCGAAATTCCCGAACCATTGCGAAGTCATAGACTCCATGCTTCACGTTCAACTTGAAAAAATCATTAATCTCAAAATTAATGACCGGCAATTTCTACAGGCTACCCTACCCATTCGCTTCGGAGGTCTTGGTATCCGCCAAATTTCCAGCGTCGCCCTGC